>OY764963.1:95402934-96152534 GCA_963668005.1 Melieria crassipennis | reverse complement strand
GCAATCAGCATGAAAAATTGAGAAAACTGCAAAAAAGCAAAACATACGTCTATTATTCTCGTTTTTTTGCAAAACTAAAGGGTCCTTAGGCAATTTCTGTTACTCCTTGCAATTATCAATGTTGACGTTACCGATTAAATGTAAAATCTGAAAAATCTATCCAACACTTGGTGCTATAGCTCTCGAAAAATGACGAAATTTGCAAATTTAAGTCTCAGGCATTGCCAAACTACAACAGTTTAAGAAAAACCAAATGGAGATTTCAATTCAGCAGACCATGATTAACTAATATACCAAATTTTATGAAGAACGGACCAGTCCTTCTAATTTTGTCCCGCGCTTGTATGGAGTCGAATCACTGTGCAATCCAGCAATACAAACTACGACTTCATTGGCCAGCAGAAGTAATTGCCGTAATAATATATTAGAAAAAGCTCTTTTCCTTACAAAGTTAATTTGACTATCGATGGCCTGAACAAATAATTCAAGAATGATGAGTATAATTACTTGAAGCTAATAGGCAGGCAATGATTTATTATAATTTATTTTATTTGGTATTATTTCATTTTATTATTATTTTTATTTTTTTATTATTATTTATTTTATTATTGTTTTTATTTGGTATTTTTGAATGGAGTTATAGTATGGATATAGCAGTCTGTTGCATGGAATCAATGACATTTTTTTAATTATATGTTTTCCATTATATGTTCATTCCACTAGAAGTGCTTTAAAAGGTTTTAGTATCTCTTTTAGTCGCACCAAATATTAAAATACGTCTCTTCGTCCTTTTGCTTTTGACCATTTCATGTACTTTGACTCTTAAACTAACTTAACTTAACTTAATTTATCCTTTAAGTGATGTGCCTAAGTTTCTAATGACGAACCTCAATGATGGTCGGCCTTATTGATTCAGCAGTTAACGCGTTGGTTTTTCACGCCAAAGGCTTTAGGTTCGATTCCTAGTTCGGGCTGATTAAATATTCGTCTACTTTTGTTAAGAAATCTCTACTTATGAAAATTAATGCTTTTCTAAATGTTCTGGGAAAGGACCAAAGCCATTCATATAGTAAGAAAATATTTTAGAGTTAATTAAAAAAAATTACATAAAATTTCATAGTCGGTTTTATATGGATTTGTTAACACTAGAAAGATCGCAAGTTTTCCATACCCACAAAGATATAAGTATATCATATCCGCTGATATCTTGAAAAGTACATATTATACTTGGCTAATTTTTCACAAAATAAATTAAAAAGAATATAAAATTTTCATTTTTAATAAAATAAAAATTAGCCAAGCAAAAGTTGACAGAAATACTAAAAAAAATACATATATTAAAAAATGAAAAACTGTCAAAATGACCGTAATGGTCTTTCTAGTATTAAGGCTTCTCATGCTTCAAAAATTTTGTTGTTGATTGTTCACCAGGTTTCTCTTTAAAGTTTATCTATAATTTTTGTGTATTTTAAGTCAATAGCAGACGTTTATATTGCTCGTCAAGGTTTAGACTGAATGTTTCTTGGAGGTGGTCTGACCACAAACTTGTTCTACTGACAAAGTGAGAAGAATTTTGAATTTCGTTGAAAGCAATTTTTATACTTGACTTCAATGAGTGTAATGCTAAACTTATCTAAATTTTAAACAATCAAATATCACTTAAAAAATTCGTCTTCGACAATCTAGGCGATCTAGTCGAAAGGACTACTCACAGTTTACTACAGTAACAAGCTCAAACTGATGTAATGAGTGAGGAGTGAGGAGCGCACTTCGAAGTTCGATCGATTATGGTATCAAAATGGGCCTTTACGGCCTTCGGCACTCCTGCCAACATATCTGAGCACCCCAGTATCTTTATTAAAGTATCTCTGTTCCTGCTTTTCCAATGTTATTTTCTTCATATACACAAATATCGAGTTAAATGTTCTCTCCATGCATTTACAGTAAATACTAGAAACCAAACAAACCCCGGCACTTGGTCAGAGTAAAACGTAAAAAACCATATTTGGCTTAAGGCCAGCGAGCGAATACATATCGCGTCCATTAGTGCATAGCTGTGGGGCGTTTGGGGTGTGCTTCCTGTGTGGCCGGATTGCTGACCAACCCGGGCGGAAGTAAATTTAATTACAAAACCGTAATAACTAGTCATACTAAATGGTTTGGTATATGTGTGTGTGTGTGTGTGTGTGAGGTTTGTGGCTATGTCAAACCTCTTTAAAGCCAAGTGAAATTAAATTAATTTCCAATAAGGTGAGACTGTGGAATGGCGTGTGGAGCCTGAAACGAGACAACTTGCACACATCGAGTGTGAATATGTCAACAAGGACACAATTTTCACTTAATCACACATGCATACACACACCCACCTACAACCAGTTGTTCAGAAAGTCAAGCACACGTTGAGCGTGTAACCTGAGAGCTAATTAAAGAGTTAACGCTCGAAGGTGAAGCAGAGCAGTTACTAGTTTTGTGTCTGACACTGACGCTGTTCTTTGGTTAAACATTGCTTGCCCTCTACGGTTACTTTTCGATAAACACACCCAGCGTTCTGCCGCCTGCGCTACGTTCTATATATATGTATACAATTTTTGCATTTATTTTCCAACACTATTCAATAACAAAGTTTGCGCTTCGCTGCTGTTGCCGCGCTGGAAATGGCACCAAGCGACAGCTGCCGTTAGTTGCCTGGCGCTGCCACCTGTGTCGGTGTTCATTTCAATATTTTCGCTCATTCTCATATGGCAGTTGTTGTTGTTTTTGCTGTTGTCGTTTTGATGGCGCAATCGGCGACAGGGTGTGTTCGCCCAATATTTGCATAAATCGCGAATGTGTTTGTGCGTGTGCGTGTGTGTGTGTGTATGTGTGCGATGTTTGTGTTGGTGTGTTGTCTTATCTCTGTGTTCGTATCTGCGCAGCGGTTTTGCCGTGTGGTCGACCGGCTCGTGGACGTCGTTAGCTACTTTAACATTTCATTATTTGTCCCTTGGCGCTTTGGGTCGCGTTTATTGGCTTTGCATTTGCTGTGTGGCGTTTCGCTTCAGTTGGCCGTTCTTTGGTTATTCGGCAGAAAAGTGCGTGCAAAAATTGTTGCAAATAATTTGTTGGTTCGGCGTTTTCTGTGCCACATAATTTTCACTTAAGCGCGGAATTGAAATGACTGAATTATAAGCGCACGTTGGCGTTGCGGCACCGAAGTGACGTACACACCTGGCAGCTGCCACATGCCACATGTGTCTTGTGTCTGTCGGTTTGTGCAAAGTGTGGATTTGTTGGTGTTGGTGCGTTGTGTTTTGCGCTCGTTGCGCACAGCGTGCGTGCAATAAAAATATTTTATCCCTTTCAATGGGAATTTTGACTATTTTGCAAAAGAAATTTACATATTTCTATGAAAAATAGCGGCATACGAGTATAAAGAGAGCGTGTGCAAAAAAATGAAAAATAAAAAATAAAGAGAAAAACAGGAAAAAGAGAAAAAATAAAATAAACGAGTTTCAGTACTTTCCCGTGAAAATATGGAAAATAAGCAGTGTGCGTTTTCTTTGTCGAAATTTGTATTCGTGCGCGTTCCCCATCAAACGCCAACACCGAAACCAGCGCCTACACTTTATGCAACGCTGTGATTGACTGCCAGCGTGCTGGCATTCCGCTTTCACTCTAATCCCACTAGGAAGGAATTCAAATGTCAATTGTGTGCTTAATATAGAATCTGAAGCTCGAGTGCGACGAGTATGGCGCATATGTTTTCATGATGAAAAGGCAGAAATCCGAACGCAAAAAATATGGTAAAAAATACATAAAGTAAATGTCTTTTAAGTCGTAAAATACAAATCTATGATTATTAGATGAAGATTTATTAAATTTAGTTAAAGTCACAGTTCTCCAATGCGTGATCTGCTTTGGCCAATTTCATGGCAGAATAGCACGAGTTGGTTTTTGTTGGTCAGAAGTTGATATGTCGAAGGACTCGTGTTTATCGGTAGTTATGAAGATTTGCCATTCCTGCAAAAATAGTCACATTACTTGAAATTTTGTATGAGGCATATGGCATCAAGGACTAAGACTAAGACTAAGACTAAGACTAAGACTAAGACTAAGACTAAGACTAAGACTAAGACTAAGACTAAGACTAAGATTAAGATTAAGATTAAGACTAAGACTAAGACTAAGACTAAGACTAAGACTAAGACTAAGACTAAGACTAAGATTAAGATTAAGATTAAGACTAAGACTAAGACTAAGACTAAGACTAAGACTAAGACTAAGACTAAGACTAAGATTAAGACTAAGACTAAGACTAAGACTAAGACTAAGACTAAGACTAAGACTAAGACTAAGACTAAGACTAAGACTAAGACTAAGACTAAGACTAAGACTAAGACTAAGACTAAGACTAAGACTAAGACTAAGACTAAGACTAAGACTAAGACTAAGACTAAGACTAAGACTAAGACTAAGACTAAGACTAAGACTAAGACTAAGACTAAGACTAAGACTAAGACTAAGACTAAGACTAAGACTAAGACTAAGACTAAGACTAAGACTAAGACTAAGACTAAGACTAAGACTAAGACTAAGACTAAGACTAAGACTAAGACTAAGACTAAGACTAAGACTAAGACTAAGACTAAGACTAAGACTAAGACTAAGACTAAGACTAAGACTAAGACTAAGACTAAGACTAAGACTAAGACTAAGACTAAGACTAAGACTAAGACTAAGACTAAGACTAAGACTAAGACTAAGACTAAGACTAAGACTAAGACTAAGACTAAGACTAAGACTAAGACTAAGACTAAGACTAAGACTAAGACTAAGACTAAGACTAAGACTAAGACTAAGACTAAGACTAAGACTAAGACTAAGACTAAGACTAAGACTAAGACTAAGACTAAGACTAAGACTAAGACTAAGACTAAGACTAAGACTAAGACTAAGACTAAGACTAAGACTAAGACTAAGACTAAGACTAAGACTAAGACTAAGACTAAGACTAAGACTAAGACTAAGACTAAGACTAAGACTAAGACTAAGACTAAGACTAAGACTAAGACTAAGACTAAGACTAAGACTAAGACTAAGACTAAGACTAAGACTAAGACTAAGACTAAGACTAAGACTAAGACTAAGACTAAGACTAAGACTAAGACTAAGACTAAGACTAAGACTAAGACTAAGACTAAGACTAAGACTAAGACTAAGACTAAGACTAAGACTAAGACTAAGACTAAGACTAAGACTAAGACTAAGACTAAGACTAAGACTAAGACTAAGACTAAGACTAAGACTAAGACTAAGACTAAGACTAAGACTAAGACTAAGACTAAGACTAAGACTAAGACTAAGACTAAGACTAAGACTAAGACTAAGACTAAGACTAAGACTAAGACTAAGACTAAGACTAAGACTAAGACTAAGACTAAGACTAAGACTAAGACTAAGACTAAGACTAAGACTAAGACTAAGACTAAGACTAAGACTAAGACTAAGACTAAGACTAAGACTAAGACTAAGACTAAGACTAAGACTAAGACTAAGACTAAGACTAAGACTAAGACTAAGACTAAGACTAAGACTAAGACTAAGACTAAGACTAAGACTAAGACTAACACTAAGACTAACACTTAGACTAACACTAAGACTAAGACTAAGACTAACAAATTGTCTACACAAATTGTCAAGGTCAACTGAAACATGCTTATTTACTACTCTTGTATAATATTGTTACGAAAATTAGTTCTGTTGGCCAACGCAGGCGTAGTTCGTATTACTGAATTGTGCCAAAATAAAACACTTTGAAATTCTTTAAACGCAGTTCATCACCCTACTTGCTTTATTTACAATTTTACACTTCACTGTTTTTACACTTGTCACTTATTTCACTTCACTTCACTGTCACTTTCACTTCAATTTCGTTATGCGTGTCAACGGTGTACGTTGTTTGTCAATATCGAAATCAATCACAGCACCATTCCCGGCTGATTTCTATATTTGTCTGCCCGAATCATAACTCGTTGTCGAAGGTTCCAGCATCACCTCGAACCCTCTCTGCAATAATTCCCGCAAAATTACCATGCCCCTAAAAGTATGCAATGCTGCTGCTGCTAACCAATGTCCAACAAAGAAAGTGTTGTCATGTTGTCTTTGTTAGGGGGCTCGCAGTTGCACGATTTGGCTAATTTGACCCTGAAAGTGTCTTATTTCCGGTAGACAAAATATACTTGACTTTGTTTTAGGTCATACAAAATTTGTCAAGAATTGACTGTATCCTGCGTACTTATTGATAGTCATCCTTAACTACCGACAATACTTACAAATACTCAACATTCCGCTTCTCCTAAACTCGCTTCTACGTACGAGTACATCTTATGCGCAATAAGTTCATTCACTTCCAGTGTAACTTTAGACAGGATGTAAATTACGGTTATTTTAAAATTATGTTGTTGTTTGTTTTGGGAAAAGTCATGTTTAAAATTAATTATACCCCTGCCAATTATTCAGCAAGGTAAGGCGAATGAGGGCAATGTTTTGTTTGGCCAGAGCTAATGTTAGGCCTGTTGGCCAAGTGGCCAGGGGGTGTTAGTGCCATTTGCGTGTCTGAGGTAATGGAAGTGATTGGATGTTATTCATTATTGAAAAACATTAAATGCCTGTAGCTTCCAATTTAAAAGG
This sequence comes from Melieria crassipennis, assembly GCA_963668005.1. Taxonomy (NCBI): domain Eukaryota; kingdom Metazoa; phylum Arthropoda; class Insecta; order Diptera; family Ulidiidae; genus Melieria; species Melieria crassipennis. The sequence goes on along the minus strand of OY764963.1, from coordinate 96,145,865 downwards.
TATAGAGGCTTGAAATTGATCGCATTTCATAGTAGAACTCTGCTCCTATTCAACGAGTGGTGGAAAGCTCTGGGTTTCTGCATTGGAATGCTGAGAAGGTAAGAGTTAGAAATTTGTAAAATTCTAGAAATCTTTGAATGCATGTAACTCTCAAACTAACTCGAACTAAAGTAGAGATAGAGGCCTAAAATTCATTTCATAGTAGAGCTTTGCACCTATTCAACGAGTGATGGAAAACCCTTGGTTCTTGTATCAGAAAGCTGCGAAACTCCATGTAAGGGCTGGAAATTTTAAAAATTTTTATGGAAACTATTTAATCCTTTGAGAAGCGTCTGAAGTGATTGTGCTGCACAATTGATCAGTAATTTGATGTAAAATACTACGAGGAACATTTTTATGGAACACTTTAACCCTCTAGCTCCCATACATATTTATGGGTTAATTTTACCCTTTTTTCTAAAATGCCAAAAATATCCTCTAAAGAATTCTAAGGGACAAAATGTACTACGAAAATATTTGCCATAAAATTCTAGAAATTCTCAGAAATTAACTTAATTAACTAATTAATTAATTAAGTAATCCAGAAATAAGCCAAAACTGAAAATGTGTTTAAGTGTTTATTTTGTACTTATTCAAAATGTCATGAAAAATGTTCTGTAAAACATGATTTGAATATGGGAAGAATTTTTAAAGTAAAATTTCACTATAAGTCACCGTATATGTGACGACATACACATTTTTTGAAATGCCTGTACTGAACTTTAAAATTGAATTTACTCGGAATGATGTAGTTTTGAGTTATGAGGTCCTTGCAGCGAGGGAGCGATATGTTTTTATATATTTGACAATTGTTATGGCTTTAATGAGCATCAATAAATGTTGGGGAATATGTAGTGAGAATTTTTGGTGACATAAAAGTAGAAAAAAAATTGTTGCTGCAAATGCTTAGTTTGTTGTTTTTTGTATTATCTCATGACTCCTTTTAAATTAAGCCCAGAAGTTTTAGGACTAGTAGTCTATATAAGGTGACTTAATGTTACTTTTTGGTACCCGGTGCAGGGTTTCGTTACTGAACCTGAGTTCATGGCTCATACAACTTCATGCACATTTTGAAGCATTGCATTGTTGTTTGTTAAAGTCGATTATTGCTTAATGAAAGCAGAAAATTAAAATGAAAAATGAGAAATTTTTACAATATTATTTTTTTGCTGCTTTCAGAACTGCATCGTGAAAAGAAATTGTATAAAAGACCGTACAACCCAATGCCAGCCCGAAAGGGGCTGCTTGCGCCCCAAAATACATTTCTGGATACGATTGCGACACGATTCGATGGAACGCGTAAGTGAATTTTACAAAAATTTTATACATTAAAATGATATTAAAAATTTTATATGTATTTAAAAAATTATATTAAAAATTTAATGAGTACATTACGGCTATCCAAAGTTTTATATTTGGTATGAAATTATACCAAAGTTTAACGCTTTTCTTTTTGTTGAAGATTTTCTTTTTGTTGAATAGTGCGCGAAATTGTATTCCTATTCCGAGCTGATTTTATTGTAGTTGTGTATAATGACTGCATTTTCATAATTTGTGCAATATTGCACTCAATTTTTTGTAGAGTTTTATGATGACTTAATGAATTTTCTGAGTCTGATAAGATTCTGAAACTTGGTGAAAAAGTTTTACCAGAAGCCTCGTCATGATGCAACCATTCATTCTCATAAAAATTGTCAGCAGTGTTGGAAACTGCCATCACGTAATTGAAATCATTCAACATGGGTTTTACATAGAATTGCTGCCACACCTACACTGCGCATTCAGGAAACTTACATCAATTAAGTTCACAGAGCTGCGGTTGGTTACGCTGAAACGTTGCCTGCGCACGTTGGCTTTGGCACAACAGCCGCCAAATGAGTGACGCTGCGTAATTAGTTAGTTGCGCATATTTAACCCCTTCGACCCCAAAGTTGCCGGAGAGCAACTGCACCTATTTGTCATCTTACAGCAAAACCTACGATTTATTTATGGGTTTAATTTAAGTAGGCACCAACAAATTAATATTTTTAGAACTGAATTCAAAGCAAATTACAAAAAATTTAAATAATTTCCAATAATTTGCCGAGATATCAGGGAAAGTTTGTGTTCTAATTGAAGTCTACGAATTGGGCGCGTTTGATCAAAACCCTGTTTCTTTAATAATGGTTAAATAAAATCAAAAAGTGATAATTTTGTATTTGTCCATAAATATTAAATAATTTTTCTGTAATAAAAAAATAGTAATACAAAATTTATTTTTACAAGCTAAAATTGTTCAAAAGTAAACTAGCTCTAGAACTCTAACAAAGAGGCATGGCGACTTCAAATGTCGAGTGCACACTTCTTAGGCGAGTGAAACACTGATTTAAATACCAAAAAGTAATATCGAGACACAGAGTAAAATTCGGGTTCGAAAGGGTTAAAGAACTGAAGAACTCGCAGTGTGGGCACCACACTTTGTGGCTAAAAATATGCCAACGACTAAAATTAAGAAGAACTATCGGGCTCAAAATGGACAGCTGCATTTGCTTTACTTTGACCCATGCAATGTCGACGTAAGCTCAAAACAATACGCACGTGAATATATCATTAAAAAATTCACAGAACGTACGTGAAGACAAATTATCCTTTCACAAATTCACCTGAAAGACGCGTCCTCGCAGATTAAATTAAATTCATTTCCGGGCAACGTTCACGTTTGATACTGAAGCACACACACACACATCGATGAATGCTGGCTTAGAGAATTTCCGCTGCTGTAACTCTTTGCACGAGCGCGCTAAGGCGGCACACGAGTCAGCGCTAACTGAAACTTTGTGCTTCGAGGCGAGCGTCGGTGTGTAGAATTTGTGTAATACATGGAAAATATGTGCAGCGCAACAAATTTTCGACCTTAAATGTTGGCATATTATGTGGATTAAGCGGAAATTTGTTTGTCTGAGACTTGCGCACAGCTCGTGTAACAATTTGTGGCGGCGCTGAAGCTGGAATTGTTTTCAATTGAAAAAAAAAAAATTATTTATGTGCCTAATAAACGATTTCAGGAAACAGTGTTTTTGATGTTCAACTGAACTTATCAGTAAATGTTAATTGTAATTTTTGTGATCATGGCAAATGGACGAGTAACATTTGCTTATTAGTGAAATAGTTGATATAAAACAAATAAAAAGCTTGCTATAAAACTCTGCCTGTGGAAGGTAAACGCAAACTGCGGATTCATATGAAAGTGCTACAAAATCAATAGAAACGTAATAAAAGTTAATATAAGTCTCGGTGCAATAAAATTCCAAAACAGAGAGTTGAAGTATAATGCAAAATTGATGGAGAACTCGTCAAAAAGTGTTATTAAAACCACTGCGAGTCTTTGTGTAATATTACTCTATGTGGAAAAATTGAAAAGTGCTGCAAAATTGCCATAAATCTATAAAAATATAATAAACAAGTCAATTTAAGCCTCTGTGTAATATTACTCCAAGTGTAAAAGCTGAGGTATTATGCAAAATTGCATTGTAAAAACGAAACAGCTATCCAATTTCTAATGCTCTGTGTAATTACTGCAATTAGTAAAGCTGCTGAGTCATAAAAAATGCTATAAAATCCGTAAAAACGTGATGAAAAAGTCAATGTAATGTTTTGTGTAATATTACTTCGATTGTTAATACCAGAAATGCATAGCAGAAATTCTATAAAATCCATAAAAACGTGATTAAAAGTCATTGTGAGAGCTTGTGTAATATTACTCGAAATATCATAGTCGTAATATTGTGCAAAATTACGTTGTAAAAGCTAAAATGTAATTCTAAAATGCCTATAGAATCCAAAAGATATGATATATAAAGTCAATGTAATATTACACAACTGAAAAAATTGCTAAAAAATTCAAAAATCCTGATATAACATTTAACGTGGTCAATGTGGTTTTTTGCAACATTTCTTTATATGTGGGGGCTAAAGTTCTAAGAAAAAAAAACACTAAAAAAATAACATAAAAACATTTCATTAACATCAATGTAAGACTTTTAAAATATTACAAAAAGTATTTAAAAATTGTTAAAAAATTTATAAAAACTGTATGAAAGTCTTTTGTGACACCTTGTGTAACATGACACCAAGTAAAACATTATGAAACATTGTTATACATTTTATGAAAACTTGGTAAACAAGTCAATATCAGACTTTGTGTAATACTACCACAAAGTTAAAAACTGCAAACTGATCAAAAACTGCTATAAAAAGAGGTAAAACAATTTGTTTAGACACTTTGTGTACTATTACACTAAATGTAAGAGATATATAAGTAAATATTATGAAAAAATGTTATAAAACTATTGAAAAGGCAAGGTGAGATTCTGTGTAAAATTACCACAAACGTAGAAACTGAAAATTTATAAAAATTTATGTAAAATCTATAAAACTGGTATGAAGGTTTATTTAGGCACTTTGTGTAATATTACAGCAAATATAAGAGTAGAAATATTATGAAAAATTGTCATAAAACAATTAAAAACTAAAAAGGGCAATGTGAGACTTTGTGTAATTTTACCTCAAAGTAAAAAATTGAAAATTTATTCAAAATTGTTTAGGCACTTTGTGTAAGATTACGTCAAATAATAGAGGTGAAATATTATGAAAAGTTTTTATAAAACTATTTAAAATGTGATATAAAAGTCAATGTGAGACTTTGTGTAATATTATATTACCACAAAGTTAAAAACTGAAGAAAGACCGGAAATTTGTGGAAGACTCACAAAAACGTGGTAACTATTAAAGCCAACTGAAGAATGTGAGTAATATTACTCCATATGTAAATGATGTCAAATTGCTACAAATCTTATTAATCCTGGTGTGAAAGTGTTGCTTTGTGTAATATTACCCCAAAATGTTAAAAAAGTGCTATAAAAACCACAAAATTGTGGTATTAAAGTCAACCTAAGATTGTGTGTAATAATACTTCATATGAAAATGATGCCAAGTCCATATTAAACGTGGTATCAAAGTGTTATTTTGTGTAATATTACCCCCCAAATTGTCAAAAATTGTTATAAAACCCAAAAAATATGGTATTAAACTCAACCTAAGATTGTGTGTAATATTACTCTATATCAAAATGCTGAAAATTGTTCAAAATTACTCCAAACCCCGTTAAACGTGGAATCAAAATTAATATGATGTTTTGAGTAATATTACTCCAAATGTAATATTACTCAAAAATCTAGGAAACGATCAAAAATGGCTATAAAATTTACAAAAACGTGGTGCCAAGGTCATCTTAAGGGGACAGTCCCCTCAAGAGGTCTCAAAAAATCGTTTTTTTTTTTGTTTGCTTAATCGATTGGGCATCTATTTAAGATTATGTATGTAAAGTTTTAGCTCCAAATTCGAAGTATTTCAGGAGTTGCACGAAAATTCAGTCGGTCGCGCACGGTGCCTGGCGGCCACGCACGGCGCGTTTAAAGTGCGTTTTCTCAAAACCATGTTTTCACAATTTGCGGGAAAGATAACTATAAAAGTTATCAACAGATTTTCTTAAACTAAAATTTATTTTATTCAGTATGAAAAACTACTCTATGCGAACTACGGATTTTGAAAAATTCCGATTTTTAATACCTTTTTTATTAACAAATAAATGTAAAAAAGTCACTTTTTTTTTTGAAATCATAATTTTTCGTCTAAATTTTGGATTTTTGGAATTTCCGTAGTTCACATAGAACAAATAAGTCTGACGAAGAAAACAAAAAAAAATTTTTGATTTTAGTTGAAAACAACGGCTGCTATCGTTCCCGCAAATGGACTCCGACCGTGCCGAAACGCTGCCGGAAAACGTGAAAAACTCAGTCATTTAGAATTTCCCAGATGTAATTTTTTTTTGTGAATAAAGTTGAAAGTATGACTAAAACATATCCCAAAGTTCTTATGTCTCCGATCTTTCTTTCTGTAAGAAAAAAAATCAGGAAAAAACGCTTTTTTCTCGGACGCTTGAGGGGACTGTCCCCTTAAGATTGTGTGTACTATAACTCCATATGAAAACGTTGAAATTTTTGCAAAATTTGGAATGAAAGTCAATGTGATAGTTTGTGTAATATGACATCTTATTCCAACCAATAGACTTCAGTCGGTTTCTAACTATGAACTGGGTAATTTCTGTAGAAGATTATTTCTATTCTCGGAAGCTTGCCATTTTGTCTACTCAGGGCATGTTCGATAAAGGAAACGACTTTATGTTTGTTTTGGTTTGCTTTGCGTTTCGAACCTATGCCCTTCTAGCTGCTGCACCAACGCACTAATCACTAAGTTATAACGTCCTCAAGAAGAATGTAAGCCAAATTAATTGCGCTGTCTTTTTTTTTAACAAGTTTCAAGCTGAAGCGTAAAAAATCCTTTTCGGTAATTAATAATCGGCTCTTGCTTGCCACCACCCGACAGGCGCTTCATGAGCAACATTATTAAAGCTTAGTCTGCTTAGCGTCACTTTATGCTAAAAATGTTGTCGAGCAATGCGAAAATCTTCGCTGATGATGTGCCAGCCAGTCAACCGACAGCAGCAGCTCGCTCGCCAGTCGTTTCAATATTTGATGCGGTGGAATTTTCAACTGGCAATTTTCCGCTACGTATTTTCATTCCACCTCCGTCTTGGCTGCGTCCCTACAATTTTTCAACCTCAACGTCAGTGCCGCGCCAGGTGATGAAACACGGACTGCCACGTGCGCCGTAGGGTAATGCAATAATTATGTCTGCTGCGGATGCCAGCTTGATTGGTGCATACTGTGGCGATGGTTGCTGCTGGAGTTGTTGTTGTTGTTGCGCTTATTGTTGACGTTGCAATATTGCATTTCTGCGTTGCTGGTGCGTTGAGTGGCGACTGGTGCATTGTTGTTGCTGTTGTTGTTGTTGTCGTTGGTGCTGCAGTCATTGCTGTTGTTGTCGTCGTTGCGTTATAAGTTTCATGGCATGTTGTCAACATTATGTTGGTGGGATTTTTTGTTTTTGTCGTCAGGTTCAACTTTAGAGGGGGCCGCATTGTGAACTGTTGTGGTGTCTAATTGGTGGCACTTTAGTGCATTGAATTTTTCATTTTCACTTCTTAAGATGCTTAAGAAATTACGCACAAATATTCAAAGACCAATTCATGACTCATATTTATAAATATAAATTACGTAATACTTTTGTTGGCTGCTTATTCGCACCAAGTAATTAATCGCTTGAGCTGCGGTAAACAATTGGGTCATGTTGCTGATAATCAAAACAGCAACAACCCTAAACAGCTCTAAATACTGATAGCAATAACAAGAATTACAACAATAAAGCACAACAACAAACACGCCGCCAACATTTATGCAAATGATAAACACATTTGCGGCACCTTTCAGCCGCATGTGGCCGACGGCTTTGAATGACAGCAAACGATTTAAAGCTGATTGAAATTAAAATAAATGTGTCTACGAGTACAATAAAGTTGCCCAAACACTTGAAGCTCTAAAAGTGAAAATCCTTTGAATTTAAACTGTCCAAATTTTGATATTACGTACATACATATACATATAAGTATACTGTATTTAAATAAGGATGTGTGCATAAACCGCAAAATGCAAATGTTTGCACATAAAATTCGCTACGCGCAAAATCGCACTTTTGACAGCTCGTTAAGCATCGTTTATGCCATGAAATTGCAACATTTTCAATTCAAATAATGGCAGTGATGATTCTTCTTCTTCTTCATTTTAGTGCCGTTGCGGTGTTTTAGGGGGCGGCATTTTAACTATCGGAGAAAATTGCATTTTACATCGCTGTAATTTCCTGTTTAGCGCTCATTGCTCTTGCAATCGAATTTGTGCTGCTTTCGATTATAATTATTTGTTGTTGCACAACATTTTGTTTTGAGTTTGGTTTAAGCATGAAGAACCAACAATTTTGCATTAAAGTATGGCAGTTTTTTGGGCTCATAGAAATATTTCAAAAAAGAAATCTAAAAAAATTAAAAAAATTGTAAGCGTAACCAACAAAAGTGAAAAAATGCATAAATGGAACAAGTTTAATTTTATAAAAGTCAGCATTATGAGTGTCGTTTGAATTATCAAATAATTTGAAACTGTAAAATCAACAGAAAAATTTCAAAAATTAGTTGCATTTGCAGCAAACAATGAAAATTTGTCAACTAAAGGTTTCGCATAGGTCACGGCCCGTTCGACCTCCGACAGAAAGCAATAACAAAATCTATATAAATAGTTCAGCTGCTTAACCTGCGCCATTTACATTTTCCAATTAAAATTCAACACATTGTGCCGCCTTTATGTGGCCCACCAACATTTCGAGTTTGCACAACCAGCAATTCGCAGTCGCCCACCACAAAGTGACACGCAACCATGGCCACAGGCTGAATATGAATAACAATGCAAAGAGAAATAAAATAGTACAAATGATTGAAATAAATGAATTGAATTTTTTGTGGCTTAATTAAATTAATATAAAATTCAATTTTAATTGTAAAAAATTAATCAATTCATACAAAAACTAAAATAAGATTTTTTAAATTAATAACATTTTAATTAAATGTTAATTAAAAATTAAAAAAATTATAGCTTGAAATTAAAATATATTAAAAGAAATAAAACAACTTTAAATAAATTTAATGAATTCTGATTCTTACAAAAAAAATTATATTAATTTTAAAATCAATTTAACTAACGTATAAAATAAAGTTTAGTTCTATTTTAATTAAACTATTAAAATAAATTTTATTTTAATTAATATTGAATTGAAATTAGTTATTAAATTTTATTTAAATAATTTCATTAAATTTAAAGATATTTGATTAAAAGATATTTGAAATTTAATGATAGTGAATTAACTAACTAATTAATTATTTAACCAATAAAATTAACTAAATATTATTTTAATTTCAAGTTAAACAAAAAGAGGCAGTTATAATAAATTATATAAATTAAACTATAATTCAACTAAATGAATTTTTAACTAGTTAAACAAAAAATTAATTAATTTTATTAAAAAAAACTTAAATTAATTAGTTATTTTTTAGTTCTTGTTTAAATTTTTTAACAACTTTTTAATTAATTAGTTATTTTCTTTTTAGTTTTGTTTAACCCTTTCAACCCCGAATTTTACCCTGTGCCTCGATATTACTTTTTGGTATTTAAATCAGGGTTTCACTTGCCTAAGAAGTGCGCACACGACATTTCAGGTCGTCACGCCTCTTTTTTAGAGTTCTAGAGGTAGTTTACTTTTGAACAATTTTAGCTTAAAACGGGTTAAATAAATTTTGTATCAATATTTTTTAATTACGCACAAATTATTTAATATTTATGGACAAATACAAAATTATCACTTTTTGATTTTATTTAACCATTATTAAAGAAACAGAGTTTTGATCAAACGCGCCCAATTTGTAGACTTCAATTAGAACACAAACTTTCGCTGATATCTGCTGCAAATGACTGCAAATTATTTTGGGGATAACAGTAACATTTTTGTAATTTGTTTTAAATTCACTTCTAAAAATATTAGTTTGTTAGTGCCTACTTAAATTAAACCTATAAATCAATCGTAGCTTTTGCTATAAGATGACAAATAGGAGAAGTTGCTCTCAGGAAACTTTGGGGTCGAAAGGTAACATTTTTTAATTAATTTCAAGCATAAATTTTAAAATAATTGAAATTAAAATTTATTAAAAAAAATAATTTATTTAAATTCAAAAACTAAAAAAATTAAAATTAAATTAATATTTTTAATTTTTTCGTATTTAGTATTTAATTTTAGTTAAAGTATCTAAAATTAATTTTAATTTATTAAATTTCTATTTAAATTCATTTAAATTTTTTAATCTATGAACCAATATTTGTTATGAATTTTGATAACTGAATATTTTATTATTATCCAAAATGACTTAATTTTGTTTCTTTTTAATTTTTGTAAGAATTCAAATCAATGAAAAATTTAAATAAACTACTTCTGTGTTTTTATTTTAAAAAATTACAATTAAAGTTAATTTATTTCAATTGAATACTTTTATATTACCTTTCAACAAAGAGTTACGAAAATTATATTTAAATTTCATCAGTTTTTTAAAAACTTAAATCAATTAAAAAATTAGAATAAAAGTGAATTAATTTGTATGCTTAATCAATTTTAGTTTTTGATTAAAATAAAATCAAATAAATTAATATTGTTTAAATAAAATTTAAAATTAAACAAAAAATTAATATATAATGTAAAAAAAGTATTAAAATTTACGAAAATTTTATTTAAATTTCATCAGTTTTTTAAAAACTTAAATCAATTAAAAAAAAATTATTATAAAAATGAATTAATTTCTATGTTTAATCAATATTAGTTTTAAATTAAAATAAAATCAAATAAATTAGTTTAAATAAAATTTAAAATTAAACAAAAAACTATAATGTAAAAAAATTATTTAGTTTAAATAAAATAATTTAAAATTATTTGAAAGTTAAAAATTATTTTTTGTAATTGTTTTAATTAAAAAACTAACTAAAGCTAATTAAATAAACATAACTAACTGAAACTAACTAACGAACTAGCTAAAAGTTAAATAAAAGTAAAATAATTAATAAAACAAAAAATTAAAAAATTATTAATTAAGAAAATAATTGATTAATTAATTAAAAAATAAAATTCAATTCAAATTAGTTTATTTGTGTTATGTTGTAACTTTTATTATTAATCTGAATTATATTAAGTAAAGTTCGTTGAATTTCAATTAAATGATTATACATAAAAATATGAAAAACCACATTTTAGTAATTGGAAAAAATAATCAAACGTTAAAAGTTACTAATTTGAATAAATTTTTTAATTGTAATGTATTAATTTTTGAATTTGATTATAAGTTTTTATTTAAATTAATAAAACTTAAATTAAAATTAATATTTAAATCAAAATTCATGAAATAACAACAAAATTCAAATACAGAAATATATAAAATAATTTTATTAAAATGAACTTTAGGATTGCAACCCAAAAAACATCAACAAAGTGCAAACAATTTTAACGCAAATCGTTACACACACACTTTCTCAGAGCAGTGTGGCAATTATTATTCAGGCCGCAATGACAATTTCCACATTTGCTTTAATCACATTAAAATCCACTGCGCGTTGCTGCGAACGGCTACGGCGCCTGAAAGCAGACTATCGTAGCGCTGAATGCGTGCCCACAACAATGCTGCGGGCAATTGACCTAAAAAAGCATGAAGCATTTTGGTTGTTGTGGGCGCTGCGCTTGGAGCCATAAGAGAAACAACAACAACAACAAGAAAAACAACATCAGCAGTAAAAAGCCAAAAATAGCCGCAATAAAACCAGCAGAATTATAAAAACAACCAAACCGATGCATGCATGTGTGTGACGTTACGTTGGCAACAGCCGACAACAACAACAACAAATCCTACAACAACAGCAGCTGTGCATAATGTTTCGCCCTTATGGTAGGCTACATTTTCCATTATTTTTTCTGTGCAAATTCTCAGCTGAATGAATTTCCTCGTTCAACTCCTGCCCGCAGGTCAATGCCCACACACACGAATGTAGCTTTTACGTGTAATTTTGCGTGGCGCACACTCGAGGACGGCTGCGCCTGCAATCAGCGGCGGCGGCTTCGCACTTACATTCCATTCGTTGGGTGCACCATTTTTCGCTGCTAATTAAGTTTGCAATTATTTTGCCTTTATTGCTATGCAATGTTGTTGTGCAATGTTGGCGAAACATTGTTGCGTAGCACACTCGCACACACATAAGAATATAACGGCTTGAGTGAGTGTGCGTGCGCGTTGTGCGTGTTTTATTGGTTTTCAATGTCGCCTTAATGTTTTAGCGAAAGCGTACAAATTGTTTGCCGCCTCAGAGAGTCTACAAAACGCACATTGTTCCTTCACTTGTTCGCTCAGCAGCGGGAAGCTCTTTGTTCAAGTGGTCTCAACGGTTTCAGTTTGTCTGAGTGTGTGTGACTTTGTCAACTATTGATGAACTTTTAATTGGCATTTGCAACTTTTTCTTGGCACATTCTGTTTGCCACTTATTGTTGTGTCTGCTCACAGTGTTGATTGAGTTGGTGTGTGTGTGTAACTATTTTACTATTTTTATTTGTGTGGCTTTGATGTCACAGTTTTGCTTCACTATTCCATACTTCTGACATAAAGCAGACACTGACAGCGCTGCATTTTCCGCTACTCTTCATTCTTCTGTCTCTCTCTCATTGATTCTGCTTTTGTTTTCCTCTAGCAATTGAATTGCGCTCGAATTGTTTCACGTAAAGTCGAATACGTGACGGCACTTGGAAATTGTCATTAAGAGTGGATTTTTCTGAAATTACAAACACATTCGCACTGAGACAAAGCATTCGCCATTCTTTAACTTTCGTTTGGTTTGTTGTGCTTTAAACAAAAACAAAAATGTCGTTTGTTTGTTTTTATGTGTGTTTTTTTTTAAATTCTCTTCGCGAATTAGTGAATTGTTTTAATGCAGTCTTTAGTTTTAACAAACAAGTGAAATGGTAATTGGTAGATTTTTAAGGTATTTTTTGTACTAAATTTTCAAAGAAATTTTTCGGTTTTTTAATAGTAGAACAATTTATAGTCTGGACACAGTGGCGCATACAGAATTAAATTTTGTGTGGGTTCTCTTTATGAACTTAGGATCCTATACCATTTGAAACTGTATTTTCCATTCAAAATTTTTGTAACAAATAAATATTTGGAGAATATTCGGTTAAAGAGAGATGGTGATTAAGGTGCCTCTGGAGAAGGTTAGAATAGGTTAGGTTATAGAAGGGAAGTAAGCGGCATGCACTTCCACTCAGAGGCCCTGTTGAGTCTATTGTGATTTCCTTTATTTTTGAATTCAGTGTCCTTCCCTATCTGTTGGTTTCTGTATAGATCGATAAGGCATCTTTTCGGAATCATTTGGTTTTGTTTCGATCACCTACTTCCGCAAGTTCATCGAAGAATCTGGCCCGAGAGTCCGGAGCAGTCGTTCTTGCAGTGATGGGCGACGGATGGATTGATGGCATAGTAGGTGCTCGATTGATTCCACTGCATACTCGTCTCCACTACTGGAGAAAGAAGATTTATTTATTATGATCTCTAAAGAGTTTAATCATTCCAGGAAGTAACGCTTTCATCATTAGAATGAGTTTTTTTTAACACAAAATGTGTTCGATATCTTATTGCCATATGTCAACATGCTACTTTGTAGACTTCTAAACCAGTAACGCACACAGGGGTGTTTTGGGGGTTCAAACCCACCCCCAAACACAAAAGTTGCTGATACAAAATACGGTTTCAAATGGTATTTGGCTAAAAAGTTGTACCCAAATGAGATCCTGTGTGCGCCACTGATATGAACCCTCTATGGTTTCAAGAATACATTTTTTTGTTAGTCCTTAGAAAAGTTTGAAGTTGAAGGAATAATACAAAATTAATAAACTAAATATTTAAGTTCAAAAAAACTAAGTATAAACGTTTTTTTCAATGTTATATCTAAGAAAAAACAGAAAAAAATAAGACACATTTTTAATTTGATTTTTTACTTAAATTCAAATATATTTTTTAAATGGTTTTAGTTGAAGTAAATGAAGAAATATTCAATTTTGAATTATGCGTACAAAATTTGATGTTTAAGTAATTATTACCAGCCAGAACGATATGGTTGCTGTCATGTGACTACACTCTAAAAAAACAGGGTTCGGTAACAAACATTAAAAAAAAAATATTAAGGAATGTTGTTGATATAACCACACAAAATACTAAATAATATAGATAAATTTAAAAATTGTAATTAACCCTTTCTGTAGTGAAAGGGTTAATTTCCGTTTTGGAATGTTTTAATTCTGGTTGGTTGTTTAAGTAATAACACTTCACCTACGTTTTTGCTCGTTGTTAAAAAGTAAAGAAAGTTGTAAAGAAAGTCTGGTTTATTTGTTGTGAACTCAATTTATTGCCAACTTCCATTTGAAGTCAAATCATGTTTAGCTTCAACTTGAAGTGTCAAAAACCCATTTAGCCCCAATCCACAAAGTTTCAATTTCAATTAAATTTAACGCAGAAAAAAAATTATGTAGAAAAAAAAATGTTTCAATTTCCCAAACTTTGACATTACTTGCTTTGTTACAATCACAAAACCAAGAATGCCATTTCCTTCCTTCAATTGAATGAAGTGGCCAAGTGTGAATGAAAGCACTTGGACAGAAATTAGAAGCAACTCACAAAAATTAATGAAGTAGAAAATATTTTGCAGAAATTTGTACTCGACGGAAATATTTGTGATTAAAATGTAACAATTTTTCTAGTTGATTGTCTGTCGCTATGTGTGAACATGTGGAACATTGCGCAGTGGTGACATGCAGTGATTCATACAAAGCAGGGTTTCAGGGGTTCAACTACGCCCAAATATTTGTTTGTTACAAACATTTTGGATGCAGTGAGGCACACAGGATTTAAATTTTGCAATACCATTTTATATGATTTCAAGTGGTGTTGTGCTCAAAAAATTTGATCAGAACCCCCACCCTCCGAATTGAAATCCTGTGTGTGTGTCACTGATGCCATGAAATGTGACGCCTGCGTTGTTCTTTTGGTTGCTCGGCACGTGTTGCTGCAAGTATTTCATTAGAAACAAAAAAAAAAACAAATAAAAGTCCGAGTAAAAAAAGGAAAAAGCAAAATAACCAAATAATAAAAAACGAACAAAAGTAAATAAACGACAGCACTTTTTAGGGAATTGCACGAAACTGTGCCAGCAAGCTACAAGTTTACTGTGACTGCTCTCAGTGGAGTGAAGTGCCAAAGTTGTGAGTCTTGTTGCTAGCTGTTTGTCTGTCTGTTTGTGGGTGTTGCTGCGACTGTGTATTGATGCGTTGTTTTGGCTTAATTTGGCAAATCACGAAAAGACTTTTGGTACACTTTTATAATTTTTTTAAGGTCCTAAAGTTTTGATATAAAACAGCTACAAAAGTTTGTAGCAATTCAGTCTTTAAAGACAGTTGAAGGCGGTTGGTTCAATTAAGAAAATTCTTTTGTTGACAGTCAAAACAATTTAAACGGGAAAATGAATGCACTGTGACTATAGTGAAGAATACAAAAATGCTGATTGAAATCAACTGATCTGAAATTTAAAGAACATTCGTTAAATTCCCAAACTTACTAAAATTTCTCAGTGACATTTGACACATTTCCCTAAATATACCACATTTAATTTCAATTCAATTTTAATAACTTTGCCTTTGCACATTTTTGAGCAGCTTAAGAGTCGTTCAGCAATTCAATTCCAATGCTCAAAAATTCAAAAAAGGAAAAGTTTTTCTATGCTGATTTCAAATCAACTGATGGTAAAATTTGCCATCAGCAACAACACATTAAATTTTAAGAGCTTTAAAAACAACAATAATAGCAAAAATAACAGCGGATACTTAGATTGCAATTGTCAGCGAAGTAGCAAAATAACAAAACAATAAACAAAATGGCGCGCACTTTAATTGTATAGTCCAGCGTGAAAGTGGAATTTTAATATTGTTTCAAATGTAAAATTTGCACATTTAATCGCATCTGTTCATGGTTGGTTTTTTTGTTTCTGTCAATTTTGCAGATTCAAATTTTGTGCTCGGAAATGCGCAGGCAAACGGCAATCCAATTGTTTATTGTTCGGATGGCTTCGTGGATTTGACAGGATATTCGCGAGCGCAAATAATGCAAAAGGGTAAGTAAGGCGATGGCTACAGCGAAGTGGTAGCGAAACGGCAGCAATGGCAAAACAATAAGAAGGCCTTTGAGAATTAAATTGTAAGCTAAGGAGCAGATATTTTTTTGAATTTTTTTTTATAATAAAAATAAAAAAAAAAAGTTTTGCTAAAGTACTTTTAATGAATGAAAAGAAAAACAAATAGACATTTCAAAATACTTTTAAATTGCTTACACTAAAATACAAAATTCTAAAATATTATATTTTAAAATAAACATTTTAAAATAAAAATAAAAATTTAAAATAAAAATTATTCAGAAATTAAAAAAGTAAAAAACCTAAAACAAAGCAAAAACAAAAAAATATAAGAAATTTAAGAACAAACTGTTGAAAAAATAGCAAACATTTCAAAGTCTTAAACAAAAATGATTAAAAATATAGGAAAGAAATCAAAAACATAATATAATAAAAGAATTTTTAAAAAGTAAAAATAAGAAATATAAGAAAAAGTAGGATGATGCAAATTTTAAAATGAAAATTGCAAAAAACCTTAAAAAAATACAAGCTATGTAAATATAAAAAAATTATATGTTAAATCTTAACAAATTTTCTGAAATAATTAACAAATATTAATTAAAAAATTTTCTTAAATATTAATTAAAAAAATAAAATCAAGAAACATAAAAACTAAATTAAAAACATTTTCTAAATATTTTTAATTGTTAAATAAAAAATTTTTTGCCTTTCTTAAAAACCTTTACCTTTACCTTTCTTAAAAATTTGAAAAATATAATAAAAGATTACACTAATAAAAACATATTGAAAAAAGATATAAGAAAAGAAAATAAGATATAAGAAATGCAAAACCATAATGTAAAAAATGTAGTAGAAATTTAAAATATTGGAACAAAAATTTTTACAAAAATTTTAATTATTAAATTAAACAAATTCTTAATAGATTATTTTTCCATCACCAAATTAAATATATTACGAAATAAAAAAAAGGGGTTTAAACATTAACATTTAAATTATTAATTACAAACTAATTACAAACTGATTTAACTTTTTAATATAAAAAATGATGAAAATAGAAAAACTTCAGATTCCAAAAGTCCATAAAATTATTTCCCAAAATAAAAAAACAAAATAATTAGTAATTTTTAATGACTAAATTTTTCATGAAATTAAAAAATATATTCATTCTTCCATCAAAAAATAAAAATTTTTGAGGAAATGACAAAATTCCTTTAAATATTAATTTTTTAATTATGAATTATTAACTAGTTAATATAATTTTTTAAAATAAAAAAGTAAATAATAAATTATAAAAAATAAAAAATTAAGTATTAAAAAATGTAAATCTATTAAATTAAAATCCAACCCGTGTACAAATTCACACGCACAACACGGGTGGTTGCGGGAAGCTAGGCCTTAGTCTCGCGTAAGCGGGCTGTCGTGCCAGTCAATTATTATTAAAAATTAAATTATTATTAAATTAAAATTACCAAAATTTAAAAATATTTTCCCATTACTAAACAAATATATTACAAATAAAAAAACAAATTCTATATTAAATTTTGTAATAAAGTAAACATTTTAATTGTAAAAAATAAAAAATAAAAAAATAAACCTGCCGACTGTAGCGCGCACAAATGCTGTTCGCTTAGCGCACAACGTCTTTGCGTTTAACTATATTTTTATTTCAATTTTCCGCACTTCCTGTGTTATTTTGCCACTGCTGTCGTGTTGTTGAATAAAATAACAAAAATAACAAAAATATCGACAACAATGCTTTCTTCACCTTGCTATGCGTCTTTGCAATTGTCACACAAACGCCAAATGGCGACATCAACGCGAACGTGGAAACAAACTTGAACTTGGCAATGCACGTTTGCGTGTCCAATGCCAACAACAACAACAACAACAACAACAACAACCACAACCATAACGACAACGACAATGAAAACAATATCAATGATAACAACAACAACGACAACAATATTAACAACATGAACCACGAGAACAGGATGCTCGTGCCATTTCCTGTACGGACCGGAAACAAAAGAGGAACACAAACAGCAAATTGAGAAAAGTCTGATGAATAAGACCGAACTGAAGTTGGAAGTTATTTTTTACAAAAAAGATGGTAAGTTACAAAATGTCTTTTTCAACTTTTTCATTGTTGTTTCTTAATTAAAAAAGTAAATGCGGTGCGTTGCGGTTGACGGCATTGTGTAGCTGTATATGGAAGGAAGGAAGGAAGGGAAGGTTGGTTCCCGATTCCACTAATACTTGGTAGCTAGCCCAAGCTGGAGCCCACTTACGGCTGAATCGAGCTTAAGACTGCTTACTCATAGAAATAGTTTAAAATCCTCATGAAGCCTCGTAGACTGTGAATAGTCCTATCGGATAGATCCCATATATTGTCGAAGAAGAATTGTTATTGTTGTTGGGAGTGTCCGAGGACGCAATCATGTGGAAATCACTCTCTATTGTACCACCGAAGGCAATAGCTCTCCCTTGACATGAAATTGCCTGGACCTGGAACTACTTGAAGTAGATCTGGCCAGCCCCACTGCTGGGTGATTCTGTTTCCCAGTTTCCTCTGGATCTCATTTAGCCAGTCCATCACTTTTGTAAAGCGAGGAATAGAAGAAGCAAGCCAGTAGCTAAATAACTTCAATTTACCACTAATAAAGGACAACTTTTCTGGAGCGACGATAGAAAACTGTGACTATTTAACAGTTAGTTGACTCAAATCGACATTGATTGACAAGTGGTGAGTTCTAATATCAACGCTGGGAACACTAAATAGTTTTGGTTCGGTCACTGGTCTCTCAGCAACGTTCCAAGGAGACATTTTCACAACTTTTGTCGTAGCTGACTAGACTTGACTTTCTAACCACTTCTCTCAAAACCCTATCTCCTAACCTTTATATCCTTCCTGAACCAACGCAATGCCTCGCATTAATAGGGGTCATCCCCTGCGGGTTTGTTTCGAGTCTTAAAAAAAAAAAAAAAAAAAATGTTAAGAGGATTAAAAATTATTGTAATTTTATTGGGGTTGCCAACAAATCAGTTTTGAAAGCCAATAATTTTCCAAGTATTGGACCAGAGTTCAATCACTGCTTTTATTGAAATGAGTGCTGTGTTTCCATTCGATTCCATCTCTTATTCCTTGATTTCCTTCTCCTTCTGTACCTTTTTTTCAACTCTTACCTAACGTTTTACTTTTGTATTCCTTGTGTGATTCGTTATTTAGTCTTTGAAATCCCACTGTGTGTTGGTTTCGTCGGCAGTGACACTCCAGTTTATTGAGCTTTAACCAATTCAGAACTCCACCTGATATTGCAAAGCACTTAATTAGGTGTCTGCGTGAGTTTTGGATACAAAATCGTATCTAAAAAATAAAAAAATAAAAAAATAAAATCGATACAAAATCTCTCAGCGCACGTATTTCGTATTTTTAAGCTTTATTTGAAAGCGACCAAAACTTTTCCTCTATACATTTAATTCTATCTTTTCTAGCTTTGTGTTGAATCAACTGCAATAAAAGTCAGTTAATATTTCCTCCCCCTAATTTTCACTCCCTAATTGAAATCCTCCCAAAGTTTGTCTATTTACATAGAGATACAATCCTTTTCACTGTGTTCAAAGTCAGTTTATATTTTCAATTCCCAGATTAGAACGCCCCCTGAGAGTATAAAGCTAGAAATCGAATAATAAAATTCCCAATCAAATGGTGAATTCCCTAAAACTTCGAACGAGTATGAATTGAAAAGCCTAACGAAACAGCAAATTGAGTGTGTTTGCTGCCAACTAACGGCCACTGCTTTCTTTCCCTCCCTTTTCAACACTGAGCAACGCAACAGCGAGTTGAGTTATTGTTGAATGCGCAAGCGGACAAAAAACTAAAAGGCCCCGGAGACAAAGTTGAAGCATCCCCAGCGCCAACATGGCATTTAGTGTGAGACAGAAAAAAAAAAGAAGAAAAATCTACGACAACAACAATGCAATGCAGCCACAATACAACCATGAATGACGTGGCAGGCATAAAAGTGAACAATTTGTTGTTATCGTTGTATGTGTGTGTGGGTGTGTGTGTGTTTGTGTGCGTTCACAAGTTTCAGGCGCAAATGCGACGCTGACGTGTACAATTCGTACGCGGTTGCACGTGTTGTACATGCAAAGTGCGGCTGGCGTATGCCGACAACTTTTGACGCCGCCGACACGTACGAGCAGTGGCGGCTTAAGGTGCTTGGGGGCCCGGGGCGGCGACGGCTGAAGGGCCCCACAAACGGTGCAGAATAAGTTTGCGTACAAAACTAATAACTGGAATTTCCGGTTACGCTTTTTAATTTTTTTTTTAATTTGTATTCCATTGGACAGTAAAGGGACAAATTATTTTGAAACGTACATATATGTGTTTGAAATTTTATAGAAAGCAATAGAATCCCAGAGAAAAAATGAAAATTGGATAAAAGGATAATCTTACTAAATCTTTCCAAATTTGATAACAACTTTCGTGAAATTAGGAAAACTTTTGGGAGAGCAAGCTCGTCATTTCAAAAAGCCATCTTAAAACTAAAAAAAAAAACAGAAAATCTTGCTTCGTTACTACGGTCTGGCCATTATTTTAAGTAACCCGAGCAGGTTTTTAAGTAACCAATCGCGTGCATAGATAAAGTGTTTTCTAGACTAACTTTGGCCGCTGAACACGAAACTGAAAATAAAAAAAAATTTTTAAGAAGCGTTTTCAAAAAATCTTCGAAAAACGAGTTTTTTCCCTGTTGTTTCAGTTATGAGTACATATCTCCTGAAAGAATTATCTGATTAACACGAGCTGTCCGTCGTTCAAGAAGAAGATAATACCTTAGCCTTTTTAGTGATATATAGATTGTTCAAATCAGATGAGATTTTATACTTAGATACTTGTCAGTAACTTCCCCAAACGAAAGTTGTAACAAAGTGAATTTTTCGACCAAAAAATCATAAATTTTCGAATATTTTTTTATGGATAAAAAAAATGATCTCCCCTAGTTTTAAAATCTAAGATAAAGATAAATTATTATTATATATTTTTTTGTGCAAATATATTACTTGAAAGAAAAATTACAAAGTTATGATGCAGTGATTAAAAACACCGACTTTACATTTATTACACTGTGCGAAGACCCATTTTTTTTTTGCCGAGACCCATCCAAATTTGGATATAGACGTGAAACTAGAGATAATTTATAGTAATCTGGCATAGTCAGTTTTTCATTTTCTGGCCCAAAGTCCTTTTTAAAAAACTTTAAAATTTTAAGGACATATACATTTAACAAATTTTTTTACACATCCTTTTAACTAAATTTTCAATTTTGAAGTTTCAGGACCAAAATATGTCAGGTAGGGAAAACATACATGATTTGGATTTCAGTCTGTAGATTCATACATCTAAATTTTATTCTATTTCAAAGTTCCAGTCTAGAAAACACTTTTATTTTTAGGTGCATTTTTCGTGTCGAGTAGTTTAGAAATGTACAGAAATATTTTATAAAACCCAGTAGCAGTAGCTTACTTACAAGGAGCATAGAATTGCTTTCGTAGAAGAGTCTATCAAAGAAGAAAACCGGATTTCCGGGACGATGTGTTGTTATCCAACCAATAACACTGTGCAAGTCCAAAATTTAGACATGGGGGGGACCTACTGGGTGAGTTTCCTATAGGTATACTGAGTTGAGATCCACCAGCCGTTTGGTAAGATTGGCTCTAGTTTATGAGACATCCGACTTTGAAGATTGGAAATTATCGTCAAGCTTGTCGCTTAAGTAGGTCCTAAATCGTTTCGAATATCGCTTTACTGTCTTCGGCAAGTTTTAGATATTTTAACCACCAACACATTTGCTTAAGACACCAATCCGAAAAAAATGCATTCAAACTGTGTAATTGCGATTTGTGCATTTTTTTGCGCAGCGCTACGTGGCGTATGAGTGTCATTTAATTATAACACTCAACGTGGCGTATGACACTCATACGCCACGTAGCGCTGCGCAAAAAAATGCACATATCGCAATTACACAGTTTGAATGTATTTTTTTTAATTGGTGTCTGAAGCAAATTTGTTGGTCGTTAAAATATCTACAAACTTGCCGAAGACAGTAAAGCGATACGAAACGATTTAGGACCTACTTAAGCGACAAACTTGAACTTGAACTTGAACTTGAACATTACCAAACTTCAAAGTCGGATTTCTCATAAACTAAAGCCAATCTTACCAAACGGCTGGTGGACCTCAACTCAGTATACCTATAGGAAACTCACCCAGTAGGTCCCCCATGTCTTAATTTTTGAGGGCAAATTTCACGCACAGTGTAATTATAAAAATAATAATAATAACTGTAAATTTCTTTGACGTCTACAAAGTTTAATGAGGTTAAGTAATTGCTTTATTTGCACTTGTTTACAAGTAAACTCTAAGATTGCGATATTTAATTTTTAACTTAGAATTTTGTATTTGCATACTTTGCACAAAATTTTAAGTTAAAAATTAAATATTGCAATCTTCGAGGGAAAATTTTTTGAAAATTTGCAAACAATTCTTATTTAGAAAGGATGTTTTCTTGCTTTTATTGAACTGAATTTGTTATTGCAATTTCAAAGTCATTTGTCGATACTGTGTCTGTTTCAATTGATAAAAGTGGCAAGCAACCTTTCAACAACCATTGTGGAGCGCAAATAGTTTGTTACAAATTTCAGCAGTGAAAAACTTTAAATTTTTATATACAAGCTTCTCTCGGGGGCCCCCCGCAGCCCGGGGCCCGGGGCGGTCCGCCCCTCCGCCCCCCCCGTTAAGCCGCTACTGCGTACGAGTACACTTGACAAATAAATAAAAATAAAGTTTGGAATTTTGTGTGCGAATGGCATCATTTGTATTTGTTTTGCTTTTTAGTTTATACACATTTTTGTATGCGACAGTGTATGCAACACGTACAACTCGGCCACTGAGCGATAGACACTTTTCATTTTGGGCGTCGCTTGTCGCTTGTCTGTCTGTGTGCGTTTGAGTGTTTGTGAGCGTGGGCTGGTAATGTTTTATTGCACGTAAATAGCAACAGGCGGTTTTCGGCGAACGTTTCTGTGTTCGTTGCTTGGTATTAATTTGCATAAAACCGCATAGGAAACAAGGATGACGACGTTGAATGATAAATGATGAATGAAAGGAACAATAACTATTATACTATGGAAATAAGGTGACAAAATTTAGACAAACTAATTGGAAGACTTTTGTGACGACGATATTTGAACAGTATGAGAAATGAAGCATTGAGTGAGATTAGGTTAGGTTAGGTCAGATTAGAACTCTGCTCAAGTTTTGACTTATTTCTGGCATTCGCGTTAAATTCTGAGCTTTGGTGTATTCAGAGACCTATGGTAGAATTTTATGGCGAATATTTTTGTGGTACATTTCTTTCTTAAAAATCCTGTTTCAAAGGATATTTTTTGGTAGTTTATGAAAAGAGGGTCAAATTGACCCATAAAAATAGGAGCAAGAGGATTAAAATGTTCCACAAAAATGTTCTCCGAAGTATTTTACATTAAGTTGCTGAACACATTATATACCTAAAATGTAAGGAATCATGGTTTTCGTATGCCAATTCATCATAAGAATGTGCAAAAAGGTGGGAAACTTTGATTCCCTAAAAAAAATGCCTATGACAATTTTCAAGAAGCCTACATTCTTTTGACCCCCTCTGCCAAGATCCGTTGTCAAAACCTTTTTTTTTGAAAAATTTTTTGTTTCAATGTTATGTTATGTTAGAAATTAAAAGAAGTTAAAAGAACACAAACGCATATTTACGTTTGCATGCGTGTGCGTGCGTGTTTGCTGACACATAAAACTGAAATGCTGCCAGGTTTCAAGTGGCGTCAAACAGCCGCAGTAAAAACTAAAAAATAATGTAAGGTTACGTTAGGTTAGGTTAGGTTGGCAGCTGGAGGAAGAAGCCACATAGGCGAAAGGAAACTCGTACACAGTACAACAGAAAGTACACCAGCAATTTTTAATAATCCTCTTTTTCACGCACAAATTTTGCTTCGTTGGTGTTGGTGTTGATGAGGCGGAGATACATAGTTACGAAGCAAGGCGAGCTCATTGCTATAATGAGGTCACGATTAAGTGCCACAAACTCTGACACTAAAACACACTCACACAGTCACACACACACATGCAGCCATAAAAGGCCACCACCGCAAAATGTGACATTCAGCAAGAATCTGTCGCCCGTTCTGGCAGCTTCATTAAATTTAAAAAATTTCTATTAGCAGATTGAAAAGTGTATCAGATGTGATGTGAACGAGCACTTGAAAGTCACACACTCGACGAATCTCGAGGCGAATCAATTGATTGGCTTTGTATGTAGACGTTAAAAATGCGTTCAAGTCGGATTCAACAGGAGTTTGCACGCATTGTTGTTGTCAAAGCGTTGCGATAAGATGTTTGCGTTTTCCCCCTCAGTTTTTACGTTATTCTTTAGTTAGGGGTGTGTGTGTCTGTATGCTACGCCCAATGGCCTCATATGGTTTTATGCTTCTTGGAAGAAGAAGAAGCATTTTAGGATTTCTTTCTAAGAGCGCACTCTTTTGTTTTTTCCCCCCCATCAGCCATTTGGAGTTTAGCTGCTGTGGCGCGTAATCGAAATCAATTAAGCTTGAACCAGTTCATGGAGCGTGAGGCTGTATTTGTGTATTTGTGATGAAAGTAATCGTTAAATTAAAGGAGTTTAGAGTGTTGAATGCGCTGCGACAGTGCAAGTGGACTTGAAGTGAAATTTTGTAGTTGGCACTGAAGTTTGCCTGAAAAGCAAACTTTGTTTTTGTTATACAAAAACAAGACCAAAAACAATTGCAAAACTAGGACCCAAATATAGTAAAACGGCATTTTTAGTTGTTCTCTTTAACGTCGGGATCTTTATAAAAGATTTTAAATATTTCAAGGACCTGAATATTTACTTAAGTAGTTCAATTTATTTAAAAATCGAGCGCAATATAAATTCTTATGTCAGGATTTTTATAAAGAAGTTTGACCTTGAATTTCAAGGACATGAATGTTTTAAAAAAAATTATTTAAATTATTGAGCGCAATGTAGAATATCAAAATGGCTATGGAATAAAAGAGAAAATTCTTTAGAATTTAAAGAAGTTTAATTTTTTTTGCGCCAGGACGAATAGGTATTGGAAATGTCCTTTAAAACTTTACTCATGAATATTCTAAAAAATTTCAAATAGTTCCCTTAGTTGTCTTAGGGACTAATATGCACACTACCACATATTCAAATTTCGCCCTTCGAACTTTATTAGTTAAGGATGGATGCATGTGTTAATTCAATATTTTTTATTTGTGGTACAAGGCAATAAATTCTTTGTTTTGTAGAGAAAAGTATTAAAATTTGTGTATCCTGAAAACATAGTTTTGAGGAAAAATTATTAAATGAAAGATATGGGATGAGTTGTTTATGAGATCTTATTGCATTAGTATGACATTTACTAAAAGAGTTCATGTCAGAGCCATAAAATGTGTTTTGTACTGATTTCACTGCTTCATTAGACACTCAAAGTTGGACCACCGGTCTTTCTTGGACCACCGGCAGAGGTATTTCGTTAGAAAGACCATTTCTGTCATTTTTACGGTTTTTCATTTAGAAATATCTGAATTTTTTATAGTATTTCTATGAAATTTTGCTTTGGTGACTTTTATTTTTTTATCGTGAAAAATTTGATATTTTTTTAAATTTTCTTAAATTTATTTTGTGAAAAATTAGCCAAATCCGATCTGTAATTTTCGAGATATCGGCGGATATGATATTCTTTGTAGGTATGGAAAGCTTCCGGTCTTTCTAGTGTTAATTGTCTGTATTGCCTACCTTTTGGCGCACATATGATTTCATTTGGGGCGCTCCGTACACAACTTTTGAACTATATGACAATTTGCGCCCAAAATATTTGTAACAAAAACAGACGTATTACTATATTAGACACTCTGCACATGTGCGTAGGTAGGTAGTTAAAATTGTCATCTGTAGGACATCACTTAGGTCAGTTGGTCCCCTGTTTTATTGTATTGGGAAATTCTTTTAATGGCTTCCCATATCTGAGACTCACTTGGTGTCTCTTATGAACTGCATCAAAGTTTTAGGTGCTGACTTTTAAAGATCCACTTAACAGATAATTGTTCCCCAAGATACAAAAGTCCATTCTTTCTAGTGCTGAATATTTGCAAAAAAAAGTATTCTACACTTTACTCGCAGACATTGTTGAAGCTGCAAACTTCTGCAAAAGTCCTTGTAATGCAATTCTAGTCTTCTGGCATGTCAACCAATAAAGCAGTTCCTAGTTATGATTCCAACTGTCAGTCCTATAATGGGTTTTCTATAGTTCGATCAATTCTTTGGATCTGCTCTGGTTGATCGTTGGCCAAATCTTTTCTACAGTGCTGCATGTTTGTTCCTGGAGTCATCTGGTGTGTGTTAGAAATTTGTGGTTGAAGTTGAATACCAGAAGTTCAGTGTACAGTAGACATGACTTAGTGTTGTATGGAGATTCTTAATAACGACTTCTCGATGCTAAATAACCTCTAATTTTATGCGGTTTGGTGAAAAAGTACATGAGCCAAAAAATTTTGGGGCTAGAGTGGGGTTAAATGGCGTCGCATCGAGGTCAAAGTTCACAAAAAAGCTGAGAAATTCGACAAATCGCTCCACAGCTGCTCAGAAGTTGCTCTTATAGAGTTAAAATCTATGACTGACCCCCACTAGTTTTCGCTATTCAACATTTCCTTGGAACATATTTATACTTTATCTCCAACCCTTAATGGGGCTCACGTACAAAATTATCGTTTTTATTAAATAGGCTCCAAGAGCTTTCAGGTTGGCCCCAGATGTTTCAAATGTAAGACCGACACTCATTTATTTTCTCCTCTAAATGTTTCTTCCAAACATACCTACCCGCTATCTCCAAGTCTTAAGGGGGTGCCATACAAAACTGGCGTTTTTCTATGGAATTGACTACCCACTTTTAAAGTAGTTAAGTAAGCGAGGAAACATCGTATCTCTAAAACTACTGAACCGATTTGAATGATTTATTCAGCGATCGACAATATTCTTTAGCCCTTTCAGACCGTGATGCGTCGATTGTGCGGGTGGTTTTCGGTTTTAATATTTTCGCTTCTATCTAACTAATGTCAAAAAGACCGGCATGAATAGATTTCTCTGCTTTTTCTTTATGTTTGTTTCTCACATTATTCAGCTGTTCTCTTTACCATTACTTCAATTATTGCGGAATTCTTGCGTCACATTTCAGTTTTGTCAAAATGAGCCGCAGAAGTAAGTTGTGATTTCAATTACTAAAGTACTAATCGTTAACAAATAGTGAAGTTGGAATATTTTCGTTAAAAAAATTATAAATTTTAGTGTTTCAAGCCAATTGAAGTAATTTGATGCAATAAAAATGCCTTTTAGCTAAACATTTTAACGAGTGCATCAATTGTGCGTATCGGGTCTTATGTCTCTAAACAAGTGGGTTTTTTTTTAATTTTTAAGTGCTAATTAATTTTCAAGCCAATTATTGATTCAGTTAGAAACGCTTGCTTAAAAATTCCGAGACAAGAGAATGGACGATATTCCATTGACGAGCAAATGATACTATTCACAGGCCGCTGTCCAGTACGCCAAAGTTTGTCCAACAAACCAAGAGGTGTTGGTTTAAAAAAAAGGGGGAATTGATCACATCAGACGGACTAGTTCTCGATTTGTCTAGTTTCTATAGTTTCTCGATTTAGTTCTAAATTTATCAAGGCAAGACCACGCCTCTTCCGAAGGAAAATATTGGACTTGGCCCTGCATTCGTTCTGCGTCTTGTACAAACATTACCTAAAGGATCCAAAGAATTTTTTGACAGGTACTTTACCTCATTGCCCCTGTTGGATAAGCTTCTACAAGAAGGACTTTATGGGGCGGGAACGATAATGAAAAGTCATATAAAAGGCGTTAACTTGACTGATGAAAAAAGATGAAAAGAGGAGATATGGAGAAATTCTGTTCCCCTGAGGATACAGTTGCCATTGTGCAATGGAAAGACTCAAAGTCGGTTTTATTGGCGTCATCTGCATTTGGATGCAGTCCCGTTAATTATGTTCGTGGTTGGTGCAAAAAAGAGAAAATATTTATAGAAGTCGCATGTCCAAATATAGTCCAGCAGTACAATGAGTCAATGGGTGGTGTGGAAATTTGCGACCAACAAATGGAAGCGTATCGGACCTTTTTCAAAAACAAAACTGGTCATTGAAAGTAAACATACATTTCATAGATTCGGCATGCTGCAATGCTTGGATGTAGTAGCGAAATGCTTGTCGGGAAATCGTAATACTACCAAAAGATCGCACGATTTGCTAAGTTTTCGACTTGCGTTAGCTGAAACATTGGAGGCCACTCAAAAAACTAACAACGTGAAGTGGAGCTCTGAATCCGAAAGGAACGAGGTTGAAACTGTTCAACAATCGAACCGAAATCGCCCAGCGGACCAGCCATGTCCCGAAAAACGGCTGGATGGCTTTAATCACTGGCCAGGAAAACTCGATTTGAAAGCAGTCCGTATGTGCCGTCGCAAAGACTGTAAGTCGCGTACACGCACACGATGCACCAAATGCGATGTAATATATTTTTATGTTTCAGCAAAAAAAAAAGAATTGTTTCAGGCTGTATCATACTGAAAAATAAAAATAGTATAAAAAAGTTATCATATGGGGTTTTGGTTATTTTAAAATAAAATTAGACCGAGATGCATCAATTGTGCGTGTCCTAAAAATCCTTGAAGGATATAAAAAAAGTAAAACCTAAACATTGATTATATTATCATACGATATAGAGACCATATATTCCAAAAATTATGAAAAAATTCCCAGTAGTTTAGCGTCAGGTCTGAAAGGGTTAGTACAAAAAATACAAAATTAATTAAGGTTCAGAAATTTACCACCAAAGGGCGTCTCCCATACAATCGGAGTTGTGATGTTGTCAAGTTTTGGGTTTCTACGAAGTAATAATCAAAGCAAGCAAGGTATTGATGCTTGAATTGTGTTTTAAATTTACTAACCGATATTCTGAAATGTAGGTGTACTGTATGTAGTCATATAACGCTATTATAAACTCAAAATAAATAAATAAATTTCATGAAATCACAGCATCCGTTGTTTACATGGTTGCTGTCTACATGAATAAAAGTACGATTATTTTAAACAAAGACGTTCTCAAGTTCTCTTCAAAGGGTTCTCAAGAAATTCGCTTATGTGTTCCCATTGTTGTAGGAAGCATTTCTAGAGAATATAAATTTAATGCAGCTACAGCTGCAGTCAGCAGCGCCGTCAACGCCAGCTCCAACATGACACCGACGCCACCTGCCAACGTTGCTTCATGGCAGCGTAAGCGGCTTAAGTCCAACTTTTATGCAGCCGAATGTGTTGTTTCATAGTAACTGTTTACTTTTACACATGTTAGCATACATAATCTTTCGTGTGTGCGTATGACAACAGCTGCGTTTTATCACCTTTTCAATTATGATGATTAGAGCAGAGCGCAGAAGAAAATAAATTGAAATTTTAAAACGAACGCACAACACTCATAGTCACACAAAGGCACTCTCATTCTCCACTGATACGTATTTATGTAATTATGTTTGTATAATGTCGAAACTCATTGTGTTGTTTTAAACTTTTCTTTCCGTATCGACGGCTAGGCTCACCGTTTTGGTGTCTCTTTGACATTGTGCCAATTAAAAACGAGAAGCGGGACGTGGTGCTATTTCTGGCATCGCACAAGGACATCACACACACCAAAATGCTGGAGATGAATGTCAACGAAGAATGTGATAGCGGTAAGTAGGCTGAGCGCCAGTAAGCCATACAGATGTGTATCCTTGAGGTGTGGGGCGGGGTAGCCGGAGCTAAAGTGTTGTTGTACCATATATTTCTGTCACAAGTACACACATTCCAACACGTACTACACGCACGCGTACACAACACACACACACACCGACTTTGCAACCAACTTTGCGTAGACCAAAACCAACAACACAGACATGAGACACGTTGTACGCCCTGAAATATGCTTCGGAAATTTAAAACTCATTCCAAGTGCGAATCATTTTCGCATCTTTTTCACGTTTGCTCTCAGCTTGACTTGCGGAATTTTGTGTTGCGTTAAATCAATTAAAATTGCGCGCGAGTTTTTCTTTACTTTCTTTTCTTTTTATTCTTTGGAGTTTGCGAGAATTTCAAGTAAAAAAATATGTGTGTCTAGAATTTCTATAGCTTTTTAATAAAATTTTACTTAAATTGATTTGCATAATTTTCCGTTGCGTAAATTTAATTATTATTTTTCGCATGCAATTTTTTGGTCACTGTATTTTTATTCATTAGAATTGCGTAAAATTTAATTAAAAATCATGTTAATTGTTAGTTTATATATCTTTTGTTCTAACATTTTACTCAGTTTTATTTGCACAATTTTCCATTGCGCAAATTGAATTATTATTTCTCTCATACGATTACTATGTAAACTGTTTTTTTTTTTTAATTAAAGTTTAATTAAAAATCATGAACATTTTTAGTTTAGATATCTTTTGTTCTAACATTTTATTCAGTTTGATTTGCGGAATTTTCTGTTGGGTAAATTTAATTGTTATTTCTTGAATGCAATTTTTTGATCACTGTACTCATTAAAGTTTGCCTGAAATTAAATTAAAAACCACGCACATTTTTAATTTCTGTATATTTTGTTTTAGTACAAATTCACTTTAATTCAATTGTTACGATAATTTTTTCTTTTCTCTTTATATTTCTGCCTTACTTTACGCTCTATTCTTTCATTAATTCTTCTCATTCAGTCATTGTTTTCTTAAGTGTGTCATTCCCGTTGGTTGTAGTTCCTTACTTTATTTTTATTTTTATATCTTTTATTTACCATCATAATTTTTCTTTAATTTCCAACACACTGCTCTCTTTTTGCGTTTTCTCTCTTCTTGGTTCCGCCATTTTTGCTTTAATTTCCAACGTACTGCCTTTCTCTTCTCTACCCCTTCTTGTTCTTGTCTCTTTAGTTGCCGTTTCACCTTCAGTCGTTTCATTAAATTTTCATGCTTCATGCGTGCGCTGCCTACTTTTTCCTTCTTTTTCATCTCTCTCTTTATGCGCATTTTTTACTTCTTTCCCTCTTCTAATACTTGGCATTCTTTGGCGCAATTTTTACCTCTGCGAATTTGTTTACTTCTTTCTACTCTGATCTGATTTTTCCTACTGTCGCTTCAATGCCTACCGCACGCGATTTTCCGTTGTCGTTGTAGCTGTTGTTGTTGCGTTTGTTGTTGTAGATTTTCCGTAAATCTCGTTTCATTGTTATTGTGCTCATTGTTCATAATTTACATTACGCACGATTTCTGCTCCCCTCGTTGCATTCCGTTAAACTCGCTCATTTCCTTTTCATTCGTTGGCATTTCCGCTTTTGGATTTAAAAAAAATGTTTTTTACTTCCATGTGGCAACGTTCCCACTGACTTTTGTACGCATTTGTGGGATGCTACATGAATGAGACTTGGTATGTGAAATTTGTATGCTTATACGAGTATATAAGTATACAAGTATATACACATATATATGTATACATATGTACGCATTTCCTTCAGTGTGATTGTGTTATATTCGTTCTGCTGTGTCCTCCTTACGTCGACTTTATTTGTGTGATTGTCTTGTAAT
This sequence comes from Melieria crassipennis, assembly GCA_963668005.1. Taxonomy (NCBI): domain Eukaryota; kingdom Metazoa; phylum Arthropoda; class Insecta; order Diptera; family Ulidiidae; genus Melieria; species Melieria crassipennis. The sequence goes on along the minus strand of OY764963.1, from coordinate 96,114,342 downwards.
TGCATTTAAATTTGCATTAACGCCGAAAATTTATCACAAATCACATTCACTCAACACCTTAAAAGAACCTAGACACAGGAATTGTGCTGAAAAAAAATTGTTAATTATAAAATGCGAGGAAATAACTGAAATATTTGTACAATTTTCATAGGAAAGGCTTTTGTAAAGTGGAATTTTTTCAGATTTTTCTTAAATATCTAAAAATAGAAATATTTGAAAATTTCATAAGCAAGCCTTTTTTGAACAGAACATGTTTGCTGAATTTTCATAAATTCCATTTCATTTATTAAGTAGAGAACAAATTATTACAAGCTAAAATTCCAGAAGAAGAAAGAACTGTAAAATACCGCCTATTTTCCCTTTGCTGGTGCCCATCTTTGACGAGCGCTCAAACAAAACTGGGTCAAGCAATCATAAAACTGTCTTAAAAGTTTTGTTAGTACAAAATCTTATCTTTCTAATGCCCCCTAGCGTAATCCCATAGTATTTATACAAAGCGAGACATAGATTACTAAAGTCATCTATTAGGAAAATAATAGAAATATCCAAAGCTGTGCCTAAATATTGTTTTAAAAAGGATTTTTTTTTTAATTTTTAAAATATTCTTTAATAAAATATATGTTATATATAAAATATATATTAATTTAAAACTATGTATTCATCTATCTATGTGTATTCATTTAAAACTTACAAAAATATGTAAATATATAAACTTTTTATTGTCTCATGAGAGCGAAAATTAACCATTGAACCTTGAATCCAAAAAAGATGGGGTCAAGTTTTTTTTTTAATTTTTCCTTCATTAGAGAACCATTCTTCTTTATTAATTTTGTCGTTTTGCTATAACTCTTAAGACAATTGTTTGACTAAATTTCTAATTATTAATTCAAATCACAAGAAATCGTTCTGGAAAATTCTTAACTTCTTCAAGCGTTTAAATTTCCTTTGTTACAGTTCTCAGTTGTCAAGTCAAATAGGCATTAATGTAGAAAATAAAGAAATTCATATGTGTGTATGTATACTTGTATGTGAAACTATTTACTATTATATTGCACATAGCTTCATGTCATTTGTGTTTAATCGGTATTTAATGCTGCCTACTTTATGACGTTAAACGTAATAAATTTTATTGACATCTATTTGCTTTCATTAAACTGCAGAATACGTCTTGGCCAGTGCGGCTTAGCCGAAATTTATTTAGTTGTGCTGTGAGGATTTCAGCTGTGTGTGTTCTGTTTTCCTAATATCTTTGACTTATTGGGATTATATGCATTCCCAGTCATTTGGCAGTTATCATTTTTGTTTTGAGACGCTTTGTGTCAACTCTTAGCCATTAAGTTTGCATTTTCTGTTTTGCAAGTTAATAATTTTTTTGTGTAGCAAATAGACTTTCTGCTGTTTAAGTAAACTTGTCTGACTCTACTTCAAGTGATTAGTTATTTCTAAAAATTAATTCGCATTAAAATTTTTAACAATTTATCAAAATGATGTAGAAATATTGCTGATGGTTTTTTGTGTGTAAGTTTATAAACTCTTATTTTGGGTGCAGCAAAGCCACTTTTTAGACTTCAAGTTCAAGTTTTTATTTATATTATTATTTAATATTATTATTTTTTTTATTAAATTTTTTTTTAGTTTTTCAAATGAATTCGTATTACAATTTTTAACAATTTTTTGAAATGATGTACAAATCTGACTGGGGATTGGTTATTTATGTATGTAAATTTCTTTGTGTAGCAAAGCCAGTTTTTTGTGTTTAAGTAAACTTGTCTGAGTTTGGTTCAAGTTTTTATAAAATTAATTCGAATTATATTTTTAATAATTTATAGAAATGATCTGGAAATATTGTTGGTAATTTTTTGTTTGAACACATTTGTGTAGAATTTTGTTTTTGGTCATTTGTGTAAATTTTTGGTGTTGAAAATCTACTATCTAGTCTTCATGTAAAGTCCTTTGAGTTCAATTCAAGTTTTTATTTTTAAAATAATTCGTATTAAAATTAAAAAAAAAATTGTGGAAATGATCTACAAATCTGGCTTATTTAAGCTCGCAGATTTTTTGTGTGGCAAAGCCACTTTCTAATCTTCATGTCAAGTTCTTTAAGTTTAAAGTTTTAATTTATTAAAATAAAATATTTTAAATTAAAATTTTTACAATTTTAAGAAATGATGACGAAATTTGGCTGGGGTTTTCCTTATTTAAGTTCATAGATTTTTTGTGTAGCAAGGCTATTTTCTGGTGTTTAAGTAAACTTGTTTGAGTTTAGTTCAAGTGATTAGTTTTACTTTAAAAAAATAATTTGCATTAAAATTTTTAACAATCTATAAAAATTATATATTGAGAAATATTAAAATATGGCTGATGGTTTTTTTATTTGCAAGTTTATAAATTTTGGTGTAGCAAAGCCACATTTTAGACTTAAAGTAAATTTCTTTGAGTTTAATTCAAGCTTTTATTTTTTTTTTAATAAATACAAACTCGAACAACTTTTCAAGAAGACAACTTCATCGAAGAACTCGAACAACTTTTAATGAAGACAACTTCATGAAAAGTTGTTCGAGTTTAATTCAAGTTGGTATTTATTTTTTTAAATTATTTCGTATTATAATTTTTAACAATTTTTAAAAATATTATCCAAATCTAACTGGGTTTTTTTTTTTTAAGTATGTAGATTTCTTTGTGTAGTTTCTGTTGTTTAAGTAAGCTTGTCTGAGTTTAGTTCAATTATTTATTTATTTAAAAAAATTCATTTGTATTAAAAATTATTTTCATTTTAGCAATTTATAGAAATGATGTACAAATATTGCTAATGGTTTTTTGTTTGTACACATTTCTGTACATTTTTGTGTTTTGTTGTTTGTGTACATATTTAGTATAGTAAAGCCACTTTCTTGTTTTCATGTAAAGTCCTCTTTTTATTTATTTTTAAAAATGTATTTCTATTCAATCAGCTCTAAGAAAAGCTGTTCAAACTTGAAGATTACAAAATATTTGTAGATATTTATTTATAAGCTATAAACTAAATATAAACTAAATATAAACTTCGAAATCGCCTCAATCAATCATTGAGTGCCACGTATGTTTCATATTCAACCAATCAACCAGCTTATTTCATATCTATGTACAGCCTAAAAGTATGCCAGAAAAATTTAGCAGCTACTGCTAACACTATATGCACCTTCACTAAACCGTACGCCCCGCTTGAATGAAGCTTACATTTAGGCGTATTTGAAATTTTAAAATAAATCAGCTGAACAATGACCTTTTATTAGATCCAACAGAGGCGCCGCTGCTGATGTAATTTTTTTGACAGCCAACAAAACAACTAAATGCAATCAATTTGCACAATTTGCAGAAATTCAAATTTCACACATTTGGTTCTTTCGGCTGTTGCTTGCTTGCTGCTTCTCTCTCCTCTTCTTTCTCTCTCGCGCTCTAGTGACAGCAGCCCATTATGCCAAGGCTTTCTGTATGTCTTTCGCTAATAATAAGTACATGAAAAAGATTTGGTGTGCTCGCAAATCCGGGCATTATTAAATTTAATACGCAACAACATGTTAATTTTTTCACTGCGCATAAATTCTAATCAAAATGTCATTTGCATACAAAGCGACAGACGGTAAATGCTGCCAATCAGTTGGCTATGCAGCGCAACAGCAAACAACATATGAGGAAGAGAGAGAGAGCATCATGCAAACTAGAGAGAGAAAGAAGAACAAGCTTTTACTTGGCACAATTTGCCATGAATAAATTACATAAAGGAGAACATTTTAAAGCAGCACCAACCAAAGCCCCATGAAAAAAAATTGACAGATAGGATTTATGGTGCGCGGTGTTGGCTGGTTTGTTGTGTGCCTGTGTGTGTGTGTGTGTGGGAGTGTTTGTTTGCATATTTGTCTGCTTTGATTTTGGGCATTTTTTGCTGTATGCATGTGTGTGTGTCTGTGTGGGTAAAGAAGTAAAGAAACTTTAAATCTAACCACATAATAAAAAAAATATTGGTGTACTTGTTGTTGGTTAAAAGCTAAAAGTGCTTATGTGGTAATGAAAGTTAAGGCTATTCATATAGCAGATAGTGTGTGCGGCTGACGATCGACAAATGACAACATAGAAAAGGTCAAAAGCTAAGTGCTGCTTTCATAGGCGTGAAAATATGTTTGCAGTGAAAATATTGCTAAGTAGTTCGATAGAATTTGCTGTGAAACGAGGGTATTAAATGCTATTGATGGAGTTTTGCTTTCAAGGTACATATGTGTAATTTTTGCTTTGATCAAGAATAAAGTGGGGCAATTCAAAACTTTGGAACTGAATGTGTTTGCTTGGGCAAAAGATTTAAAAACATTTATTGCGATTGAACGGAGGCCTTCTTAAGTGGTCCTGCACTCATTTACTGTGGATGTGCTTTTTTACTTACAGAAGCTGTGACTAAGCAGACGGAAACTGTATATAATTTATTTTACTACTAAACTTAACCAAATCAATAAAATGCATTGGCCTTGAAAGCTCTATAATTTTCTATATGGTTCTATATGGTTTTTGGAAACGACAACTGAATCCAACGACTCATTATTTACTTACTTACTTAACCCTTTCGCTACAGATTTTTACTGGGGAAAGTTAAAATTTAAAATTTTACGTTTTAGGCTTCTATTTGGTTATAAGTATTAGCAACATTCCATAAGAAATATTTTTATTTTTATACTTTATTTTTATACTTTTTACGCATAACGAAAATTTTAATATTTCTTCATTTACTTCAGCCAAAACTAAAAAAAATAAGTATCTAAATTGAAAGAAAACGTCAAATTAAAAGGGTCATAATTTTAAAGGGTATAATTTTTCTGCTTCTTCTTCCTTTACTGTGTCAAGATATACCATTAAAAAACGTGTATACTTCTCTACTTTTAACTTAAATATTCAGTTTATTAATTTCGTATTTTTCCTATAACTTTAAGGGTGGGGTAAAGGTTTCAGCGTAAAAAAACATTTTTTTAATGCATTTTTTTTTGAAAGTATGGATTGATCAAATTTATTTAAACCTTTTGTACATTATTAAGCATACTTTTAGCAATATTCTGTAATTTTTTCATGCAGAAATATTACAAAACAAGCCGGTGACAGAGCTTGCCCCAGAACGTCTTTGAAAAAATACAATTTATGGTGTTCACTGTATCTTGGTCGGAAATTATCTGAAATCAAAAACCATTAAAATTTAGTCAAAGTATTATCAAATCCTCCCCCCCAACGTTCTCCGATTATTTTTTTTTTGCATTTAAAAATTTTTGGTGGCCATCTAAAGTGTAAAGTGTAAACTGCTATTTTCCACGAAAAATTCCGCCATTTTGTGGGTGGGAAACCCCCTTAAAAATTTTTTACTAAACGTTGGGGGTAGGTATTTTATATGTAGAAAATGTGTACCAAGTTTCAAATGAATCGGTTTAGTAGTTTTTAAATGAAAGTGAACACGGACTTTGAAAACGTAGTTTTGAGACCAGAACAATAGAAGAGAATAAGCTGTAACCTGCTCTAAAGGACAGGGGACTAACTATAGACCATAACTTCAAGAGTTTTGCTCCGATCGACTTAAAATTTTTAGAATATATTCTTGAAATGTTCAACAATAAGATAAGAAAAATAATAAGAAACAATAATAAGAAAAAAAACAATAATAAGAAAAAAAAACTCGATTTTTCGACCAACAAAAAATGTATTCTTGAAACCACAGAGGGTTCAGTCGTCCACAAAGCAGCATGTTGCCATATGGCAACAAGCAGCATGTTGCCATATGGCAACAAAATAGCGAAAGGGTTAACTGGCCATAACAACCTGTTGTCGGGTTACGGTTAAGTTTTCAAAAGATGACAATTGCTTCCTCTTGGCTATTTTATTTTAGATCTGGCGGCCTTGGTAGGCAGACATTGACATCAAGTTTCCAAGAGATTCTAGATTAGATTTAGCTGGTCCATCACTTTTTTATAGCAAAGAATGTCTGACAGTTCGAGTTCCTGTAGCTCGAAGAAGAAGTTGCCCAGATGAGTCTTTCTTCTTCTAGAGAACTTCACTTCACCACTAATATTATGTAAGCAATGACTGCAAACTTCGACTTCTGAACAGCCAATTGATTGCACCTTAAATCGTCATTGATTGGCTGTTCTACCACAAGTTGTGACTTCGAATATCAATGCTGGGAACATCAAATAGTCTTGGCTTGGCCACTGGTCTCTCAGCAACGTTCGAAGGAGAAATTTTCAAACCTATTGTTGTAGCTGGCTGGACTTAACTTTAGATTTTCTAATATGCTGACAGGATTTGAAAAGATTGTCATTATATTAGGAATAATGTTTCTCCAAATATTGGATCATAATTTAATCACTGCGAACGATGTCCGAACGAGAGCGCAAGTACCTGGAACGTCCAGAAGTTTGGTTGTGGTAGTGAATATTAATGTAGTGAGCAGCGGTCTCATCGTCCTTTAGAAGCATATCGCAAATGGCTAAGACTCAGTAGCGCACACAGGAGGAGGGCGAGGTAGGGCTTTTTGAACCTCTTTAAATACAAAAATTTGCTAATAAAAAATATGGCTTAAAATGGTATTAGGGTCAAAAGTTGGTCGCAAATTCTTGCCTCCTCCTCCAAAATGAAATTTTGTGTGCACCACTGCTAAGGTTCCTCCACTATTTGGTTGACGTTTGCCTTAAGCGACATAAGTCCTATGACGATCCGCTCAAATCTCATTTTCTCAGCCTCAGCAAGTAATTCATATATGAATTATAACACTTGCGAGAAAAAAGTATTGGCTACTAAGGTCTTTGGTTTTTGTTGCTAAAAAAAATAATTAATAAAAAATAAAAAAAAATTAAAAAAAAAATTTTTAATTTAAAAATTAAAAAAATGTGAAATCAAAATAAAATTGTGCCCCTAATGTTTAAATTTTGTGTTAAATTTTCCAGTTTTGGTTTTTTAGCTCAATAAAAATAAATATATAAATACGTTCATACATATATAATTTTTATATTTTTTATAAATATGTAATTAAAAATATGAAAACAATTTAAGATTGTTTGTGTGAAAAGTTGTCAAAAGGTTTCGACGAAGCGCTTTATTTGCATATTTAAATGCGCAGCACCAGCTGTTGAATGCGAGAGGATTGCGTGTCCTTGTGTTGTTGCGTTGCTTAAATGATGAATCCACATGAAGCGGACACATGTGTGCTGCACGCACGTGCGGCATTAACGACAGTCGTTGAGTGTAGCGCACCGATGCCTCAAAGCCGCTAAAACGTTCGTATTAAAGCACAAATAATACTTTTCCCCAAGAAAGCCACTCACTCGTCTCGGGCCACTTCAGTGGAAAATACAAAGAAAAAATAAGAAAAAAAATAAAAAAAAATAAGAAACATAAAAAAAATCTAACAAGCAAACGCAGTGGCTTTGCTAACGTTATGTTGCTTAAATTATGCATAGCACGCTTCAGCGAGCGGCCAACATTTGCGGCAACGAAAATACATTGAAGCCGAAAGTACACACAAATAAGCCGAAAGGCGCGGCTACCGGAGCTATCGAAGGTATAGAGATTCAAATAAATTAAATATAAATAATAGAGAGAAAACAAGGCACTCGAAAAATAACGAAACAACAACACAAACACCAACAACAACTAACCAAAGTGGCACAACAGCGCCGGTCGATGTAAAAAATGCGAGTGCCAAATAATGAATGTAATGAATGCCTAATTGAGTCAAAACAATGAATGGAAAGCGTTGTCGCCGCCGTAAATCCTGGTTGACGCCATTTGCCGCAGCCGCTGCGACAGAGTTCCAAGTGGCGCAACAGGTGTACCACCTGCCGTTTCCCCGCTTTTCTCCCATCCTGCAGCCCACCTGGCACTCACACACTCGCACTGAAAATGCCTTCGCAGCGAAAAGTCGAGTGCCGTTCGACACGTCAATTTGAAATTAATCGACGTTGACGTTGTCGCACCGATGCTATTCATTCCAATCGTACGGATTCGTACACGTGCGAGTAAAAACATTGCCGCCACTTGTTGGCCCGTGGCGGCAGAGGGGGGTGCTGCAAGGGATACCGTTCAGTGCTGAGTTTGTGCTGCACAGCTGGTTGCGTGTTAATGACCCAAATTGGCCGCTATATTGAATTGGGATTTATGCTTTGTTTGGCATTTCAGTTGTTGTTGTTGTTGTGGTTAAATATTATGTCTGAGCTGTTGTTTGTATGTTGTTATTATTATTGTTGTTGTTATAATATAACATGCACACAATTGTCGGCAATTGCTGCCGTTTGACTGTCGTTTCACACATCATTAACGCTGTCGAAAATTTCGACTGTTCCAAATGTTGATCAGTGGACCATTAGTTACAGAAAACGTGGACAGCTCTAAATCCAACAGATGGACACATGGACCATAATTTCATAAAAACTTGGACAGCTATACATCATAGAGGGTAATCTATGGACCATTTGTCACAGACAACATGGAAAACTATGCGCCGAAGTGACGCCATGGCAAACTTTGAATAGCTATACATCGCAGAGGGTGATCTAAGGACCATGGACCATAGGGTGACATATGGACCATTAGTTACTTACAACTTGGACAGCTCTAAATCTAAGAGATGAACCCATGGACCGTATGTCACAAAAAATTTGGACACCTATACATCGCAGAGGGTGATCTATGGACCATGGACCATAGGGTGATATGTGGACCATTAGTTACCAAAAACTTGGACAGCTCTAAATCGATGAGATGAACCCATGGACCGTATGTCACAAAACAGCAGTAGCTTTGGACAGCTACATATCGCAGAGGGTGATCTATGGACCATAGACCAAAGGGTGACATGTGGACCATTAGTTACCAAAAACTTGTACAGCTCTAAATCTAACAGATGAACCCATGGACCGTATGTCACAAAAAATTTGGACAGCTACATATCGCAGAGGGTGATCTATGGACCATGGACCATAGGATGACATCTGGACCGTTAGTTACTTAAAACTTGGATAGCTCTAAATCTAAGAGATGAACCCATGGACCGTGTGTCACAAAAAATTTGGACAGCTACATATCGCAAAGGGTGATCTATGGACCATGGACCATAGGGTGACATGTGGACCATTAATAACATACAACTTGGACAGCTCTAAATCTAAGAGATGAACCCATGGACCGTATGTCACAAAAAATTTGGACAGCTATACATCGCAGAGGGTGATCTATAGACCATGGCCCATAGGGTGACATATGAACCATTAGTTACTTAAAACTTGGACAGCTCTAAATCTAAGAGATGTACCCATACAAATATGGACAGCTATATATCACAATGGTCTATGGCCCATTTGTCACAGAAAACATGGACAACTATGCGTCGAAGACCATTAGGTACCAAAAACTTGGACCGTTATACATGGAAGAGCGGAACCTATGGACCATTAGTCACAAACAACTTTTATTACTCACCATCGATCGATCAATCGACATCTATCCATTAGTCACAAAAATTAGTCACTTGAAGTAACTTGCAACATAAACAATAGGAACGAGATCAATAATAACGGTTGATCTATGAATTGCTGAAAATAGTCAGTCAGAACGAAAAGGAACCCATTAGGAATTCTACTACAATTCTCTTTAATCCTCTAGCAAAATATTCAATATTTTCTCTTTGCATCGACAAAATGTGGCATAGCTTAAATTTGACAACACTGTCATTGATTTGAATTTATTGCTGCCGTCTTAATTTGATTTCAGAGTGTTGTGTTGTTTTTTTTTCACAAAACTTTATGCAATTCGATTTTTTACGCCTGTCATGCAAATCGATTTTTATTTTATGTTGTTGTTGTTGCTGCTGTTTTTTATATAATACGGTTATTTATTCCATTAACTTTTTCCCCGTTTCCATGTTTTTTCCATTACTTGCCATTTTTGTTATTTTCTTTTGTTATGATTATTTTTTTCGGTTGGAAGCAGCAATGACGAGTTGCTAAACTGTCACGGCACTTAATTGACAGCTTGTGATGCCACGTGCTGTGGCGCGCTCAAGTGTCTAATTCGAGCGTTAATAAATCAAAATGAATTAAATAATTTCATGCGCATAAATTAGCTTTGATTAACGTTCCAAGAGCTCTGTGCATGCGGGCAGCGCTGACAAAAAATTGCGCTAATAAATCGTTGGGCATGCAGAAACATTAGTAGTAGTGAATGATTAAGTATTCACTAGAGTTGAAGTTTCAGTACGAACTAATAAATGATGGAATGAAAATTCTAAACAAAATCAAAGCTTTTAATATGCTTTAATGATTTTTGATGCAATCTGATGCTCAAAGGATTAATGTATGCTTGCCTGACGATGCTGTAATTCGTAGTTCGTAATTTGTTGTTTTTTTTTCTGGCAGTTGTTGAACATTTTCAAGGCGAGTGAAGGCGCTGAAGTAGAAAATGTAAATATTTATGGTATTTAAAACAAGGCAAAGGTTTCAAAACAGAAATTTGTTTGTATTGGGGCATAGAGCTCGTAGTAGAAGTTGGTCTGCTTTTAAGTTTCTGGTAAAACTATTTAACTTTGTTCAGTGAAGAGAGAGAAAGAGACTTTACAGACATTGAAAACAATTTTTGTTTTGTACAATAAAAAGGGAAGTACATTCAAAAAGGAAAAGTGAACTCCAAGTGGGTAAAATTTGCAGTATGATGCCTATAGAACCCGCTGAACCTTGAAATTAACTTTCTGGTTGTGGGTTCGAATTTCTACTCAACAGTAGACAAAGTTCCTTTAGTCAGGCGGCCTCCAAGCAGGTATTAGAAAATGACTGACAGCAAAATAACCTCAGTCCTTTCGGGAGCATAGGGCCTCCACAAGAGATCGCCTTGTGTTAGTTACGTTAATCGGTTGTGTTTTTCTACCAGAGTTCGTGATTGACCTGCCTTATGTAGTCTTAAGTGATGGGGCTGCCATCTATCGCTGCTTAGGAACGACGCCTCCGATGTTGTGTGCTACCGCTCATAGCGCCATCTGTTGTGTAATGAAGGTGACAGCAAGATGGTTGGAGACTTCGCTAAGATGGGTTTGGTGCGCTGGTTTTCGCTTCCCCTTACAGGCGTCGCTGGTGGACCGTGTAGCTGTAATATTTGGTTTCTATAATTGTAAAATTGCGTGAGAATGAGAGGGAAATGATCATTTGAGGGTCGGAATTTTTAAACTGGGGTATGTTGCTGGGCTGGGGAATATTTTGAGAAAAGGAAAAATTGGAAAAGTTGGAATAGTGCAAGACTATGCACCAGATAGGAGTGGAACCCACGACCTCTGGAATGATAAGGGAGTGCTCAGGCTAGGCTATACCGGTAAACAGCTCATTTGCACAAGATTTTGTTATCAGATCTCTCAAAGAAATAGACCCATACCACTTGATTGGAGGACCATTGACTTTAAAACAGCTTAGAACTGGTAAAAATCCTCCTTTCCACAAGATTTTGTTATCAGATCTCTCAAAGAAATAGACTAATACCATTTGATTAGAGGAACAATTGCCTTAAAATAGCTTGGAACCGCTTAAAAAGCTCAACTCCACAAGATTTTGTTATCAGATCTCCCAAAGAAATATACTCGTACTAATTGATTTGAGTACCATTTGCCTAGATCTCTTGAAGAAATAAGTCAATTCCACTTGGGATCAAAATTAAGTAATTCAATGCCAACTTTGTAATATTTGAGTTATTTGTCGGTTTCTGTGCTAATGTTGAAGTCATTATTTGATCATTTCCGCCAGACATCAAAAATGTATGCACGAATGTTCGAAATTTCATTATACTTTAAAATTTAGACAGCACACAATTTTTGGCGTAAGCCCCAAGAAAACATCATCAGTCGATTGGACTGTCTAAGCAGACGTTGTGCTGCTTTGATTAATGCAGCAACCTTTCTCGCTTGTTTGTTTATCCGGAACTGGTGTAAACAAACAATTTTTACAATGCATATAAATAAGTAAAACATAAAAATACATACAAATGTAAAATGTCTATAGATTTGTAAAGTTTTATGTTTGCTAAAAAAAAAAAATATCAGCAGTTAAAGTGAATTTTATGGACATATTTTTGTTCGGTTTTTAAATGTTTATGATTTTTCAAATATTTCGTTTACATTGTGTTTGGGTTCGGTTGTGATGTAGTGAAAATGTTATTTTATTTCATTTTTCAATTTCTTTCTCTTCTGTGTGCATTTCGTATTTATTTTTTTTGCAATTGTCAAAAGCGTTTCCGCATAGCATAACTGTTGAACATTTTTCATAGATTATTCGAAAGGAAAAAGCAAAAATGCTTAAGCCACATGTCAACTGGGTGTTTGTATATATTTGAAAGCTGTTTGCATGGTTGGAGCATATTGTAGATATTTCAAATGTCTTTGTCTGAAATTTGGCTATTTAAACTTTAAATACATTTGATTTTATTTGCATGCGGCCAAAGCTGAGGTTGAACAGTTCAATAAATTTGAAATGATTCAAGAAGTTAAAGTAAACTTGTGTGAAATATTAAGTAAGGCATACACTTTCGGTTGCCAATAATGGTTCATATCTACATAGCGGGCACCATAGCCCGATAATAGGACTAAGAGACTTAGGTTAGGTAGGGAAGGGTATGTGCGACACAGAGACCGCACTTCCACTCGGAGGCCAAATTGGCCGATTGTGAATCTCTTCTTAAATGGTTCGGAAGCTAACCAAGCAGTCTCAATCCGGTAAACCAGTTCGGGAGAAAAATATGGGACCAATACCTGTGACAGATATCTACTACAAAAATCATGATAGTACAAACACTTTTTTTTTTAACTTTTGCTTGAAAGGAACTGTGTTATTGTTTGTATACAAACATCTTATGTCTGTCACGATATAAGACCATCCAATATTTTTTGGCTTTATTGTCTAATGACTTCTTTAAAGCCAATCCAGATTATAGTTGATAGTCTCAATCCACTTTTCTTGATGCTCTGCTTTAATCTAATTGTCTTCCAAATCTTCAACTATTATATCTGCTCAAGATAGTGATTACTCTCTGATTTATTCATACTTGATTGTGTCAATTCAAACCTAGGTTCCAGTCCCAAGGCATCCAAAAGTTCATATAACTAAAAAACTTTGATTCAACTCATCTTTCTTCATCATACAAAGGTCTATCAAAGTAAAGCTAATTCAAATCAAAATTATATTCCATTCATTAACTGATGAAGATTTGGATCTATCGCATCAACCCACAGAGTCATCAGAGTCAGAGTCATTCAGTTTTCACGTTCCCATCTGTTGAGTTTATGAATGCATTCCAGAACCAGTTTAGAGTCCAGTGTCTGCTGTTGCTTGCACTGAATTTTTGAGTGGATTGTATGAGAATCATTTCTAGTCAACTTGCAGTCAATGAATTGATTCAGTGATTGAGTTCATTCCAACCATTTCTGCTTATAATTCCGACACTAATCCTAATAGATGCAAATCTGCAAGTCACATTCAAATCTTTTGGAAAGATACATGCACTGATTTGTATAAGAATTAACGTAAGTAACTAAATTCATTCAGCGCTTGAGTCATTCTAATCATTTTTGTTTATTAAGCCGACACGAATCTTCATAGATGCAAATCTGCAAGTCACATTGAGTGCTTTCGAGAAGATGATGCAGCGAATTATCCATTGCATGAGTCAATCTAAGCGTTTCTGCTTAACCATAAAGACACATATCCCCATTCGACCGAGTCTGCAAGTCACATTCAGTTCTTTTGCCAAGATATATGCACTCAATTACTGTCTGGTTTGGATACGAATAAATCTTAGTTACTAAATTGATTCAGCGCTTGAATCATGCCAATCATTTCTGATTAATATTCCGACACTAATCCTAATAGATGCAAATCCGCAATAGAGATTCAGTTCTTTCGGAAAAAGATTGCCTGATTTGTATAAGAATCAACGCTTTAGAGAAGTTCAAGTCAATAAGTTCATTCAGCATGAATCACTCCCAGCATTACTGCTTATTATTCTTACACGTATCCTTCTAGCTGAAAGTCTGCAAGTCCAGTTCAGTTCTTTGTGAAATATACCAACTCTCCCTTTGCTATTTATGAGTCAAACTTGACCTACCTTGACTATTGACCTATGCCGTCAGTCCTTGTGCACTTTTTGTTTTTAATTTTGCCTAAAAAATCCAATTTATTTATTTATTTAAGAGAGAAATAATTATAAATCCAATTCATTGCATAAGATGACCAAGAAAAAACATTATATAGGGTGTTTTTTCTAGAGGTATAGAACTTCGAATTGAAATAAAACACAAGAAAATCATTTTAATGTCCATCAATTTGACTTTGTTGGAAGGATAATTTTATGCCATTAATGTTTAAATATGATTTCGGGCATGTGGCCGCCGCGGCTGGCTCGAATAAAGCCAATTCTACAGGTCCAATTTTCAACCACTTTTTCGAGCATTGGGGCCGTATGTCGGCAATAACGCCACGAATGTTGGCTTCCAAGTCCCTCAACGTTTCTGGTTTGTTGGCGTAGACGAGCGACTTCACATATCCCCAAAGAAAATAATCCAATGGTGTCAAATCACACGATCTTGGTGGCCAATTGACAGGTCCATTCCGCGAAATTATGCGCTCATCGAATGTTTCCTTCAATAAATCGATTGTGACGTGCGCTGTGTGGCATGTAGCGCCGTCTTGTTGGAACCACAACTCATCCACATTCGGGAACAAAATAGTCGGTTATCATGGCTCTATACCGGTCTCCATTAACGGTAACTGACTCCTCTTCTGACTGGGTCCTCTTCAACATTTTGCTCTACAGCGGCAATTGTTTCTTCGGTGCGCACTGTTCGACGTCTCTGCGGATGCGTATTATCACATAGAGTAAACGTAGTGCGAAAACGACCCATGGTTAACCGAATTAATTGCTCTGATGGACGATTATGTCGACCATAAAATGGACGGAGCTTGCGGTAAACTTCGCGAAC
Source organism: Melieria crassipennis (assembly GCA_963668005.1). Lineage (NCBI taxonomy): Eukaryota > Metazoa > Arthropoda > Insecta > Diptera > Ulidiidae > Melieria > Melieria crassipennis. The sequence goes on along the minus strand of OY764963.1, from coordinate 96,099,332 downwards.
TGAACCATTATTTTCGAAATAAATTTGCACGATTTGCAAGCGTTGTTCTTTTGTCAACCTGTTCATGATGAAATGGCAAACCAAACTGAACATAAATGACATTAGAGTTGCCAGATTTGACCACAAAATGCCAGTTTTATCTCTATTCGAAAAACAAACCTCTAAAAAAAACACCCGATACAACGATATGATTTATAGTCTCTTATAGTACGAAAGTCAATGACAGCAATTGACCGAGATCAAATTTTTCATCGTAACCCTCACACGCACACACACACACACATATATACAATGCATTACAGCATTAATGGCGCCTTTACTGCTTTCACAAGTCAAAGGTGAAAATATGAAAAATGATTTTTACGAGTGGCGGGTTTTCAGCAAAAAAAAAAATGCTCACACATCATTTGCGGTGGGCAGCAGCTGGTGCGCCAGAAGCATTTCCATCATACTTCACACACACACACACAAATGTAGACATTTTCCTTATGAGCTCACGTGTGTGTGTGTGTGTGGTTGTTTGTATTTTATGCGTTGTGCTCTGCTTGCTTAATTTTATTACGTGAATATCTGCGTAGGTGTGTGTGCGTGCTTTATAGAAGTGTTCATTAAAATTTGAACACACGCTCAATTTAACGTTTACGACTAATTAATTAAACAATATGACTGCATTTATTTTGCTTTTCCGATTCATTGCTGCCAATGCCGTCGGGGCGTTTTGTTGTGTTGTGTTCAAATGAATTATAAACGACAACCGTTGTAGGGCTTCGAAAATAAACACGCTAACACACATTCAAGCAGCAACCGACACACACACACACACACAGGCGTGGGGTAGCGGACATGACATGGCACTTTATGTGTTTCGCTTGTGCGCCAAAAAAAATGCAATTACGCTAAAAACGCGGCCTCTATTCATTGTTCATTGGGCGAGCGAAATTTTAGTGTTTCGTTTAAAGTCTGTGTGTGTGTATGTATGAGTCAGTGAATATACATATATTCAAAATAGAGTAATTTCATGCTGTTGACTCGAGATGCGGGCACGTCAGCAAGGCAAACATGTTAATGATATCGTTACTTGAGTTCGATTCATTACGTCCATATGCTGAAAAATTGGCCAATGGTTGTTTGCATTAGGAAAATCCAATTGACCCAAATTGATGCGAGCAACAAGAAATCGAGTGCCAGAAATAAGCGTGATTTGAATTTAATTGTGTGTGCATCAGTTGAATGGTTTTGGCAGTTTCTTGCTTCTTGTGATGACAAGTGATTTTCTATGAAAGCTGACTGTAATTGAAATTTTCAGCTCATTTTCAACTTTGGGAGAATTTATTAGAATATAATCCATTCTAGTTAGTTAGTTCTACTGTGATGCCAGTAAATGTTAGAGTTGTAGTTGTTGGGGAAAAATTTCAATGAAACTTTATTGAGACCAGTTAGTAAGTAAAACTACTTTACTTAGAGAGAGAAGAAGAACAGAAGAACAAGCTAATTTTAGAGCTCTGTGAAATTTACATTATTTTATGGTAAAAAACTATTCTAACAATCCGATTTTGTTGAAGATTGTTTATTAACATCAACTTGATTGAATTAAGTGAAAAAAAATTGTTATAATCAGTGACTTCGAATAGTTATGAAAATTAATCAACTGAGGCAAAATGCCACCAACGGAATGTAAGGAATGTACTGTGAAGTTGGTTCAATTGGACGAAATTATATCATGTTCGGGCGGCTGTGGCTGCAATTTTTGTATTAAATGTAGTAATATTAAAAGAAGTGAAATAAAATTGCTAAGTGACAATATTAATTTGAAATGGTTCTGCAATCAGTGTTCCTTATCCAATACGAACACTAAATTTATCGAGATCAAACATATTCTGCAGAAGGGCGAACAAAACAAAATAGACGTCAAATACACTGTTGAAGAGGTGTTTGCTCATAAATTCTCACAAATGAAAAATAGTTTGATTAATGAATTTAATGCTTTGTTAACCCTAGAAGGGTAATCATATTTTACATACGTTGTTGGTAATCTTCGTCGAATCGACGAAGTTGTATTCAACTCCGATTTTTGGAAGTATTAGAAATCGTATAAACTCCAACTTAATTTTATAATTATACTTAGACATTTCTTTGTAAATAATTCGCAACGTATATATTTTTAAAAAATATTTGTGTATTTTTCAGTAATTTGTGATGAGGTACATTTATTTTTGAGATCAGAATGAGTATCAGAAGTTAAAAAAATAATTAAAATTAAAATAAAGTGAAGAATAATACATAGCTTCTTTATGAAGACAGAAACACAATTATAATTCCTTAAAAACAAATAAAAAGCAAAAAAATCAAAAAATATAACTAATTTTTTACAATTCTAATTAACTATTCAACTAACTTACTTGCACACTAATTAACTAACTAACTAATTAACTTAACTAACTAATAGTTAATTAATTAACCAATTCCAAAAACATGTTCAATTAATTCTTCCGATAACCCCGAATTCCGAGACATTTTGAAATACTGAAATGCAATGTATAGTACTCGTATTCAGTTGCAAAAAGTCACGTTAATGGTATTCTTCGTCGATTCGACGAAGCCTAGTTTTGTTTTTCTATAAAAAAAGAAAACTTACGCTGCGCACGAGCTGCAAAACCTTGAATTCCGGGAAAGCACATCGCCAACTGAGATCATACGAAACGAGAAAGCAATCAGATCAGAGAATAAGGAGAAATTTAAAGAAATGTGTGTGGTGTTCGTCGAATCGACGAAGATTACCTTTCTAGGGTTAATACATAATATTGAAGTTAAATTGAATCACATGAAAAGAGATATTTTATCTGAAATGTTAAAAGAACTAAATAAAAATAGTGAGAAGCTAAATGAAATTTGTTCTGAAAACGACAAAAGAAATGACAACAGCCAAATGTCATATGCTCAGGCGGCAAAACAAACACAAAACCATACTGAGAACAAAATTGTGCTAAAACCGAAAGATAAGACGAAAAGAAACAAAGACACAAAAAAAGCTTTAAAGAAAGTAATAGAGCCGAAAAATTTCAGAGAGCCTCTTACAGCAAAATTGCAAAAGTCTACTGCAGTTTTGAATTATTTCTGGCGTTCAGGTTAAATTTTGAGCTTTGGTGTATTCAGGCACCTATAGTAGAATTTTATGGTCGATATTTTTGTGGTGCATTTCTTCCTCAAAAGTCCTGTTTCAAAGGACAATTTTGGCACTTTAGCATATAAGGGTTAAATTGACCCATACAAATAGGTGCTAGAGGGTTAAAATGTGCCACAAAAATTTTACTCGTAGTATTTTACATCAAATTGCTGAACACATCATATATCTAAAATGTAAGCTTACATGGGTTTCGTATGGCAATTCACCATAAAAATTTAAAGAAGCCCTTAAAAAAAATTCACTGTACTCTTATATTTTTTCTTTTGGCCTCCTCTACCAGCATTCGTTGTCCTTTATTTTTGGAAAACATTTAATTTTATTTTTTCAGTGTTCTTGCTTACAAGTTCTTCCATATCTCTAATTTTTTTTAGTTACATTTTCTGTGCTGTGTGTATTTATTTTTAAATGGAGTTTACATTTTTTTATATTCTTGTTTATCGTTCAAATTTTTCATTGTTGTTACATTTTGTTTATTTTTCACAATATCAGTCGTTCAGTTAAATGTTTGAGTTAAAATGCAATTTACTTCAATGAAAGCAATTCAATCCTTTAATTTGTGTAACCAGAAAAGGAGCAAAAAGCCAGTTGTGGGTTTTATATTTTTAAGACACCCTTTAAGAGTTGGCGCGTAATTTTTCACAATCAAGTTAATTGTAATTTATCGCTTGCCAAACAAGTGAACAGAATGAACAGAGCGAGAGAGAGAGAGAGATAGAGATCGAAAGACAGAGCAGGAGGCAAAAATATATGGAATAACGAGAATGAGGGTCGAGCGATTGTTAGGAGAAGAGCCGCAGGCAACACAGCTCAAAGAAGGAATTTGCTTTGCCGTTGGCCAATTGACGGGCTGACTGAATGGCCGCTGCTCTTTGCTATCTCTTTCACTTAGCTATGTGCGGTTTGGGTGAGTGTAAGTGTGTTTGTTTTGGACTTTGCTGGCATACAGTTTTTTTTCTGTCAATATTGGTTGTTTGTTTTGTTTTTGCTGAGTTTCCATTGTGGTTTTTGTTGCCCGAGGTTTGGGGCTGGTGTATTTTCTGCTTATCAAAATGCATTCTTTTTTGCTTAAATTCTTATTACGGTTCGAAAAGTGGTTCTCACTGGTGTTTAATTGCGAGTGTCCTTTTTTAATTAAACATAAAATATAAACCACAACAAAAACAGGAATGTTGCCAAAAGACGCAACAACACAAGCGAGCTGGCAACAAATGAGCGAAATCGCATGCAACGAGGACGAGAGGACGAGTTGAAAAGTGAATAAAGCGCATGAAAAATCTGATTTTTTGTTGGGTTCGTGTGGCGGTTGATGTAAAAATTTCATATTTACTTGTAAAATGAGAAAAGTTTTGCTGCTGGCAGTGGACATTTTTTTTGTTGCTGCTTTTTTACGTTTTCGCTTTTCGCTTCACGGCTTTGTGCTTTTCCGCTGCTGCAGTTTCTGCTTTTCAATTTTAATTGTATTGTCAGAAAAGTTTGTGCACATGTTGCAAGCTTAAGGCAAGTGTGTACATATGCTTGAATGTGTAATTTTTAATTTTTGGAATTTTTGAAGTGAGCATTAATTTCATACATGTTAGTATTTTTATTGTGATTTACTTAATTATTTTTTTTGTGAAAAAAAATTCAAAATCTAAATTAGATTTCAATCAAAAGGGTGACCAAAAACAAAAAGAAGAACAGCAGCACACAAGCATCAACACACAGAACATATTCAAACCACACCCACACACACACACACACACACACACACACACACACAAACTACACAAGTGCACTCCATATATGTGTCGCGTTAATTTGTGTTAATTTGTGTACAACAAAATATCCCTACCCCCACCAAAAGATATAACAACAACAACAACAACAGCAATGTATGTATCTGTCCCAAGTACGTAATTTAATAATCCGTTTTTATACCATTTTCTTTCTTCCCCTCTCTTCTCTTTTCTCTTATTTATTATATCTCTTTATTCGATTTTCGTGCGTTTCTATTGTTTTCATTGCTCTTCTTCGTGTTTTCGCCATTACATGTGCTCGTGTTGGTTTTGTGTTGCTTTTGGGTTCATTATGCAAGTTTTTGCCCTTACAGCTGCGCTGTTGGGCGCGCGTTTTCGTGCCGGCAGCAATGCCGGCATGCTCGGCCTGGGCGCCCTGCCCGGCCTGGGCGGTGCTGCGGCCAGCTCTGGCGGCGACAACGATGGCGACGGCAGCGACGGCAACAATCTGGACATACCGGCTGGCTGCAATATGGGCCGACGGCGAAGTCGCGCGGTGCTCTATCAACTGTCCGGCCACTACAAACCGGAGAAGGTGAAAACCAAATTGAAATTGGGAAACGTAAGTTAGGTGACGGAAATTGTGGGTATTGAAAAAAAATGATAAATACAAAAATACAAATTATGTGAAAAATGTGGTGCAAATAAGTAGCAACAATTTTATGATATCCTGAAATGTTTGTTTCAAATGGAAAGCAAAAAATTAAAATTTTTTAATTAAAATTAAGTATAGAATTGAATTTTTTGGAGCTAAACTAAGAACTACTTAAAATTAAATCTAGAATTGAATTTGAAAACTAAAATTTTTTTAAATTATGTTTAGAAAGAAAGAAATTTCTAAAGTAAAGTATAAGGTGTAGTAAGAAATAAATCTACCAACCGACACTTTTATTAATTCTTAAAGATTTTGTTTCAAATGAATTAATTAATGAATGAATTAGTTTTATTATAAGATATTATTATATATTTTTTCAACTATGCTAAGAAAAGATTTCTCAAGTAAATGTAGTAAAAGGTGTAGTAAGGTGTAGTAAAAAAGAAATCTATCGAGCAACAATTTGATAAATTCTTAAAGATTTGGTTTAAGAACAAAAAAGTTAAATTTTTTTTATTAAAATTGAATTAAGAATTGAATTTGAAAACTACTTAAATTTTAAAACTAAAAAACTATTAAAACTCAGAAAACTATTTAAAACTATTTTAATTTTATTATTTCTTAAAGATTTTAATTTAAATGAAAAACAAAAAGTTAAAATGTTTTTAATTAAAATTGAATTGAGAATTGAATTTGAAAACTATTTAAATTTTAAAACTAAAAAACTATTAAAACTAAGAAAACTATTTAAAACTATTTTAATTTTGTTATTTATTAAAGATTTCATTTCAAATGAAAAACAAAAAGTTAAAATGTTTTTAATTAAAATTGAATTGAGAATTGAATTTGAAAACTATTTAAATTTTAAAACTAAAAAAACTATTAAAACTAAGAAAACTATTTAAAACTATTTTAATTTTATTATTTCTTAAAGATTTTAATTTAAATAAAAAACAAGAAGTTAACATTTTTTAATTAAAATTAAATTAAGAATTGAATTTGAAAACTATTTAAATTTTAAAACTAAAAAACTATTAAAACTCAGAAAACTAGTTAAAACTATTTTAATTTTATTATTTCTTAAAGATTTTAATTTAAATGAAAAACAAGAAGTACACATTTTTTAAAATTAAAATTAAGGGGGGTTTCTACCTTGTGCGGTTAAAAAAATCGATTTTTTTTTTCATGCATTTTTGGATTAATACATGATTGTAGAATACGCTCCCAAAATTTGAAGTTGAAATCTTTTGAATTACGGAAGCAATTTATCGAAACAGGTAGCGGTGTCGAGCGCGCCGAGCCGCTGAAGCAAAACTTTGAACGCGTTTTTCTCAAAACTACATTTTTTGACCTTGCGGAAGTGATTTAGGCCACACGAGTTGAGCAATAGCTACGAAATTTTAAACAGTCATTTATCAAGGTCTTAGCTATGGCACGAACTAGGATCTTCAAGAAATAATAATTTTTTCTCATTAAAAATAGAAATTTGTATTGAAAAAAGTAGGTAAAAATTGAATTTTTTAGTCAAAATCGCATATTTCCTTCATTTTTCATTTTTTTTTTTAAATCCTAGTTCCAGCCATAGACAAAAGGATACAGAATAAGAAACAATTTCATTTTTGTGTTTCAAGTCATCTCAAACAGCGGCAGGACTTCCGCGAGTAAGGTTACTTGTACAATAAACATATACCTACATTTTCCAGTGTTTATCTTAAAAACCTTCCCATCAAAAATTTTTCAAAACAAACATGTTTTCTCGGCCGCACAAGGTAGAAACCTGCCTTAAATTAAGAATTGAATTTGAAAACTATTTTTTAAACCATGTTTAGGAAAGATTTCTCAAGTAAAGTTGAAAGTGTAGTCGGTGGGGGACAAAGCTTATATGCCGCCTAAGGCAAATCGCCAGAGTGCCGCCCCTAAATTTTTTTTATGTATTTTTTAAAATACATACGAAAATTATCAACCACATACGATCTGTTTTAATTCAATTTTTTTTGATACAAATCGATCAATATTCCAAACAATAATAAACATGTGGAAATATTTATATGAATGCAACTAAAAGCGAATATTTTTTCAAAATTTGGCGCCTATTTCAAATATTTTTTTCTTCTTTGCCGCCCCTCCCAATTTGCTTCGTGCTATGATCGCTTGCTGGCTTTATCGTAGAAATTCTGTAAAATATGGCGTAATGTGTTTTTTGCTGGTGTCCATCTTTGACGAGCGCTCAAGCAAATCTGAGCCAAGCAATCATAAAACTGTCTGAGAAGTTTTTTTTGTAGGAAATGTTAGTTCTCTGACGTCATCTAGCATAAACCGGTTGCACTTATATATACAACGCAAGATTCAGAATATCAATTAATCAAATAATGTATTTATTTTTATTACACCTTATATTGTTTTCTAGAACATAGTCCTGTGTGCATACGAGTGAAGAAAGTATTTGCGCCAGTTTCAGGTCTAAACCTATCAATCGAATATAGTCCAACCATTTTCAGTTCTAAAGATCTTACTCACTGATTTCTGAGTATGAGACCTAGCTGACTTTTAAATAGTTCTGCTAGTCCTAGTTCAAGTCTAACTAAAATCACTTTGAGTTTTATTTTCTGTTCTAGTCTAATGACCATCCAATGACCTAGTCTGACCATTTCATTTCAACTCATTACATTAAATATTCTCATTCATTCAACATGTTCCTTTTAATTCCATTGCCACGTGTCCTCATTAATTTTAATTCATCATCTCACTTATGCAAATCTTTTGGTATAATTTCCTTTTATTTCATACTTATCCAAGCCATGGCATACCATTCCATGAAAATACATTTCATTTCGTACTTTCATTGCGTTTTTACACATACGTTTACTTTACTAACGCATCACTTAAAGCAGCTTTTCAGCATCAATAAAAACAAGCTTTCTCTCAGTTCCTACATCTGTTTTTTAGCTTTTACTAACCAATTTTATTGGCCACAATTGAATTTTCTACCTTTACGTAAATCCATGTAATACTAATTCAATTGCTGTGCATTCAACCGTAGCACATCGAATCGCCGTCACGATGAGCGCCTCCCATTTTAATCCTTTTTTTTATACGCACAATTGCCAATTCACTTTTATGCACACATGCACACAGCAACTCATAAACATAAGTACGTATACATATGTATATGTATGTGTAGTATATGATTAAATAGTATGTACAAACAAACACACATTATTCAAGTCTTTTTGAATTATTTTCTCTACTATTGACTTTGTATTTGGTCTCATTTTTGTTTATTTACTCATTGGTATTTTTTCTCAGAATCTGCTACACTCGACCGAGGCCCCGTTTCCCGAGTACAAAACACAATCAATAAAAAAGTCACGCTTCATTTTGCCCCATTACGGCGTTTTCAAAGGTTTCTGGGACTGGATTATACTCGTGTCGACGTTCTACGTGGCCGTTTTGGTGCCGTACAATGCGGCCTTCGCCAAAGCGGATCGCCAAACAATGGTCTCCGATGTCATCGTCGAGGCGCTCTTCATTGCAGGTGCGCGTGCACGCGGGGCGTATGAGCGACATTGGCGCTGCCGCCAACAGCTGCAAGCCAACCAATTATAGCGCGTCGCTTTGTGCCGCCGCGTTGGCTTTCTGCTCGGCTGCTGCTTGTTTAAGGCATTTGCCGAATTCAATTTGATTCGTGTTTTTCTTTTCATGTTTTTTTTTATTTGCAGACATTTTATTAAATTTTCGTACGACATTCGTTTCGAGCAAAGGTGAAGTGGTCTCCGACTCAAAGTTGATTGCCATCAACTATTTGCGCGGTTGGTTTGTGGTGGATTTATTGGCTGCGCTGCCGTTTGATCATCTCTACGCGTCCGATTTGTACAACGGCGAGGTGAGTCCCAAAAAAAAAATACACATTGTAAACTGTTTGAACTTTTCAAATGATTTTATTATTTTTGTGTTTGCATTATTTTGTTTTGTTATTGTTGTTCTCACTTTAAAATAAATGCAAATTGTGCTCAAAGTCTGGCGAAGGCTGTGCAGCCGCAAGGTGAGCTGTATCAATTGAGCTGTGGTTGCCATCAGCAGCTTTCGCTCGAATTTCGCTCAAAAAATACAAACACACACACACACGTAAATATGTAAGCGATTATATGAGTATGTGGGAGGGGAAAGAAGGGCGTCGAGCGTCGCTTCTTTGGAAATCATAAAAAGCATTGAAAGTGAAAGCAACTCAAGTGCCATTCAACTGGGGCGCATTACAGCGACGTTTTAGTGTTACAGTCAGAGGCATCATTGCTTAATGTTGGGCTGACGTTTATGTGTTTCGCTGAGTAATCTTGAGCAAAGTCACAAAAACAAGAAAAGACAATTAAATAAAACAAGTGAAGCCAAAAACAATTGAAAGTGTCTGAGTTGGTCTTGACCGACAAATTAATGCGCTGCAATACAGCCATGCAGCGTTGGAAGTTGACCTTTGGGTTTTCGAAACCGGTAGACGAATAGAGTGATAGGATGGGATGAAATAGGGATGGGATGGATTGGTTGAAATAGATAGTTAGTACAAATCTATGGATGGATTAGATATATGCATAGGATGAATGGGATGAATGAGATTAATCCGATGGTTGGGATGGGTGGGGTGGTTAAGGTGGATGGAATGGATGGATAGGATGGATAAGATTGATGGGATGGATTGGATGTATGGGATAGATGAGATGAATGTTAGATGAAGAAATGGATACATGGTAGATCAATAAATGGATGGAAGTAAGGAAGAAAACAAGGATGGAGGGATCGATAGGATGGCTTGGATGGGTGGGATGTGTGAGATGGATGGAGAGGATGGATGGTATCGATGAGATCATTGGGATAAATTGGATGTGTGGGATAGATGGGAGGTAAGTAAGGAAGAAAGCGAGGATGGAGGGGATGGATAGGATGGCTTGGATGGGTGGGATGTGTGGGATGGATGGAGAGGATGGATAGAATCGATGAGATGGTGGGGATGGATTGGATGTGTGGGATATTTGGGATGTAAGTAAGTAAGGAAGTAGGATGGAGGGGATGGCTTGGATGGTTTGGATGGGTGGGATGTGTGGGATGCATGGAGAGGATGGATGGTATCAATGAGATGGTGGGGATGGATTGGATGTATGGAATAGATGGGATGCAAGTAAGGAAGGAAGCGAGGATGGAGGGCATGGCTTGGATGGGTAGGATGCTTGGGATCGATGGAATGGATGGGATACATGGCATCGATTAGATGGTTGGGATGGATTGGATGTGTGGGATAGGTGGGATGTAAGTAGGGAAGGAAATGAAAATGGATGGTTGCATAGAATGGCTTGGATGGGTGAGATGGATGGATGGATGGATGGATGGGTGAGATGGTTGGGATAGATTGGATGTTTGGGATAGGTGAGATGTAAGTAAGGAAGGAAACGAGGATGGATGGGATGGATAGGATAGGTGGGATGGAATGGATGGGATGGATGGGATCGATGAGATGGTTGGGATGGATTGGATGTGTGGTATAGGTGGGATGTAAGTAAGCAAGGAAACGAGGTTGGATGGAATGGATAGAACGGCTTGGATGGGTTGGATGGGTGGGATGGATGGATAAATGGATGGATGGATGGATGGGTGAGATGGTTGGGATGGATTGGATGTGTGGGATAGGTGGTATATGTATAAGTAAGGAAAGAAACGAGGATGGATGGGATGGATAGAATGGCTTGGATGGGTGGAATGGATGGAAGGATGGATGGGTGAGATGGATAGAATGGATATGATCGATGAGATGGTTGGGTGTGTATGATAGATGGATGTAATGCTGAAATGGATAGATGGTATACGATTGAATGAAGTAAGGAAAAAAGAAAACAAGGATGTATATACATGTAGAACGATGGATGAGTATGTGGATAATAAAATGGATGTATGGACGAACATAGCCAGAAAGATTGAAAGATAAAAGATAGAGTAAAGAAAAATGGATTGATGACTATATGGTTGAAAGAAAGTATAGTCAAATTGATTCTTATTATTAGGGCTTTTCGACAATGGCCAAAATTCTATTCCTTCTTCTAAGCGTTACATATTTCATAGTAACTGATGGGCGGGTTCAGAGATGGATGTGTAGATGAATGTTTCGGATGGCCAGACAGATGCTTGGATAGGTGCTCGGGTCGATGGCGCAATAAATAAAGTGATAGTTAGATCCATTCTATAAGAATTTCGATATTCTTTAGTATCTTTTTGCAAACTCTATGGCAAAGTGAATAAAACCCAACACTACAAAAGGGTCCTATGAAGTAAAAATAGAAAACATATAAAAAACAACAATAAAAACAGCCACAGAAAAACCAAAGTAACTACAAATGGAAAAAAATTCCTTGATTAACATTGCATTCACCTTTAATATTCTCGGTTTTATCTGGCATCAAACTGTCATTTTCCACAAGACCAAACTTTCTTTGCGATTCCCCACACTGTCGGCGCATTTTTTGGTTCCTACTTTCCTACATGTTTCTTTTGTGCTTTGGCACACTGATCCTGCAGTCGCGCGAGTGAGAACGCAGACAGCGAGACAGAGATGATTCGCTTTCTATATAAAACCAATGACATGACCCTTGACCCCTTTGTCCCTTTTGCTTGTCAACAGCGGTTTATATCTGTCGACCGCTTTCTTCTTTTTTTGTTTTTTGTTCGCTGTTTACATCTTCTTCTTTGCTGCTTGCAACTTGGCACAAGTTTAGCCCGTTTAAGCCATGTCGCCTAACACTTTACCTAATCCGACTTACTTATTTGCACTGCGCATACACAGCAGCAATTTCCGCGCTGCGACTTTGACAGTTTTGCCTCGGTCGCAACTTTTACGTCCACTGGCAATCGACGCTCTGTCTTTGCTGTTCTCTGATTTATTTTACTGTCGGCACGCTTACGACTTGTTCGCATTAGCCTCTCGCTGTGGCTGTGTTTACGATGGTCGCGTTGCTGTTTGACTATGGCCTGTTCGGCGTTAAGTTTTTATTCTGTCTTCTGTCTGGCTGTGCTCGACGCTATTGACGCGTAATCAGCGCAGTTAAATAAAAGCGATTTAAAAGCGTTTTAATTGTTGAACTTTATCGCTAGTAGAATTTGACTGTAGGCCACTGAGAAGACGAGTTGTATGTTTTACTTGTGTTGAAGTTTGAGTGAATTTCAAGCATTTTGGCTGCTTTTAATTTATGTCGAATTAATGCGAAATAACAAAATCAGATTGGGATGTTGTCAGCTTTTGAACTCTACAAGTCGATGAATTGTTTGTCGAGGGTTATTGCGCTAAGATGCTATTTAGGTTATATCCACTTTGTCAAGTAGCTTAGAATGCCCAGAAGGAAGTGTGGCTGCTTTGTGCTTAAGTACATACTTAATCCATTTAATTATTCCTATGATTGCTCAATTCTGTTCGTTTGTGTCTCTATGACCTTTTATACGTCCATTACCCTCATTCCCCAGTTTGCCTATCCGCTAGAACGATACAGCCTACTTAAGGTTCATTACGAGGATGGACAAAGTCTATTCTCTTGCTCTCTTTACATTCATAACAGAGCGCAACAAAATTTGCAAATCAGAAATAATTTCATATTTATTAACTTCTCTCATTTCTTGTTCTGCTGTCATCCTGTTTCCTAGGCGTTTAGTACTAAGCTTGAGTACTTGAGGAATGGACCTTCCGTAGGACAATTTTCTCAGCTTCCTGTCAAATCTTACTTCTATCTATCAACTCGTCTATCCATTCGTTTGTCCATCTATTCTGTTGTTTGTGCCTCCAATCTTCTTTTTGGTTATTATTTATTCATCTGTTTGTTAAATTTTCCGTTTGTTCACTAATTCTTCCTTTTGTCCATGCAAACCTCAGTTTCTACATTCATTCTTTCATTTGTTCGTTATTTGCTCGTTCGTCCATTCCTCCATCAATACCTACGTTTGTTCATCCATCAGTTTATTTGTTCGTCTTACTTACTTACTTACTTAACTGGCCATAACAACCCGTTATCGGGTTACGGCCTGCCGCAAAACTTCTCTCCAGGCGCCTCTGCTTCGCGCGCGCCTTCTCCAGTTGGTCACACCAAGAGATACCAGGGCCTCTTCCGCTTGGTCCTTCCACCGGAGACATGGCCTCCCTCTTCGCCGTCGACCTCCAACCATCGCATCGAACACCTTTTTCGCCGGAGCTTCGTCGTCCATACGGCAGACATGACCGAGCCAGCGTAGCCGCTGGATGTTAATTCGCTGCGCTACGTCCATGTCCTTATACAGCTCATACAGCTCGTTATTGGTTCGTATGCGATAGTCGTCACCAACACGAACAGGGCCGAAGATTTTGCGAAGTACCTTCCTCTCGAACACTCCAAGGGCCGCTATGTCGTTTGGTGTCATTGTCCATGCTTTAGCGCCATAGAGGAGCACGGGCAAGATAAGCGTCCTATAGAGCGCAAGTTTTGTCGGTCGAGAGAGGTCTCTACTTCTCAATTGCCTACCGAGACCGTAGTAGCACCTGTTGGCAAGAGTAATCCTTCGCTTTATCTCCAGACTGACATCATTTCTGCTGTTGATGGCGGTGCCAAGGTAGACGAATTCCTTGACAACTTCAAAGGTATACCTGTCGGCCTCGACGTGAGACCCTAGCCGCTGCGAGTCCCTGCGTGTAGACAGCATATACTTCGTCTTGCCCTCATTTACCACCAGACCCATTTTGGCAGATTCTCTGTCGATAGCAGCAAATGCAGCGGTGACATCTCGCTTGTTACGCCCGATGACATCAATGTCATCAGCGTAGGCAAGGAGCTGGACACTTTTGTTGAAGATTGTGCCATTACGATGTACACCGGCCTTGCGCAGAACACTCTCCATGGTAAAGTTGAAGAGGTCGCAGGACAAAGGATCGCCCTGTCTGAAACCTCGAACGGTATCAAAGGGGTCGGAGAGGTCACTTCCAACCTTGACGGAGCTGCGCGTATTGCTCAACGTCGCTCTGCAAAGTCTAACGAGCTTTGCAGGGATACCAAGTTCAGACAATGCGGCATATAGGCGATCCCTTATCGGGCTATCGAATGCTGCCTTGTAATCGATGAAGAGATGGTGTGTATCGATTTGGTTCTCATGGGTCTTCTCCAGGATTTGGCGTAGAGTGAATATCTGGTCGATGGTGGACTTACCAGGTCTAAAGCCGCACTGATAAGGTCCAATCAGCGCCTTGGCGAGTGGCTTTAATCTTTCACATAGTACGCTCGTCAGGACCTTGTATGCAATGGGAAGTAGGCTGATACCCCTGTAGTTGGCGCATATTGTTGGGTCGCCTTTCTTCAGCACAGTACAAAGGGCACTGAGGTTCCAATCGTTGGGCATTCGTTCCTCCAGCCATATTTTGCAAATGAGCTGATGCATGCACCCAATCAGCTCACCGCCGCCGGCCTTGAACAATTCAGCTGGTAGCCCATCCGGCCCTGCAGCTTTGTTGTTCTTGAGTCGCTGGATAGCGACCCGGACCTCGTCATGGCTGGGCGGTGGCACATCCACACCGTCGTCGTCGATTGGTGCCATCAGGACATCTTCACCACTGGCGGTATTGTTCCTTTCGTCGCCTGCGAGCAGCTTGGTGAAGTGCTCCTTCCACAACCTCAGCACACCCTGCGCATCCGTAACCAGATCCCCGTTTTCGTCTCTGCAAGAAGATGCCCCGGGCTTAAATCCTTCCGTGAGACGCTTAACTTTTTGGAAGAATTTTCGGGCGTCATTCCTGCTCCTGCACTCCTCGATTTTCTCACGCTCGCGCCTTTCTTGCTCCCGTTTCTTGCGTCTAAAAAGGCACCTCTCTTTCTTCCTCTCCTCCCGGTATTTTTCTGTCATGGCTCGCGTGGCGGCCGACTGCAGGGTCTTCTTGTAGGCAGCATTCTTCACTGCAGTGGCTGCGCGACACTCTTCATCGTACCATTGGTTTTTTGGTGGTGGGCGTCGAAAACCAAGGACATTTTCTGCGGCGGCGCGCATAGAGTGGGATAAGTGAGCCCATAATCCGCCTATGTCATCAGGTGGAGAGGGGGAGCGACCGAGCTGGTTAGAGAGTTGAGCGGAGTAGGCTTCGGCTACCCCTTGTGATCGCAGCTGTAGTAGATATCGCAGTCTGCCCGCTTGGAGCAACCTTGTCCTGTCCATCGCATTTCCTGGATGGCGGTGATGTCAGCCTTACATTTCGTGAGGGCTTCCGCCAGTTGGATAGAGGCACCTTCCCTATAGAGGGTCCGGACATTCCAGGTGCATATCCTCAAATCATGGTCCTTGAATCGTTTGCTGTGGTCGTCAACATTGTGGGTTCCTTCCGAGGCTTGCTTTTTGGCTTTCATTGGTAGATGATTTTCCGTGGCGGGCACCAAACCCTGCGCACAACCCAAATTTTAAGTCCTGGGGATTGGACTCGCTGCACACATTAGTTCACTATTCAGCGGATGCCAAATAGCTATCCAGAAGGGCCGCGCGGAGGCTGTGCATCAGCTTGGATTGGACAGGGACAAGGATCGTTCTGGCGTTCGCCAGGTTGAACGCAATCAGAGACTTTACCTTGTATGTCCGCTCCCTTCCTTTGTTCGTCTATTGTTTATATTTTCACTGCTTGTTCGTCCAGCTTTCTCTCTGAACCTCAGTCGTGCAGTTTACTTGACGATTCTTGCGATTCTTCTTCTTTTATTTTGATTTTTCTATTTAACCATCCATCCTTCCGTTTGTGCATCCACACATTCATTTGTCTGTCTTTCTGTGAATCTCTTTGTTTGCTTATCTGTGCGTTGGTCCCTTGCAAGCATCCGATTATCATTCCATCCCTTCATGTGTTCATCTATCTGTTCAAATTTTTATTCGTTCGTTCGTTCAGCTGTTCTTTTGATCCTTTTTTTTCTGTTTCTCTCTGTATTCTTATTTTTATTCATTCATCTCTTCGTGTGTCCATCTATCCTATCTGTCTAACTGTTGATCTTTTTGGTTGTTCTTTTGTCCATTTATCTGTCTGTTCCTTCGTGCTTCTGTTTTTTAGTTCCTCCTTTAGTTTATCTGTCCAATCTTCCATTTGTCTGTCTATTCATTCATTCGTTCATCTTTTCATTCATATTTTCGTTTGTTCGTTTGTCCAACTATCCAACTGTTCCTTAATTTTTCAGTTTGCTCATCTATTCTTTATTTTTTCTATTCGTCTATCCATCTGTCCATATCTCATCCGGTCCATCTCTTTGTCTTCCCGGTTGTTTAGTAACCGGTTTGGATGAATATTATTGCTCAAACTGTTTGAGATATTGACATCAAAGTTAGTATAAATCAGGCATTACTAAATACAAATTAAGAATTAGTTATAAAATTATAAAATGAAGAAAATGAATTAATTATAAAATGAATAAAAGACTTAATTATAAAATAAGCAATTTTTACCAAATATATAAAATTTCATGCAAACCAAGAAAATTGTGCATTTATGTTGTGATGCCACCTTTCTAATTAAAAAATATTAAATGATTTATTTTAATAAATTTTTCAAATAATTTCTTTAAATTATAATTTAATAATTAAAAAAATAGTTTCTGAATTCTCTACAGACAAACATTTTTACTTTTAATTTTTTTGCCCTTTTTAGCGTCTATTGTCATAATTGTTTACAATTTGAATTATTTGGGGGTCATTGAACGAGGCAAATCTATTAAATCTTGCCAAACTCACAATCTTTATGCATTCGCACGTCTTTAACCTTTCTCTACTCTCCCCGATGGTTTGTTCCTTTTTATCTCTGCCACTTGAGTGCAGCCATTGGTTTGTTCTCGCACTTGATTCTTGATTCCATTCCATTGTCTATTCGTCTACGACGTTTCGGCTTGACATTGACCATAAAAGTCTCAGCCTTGTTATGATTGACCTTTCACCCCATTACAGTTGTCTGCCTTTTCACTTTACTGCTATTCAGCTTTCCGAAGAGTTCTTTAATTTCTCAGTTAGTTTTTATTTAGCAAATATTTTCCTTACTACTTGACTGCCTCGTCTCTGGCCACTTGTCTCTACTTCCAGACATTCTTCAAAGTATTTGAACTACTTTATCAATTCTATACCACCGTCAAAGACTGATAAACAATTTCATAAAAACTGGCACGCTGCTTTTTTCAAAATTCGCCTTCAACTTGTTTCACACTTGTTACATTTATTTTGTTTTTTGTTAAGTTGTTGCCATTTTCTTGCAAGTTTGCTGTCTTTCTTAAATTCTTCTTTCATTACACAGTTTGTCTTGCATTACACTATATTTATTTGTTGTCGCATAAAAAATAGAATTTCGTCGCCATATCAAGTTTACTAATTAAGCGCATAGCAAACATTTTTAATGAGAAAAAAGTTGTTTTTCCCTTTTGCCGTTTGGCTACCTCAAACTTTTGCTGCGCTATGCAGCCTTAAACGTTCGCCAGGGTATGTAAAGAATTTTGTTTATTCATACTTTTGCTAATGTCATAGACGACAACAACATAAAAGAACTTTCAGCTTTGCTAGAAAGTTGTAATTGTTTTCCCAAAAGGACCAAACCAACAGTTAAAGGCAGACAGAGAAAGTGAGATGTGGTAGAAAGGATATGGCATGGGAAAAGAAAAAATAATTCTTGTAGCGCTTACTTGTAAATTGTCGGGCTATTTTGGCCATTTGTAGGGTTGCCAGCCTAACGAAAAAAAGGTACATAGACACAGAAGTGCGGGAGTGGTTGTGATTTAAGTGAATAAGGAACAGTCGGCATGAATGAAGAGACTCTAAACAGTGATAGAGTTGCCAGCATGTTTAAAATACAGTAAAACATTCTGATTGTATACGCATTTTGTGTTTAATACTGTTGAGTGCTTAGTTTCTATGAATAGTTTGTTTGCTTCAGCCAGTTTCAGACTTCACGATGGTGGCTTCAAGTGTTGGATTCTTCATGTTTATGGATTAAATGATATAAGTTTTCTTTTGTTTTTGTGTTTTGTTCTTTTATTTGAATCACTGTTAATCACTTTTTATGAAAAGTGTAATTAATTGCGGCACATTGTTCATATTTATGGTTTTGCGCTTTTGCTAAGCAGCTTTTTGATTGAAGCTTAACTTAAGTTTTTTATTAGCACCTTTTTTGAAAAAAATTCACAAATGAGTAAATAAGAATCACTACTTGATGTCTTTTCATTGCGATTTGGTAGCATTGTCTGTGAGGTTTTTGACCGTTGATGTCCCTATTGATCGCTGCTTTTAAGCAGCTTAAGTTGACTAAGTTTTTTCAGCAACTTTTTCCTTGCAAAACATTTACCAATGAGTAATGAAAGGAACCATTAAAGTAAGAATTCATTACTTGATGTCTTTTCATTGCGATTTGGCAGCATTGTTTGTGCTGTTTTTGAACGTTGGCATTCTTTTTTTTCGAGGCTTTAGTTGTGTGATTGTTTCAGATTAAAATATTATAATATCAAAATTAATAAACAGCTTAGTTTTTATTTACAGTAATGGCAAAGTTAGTGTAGGGTTGCCATAATGTTGTGTTTTCCTCTCTCTACTTATTCAAAAAGGGTTGCATATACCAGCCGAATTCATTACTTGATGTCTTTTCATTGCGATTTGGCAGCATTGTTTGTGCTGTTTGAACGTTGGCATCCTTGTTTTTCGAGGCTTTAGTTGTGTGATTATTTCAGATTAAAATATTATAATCTAAAAATTAATAAACAGCTTAGTTTTTATTTACAGTAAAGGCAAAGTTAGTGTAGGGTTGCCATAATTTTGTGTTTTCCTCTCAACTCATTCAAAAAGGGTTGCGTATACCAGCCGATGGGCAGACAATTAGAAGACTGGCAGAATAAAATTGAGCTGTACACTTTTTAATTACGAATAAACCTTCTTTGATTATACCTTCAAAGCAATTACACGCTGGCACCACACCCATAAAATATTTCTAGATGACAAAAATATTCTTATTGATGGTTAATTTACGTGATGTTAGGTCTTTATGCTTCCAAATTAGCGTAACCAATCTCCGTTTAAGCAGTGAGAATCGGAAGAAATTGCCGCGAGAGAGATTTAAAAAACAGCCACAACAACAACAACAACAACAACAAAGACAACGCGTTGACTGCTTTGTGATAATTTGTTGAATATGCCCTCGGCCACTGGTTTCATGTTGATTGCGGTGCCTTTTTTGTTTGGCTTTGCCTTTTGTTGCATTTTTTATATTTCTGTATTTTTCTGTATTTTTGTTTTCTCCTAATTTTTGCCGCATTCATTGCACCTTTTTTATAAAAATATTTTTTTGGGGTATTTTATCTTACATCTCATTTTTCGCGCACTGATTTAACTTGTCGTCGTTGCCATCTATAATGCTGTCATTTTTTTTAACGCAACATTCTTTTTTGTGCGTTTTTTTCGCCGACAGGAATCACACATACATTTGGTGAAATTAACGCGCCTGTTGCGCTTGGCACGACTGCTGCAAAAAATGGATCGATACTCGCAGTACACGGCCATGATACTGACGCTGCTGATGCTGTGCTTCTCGCTGGTGGCGCACTGGCTGGCGTGCATATGGTATATCATAGCCGAAAAGGAGAACATGCTGAACGACAACGGCTGGGATATTGGTGAGCGCAAAAAAACAATACAATATTTCTTAACTGCAGTCATATTCATAGCCACATGTCGATGTCGATGCTGCTTTCTAGCCTCAGCGCGTGCGCTTTTGCAGTCGTCACTCATACGCCCCGCACGCCCAGCCGTCGTTGCCTATGTACGACGTGCGTGTGCATTGTGTCGTTGCCTTGATGACTGCTCGGCGTTATTGCGGACAAATTGCATGCCATACGAATGCATTCACTCACATGCAGACATGTGTCTGTGCGATGCCGCTTTTGTTGATTATGTTATTCCATTGTCGATGGCATGATTTATCATTGTCACGGCTGCAACGGCCTCGACATCAACGTCGACATCGAGCAGCTGTTGTTGCAGTCGATGTCAGCTTATTGTTCCTAAGCTCACAACTGTCGCAGTCGTTGAGACCTTGGCAGACTCACAAATACTCATCAAGTGAAACGGAAATTATTTTGTCAGCTAAATTTTCGCAAATTCCACATGCGAAGCGCTTTAACATCCGTTCGTTATAAGTTTCCGTATTCTGTCATAACTCGCTCACTGGATTATTGGTTGTTTTTACGTACTTTTGTACAAACATGTTGAGCCAGTTTTTGCATTTTCCATGCCATTTCCTGGTCACAGCCGGGTCGATTTTCCAGTTGGTCGGCGTACGAGCTTGTTGACTTAAGCTGCATTTACCTAGAAAACAATATTTTCACTTGGTTGCTGCTAAGAATGTTTTTGTATTCATTGGCTAATTAAAAAAAAATAAAAATAAAAAATAAATAAAAAAAGGTTATGATGGCATGCAGGCAGCCAAATAGAGCTTAGTTGGTCTTTAATCTTTTATGGCATTTTCAGTGTGCAGTAAGGGTCAACCTTTCTCGTTGCTTTTAAGCGAAATTGCTTGTATCTGAGTGTGTGTGTGTGTGCGTGAAAACGAAAATACCCTGTAAAGTTGTGATTTAACTTCCTATAATTGATGCGAAATTGCTTTGCCTTTTTCACAAATACGGTCAGTGCGAAGGTGACCTTTTTATTGCGCGCCACAAGCGTCCAAGATGTACAGATTATTTGGCATAAAGTTTAACAGATTATTTGGCATCTAATCTGAGATTTCTTAGTGAGATAGGTAGAGAGAAGTGTCTTGGGCATTTGAATAGAAATGTTTAAAATTAAGTTTTGTTGAGAGTTTGTTTACTTTTCATTCATTCAAAGAAAGTTAAAATGTTAAATGGGCGCTAGGAAGTTGTTGAAAATGTATGACAGACGGCGTGGAATCTATAAGGGAGTATGGGATGGAACTGCTATTTATTTTATCATATAGGAAATTTCAACTACATTGTTATTAGGTGCTGTTTAGCATTGTTTATTTAAGTATTCATACAAAAAAAAACAACAATTTATTTCACGTAATTAGGACGTATGAGTAACATTAATTTGACTCGACCAACGAAACTTCTAAACAAACCTATCTTTACTTGGCGAATAGGCAGTGGGCGTTGGAACACTTTTGTGGCCTATGTGAGCATCATTAGCTGCCACCCTAACAGAACCTTTCCTAACCTAAATTGACAAAACTTCTCTAAAAATTTGATGGGAATTTTTAAAATATTTTTACTTTTGACAAACAATGGGGCGTATAAGTAACAATAGTTAAGGTTCGAGTATAGTTAACTCTGAAAACAAATCATACCCACGTAAATTTAGGGATGGGATTGTAACTGAAACAAACTTAAATTGTTGGTAGCATGACAGGGCGTATGAGTGATCTTAAATGGATTTTCATTCTATAACACTAGACATTCATTAACATTTCATGCACAGTGTAATAAATGTAAAGTTGGTGTTTTTACTCCGTGCTTTATATCTTTGTCATTTTTCTTTCGATTCGATAGATATTAGGCTTAATATTTGCACAAATAATATATATTTCATTTAAAATTTTAAAACCTGAGGAGATAATTTTTTGTATCTATAAAAAAACCATTCGAAAATGTATAATTCTTGAAAATGGTCAACAAATTCAATTTTTTTTTAATTTTACCGTCAGTAACTTCCCCAAATCTCATCTTGGACAATCTATATCTCGTTGGAAAGGTTAGTTAAATGCATTCTGAACGACGGGGTACTTGTGTTAGTCGGATGGTTGGTTTACGAGATATGTGCGCATAACTAAAATAAGAGGAAAAAAACGTGTTTTTCGAAGATTTTTCGAAAACGCTTCTAAAGAAAATTTTTTGATTTTCAGTTTCGTGTTGAGCAGCCGAAGATTAGTCTAAAAAATACTTTTGTTTTCAGGAGCACGTGATGAACCCATCTTTTGTCGAGTAGTGTAATCGTTCAAACCAAACTTTAGCTGTTTTTACATTGTTTGAACTTTTTACACATACAAAATTTCATCTTCAAATTAACCCCTCTAAAAATGTCTAAAGTTTTGCCTGTAACATGTTTCGTACAATGAGGCGTATGAGTAACATTTATTAGGACTCGGTTCTAATTAACTCCTATAACACTTCTAACCTACGTAAACTTAGAAATTTAAATAAATACCAACTGATTTCATTGGTCGTATAGCAGAGCGTATGAGTGATATTAAATATTAAATATAGTAAAAAATCATCAAATCATCGACTCATTTATTATCATTGAAACCAATTCTTGGCTGGTTTTATTTTAACATTTTACACATCTTAAATGAGTTTTAGGGGGTTTCGAAAAGCTTTTAAAGGTATACTGGTGCAATTATCTGAAATGCTGCTAAGCAGGTTTCGTACAGCGAGGCGTATGAGTAACATTTATTGGGATTTGTGTCTAATTAGAAGTAACAGATCCAATCCACGTTATTTCAGGAATTTAAAAACATATTAACTGAATCTGTTTGTCGAATGTTAGGGTGCCATAATGAAATCATCGAGTCTCACTAGCTTTTTATAATCATAGAAACCTAATCTTAGTAGTTTTAATTTTATTCCAATTTATTCTAAAGCAAGTGGAAGTGCCTAAAATACTGCTTGTACAAATTTCATACAATGGGGCGTATGAGTAACATAAACTCAAACTCGAGTTGTTACAACCACTGCGCAATAAACAAAGTGTTAGCGAGATTGACGTCTGCCAGTTCAAAAGTCAAAATTTCACTAAAAGCATAGCATATGTGACAATTGTCAACGTCTGAGAAAATGCAAACGATACCATTAACAACAGATGACATTTAAAAGGGCGACCCTTGTGAGAGGAATGTCAGTCTGACTTTCACTTTGTTATTTACGTTTCAAACTGTCAGACAAACTTAGAGATTTGAAAATGTTCAAAGGGAATCTGCTGTTGGTATGACGGAGCGTATGAGTGATATTAAATATAGTGAACAAAATTGCTTAAGATTTAGAAACAAGCAATGTGTGGTTGCAGGTGAGACGAACGCAGCATTTAAGGAGCCATTTTCATGTTTAATTGATTAATTTCACTTTATGATATTTGAGCTTTAAGTCTCAAACTGTTTCTAGGACACTGAGTCCTTGCGTTAACAATATACTTGATTGATTCAATTCAGATTTCAATCTGAACCACCCAATATTACTTAAACTTGAAATTTGTATTTTGTCTCTTAGTTAAAAACAGATAAAGTTTTCAACCTGTTTATTTAGTTTGTTGCGTATATTTGTGGCAAGTTGGCTGCTTCTTATATTGCATCACATTTCAGACTAACTGTATGTCATGAGTAATACCCTCTGTGCCTACTGTATGGCATGAGTAACATCGATACCAAAGTCAGCTAATTAAATTGTGACTGTGTTACTGCCACTCGTCACTGCTTCTAATAAGCCTTTTCTCATTGCAAGCGACTTTTAGCTCTTCATGCTTTTCATGCGCCGCCAATGTTTAAGCCAATGCTGTCAACCGCTGTTGGGTAACTAATAAATCCTTCTATAAATCAAGAGCAGCACCCCAAAACAACATCAACAGTAAACCATAGAAGCGATGCATAAAAACCAGCCACGAAAAATAATCGCAAATTGACAGTTGACAATAATTGGCGGGCGAGCACGAAGGCAGCCGCTTAGCGTGCGTGTTGTGGTTAATGGTACAACAAAAAGTATAACAACAACAGCAGTAGCAACAACAACGACAACAGCCAAAACAATAATAATATTGACTATAGCAAAGCAAATAAGGCAGCGCGCCACGCCATGCCAGTTGGCAGCAAAAAGGCACAGAAACACGCAAAAACAACTGTTAGCAGCGCTACTCAACGCAACGCTTTGTCAATCGAGTTGCTGTAAAACGGCAACAGGAAACGGAAACTTATAAGTAATTTCCGTTTGTGCTCATACGCTTCCGATTGTTGTCGTCTGTACTGATGTGGATGTCTGCCTTCTATGCGAACTTGTGGTTGCTGCTTGGCGTTTCGGCAGGAGCAGCTGTTGCTTTTGCCACAACAATCTGCGGCTTATGCGTTCATATGTGCGCTTATATACATATACATACATATGTAATACTGGGGATGGCTATTGAAGGGTTTTACGCACGTCAGCAACAAACAGTCGAGTTGGTGACAGCTGACAAGAAGTTCAATAGGTCAATCCAATTAAGGGAGAAAGTTAACTGAAGGCTGGCCAAATGGAGCGCCAGTTATGTCTGTGGCGTTATGGCAAAAATTGTAGACGCGTGTGCCTGTGTTTGACTGTGTATGTGTGTGTTGCAGTCGACGTTACGCACGTCAAAGTGGTATTACGAGTAGAGTAGCCTAGCGAAGCGCTCTTCGAAAATAGCTCAAATTGAAAGGCAACGTTTGACACGAGTCCAATACATAGTGTGCAGTTAAGTTTTTTCGGCAACTGTATAGGCAACTGTCACGCTTGACTTGTGACAGAGGTTTACGCAGTCATGGTTAGCTGTTGCTGGCAGACGTTGAGGCTGACTTATGTGAAGTCAATGGAAATGTTCAACTTGAATTTGCTTGTCGTGAGTTGGTGTTGGTGGGAAATACATTTAAATGAATTCAATGCAGCTCTGAATCCAATTTTATGCATTTTCACTAACGTCTAAGTATTTTCTAGGAAGATTTTCCGGAATGCCTTAAAATGATATTTATCTCATAATCTTTAATGTTAAGTTTTTAATGCATATACTTCTATTTTTATAGTCCGTAAGGTGTTTTCCATAGACTAAATAAATAAATAAATGAAATTAGTAAATAAATGAATAAGTGAATAAATGAATAAATAAATAAATGAATAAATGAACAAATAAATAAATAAATACATAAATAAATAAATAAAAAAATAAAGGACTAATAAAAAATAAATAAATAAATAAATATATAAATAAATAAATAGATAAATAAATAAATAAATAAATAAACAAATGACAAATTAATAAATAAATAAAATACATAAAATAAACAAATGAAAAAAAAAATAAATTAATTAATTAATAAATAAATAAATAAATAAATAAATAAATTAATTAATTAATTAATAAATAAATTAATGAATAAATAAGTAAATAAATAAAAAAAGGATTTTATCGAATTTTTGTCGAGAATTTTATTTTATTATTTCATAGACTAAATAAATGAATAAATAAAGAAATAAATAAATAAATAAATCAATAAATGAATAAATGAATAAATGTATAAATGAATAAATGAATAAATGAATAAATGAATAAATGAATAAATGAATAAATGAATAAATGAATAAGTGAATAAATGAATAAATGAATAAATAAATAAATACTAAATAGTAAATAAATAGGAAAATAAATGAACAAATTAATTATTTAATTAATGACTTAATTAATAATTAAATTAATGAATAAATAAGTAAATAAATAAAAAAAAAATTTTATCGAATTTTTGTCGAGAATTTTATTTTATTATTTCATTGACTAAATAAATGAATAAATAAAGAAATAAATAAATAAATAAATCAATAAATGAATAAATGAATAAATGTATAAATGAATAAATGAATAAATGAATAAATGAATAAATGAATAAATAAATAAATGAATAAATGAATAAATGAATAAGTGAATAAATAAATAAATAAATAAATAAATAAATAAATAAATAAATAAATAAATAAATAAATAAATAAATAAATAAATAAATAAATAAATAAATAAATAAATAAATAAATAAATAAATAAATAAATAAATAAATTAATAAATAAATAAATAAATAAATAAATAAATAAATTAATTAATTAATTAATTAATTAATTAATTAATTAATTAATTAATTAATTAATTAATTAATTGATTGATTATTTAATTAATAAATAAATAAATAAATATATACATAAAATAAATAAATTCATAAATGAAAAAAGAAATAAAAAAATAAAAAAATAAAAATAAATAAATAAATTAATAAATAAATATATACATAAAATAAATAAATTAATAAATAAAAAAGAAATAAAAAAGAAATAAATAATTAAATAAAAATAAAAATAAATAAATAATTAAATAAAATAAAAAAAATTGACCTTTAACTGACTTACTGCCAATTGATTCATTTCTTGAAACCTCATTACAAAACTGTCATGACAAGTTTTAATTTTGCTCCTTATCTTGTTTCTCATTCAACAGGCTGGATGCATGCCTTGTCTGAGCGTCTAAAAATACCCATCTCGAACATCACCAATGCGGAATCCTACTCAACGGCGCTGTACTTCACTTTCACCAGCCTAACATCGGTGGGGTTTGGCAATGTTTCGGCAAATACAACAGCGGAAAAGGTGTTCTCAATTATAATGATGCTAATTGGCGGTAAGTATGTGTGTATGTGTGTGAAGGTGTGAGAGTTCTGATAGCTTTGTATTAGTGCAAGGTGACTTTAAAAGCAGTTAGCTCTTTAGTGCCCTTAAACAGACAACCAAATTACCCTATCTTGAGAAACAAGGGCAACAATAACGTCAGAGAGCAATAATCAAATCATTATTGTGGCAAAAATTATAATATAACACAGAGATATGATAAAAGTTTCAACATATGTTAGAGTCTTTGACATATTCTCCATTCTGAAGTGGTCCATGTAATGCCAGCACTTGCCACATTCTAACTCATAGATGGACTTAAAGACCTGTTTGCATACAAAGATATCGAAATTGAAACTTTATACAATCAATCAAATCTAATCAAATCAAATCAAATTGCTTTAAGAGTTAATTTGCCAAACGCCCCTAAAAGTATGCTGCCACAAGCATCTAAAATGCTGCTTTATTGCCAACTCGCTACCTTTTCATTAAGCCGAATTTTCATTTCAATTAATTGACTCAGAGTGGAACCCAGTCTTTCATTATGTATGTATGTGTGTTTTTTTTCTGTTCATTTCCCGTCTACTGTTTGCTGTTTCTAGCGCTGATGCACGCTGTCGTTTTCGGTAATGTGACGGCCATAATTCAGCGCATGTATTCGCGTCGTTCGCTGTACGAGAGCAAATGGCGTGATTTGAAGGATTTTATTGCATTGCATCAGGTAAGCAGCGAAAAGCAGCAATAAACAGCTCTGCAATTGTTGCGGGTCGAATCATTTTCATTTCACATACACACACACACAAACACATCCGTAGCCCACAGCCAAATGCCGCAAACAGTGGCGAATGTCATAAGCGAGAAACGTAATTTGTTTCATTATATGCTGCAGTACCATACACAAAAACAGCAACAACAACAATAATATTAACAACAACAGTTCTACAACAGCTACAACTGTACGTGCCTCACGTGTTGCATTTGTTGATTGTTTACGAAGCCGTCAGCAGGCAGCTGCGTCGATGAATTGCGTGATTGATGTTTCAGTCGTCGTATTAGTTAAAGTTTGCCGCTGTTGCTGTTGCCTGCCAGGCAGTGAGCTAACCAGTGAGTTGTGCAGCTGCTGCTGCTGTTCGTTGTTGTTGTTGTAGCTGTTTTGTGGTTATTGCAAATTTCATGCAACAACTGGCTTTGAAATTTGTTTACATTGCCCGTTCATGAGCTGACATTGTTGGCTTATTTGAGCAGCTGTGTGCACTCGCTCGGTGCGTGCTGCTCAGCTGTTGATTTTCAATGATTATTGCGTGTCCACATTGGGCAGCGTGGTTTATTTAAATATTATTTAATTGTTATTTTCATTTGTAATTTTGTTAATTGCTTAGTTTTAAGCATGCAAACTACTTGATTTCATTGATAGTTAAGTGTAAATTTTAATCCTTGAAAGCAGTTTTTGTGCTGAATTATACTTTGGTAAATATTTAGTTTTTATGATTTAGACTTTGTTGATTTGGATTTTCATATTTTTAATATAAAATTTTTATTTATTTTATTTATTCATATTTTTTAATTGGATTTTCATAGATTTTGAAAATTAAATGAAAAATGAATAGTCAAATTTTTATATAAAATATTATTAAATATATATATATATATATAAAGTATTGATAAATAAATATTTAAATATTAATAGCAGAGAAAGAAAATTAGAAAATTTTCACTATTTTTGAAAATATGTAGAATCCTGAACTCAAAGAATCTTTAACCTAGAAATTAAAAAAGAAATAAATAGTAGATTATTTATAGCAACAGCCAGTTCGCAGAACTGCACTTTGCATATTTCTCCACGCAATTTTTCTTCAAAGCCTCATCAACTACACATTTCTACTCGAATTTCAATGCAATGCAGTGCTTCGCTGCAATGGCGGTGTCACCTACGTTAGTTGCTTGTAAAAATGTGCAAGGAAAATTGTGAATCAGGCATTCACAATTTTATGTGTAGGCTAAAAATGGAAAATTGACAGGAATTCCATTTTCTTTTAAATGTGATTTGTGAAAAAAATAAATGTAATAACATGAAGTGAAACAAATAAATATACAGCGAGTCTGGTAGAAGAAGACGTTGACAGGCAGACATATACACTGACAGATAGACAGAGTGATAGATTAGGAAAAAAATTAGGTGGTAGCCAAAAAAGCTGAAAAAATAAAAAAAAATAGACAGATAGACAAATAGACATGTAGGCAAAAGAGCATAGAAGAAATAGATAAACAAACCGAAAGACTGTCAGACAAATGAGTGAAGAGATATACAGGCGACCTAAGTGGTAGACACAAAGGCATAGAAAAAGAAAAACCTAGGCAGGGGACAAGTAGTTGAAAAGGTGAAAAAATAGACCGTCAGTCCAAGTGGAATATAAGAAAGTTTTGAAAGAGACGAGTAGTAATCAAAGGATCAAAAGACTGACAGATAAATTAAACACACCAAAAGACATGCAGATAAGTAAACAAAGAGATAGATAAACATTCTAGAAGGGTGACTCTTGGATAAGCTTAGGTTAGATGCACATAGGCCAGCGATATCCAGGCACAAAGCCCAAGAGAGGCAGCCAGATTGCAGCACCAACTTCTGTCCAATGTCCGCCTATCTGTACATCAAAACCGTCTGTAAGAAAGCCAGATAAAAGTGTGAAAAGATGGAACATCAGTCTTACTGACAAACAATAACAAACCAATGAATTGCCTACTTAAAAAAGTTTATTATATTCCCACCAAACCTAAAGACATGCAGATAAGAAGATCGAGATATAGCGATACATTCTCTAATGTAGACGTTTTGGAAAAATAAGTACATACCCAGTCGGAAATTTGGTAAGGTGATTCCAAAGTAATGCATGATTTATGCCTTATTTCGTATGCTGAAAACAGAACCGTACAGAAGTAAGGTATTCGTAAGCAAAGTTATGAATACTTCAATTTTAAGCTTACAAAGTAAGCAAGGAAAAGTATGCATGAAAAATATAAAAAAACGACGACGCCCGAACAGAGACAAATGCTTACCCGGTAAGGTATTCGTAAGCGAAGTTATGAATACTTCAATTTTAAGCTTACAAAGTAAGCAAGGAAAAGTATGCATGAAAATTAAAAAAAGATATAAGCTACCAAAAGTAAGGTATTAGTAAGGTATGTTCCGAGTAGCTCCGAGTTTGAAAGAAAATATTGAATGAACAAACGTAGCGGGTTGGGCTCGATAGTCTAGAGGGTAGAGCGCTGGCTTTTCATGCCAGACGCCCTGGTTCGAATCCTAGCGCGGGCTGTTTGAACACTCATCTATTTCCATCGCTATCCACATGAAGCAGTTGAGAATTACAAGAAAAGCACAAGTCAAAATATCGCAATAATAAAATTTTTATTTTTATTGGAAAAAGTAATTATTTATTTGTAATCATTACGTATAGCCTACGCTGTAAGCTATATTGTAAGGTATACTGCTTACGTTGTATGCTATTGGTAAGCGAAACGGTAAGCATGTGTTCGTGCGATGCTTACTTTTTCAGCTATGCGTAAAGCATGTTTGGTATGCGCTCACTTTTATAAAGTCCCATTACCTTATCATACGAAAAAGTAAACAGTATTTGGAATGCAAGCACGAAGTATTCCGAGCACTTTCTTTGCATTCCTTTCTATTTACAAAAGTAAGTGAGAGGGTAAGCATATATGATTCTCTTTATACTTTACGAAATAATGCTTACGTCAGGCGGCCATTTCCTTAAAAAAGTAATGGGAATTCGTAAGGGAAATATGGAGTACTCCACAACGAAAAATAAGCATTCCGTAATGCATTGATTCATCGTTCCATTTCCGACTGGGTACATATTAGATGAACATAGACCAGAGACATCCAGGCACAAAGCCCAAGAGAGGCAGCCAGATTGCAGCACCAACTTCTGGCCAATAAATTTCAGTCCATTGCCAGACAATGCCCGCCTGTCTGTGCGTCATGACCCGCCTGTCAAATGGCGCACTGTGATGCAATAAATGCTCAACACACTTTTACCATTCAGGCAAATGCGATGCAGCTGCAGTTTGTGGCGGCCACAAAAAAAGCTATTATTGTCAATGTGGGCGCCCGGCTTTGTCCTTCGGCCAGAGAAACGTTCGCCTCTAATGCGCTCTAATAGCAACGAATATAAAATGAATATGAACGGCGCAATGAATATAATCGCGGCGGAATTATATTGGCTCCGTGTGCCGCTCGAGTGCAGCGCATAAATAAATAGAAATAGTGAGTAAGTGCGTGTGTGTGTGTGTGTGTGTGTGTGTGGCTGGATAAGTGCACATCGAACGCCAGTGACCCACATGCAGTGAAGCAGTGAAGCGTCGAGTGTCACATTGCCGTTCGGCTGCGCTCAACTGGCTGTCATTTATTTTTATGGCAGAAATGCCGCGGCGTTTCGCTTAAGCAATTCACTGCAAGCCAACGCATAAAAGAGCAGCGGCGAGCAACCATCCGGAAATTCCATGCACAGCGCGTACAATGCGCCAGACGAATGAAAAGCAATCGAGCTGTGACCAGCCGAATTGGTGGGCGTAACAGGTCTTACCTGTTGCGCTGCCTGTAAATACATAGTTGGAAGTTGACATGTAATCCTTTGGGTTGGTTGTTGTAGGTCGAGGAGTGAGTGTGGGTACATACATACATGGAGTACCTGGTATTATGTGCAGCTGGTTAGGTAATCGAGGGCGCTTCAAATGGGCAAATGTGTATTACAACTACAACAACAAGCACATGGCAAACAAGCGTACACGTGGCAGCACACGAGCCAACGCGTAGAGCCGACGTGCATCATTTGATTGTGTTTGTGCGCCGTGGGCGTTTATTGTCAGCGTTCGGTCGAGAGGCAACAGGTGACACAGTGACAGTGACAGCGACAGCAGTGTTGGTGGCTGTCTGTGTGCTCGGAAAAGGATACTGGAAAATTAGAAGCAATGGCGAGTGAGAGCATGAAAATAAAAGGCAAGAGTTAGGCTGAAGGGGGACAGGAAGTAATTGTGGCTGTGTGTCTGCTGAAAACACACACACACACACGCACGCACATCACTAAATGACATTCTAAGCCAAAAGGTGTTGGCATGGCATACGTGACACTGACAAAAATTAAGATATTTCAGCTAAATCCGTTGCGTGTGTCTGTGTGTGTGTGTCTGTGTGCGTGTGTTTGCGGCTGCGTCTGTTTCGTTGCATGCTAATGTGGGGGAAATTGCTTTAAATAAGTAATTCATTGTTTATACAAGTATATGCGTTCGGCAGTAATGTGTTCAGCTGTTTGGGGTAAAGTTGCCCGTTGCGTTCGGCTTTTACACGTTACGCATTAAACGATTGAAACGGTCTGTGGTCGAGCTTTGCTGTGTGATGCGCCTCACTGCCGTTTACGAGGGTTTTGGTGCAATTTGATGTGGTAATAAATAAAATCAGTGTAAATCAAATAAAATCAGGGCAAGAGTTATTTTCGGATGTGATACTTTCGAAATTGAACATCCTTTAAGCAATCGAAAGCAACTTTTATGGCAAATTCATTGATTATAATATTTATTGAAAATACTTGATGATGATTAACCCATTACATCGTGCTACAAAAAGTAAAAAAAAATTTCACACGGGAAAAAATCCATATGGGCGTGAAACTAGAGATCAAATAGAGTAATACTGCGTACTCTGTTTTTTATTTCTACAACTTTGTCCTATTAAAAGGACTTCAAAATTTTGAAGGGGATACAAAATAAAAAATTTAAAAAATACTTAACCTAGTTAGAGTATGTTAGAGTATGGCGAAATGTATATCAAATGAAAGAGGAAAGGCTCAAGAATTTAAATAAAATTATTTTTTTAACTATTTGTAAAAAACGGAAATGAAAAAGGTCCTTTGCAAATTTTAATCCTTTTTATCCTTGAAAATTTACATCGAATTTTCTTGAAAAGTAAGTATGTTAAAACCTCAAATCTCCTTGATCACATGTCAAAATTTCATTATTCTCGCTTCATTAATTTCTTTCTTAATCTTTTTATTATTTAAAGTACTGATACTCAAATAAATTAGAATTTTTGTACTTCATTAGAATTGCTGCTTCTGCCTTTTTTTAATATATTTATTTCGAACTAATAAAGTTAGAGTAATGAAATTTTGACACGTGATCAGGGAGATTTGGGAATTTAACATACTTACTTTTCAAGAAAATTCTGTGTAAATTTTCAAGCATATAAAGGATTCAAACTTTCAAATGACCTTTTTCATATCCTTTTTTAACAAATAAATATAAAATTAATTTTATTGAAATTCTTGAGCCTTTCCTCTTTCATTTGATATACTAGGTTAAGTATATAACTAGGTTAAGTATTTTTTATATTTTTTTTATTTTTTATCCCTTCAAAATTTTGAAGTCCCTTTAAAAGGACAAATGATGTAGAAATGAAAAACTGAGTACGCAGTATTACTATATTTGGTCTCTAGTTTCACGCACATATGGATTTTTCCCGGTGTGAAAAATGCTGTCGCACGGTGTTAGCAGCTAAATGGACGTTTTTTTTAAGAGTTTTTCAGCTACTCATTTTTTATGTACAAAATCGAGTTTAAAAATAGTTCGGTCAAATTGTTTTTCTGCATAAAATTATCTAAACATTTCCTTAAAAAATTATTTTTTTTTTGGAAGTTTCAAAATACCAACGGTTCGTAAAAGGAAGTAAATTTTGGTATTTTGAACATTTTTTCATTATTATTGGCTGGTTGTTGGTTGCGTTCTCTTCATTCTGATGTCTCTTTTGGCTGACATTGAAATCAAAGGAGTTGATTTTCAATTCGAAAATTTTATAAATATTACATAAGCGATATCGCTTTCAAGTGCACTGCAACACATTGTAAGTTTAAACACCAGTTATCATAAATATTTTAGCATCACAATTGTCCTTTCATGCTAGTTTTGTTTGCATCAGCAATTTTCATTGTCAACTTTTATTGAATTTTTTACATATTTTCCATACTTCATTGACACATCATTCGCACACATTGTGCCACAATTTTGCTACCACAATACAATTCAATTTGCTTACAATTGCCAATGAAATATTGTCTCTCTCTTTTTCTCTGTCTCTCTCTCTCTTTTACATGCTCAATTGTGCACAATGTTGGCGCTGTTAATTCCACGCTGCATCCGCCAGATGCCCAAAGAACTGAAACAACGGATTGAGGATTATTTCCAGACGTCGTGGTCGCTCAACCATGGCATCGATATATACGAGGTGAGTGAAAATGTGTCACTCAAGTTTGAGTGAGCTGCATGCTGCCACTGTTGTTGTTGTTATTGCCAACATTTGCATTGCATATTTGTAACGCATTCATTTGTGTAAATTATTTATGAATTCCTTATGTCGGGCCGACCGCTTGGCTTTCTGTCAGTTGACCATCAACTCTGGAAAGTAACAAAAGTGTGTTAGGTGTGCGTGTGTGTGTGAGTGTGGGTGTGTGTTTTGGCGCCCTTGCGCCAGGCAGCAAGCTGCGTCTCTTCTCTCGCATTTGCATAAAATGTAAATGTTGAGGGCATTGCACGGCATCACAACAACAACCCAAGCATGCCACACCACTCTAGACCATTGAGCAGTGTGTGACATAGTGCAATTGTTGTGCCTCAGTGCCAGTTTCGTTGTGTGTTATTGTTTGCAAGTTGCCGTCCTGAACTTTCAAATGTGGACTTTTATCATTGTTCACAGGAGCCGTTCAAGTGTCAAAGTGTCAGTGGTTGTGAGTGGTTGGCCGATGGCGTTGTCTTTTTGTTCACTTTTTTCTTTGATTCAATGCGCACAGCTCAAATGTTTCAAGTGTGAAATTTTGCTAAAAATTGAAAAAGAATTCACAATTCATGGACACAAATTGCAAAGCTTGAAAATAAATAAAATTTTTTTAATAAACATTTAATAAATGTTTGTTATTATTTTTTTTAATTTTTGCTTTTTGTGGCATTCATTTATTTTATTTGTAGTTGAAATTGAACAAGCAATATAAATTAAAAATAATATAAATACTAACAATTTTTGGTGTATATTTACATTTAAAAATATTTAATTAATTTGCTTTAATTATGTCGAGCTGCTAGAAGCATGAGAAATAATTTTAATTTATTTAAAAGTCGAAACTATTTCAAATTAAATTATAAACCATTATTAATTTACGCAAACGCATACATTTTGTTTGTTTTGCAAATAAATAACAAAGTTTTTGCAGTCGAAATTAGGTGAGCAGCTCATTTCAAAGTTGATTATACAAAACGAATGACAGATACAGAGCCAGAAGTGTGTACCGGAAGTAGTGATGGAAAGTGTGTAGAGGGAGTTAAACATTTTTCGGGATAGATATATCTGTGGTCATATGGAAGAGTTGAAGTTGAAATTTGAATTTTGAAAACTCTTTTAAATTTAAATATTTTAAACTGCTATGTGCACATCTAAACAATGCTACTCGTCCATATGACCACAGATATATTACTTAGGTTGCTACTTTCAGAAATATGATTTAAATTTCAAACACGCGGATATGTAGCAAAAGTTTCATTTTTTCATTTGGTTAGGTTAGGTAGGTAGGTTATTTTGGCTCCTTCTATGGAAGGATACCACAATGTGATACCACAAATTTCACCCGTTTGAAACAGTTGGAGAAGGGGACCAACAGTTTGATGCTCAATCCGAATGACAGTTGGCAGTTTTCCTTTCACACTTGGAGGTGTTGCAAAGACCTTCCAAAGCACATTGTTCCATTTCATAAAATTCTTATCTGCTTTATGAGGATTGTGATCGAACAAGATGAGTGTTTAAAAAGTCGGAAATAAGAATTCCTTATTTCGATTACAAGACATTGCCTTGTTTTGGTTATGTTACCCGGTAGTGTTTTTCTGGTTTTGACCTGCCGCAGGTAGTCCTAAGTGATGGGGTTGCAATCTACCGCCGCTTAGGAACGACGCCTCCGATGTCGTAGCTCCATCTCTTGTCTAATGAAGGTGACAGTAGGATGGTTAAGGACTTTGCTAAGATCGGTTCGGTGCGCTGTTTTTCGCAAAGGCGCGCTTTTTCTTACAGGTGTCGCTGGTGCACCGCATAGCTGTATATATGCTTCAGTTTAATTTCAATTAGAACACCTAAATTTTAGTAACCAATTTGGTAATGGAATTTTCAAATTTCCAATTTCACGTTTTTACATATAACCTGTTTTGATTCATTCAGTGGGGTATGAAAACCCAAAATGGTTATTGAATTTGCTTACGAAAACCCAAAATGGTTCCTGAATTTGATTATGAGAACCTGAAATGGGTAATCAATTTGTCTACGGAAACCCAAAATGATTTCTTTATTTGGTTATAAAAATCCAAAATATATATATATATTTATATTTATTTATATTTATTTATAATTAAAAAAAAAATGTAATTAAAAATTATAAATAAATAAGTATATTTATTTATATTTATTTATATATATTTGAGTTTGGTTATGAAAACCCAAAATGGTTACTAGATTTGGTTTTAAAAACTCAGAATGGTTACTGAATTTAGATACAAAACCCCTAAATGGATACTGAATTTTGAGATTTCATAATTTACCTCGAAAATGTGTAAAGCAAATACCTTTTTAATATCTGCTCGATTTCAAAATTAAGCAAAATTTTTATATTTCTTGGATAGCTGTGAATGCGTGATAAATAAATTTTTAAAAAGAATTTAATTTTTCCCATATGCTTCCAAATCTGATCTCCATTCATGCTTCTATCCTCATTTCCAGGCTTTCAGTTGTTTTCAGCTTCGAAGCTGCTATTAGTAAATTTTGCAACCAAAGCAAAATTTTCAAAATATTTGTTTCCACATGGTAAACATCTTTCTTTCTCTCTTCCTCAATTAATTGTTAAATTTGATTTTATTTCTGGTTGACCGCAACAAAATTACAATTAATATCTGAGCAATTGCAACTGACAGCTCGCGTTGTGATAAAACTTAGTTTAGTTGTTTTCAAGCTAATAATGCGGTTTGTGCTTTTCATGAAAACAGCATTAATGTCCAAAAAGTTTTGCCAAAACCACACAAAATATTTGGCTAAATGTGCGTGACGCAAAGTTGCCCATTTGGTCAACATTTAATGTCAGCAAAATGAGTGTGGCATGCTTTCAGACTGCATGAACAACGAGTAGTAAGCAAATATTTGAGGCCATTTAATTTGCCACAGCTGACATTGTGCACGTAAGCAATTAAAGCTGAATTAAATATTTAAAATTTTATTATCTTTCTTGCATTGTTTGTGCTGTGCGCGAATATAATTTAGCGCGCCCTGGAGTATGCTTTATCACTGACAAGTGTTTAAATGCGCTGTCAGCACAACAACACTGAGAAGCTCACTCACTCACTATTTAAGTTCCTTAAGTTTCTCTCTATTACCCTTTGGCTGCCGTTTAGTGTTTGCTGTAGCAGCGAACACCGCCACTCACCTGGCCTCTTCTTCCTCTTTCTTCTCCCTTCAAGCACTTTTCTTTAGCTCTGTTCGCCTGAGCCAGCTGCTGCTTGGCAACAGTTTTGTTTCGTTTCATTTCATTTAATGAGTTCCCTGCTTCACCTTGTTTACACGTTTGCGTCTTTTCATGGCTTTCTGCAGCATTGCTGCTACGCTTTGGCACTTTTTTTGCAAATTCCTTGTTAAATTATAAACATACAAAAAAATACTTGTTGAACGCCACACAGAGAAGCGAAAATGAAAAGGTATTACAGTCGTAATTACCGTTAAAGCGTTGGCGAATTTTCAACTTGGCTCACTAGTGCGCCGCATTGTATGCTTGAAATATTGCATTCTTTACTATTTTGTTCAAGTATTTTTCATGTCTGACGTGGGTTCGTGCGCATTTTAAACTTACGCCGTTTTGCTTCAGTTGGGAATTATTGTCTGTCTTTTATATCTGCTGCCATTAATTTCATGGTTTTTGCTTTTCTCTTTGTACACTCACACACACACAAATACACACAAGCAGTGTGTGTGTGTTTTTGCTTGAAGCATTTCGTTGGTTGCCGTGATGCGGCTACCATAATTAATTTACTGTGGCTGTGATTGTTGAATTTTGCTTGGAAACTTTTTCGCCGTGGTTGTTGAAAGCGAAAGGAGCCGCTGGGTTTGTTTATGTGTTTTGATTTTAATTTTGAATTTTATTGGCATAATTTCTTCGCAAGTTTTTGCCCCGCAGAAGCGAAAATGTGGCAGCTGCGTAAATGAAATGGATGCTATGAGTTTGTGTTTGCTAATGTCGGTTGGGAATTTAGTTGGTACATATCTCAGCATTGGGGAGAATTTTCGAAAAGTGTCGTCAGTTGATTTCATAGAGCTGGAGTTGCTACAAGTCACAGCAGAAAATAGGAAAATGTTAAAAAAAGGTGCAGGCAGTTGGTGTTATAAAACTTGCATTGTTGTAAGTTGCAGGTGGGATATTCGATACAAAAAAGAAGTGAAAGAACTGTAATTTTCATCTTCATTCAACTTTTGGGTTTGTTGAGTTAATCATTTTGAGATTTGGTTTTCTCAGGTATTGAAGTCACCAAAATGTGATATAAGCTTGGAGCGATGTGGCAAGATCTGACCAAAAGATTGTTGAAACTTTGTGATTTTGTAAAAATGTTAACAGTTGTCACATTGCCTGCTAAGGAAGACAAATTTCCAATATGGATTGTTTTTACATTTTGTATTTCTAAGCCAAAATTCTTGTAGTCACTGCTGTCCAGACAGTTGTTGAAAGTCCCACTTGACGCAAGTCTCATCGTCCATAATGCAGCATTGAAAATTTATAAACAATTCTTCTTATAGTTT
Organism: Melieria crassipennis; assembly: GCA_963668005.1. Taxonomy (NCBI): domain Eukaryota; kingdom Metazoa; phylum Arthropoda; class Insecta; order Diptera; family Ulidiidae; genus Melieria; species Melieria crassipennis. The sequence goes on along the minus strand of OY764963.1, from coordinate 96,060,498 downwards.
CCTGACCATTTTTTTTGCTTAGTTGTCTCTATCAATGTTCAACTGCAGCCATTTCGTTCAGAAATCAAAATCAAAGTGAAATTGAAAACAAATTGCTTTCATGTTGAAGCATTTGAAAAAGTCGCAGTACTTAAAGTTCAAATTTTTTAAAAATCAAGTATGAGGAATACAAAATTTTCCAATGTTTCAATGTCCAATTTTCTAATTTTCTCTTATCAAATAAATTTTTTATCATGGGACAAATTCCTATCCTTTCCACTTCAATCAGTGCATAAACAGCATGTAGCAGACAACTTTCAGCAGTCGTATAAGCCCAATAACAACAGCAACAGCAGTGCCATTAAAAACCAACAAACAATCACTCTACGTTCATAAAAGACACCTCCTACCACATAAATCGCATATATACCGTGTGGAAAATGTTCAAAGTGCCTCTCCTAGGGGGCAATACATATCAGCCCCATCATAAAAAAACTGCTAGCAATAAGCTAATCTTCCAACCAGACAAAAGGCCTTTTTCTTATATAGACCGTTTTTATATAGAAGTCCTCAGTATAAAATAGAATAATCTCAGCTTTATTTTTCTACACCACATTCCCAATCACTCATCCGCCATGTGCGCCATTCAATAAAATTATCAACAAGTACTAAAATCTGGTCTGTTTTGCTACTGATTGGCAATAACTTCAAAAACTTATAGCACAACTAGTTTGACCGCTTGAAAAAGGAGATTTTTGTGAATTTTGAATTTTGTGAAGTATTGCATCGAATGTTTTAAAATTTTGCAGATATATTTATGCATAAATTATGAATACAAAGTAATTTTTTCAAATGAAAATATTTGATTTTCAGCAAGTTATCCACCATCTCCTGAGTCTAAAAAAAAAAAAACGTTCTCCCACTGCTGCAGTGATTGTAGCCTTCGCAGTGCCTGAAATCAAAAAAACCAAAAATTTTACTTAACTAGGTTATATTTCCTATACAATGACCCTTGGTTGTAAAAAAAAAATAAAATGCAACAAAATGGCGGTTTTTTGAAAAAAAAATTAAAATTTTGATGAAAAATCTGATGGTTTCTGACCTGGCATAATTATACTTTCCATCCTATCATTAAACTGGAAGGTCATTGTATGGAAAAACAAATACACAATAAGCTAAAAAAAGACCCAAGTCGATCGGATGATTTGTTATCAAGTTACAGCAGCAGCAAATTTGAAAAATGTAGTTTTGAGAAAAACGCGTTTAACAATAACTCAGGTACGGCCGTCAAGTAACGCGCCATTCTAAATAATGAGAAGCTGCTATGTAGAAGGCTGTAACTCAGAAACTATTTAAGATTTTCACTTAAGATTTTAATATGTTATTTTTAAATGTATAAATTATCGAAAAATGCAAAAACAAAACAAACGAAATTTTCAAAATTTCAAACTAGTTGTGCCCCTTAACTCACTGGAATAAATAAATAAGTCCTTTAAAAAGATATTTCTGGTTCTAGAATTCTTCGCTGTTCTTTTTTTCTCTTTTTTGCTTTGTACCAGGCACCGAAAATAACTGTTATTTTTTAATTTTCAAATCAAAAAGGCATAACAAAAAAATTGCCGGTCTCAGCAGACCACACATTCTTGTGCGACGAAAACAATGGTATCAATAGTTTTTTAGTCAGTCAGACGGTCTTTGAAAAATTCAATTTGAATGCTATATTTGACCGAAAAAATAAAAGTCACAAAATAGCTGTTATTTTTACCGATAAAAAGTAACAATTATTTTGCTATTATTTTTGATAATAGTCACAAAATGGCTGTCATTTTTGACCGATAAAATAAAAGTCAAAAGTAACAATTATTTTTGCCTGAAATGATAAAAGTCACAAAATAACTGTTATTTTTGACCGATAAAATAAAATCCAAAAGTAACAATTATGGTTGCCTGAAATGATAAAAGTCACAAAGTTGCTGTTTTTTTTTACCGATAAAATAAAAGTCAAAAGTAACAATTATTTTTTCTGAAATGATAAAAGGCACAAAATAAATTTTATTTTTGTCGGGAAAAATAAAACTTAAAAGATAACAGTTAAAATCTGACTTGTTTGATAGAAACCATAACCAGTACGATCCCTGCTTTGAACATAAATAATTTCTGTAACCATTTTACTAGAATTACTCGTTAAACGTTGTAAAATAAATAAATAAATTCTTCAAAAGAGTAATTTTTATAATGGAATTCACATCACTCATACGCCAGGTGTGCCAGCAAATAATAGTGATGTACCACCACGTAAAAACGAAGTCACACAAGTTGTTGTTTGCTCTAATATGCAGAATATGAATGTTTCAATGATGCTGCTGAAAGGCAGTGAATCGCAATAAATATATTTCAGGCTCATGACAACATTTTATGCACTCGTAAAAACCCAAGTCAACCATGACATACACAGTTACAGCGAGATTATGTAACGAGCCTTTCGCACACACTCACTCACGCACTTACTCAATCTAACTGGTCCCATGCATATTTGTCTATATTTGTATATCACTCAAAATAAATACACACAAATGCTTATATAAATTATATTTATCATCATTTCATTGGTTTTGGCATTATTGTTGTGAGCATTTTACTGCCACGTGTACAATAAATTAATATAATTATGAATTTATTGCATTGCCAGCAAGTCATGTAAATGCTAAATTTTTCTTGCTCAACTTTGTTGTAGCACAAGTTTGTTTTTATTACATTTTGCATTTTAAATATGCCACAAAAACACATAACCACGGGTACATATGTACAGTTCGTTATGGCAAAAGACCAACGGCAATGCACACAACAAACAAAATATTTTCCAGCATGTTAACTTGGCCATTTGTTGCTTTCAATTTTTTATTGCGCTGTGTTCTTGTATGAAGTTGTGTGCGTTTAAATTTTGTTGTTGCCATAAGCTTGTTTTGCCTTGCATGCGATTTGAATTTTTGGTTGTCATTAAATGCCCCCTCAAAATTAAAAAAAGGTCTTATTGCCAGCGTTGCTTTTCAGTAGTAGTTGCCTCCGATATTGTAAAACAGTCTTATGGCTGTTTATGTAGTTGGCCTGTTGCAGCTTGTTGTAAATTACTTGTTTACCATTTTGATAATGCTAGTCTAAACAAACTCTCGTGTGTGTGTGTGTGTGCATAACCAAAGACTCCTGACCGCCACCAAAAACAACAACAACCCATTTATAACTCGTCCCACATTGGCTTAGTGCCCTTTTTTGCGTACCTTTGGGAGCTGCACGCTGCACGTTTCTGTCCCATTAGCACTTTGCCTTCATTGCGTTCGAAAATTCGTAGACCGACTTGTGTGGCCGTGCAAGGCGACCAAAATTGCTTTTATTGTTACTCAGTCTATTTGTGTTGTGTGCTCCAAAGAGCACCGCCAGCGCTTCAATAAAGTCCTCTGCCAACACCAACCAGCAAACCAAAGAATAAAATATACTTGGAAAAACTTTTGCTGCCTGCAGCTAGCATTTTTCATTCACCCTTTTCAAATTTAGGCCGCTTTTAACTCTGCTCTTGCCATTTTATTTATTATTTTAGTTTTGTAATTTTGTGTGTGTTTTTACACGTTTTGCATAATTGTTGCGATGTGTGTACGTGTGTTAGCTTGGACGATTTTTTTTTAGATTTGAATACAGCACATTGGGTCGTATTGAGTGATTTTATACTTGTGCAGACGATGACTACATTTTTCCATTTATTTCACTGGTTGCTTTATGGCTTGCCACATTTCTCTCCATATGTCTTAATGCATTGGGAGCGTATGAAAATTTTATTACACTCACCAGCTGCTTTCCATTGCTTTCCTGCTCTAGTTTGCAAAGAAGCTTAGAGGCGACGATATGCAGATAGATGGATGGCGCTCATCGGCGGTGTTTGTGTAGGTTTTTTCTGTTGAAAATAAAGATACTTCTCTATCTCTATCTATCATTTGAAAACCACTTTTGCAATTCACTCTCAGCAGTGGTTGCAAACAAAATAAATAAATTTAAAAATGCAATGCAAGTTTTTCTACTACGCACACATGAATGCATTGGGCAACTTGCTCTATGTTGAATTTAAATTTACATTTGAAAATGTACCTCAAGAAAGACAAAAAAAGATTTATTTGCTGATTAAAATATCAGCAACAAACAATTATTTGTTCATACAAATAAGTAAAAGATTGTTTATTATTGTTTAATAAAAAAAATCATTTGCACTCGATACAATTGGGAACTTAATAAATTGATGCTGTCAGTAAAAAATGTTCTTAATCTCATAAATTTTTCGAATAATTACTTAAGGGGGGTTTCTACCTTGTGCGGTAAAAAAAATCGATTTTTTTTTTCATGCATTTTTGGATTAATACATGATTGTAGAATACGCTCCCAAAATTTGAAGTTGAAATCTTTCGAATTACGGAAGCAATGTATCGAAACAGGTAGCGGTGTCGAGCGCGCCGAGCTGCTGAAGCAAAACTTTGAACGCGTTTTTCTCAAAACTACATTTTTTGACCTTGCGGAAGTGATTTAGGCCACACGAGTTGAGCAATAGCTACGAAATTTTAAACAGTCATTTATCAAGGTCTTAGCTATGGCACGAACTAGGATCTTCAAGAAATAATAATTTTTTCTCATTAAAAATAGAAATTTGTATTGAAAAAAGTAGGTAAAAATTGAGTTTTTTAGTCAAAATCGCATATATCCTTCATTTTTCATTTGTTTTTTTAAAATCCTAGTTCCAGCCATAGACAAAAGGATACAGAATAAGAAAAAATGTCATTTATGTGTTTCAAGTCATCTCAAACAGCGGCAGGACTTCCGCGAGTAAGGAAGTCCTGCCGCCATTGCTCAATGGCCCCCTCCCCCCCTTTGCATATTTTATCTTGAAACTTTTTTTAATTGTACAAAAAAAAATATACCTACATCTGAAAAAATTTTCCAGTGTTTATCTTAAAAACCTTCCCATCAAAAATTAAAAAAAAAAAACATGTTTTCTCGGCCGCACAAGGTAGAAACCTGCCTTAAGTTTTATTGTCTGTAGATATATAAAAAAGGGAAAGCTCATTCATGCCTGACTGAACTTTTGTATTTAAAGTTTTGGTTTGCTGAGAAAATACTTCCATGCAAGAATGATAAACCTTGCTTCCATGAAAGTAATTTTTGTTGGCTGCTTTGCTACTAAAATTATTCATTCACTTTAACCCATTGCCCCATGATGCGATTAAGGGCAAATATGCACCACTCGTTTTCACATCTTGTTGCGATTTCGAGTGAATTCCATTCTGCCTCTTTCATAGAAACCCTCGTCCCTATTCGTAAACAACTGGGACAGCCAGACACACACACAAGCTGTTCTTGAGAAAAATGTTTGATCAGTAAAATCATTCACCATAGACACAAATAGGTGGCAATCACTTGTTGCAGCTTTAACGCGATCCAATTGTTGAAAGGACATACCCAAATTTGGCCGTTGGAAAGCAGTTAAAAGGACATGATTTTGTTACACTATAATGAGGTCAATAAGGAATTTTGTTACATTTTTCAAGTCATGAAATTGTCCACATTTAAAAAGAAAAAGACGCAAGCAAAATACGACTTTGAAATTTTAAGAGATATGAATATTTAAAATAATTATTTAAAAAATTTAGCGCAATGTGGAATATGAAATGAAAGCAGACTTGCCTACAATTATTAAAAAAATAAATTTTTTTTGGTGCACAAGGACGAATAGGTATTACCAATGTCCTTTTAAAACCTTATCCTTGAATATCCTTGAAAAGTTCCAATAGTTTCTTATGAAAATTATATGTCTTAAGGGAAGGCTCCCCTGGATTTGGGCAAAAATAAGGCAAAGTTTGTAATTTTTTTGTGGGATAATGAAAAGGCGTACAAACTTCCGGTTTTGACTATTAAATTCGTCTATTATTTAGGAGTTTAAAAAGTTAAAAAACTTGATGAAATTCAAAATGGCGGCTACAAAATGGCGATTTCCGTAGGCCTCTGCGCGCCAAACATCGCTCGAGAACTGTAATCCTGCAGCCTCTTGTAGTGGACTGAAATCAAAAAGCATTGTCATTACTTAAAGACAACAAAATTGTCTATGCATTGAACTAGACTCAAAAAATTTAAACGAAAAATTCTTGCACAATGAATATTTGAAGTAAAAAGTTAAATTTTTTGCACCTTTTTTTAATTTCAACCACATTTAAAAATTAAAAATAAATAACTATTTATGCAAATTGTTGGTTCAAGGCATACAGAAAATCAAATATATTCGAGCAGTTTTTAGATGAAGAAAATCGGATCATTAGATCAAGTCCAGGGATTTCAGTTAGATTGGAAAAAATGGTTTCGAGATACACGCGTTTGAAGTTTTTAGAAAGTCAAGTTTATCAAGTTTTTTAACTTTTTAAACTCCTAAATAATAGACGAATTTAATAGTCAAAACCGGAAGTTTGTACACCTTTTCATTATCCCACAAAAAAATTACAAACTTTGCCTTATTTTTTGCCCAAATCCAGGGGAGCCTTCCCTTAAGGACCAACAGGTACACAACGACATCCTCGAATTTCGTTTTTCTAACTTTAGCTGAGGGAGTGCTGTCTCTGGTGATCTCTTGATCCCATCACGAATCCCATCCTTTCCCTTTTGTACTCATATTCCCCCTATTTCTGTTCTCCGGCTTTGGCCGTTTTGTTCCTTTTTTCTATAAAACAAAGAATGTATGGCGACGTACAAGAAACATAAAATATTTAATTGATTAACACTGGAATAAAACTTCAAATAATAAAAAATAAAATACAATAAATTAAAATAAAATAAAATAAAATAAAATAAAATAAAATAAAATAAAATAAAATAAAATAAAATAAAATAAAATAAAATAAAATAAAATAAAATAAAATAAAATAAAATAAAATGAAATGAAATAATATAAAATAAAATAAAATAAAATAAAATAAAATAAAATAAAATAAAATAAAATAAAATAAGGAGTGCAAAAGTGGTCAAGTGGTTTGAGGAGATCAAAGTGAACTACAAATTTCACTCGAAACATGATCCACCAAACAACACTGCTGAGCTCCTACGCGATACATTGCGACAAAAACTGCAGTTAAAGGCAAATCGGCTGCGTAGATACACTTTGTCTGAAAAACGGAGGGAAGCGAATACAACATTTCAGAGGAGTGAAAAGAATTTTTATAGACGGCTGCGGGAGGAAGATACAAGCGCAATCGATGAAGTGCCTGAGATAAAGAATATTGAAAGCTTCTGGAAAGCAATATGGGGTCAAGCTGGTGAGCACGCGGCAAACGCCACGTGGATTAGTAATCAATATAAACATGCGGAAAAAATTAATGTTATGGAAAATATCACACTTGTAGAGAAAGATGTAAGTGATGCCATCAAGAAGGCACACAACTGGAAAGCCACAGGGCCTGACAATATCCATAACTTCTGGATCAAAAAACTCACTTGCACTCATGTATATATGGCAAGGTTCTACACAATATTTCTCCAAGATACCTCACAAGTACCGAAGTTTTTAACCAAAGGACAAACATACCTGCTACCGAAGGACAAAAATAACACTAAAGACCCAGCAAAATATCGACCTATTACGTGTTTGTGTACGCTTTACAAATTATTGACATCGTGCATAGCAAATAAGGTTTATCGGCACTTAGAGACGCATAAAATCTTGGCGATCGAGCAAAAGGGGTGCGTAAAGCACGCACAAGGCTGTAAAGAACAGCTGCTGATAGACTCGGTTGTAATGGAGCAAGCTTATCATAAGCAAAGGAATATATTTACAGCGTATATTGACTATAAAAAAGCTTATGATAGTGTACCGCATTCATGGCTCCTAGAAGTGTTAAAAATCTATAAAATAGCACCAAATATTATAAATATCTTACGGTATTTAGCGAATACTTGGGAAATAACACTAAATTTGAGAACTAACAAGGGCCTTCTGAAGTCTTCCCCAATACATATTAGAAGAGGCATACTGCAAGGTGATAGTCTAAGTCCCTTATGGTTCTGTCTTGCACTTAATCCGCTTTCCTCTCTACTAAATGCAACTAAACTCGGGTTTAATGTGAAAAGTGCTGATGCAAGCCCTTACAAAATCACACACCTCCTTTATATGGATGACATCAAATTGTACGCAGGATCTGAACGTCACATAAATGAACTGCTTCAAATTACAGAAGATTTTTCCCGAGACATATGTATGTCATTTGGATTGGACAAATGCAAACGGCTTAGTGTTGAGAGCGGAAAAGTCGTCCTGCGAGAGTTTCCGTTAGCAAGTAACGAAACTATAAACGCAATGGATGCTGATGATGCCTACAAATATTTAGGCATCATGCAAACAAGGAGAATCCATCATAATAGCGTGATACGAAATGTTACGGACTGCTTTCTGCACAGAATTAAGGCTCTCTTAAAATCGCGCCTTAACGGGAAAAACTTGTTTAAAGCAATAAACACGTATGCTGTTCCGGTGCTAACATATACGTTCGGAATATTGAAATGGTCCGACACGGAATTGGAAAGCGTCAAGAGAGCGACGCGCACTTTGCTTACAAAGTATGGAGCACACCACCCAAAGTCAGCAATCGAGCGAATATACCTACCCAGAAGCTTAGGAGGCCGTGGATTAATAGACATTCAGCATCTTTGCAAAAAGCAAATCTCAAACTTGCGCCGATATTTTCTACAACAGGACACTGCGTTTCACATAGCGGTATGCAAAGCCGATGACAAATATACGCCACTGAACCTAAAAAATGCGACGCCCCAAGACGAAGTAACAGACATCATGCGCATCGACAAGTTATTGGAAGAATGGAAGATGAAATCGTTGCATGGCAGACATCCACATGCCTTAAGTCAAGCCGATATCGACGGCCCCGCCTCAAATCTGTGGCTCAAACAAGCTGGCATCTATGCGGAAACTGAAGGACTCATGCTCGCGATCCAGGACCAGGTTATTGCAACCAGAAATTACTTAAAATATATTGCACGCGCCGAAATTAACAACGACAAATGCCGGAAATGCCAACAACAACCGGAAACGATACATCACATCACTGGAGCATGTGTAATGTTAGCGGCCACCGAATACTTGACGCGCCATAACAATGTTGCAAAAATAGTGCACCAAAGCCTTGCAATACGCACCAAGCTGCTAACAGAAGAACTACCATATTATAAATATACGCCCAGTGCAGTGCTAGAAAATGACGAGTTCAAGATTTACTGGGATCGCACAGTATTGACGGATAGGAGTGTCCCGCACAACAGACCAGATGTTATCCTGCTCGAAAAGGTGACAAATAACGCACATCTAATTGACATCGGAGTTCCCAACACACACAACCTACAGGACTGTATCGCGGAAAAAAGCAGGAAATATCAGCAACTGGCCCAAGAATTGAAACAGATGTGGCAACTTGACAAGGTAGTGATTGTACCAATCATCATTTCATCGACAGGGGTAGTGCCCAAAACATTAATGACGACACTGGAGAGGCTTCAATTAGCGGACAAATTTTTGACTATACAAAAATCTGTTATATTGTCAACAACGTCAATTGTTCGTTCGTTTTTAAGTATAGAAAGTTAAATTGTATATATGTTTAAAATAATATCATGTACCTGCAATAGTTTTATGTATCTTGTTGTTAAACAACCGATATGTAATATGTAACCCTAAAGGAGTTAAATAAATCGTAACAAATAAAATAAAATAAAATAAAATAAAATAAAATAAAAATAAAAATAAAATACAATAAAATAAAATAAAATAAAATAAAATAAAATAAAATAAAATAAAATAAAATAAAATAAAATAAAATAAAATAAAATAAAATAAAATAAAATAAAATAAAATAAAATAAAATAAAATAAAATAAAATAAAATAAAATAAAATAAAATAAAATGAAATAAAATAAAATAAAATAAAAATAAAATGAAATAAAATAAAATAAAAAATAAAACAAAATAAAATGAAATAACATAAAATAAAATAAAATAAAATAAAATAAAATAAAATAAAATAAAAAATAAAACAAAATAAAATGAAATCAAATAAAATAACATAAAATAAACTAAAATAAAATAAAATAAAATAAAATAAAAAATAATCCTAAATAAACTCGTGAATTGCCTTCGTAAATTTTGTAATAAAATTATTTTTATATTAAATTTTCTAAACTTAAAACAAAAAATCAGCGTGTAATTAGAAATAAAACAAAAACTTGTAGTTTATGTAGTCATTAAAATAGCCACACATTTCATTCTTTTGACTTTCCTTTCTAAAAATATTCATTGTCGTTTCTGCAGTAATTTGGTTCTCCATATGATTAAAACTTTCTTTGTTTGAATGACTGCGTACTGCAAAATCGCTAAAAATGTGTAAATGCTAAGATCAAAATTCATAGGTTTATGTTTATAAAAAAACTCTTAAAAGTGTAACTGGAGTCTGAATATACGATAATTCAAGTTGTTTGAATATAGATGGAATTTTAAGAAGGAAACCACAGTTTATATCCCCACAGCTTGTTCACAGCAGCTTCTCATTTAAGGGGGGGGGTAAGGGATGAGCAGTTTCGGAAAATCGATTTTTTTTTTACATTTTCTTAAAGTTTAACATTTCAAAAATGTTGTGTCAAAATTTCAAATCAATCGGAGCAAAACTGTCAACATAATGCGCTCCTGAGTGGCGCCTTCTTTATCTCCGAAATTACCACTATTGCGCCGGAAACGTACTTTATGGACCTGGGATCGATGATTCAGTGTAAGTTACAAAAAAAAATTGTTTCCTCACTTATGAGAAAAAAAAACTTTAAACGCGTTTTTCTGAAAACCATTTTTTCGAAGTCGGTGAACACGATCCTGCAAAATCTATTCAATGGATTCTTTTCAAACTTGGAACATACTTTCTTGGTATAAAATGCCGCCCCCCTACACTTTTCAAATTTTTCCATTTTTATTTTTAGGTAGTTTTTTATTTAAAAAATGGCGGAAAATTTAGCGCAAAATCGCGTTTTTTGCTTCAGTAGCCCACGAATTGTTGAAAACCGCAAATAAAAACTTTTCAACGATTGGGGGGGGGGAGGATTAACTCATACTCTAAGTAAATTGGCCAACTTTTTTGATTTCAGATAATTCTACGCCGACTTATCGTGTTCACCGCACAACGTGTTTTCAAAAAGACGTTCTGGGAAACCCGCTGTCACCGGCTTATTTTTCAATATTTTGTTACGAAAATTTCACGAAATATTCTCTAAATGATGCTTTATAATTTAAAAAAAGTTCCAATAAATTTGCTTCAGCTGCATCTCCGTAAAAAATTAGCGAAAAAAGTGTTTTTTGATTCAAATTATCCCTTACCCCCCCCTTAACCCTTTCTGAAGTTAGTAGTATTCGTGTTCCTTCTCTTACAAGTTCGACTAACGATTCTTGCCAAAACTCATTAACAAAACTTATTTCGTGAAGTCTTGAAACTCATCTTTTCGAGTTTACACGCTGACTGCCTTAACTTTCTGATCTAATTTCTCTACCTTTGAATTGCCTACAACTAAAGTAGCGAGATCTTATTTCAACTCGCCTACACTATGTACTTTTACTCAAGTTGAGCACATTCCTATTAATAGAAAAGTATTTGCAAATCAAGATTTAGTCACATATGTTGCACATAAAATTAACAACAAAAACAACGGCAGAAAAAATTGCAACTTTTAATTTCCCTTAACGAATACACAAACAATTTCATCAAATGACATTTCCAACGTTCGACAGTTGTGTCGGCGTGAATTTGAAATGGTGACAGTAACAACAACAACAACAACAACATCAGCACTAATGCCAACCATAGCACTGAAGACAACGGAAAGTTCTCAACATTCTGAAGGCCGAAAAATGCATCCGTTTCCTCTCCTCTTTCTCTTCCTCTTCGATATCTACATCTTCATCATCGTTCTTGATTGTGCTTATGAGAATTTTTCCAACATTGATATTTTTTTAATAATATTTTTTTTACTTATTTTTTCAACATCTCTTTTCTCGCCCACAGACGCTGCGCGAATTTCCTGAGGAGCTGCGCGGCGACGTCTCCATGCATCTGCATCGCGAAATTCTACAGTTGCCAATATTCGAGGCGGCCTCGCAGGTGCGTAAGCAAAATCGATACTTTTTTCATTACGTAGCGATTTGAAAGCGATTTGCATGAAAAATCGTTTCGTGCCGACGCGACGGGCAGGGAGTGGCAACGTGTGAAAAATCATTTCCCTGTGGTGCAGGAGACAGGGAAATGCGATTGAGACGCATAACTGAAATAGCACAGCAAACGAGCGCACGTACCAAGTTAACCCTTTCACACCCAATAGGACAATTTTTTTCGGTAGAAAGTTTTTATTTTTGAAGACACTAAAAGTGAAAATTTTACAGTTAAAGTGAGGCAACTTGTGTGTTAAAATGGAACTTTATCTCAACTATGCAAACCAAATCGAAACAACGCCACAACATTGAAATATCTCACCGAAAGTGCGTGTGATGTGCAAACATTTCTATAAGTATTTTGTATTTTGTCTGACATGGGTGAGTCGAACAGTCACTTCTTCTTCGGCAAATGGTTCACTCGAGCACACTCGAGCAACACTACAATAGCAACAACAATAACAACAATAACGATAACTGCAGCATCTGGCAGCTGGCTGCTGATGGCGCTTGACGTGGGTCTAAAGTGAACAATGCGCAAACAAAAAGCGCTCAAGAGTGTAATTTATAAAATGCAGCACAAGCCAAAAGCACAAACGTCCAAAAAAGTACAAAAGTAACAGTTAAAAAAAGCACAACAACAACAAAATGGCATCAGTCACCTTTATGCTTTGCGGGCGCGTTTCAAGTTTCTTGTAAGATTTTCGTTTTATTTTCAGACTTGATTTCTTTGTTAGAAAAATGACTTTGATATATATTTGAAAAATTGGTTATTGCAGCATATTTTTGCAACTGCCGCTATTGTTATTGTAAATTCCTTTTTTTTAGTAATTTTTTTATTTCATTCATATTTCATGTAGTTGAGAAGTATGAAGAATGACACACGCTGAGCGAGACAAAGCTTTTGTTGTCTTGGCTGTTTTTGTCGTTTCTTGACTCGCGGCCGGTGGACAGACGCAGTGCACCGAACGCATTAAAATTGTTGCGCATAAATTAAATTTTTTTTAGAAATTTCATGTGCACGTCTGCACATAAGACACACGCAGCCATAAACGTGTCAGGTTGTAGACTAATCTGAGTGCCCAGCTGCTTTTGATGTTTGGGGTTTCTTTTGAGTTGCTGCAAAAATTTGACATGAATTTAAATTGAGAAATTTCCTCACAACAAATCAAGTTCAATGCTGAGATAAGGTCAACTGCAGCAAAATCAGTCAAGGTTCTCGATAGGTTGTGGCATTTCAATGTGTTTTCATTGAGTGTTTTGTGTTTTAATGCAAAAAAAGCTGTGTGAGAGATATGGAAAACTATTTTTGTGTGAATTAACTTTTTCATACTTGATGGGTCATCTGTGTCCCAAAAGACATTGTGAGAGCAAGAGTGTTAAGAGTGTTATTTTAGTCACATTTTTACTGTCACACTTTCACATGAGAGATCTGTGTTTTAGTCAAATTTGTACTTCCACATTTTCACACTTAATAAAGCATCTGTGTCCCACATTTACAGTGTCACATTTCTACACCTAATGAACATCTATATACCGCAAAAAATGTCTAGTATTTTAGTCACATTTTCACTGTCACAATGCAACGTGTTTTTAAACCCAGGAATATCTGTGTCAAACCGAAAATTTCTGTTGTTTTAATCACATTTTTAATGTCACACATTTACAACTAATGAGAGAATTATATTTTAGTCACATTGTTACTGTCACATTTTCATACATAATATATGAGACTTATATGTATATGAGACATGAGACTATCGTTTTTCTCGAGTCCTCTGGCAGAGATTGTCACAGTAATATATCCCAACATTGTTAATTAAAATCTCGAATTAGGTTTTGGTTAAGGCTATTACGTCCCAAATTTGCTACTAGTTGTGGGTTGAAACAATGTGTGTGTCATTAACTGTGACAATTCATACAAAATTTGCTAGTGAGGACAGCAATTTGAATTATTTGTATGTACCTGGGCCACTAGTTGGGACACTGCGTCCCAAATTTGTAGAGAAAGATGTAATTTTTATGTTTCTAGACTTTCCGCGCTCGCTGTGACAAAGGTTGTTATTGTTGCTATTTGTGTGACTGTGAGATCTCTAGCGCTGACTGTGGCATTATATCCCAAAATTTTTTAACAAAATATTGATTGGTATAGTTTGTATGTGTCTAAACTTTTAGTGCCCGTTGAGACATTATGTCCCAAATTTGTTAAAATAAGATAGTGATTTGATACATGTCCCAAATTTGATAACTCAGACAGCGATGGGAACTATTTGTGCCACAAGTGGTGACTATGAAGTTATATCCTAAAATTGTTAAGTAAGAAATTTATTTAGACAATTTGTATGTTTTTAAGCCTTTACCGTTGTGACTTTGTTTTTATTGTTGGGATTATTTATTCATATCCTTAGGCATCTAGTGAACATCCCGAACGGGGGCACAGCTATAAAAAATCTCTTAACCTTGAAGCCTTTTCTCATAGGAATTAAATTATTGAAGCGATGCATCGTTATCCTCGTTTTGCTTGAGAAATATGCTCAGGGTTTGTGTGTTTAAAGCACAAATTAGGTGGTTTGTGCGTTCAAACTCTAACCTAACCAACCCCAAATAAAGAGAACTTTATGCTTGGTGGCCAAGTGGTCAAATAATACTGGCGCACAAATTGAAGAATATAGAAATGGCTAAAATATTTCAATTATTTTCGAGTTTCAACAATAGTAGACTTGACCTTTGCTTTCTTTTACAAGATAGCTAAGTGTTCCAAGCAAAATTGTACTACTCAAAAAAAAAAATTATATTTAATAAAAAAATAAATAATATTTAATACTACAAAAAAATCAAGTGACATGCTTTCAGAAAACTTGAAATTAACAAGTTTTAATGTCACAGAAAAAGAAAGCAAATAATAGTATTATTAATACCACATTCCATTGGTTCGTTGGCACGATTTATGTGTTGCGCTGACACTCAGCCGTCCTTGCGAGGACTCTCGCTTCGAACTTCTGTTAATGAGCTGCTGTATGCAAAGCGCATTCGAGTGCGCACCCAATGAAAGTCGACCACTCAAGACTACTCGGCCAAACTGTCAAGTGGCTTTAATCGCAATTTTGCTATTTGCATGATGCTCAATTTTCTTCATCATTCCTTAACATTTTTGCATATTACAAAACGGCAACTACAACAACGACAACAGGGCTGCCTGAAGCTGCTTTCGCTGCACATCAAGACGAACTTTTGCGCGCCTGGTGAATTCCTAATACACAAAGGCGATGCGCTCAACTACATTTACTATCTGTGCAACGGCTCGATGGAGGTCATCAAGGACGATATGGTTGTGGCCATTTTAGGTGAGTTATTAGTGGCCTTTAATGTTTGTCGAGTCAACTATTCTGCAGTTGGTTGAACTTTTATGTTGTCTCATTTATTTTTATTTTATTTTATTTTATATTATTTTATTTTATTTTATTTTATTTTATTTTATTTTATTTTATTTTATTTTATTTTATATTATTTTATATTATATTATATTATTTTATTTTATTTTATTTTATTTTATTTTATTTTATTTTATTTTATTTTATTTTATTTTATTTTATTTAATATTATTTTATTTTATTTTATTTTATTTTATTTTATTTTATTTTATTTTATTTTATTTTATTTTATTTTATTTTATTTTATTTTATTTTATTTTATTTTATTTTATTTTATTTTATTTTATTTTATTTTATTTTATTTTATTTTATTTTATTTTATTTAATTTGTACGATTTATTGGACTCCTTAAGGGTTACATATTATATATCGGTTGTTTAACAACAAGATACATAAAACTAACTATTGCAGGTACATGATATTATTTTAAACATATATACAATTTAACTTTCAATACTTAAAAACGAACGAACAATTGACGTTGTTGTTATTTTATTTTATTTTATTTTATTTTATTTTATTTTATTTTATTTTATTTTATTTACATCTCATTTCGGTGCTTATGTTTTATGTAAATTCGCTGCATGGTTTTGAGTTGCTCCTGGCATATTAACTTTTTCATTGCACTCACACTTTCAATTTGTATTCACAATGAATTACAATGTGCGTACAGGCAAAGGTGATCTCGTCGGGTCCGATATCAATGTGCATCTTGTGGCCACCTCGAACGGGCAGATGACGGCAACAACCAACAGCGCCGGACAGGATGTGGTGGTGCGAAGCAGCAGCGACATAAAGGTGAGTACACGAAACACAACGAACATGACTGCAAATGCAATGAATAAATGAAAAGTTTGAAAAGACCGCTGTGCAGATGCAACAGTGGGCAGCGGGTCGCTGGGCATATTTTGCCAATAAATATTACTCATACGCGTCGCACAGTGTCGCGAGTAGGGACAAAAATCAAAAAAATGAATTTCGTAAATGTAGAAAAATAAGTTTGTAGTACTGAAGTAAATACCTCAAATTACTAAAATGTGAAAACGGATTTTAAAAATATCAATTTATATACCGATGGCAGGCCACCAAACTTGCACTTTGTGAAGGTGGGTGACTTGGGTAGAAATTATTGCAATTTGTTGAATGTAAGTTCGAGGTCTCTTATTGAAAAATTTCCCATGGAACCTTATGTTAAGTAAATATATTCTATAAATATACTATTTTTGCAACTCTGTGGAAGCTTTCCCTCTTTTGTTCTGCTTTCCATATTCCTTCTACCGTTACTTAAAGAAACGTCAATTCGTAGGAATAAAAGTGCAGTGTCATCAAACTTTAGATAAACTTTAAAAAAATACTCCTTCTCACTCCTTCGAGATTTTACAGTGTAATATAGCTGAAAGTATGTATTAATAGAAACCATGGACTTTAGCTGCACAAACTTGCACGTTTTTAAGAAATTCAACATTTTCAGTGGCGTATGCAGTCAAAAATAGGGTCCTTTTTGCAACATGGTTGGCAGGAAAACATAGCGACCACTGCTGCGTTTCGCTTGAGCTATACATTTTTGTTTGTAATAATATGCAAACACCACTTGATTTTGAAAAATTACAAAAAAAAAGGTAGATTGGATGGAAGGCTTCGGTAATACTGGATGGCTTGCCATCGAATCAAGGCAACTTTCGAAAAGAAGCAAAACTGGTTAATGTCTTCAGAACCAATTATAGCAGTTAATAGGAAAATTAAAGGTAAACATGAAAACCGAAACTCTGATATTATGCAATTTAAAAAAATTTTATTTGGAATTATGTCAAAAATAGATGTAGAGGGTTAAATTTGAATAATTCATCATCGGAAACCGATTGTCCTAGCAGTACAGATTAACAAATTGTAATTTTTAATGAAAATATATGCTATACTGAATTAAATAAGAGATGTTATTATTTTCTATTTGGGTTTCAAATTACATACTTAGATGCGCATAAGCATGAACAGATATTTGTAGATTTTTCAAAATTTCTTTTCTTTATAACAAGCGTATTTGTAAGTTGATCGAAAAAATATGTGTTTATATGTGTTTATATTGATGATATGATATGCTGTACCAAATTTCATCAATACATCTTTTATAGTTTTCAAGATACTGTCAACTTAGTATTTGGTTTGTATGGGAGGTGGGCGTGTCCGTGGGGCGATTGAAGTAATTTTTGGGGCATTAACTTCTCTTTATAACAAAATCATATGTACAAAATTTTATTGCCGTACGACTATTCCTTCTATTTTTGTCCCTCGCTACTATGGACTCGCGACACTGTGCGTCGTTGAGTGCGTGCAAGTGAAATTAAACATATGTTTTAATTATTTTTATAGATTTTTTGTATGGCTTTGTGTTTTAAGTTCGGAAGCACTTTGGCTTAAATAATTTGCAGTGGTGCGCAGTGATTTAATTAATTACGTAGAAGGACCTTTCGTTGTGTTGTTCTTCGGTTATATGGAAAAATGCAAAAGCAGCAAAAATTAATAACTCAAAAGTATGTTTTATGGTTTACGGTATTGTGCCGTTTCAGAATTGATTTTTTGTGTTGATTAATGGATTCGAAATAACACGCGGTGTTTAGTTTGAATATGTTGCATAGTAAAGTAAATTTCTGCACATTTATGGATTTCAACTGAATGACTGTTGGAAATGTTATTTTTTATTAAGAATGTTATTTTTTATCAAGCTTGAATATGCGGCATAGTGTTGAATAAATTTGTTTCATGGACTTCAAGTGAATGATTGTTTGGATTTTTTACAGAATTTTGTTTTACAAAACAAGTAAAAGTCAACACATTTAAAAGGTTTTCATTAATTAAAAAATAAGAAAAAATAAAATAGAAAAAATTTAATTAATTAAATGTAATTTTCCTTAAAATAAGAAAAAATAAAATTTAAAAAATAAAAAAACTATCAAAGGGCCGTTCTCACAGCGTTGAGTACATTCGTACCAAACTCTTAACGGCCGATTTAAAATTAATACGTAAGGGAGTTAACTGGAGACTTTTCAAATATGTGATTTTTAAATATGAAATTTTTTTAACATTAGATTTTTCTTTCCACAGTAGAATGTTTTTAATAGTTCACTGACCAATTTTTAGAAATTAACTTACGATTTTTCAAACATATGAAAAGGAAATTATTTTTCAAACAAATCAAAACAAATGATTTGTGAAACACATTTTTTGTAAACAAATAACAACGAAACGTGTAAAACGAAATTAATTCCCAATCAGATTTAAATAATTTCTTGTCAAATTTTAAGTGAGTAAAATTTTCATTGTGAAGTTGAAAATTTTTTTACTAGCAGTTTATTCCCCAACCTCAGTAAAATTAGGTAGGTAGGTAGATATAACTGGTTGGCCCCGAATGGCCACACATAGACCCGTATTGGGTCCTTAGTGATGTAATCTCAGTAAAAGTAAACCTACAATTGATTGATTGCGGCTTAATTGAATTGAAAAATCGCCGTGGTTTCATTGAAAGATGAGATTCAAATGTCCATTTCAAGTGGCAACAAGTCTATTCCAACATGCCAATTCTTCAGGCACACTTTTGTGCTGAGATCAACGCAACGCTCACAACCCTAAGAAGCTTTCACTGCACTGACGCTTTTTTTGTGTAAAATTGTAAGTATTAGACTAGTTTTTCACACGGCTTCATATTGCTTCATAAATAAGGACAACATGACAAAGATTTTGACAAAAAAGTTTCTCTATTGAATTAATCCAACTTGAAGAGTGTCGTTCTCTGATTCCTTGAAGTGCAGCTCACACACTCTAACAGTTTTTTGCAGCGCAGAACTGCAGTTTGCCGAGCTGGATGCTACAAAAATTGTCATGTTAGATGTGCTGCTGCTCATACAGCAACCAAATCCTCAAATATTCTTGCTTTGGAAATGATCTGCAAAGTGGCACCAAGTTATAAACGATTTTGTATTATTTCGGATTAATTTTTGTAGAATTGTGACATTCCTGAAAATTTTTTTAATTTCTCTTTTTTCATCATACAAAATAGAGGCCATCAGGTAGAAACCTGGTTAACTTGTGTAGTCTCTTTTTTTTATTATTTTTATTTCATTTCAATAGCCGTTTTACAAATTTAGTTCCAAGTGTACAATTGATTATCTGTTTGGGCTGAATACCTTCGACTGACTGCCATTTTTCCATTTTTCCATTTTTTCTTCAGAGTTGTCACACTTGTATGGTATCTCTAAATCTCAACCAAATAAACAGCTTGAAGGCGATTTTTCAGAGACCACTTTTAGTACTTGTTTTGCTTTATTTAGTATATGTGCCAAACAGCAATTTATAAGTTTACTGTTTACTGCCTGAATCTCGTAACCGTTTCCAGTTTATGGCCAACTTAAAAAAGTAATTTTAAAAATATATATTTTCTAAAGCCTGTGATTCTGTAAGTAAATGCAAATGCCATTGAAATCTTTGCACTCAATTGGCCGCTTTCAACACTTGAACCTTTAACCCCATTAAAGGTTTCCAATGAGAAAATTGTCTCAATGTAGCAGCAAACATGCCGCGTCATCGTCAACAATTTGTATCCCACACTCGTTTGCCGTTATTGAGCTAAAATATGGCCCAGATACATTACACAGCGTCTATGGTTGTCCTCACTCAACGCTTATCTCCGAAACACATCAAGTGCCAGCGTGAAAATTGCACTTCCGCTCGCTCCGCTCGTTTGGCGCAACAGGTGTTTACTTTCAAACAAATTCGTTTAATTCGTTTGCCTCAATTTTTACGCAGCTAAGTATGACGTGTGGCTTCTAAAATGTTTTCCCTTTTTCTCACTTTTGTTCGGGGCGCGAAATATTAATTGTCCCAACGACCGCCCAATGATTGTTCACTCACCTTCGGCGCGCTGCTGTCATTAATTTCATGCAGTGTCCCTTCGAAGCCGCTTTAAACTGCGCTTAGGTGGGCCACCTTTTACGCTAAGTAATGCCATTTCGTTTTATACGTAGCGACGCATTTGGTTTCAGAGTGTTAGTGGGTTTCTTTTATGGAGTCGAAAAGGTTGTGCGGCATCCTTATGAAAGTCATTACTTGTGTTGTGGTTTGTATTCGTTCGGAGCAGAAATGTTGCAAGGAGCAGAAATGTTGGGCGACAGTTAAGTGTGCAGTTGAGTGCTCAGGATTGTGACTTAACTCTTTCGTTATTATTATTAATTCAATATTACTTCGTTAAAAGGTTATGAGCGTTTATAGTATTTAAGTAGCTTTAAGACACAAAAAAGTAAAGATGAAAAAATGTTTAGAGTCATCGGGAGGTGTGAAGAAGAAAGTACATACAGGTGTTTAAAGTAAGGACGTCTTTAGGTTTTCATATATGCTGAAATGTTTTTTGCTTATCACAAAATTTCTGTTACCGAAGCATTTATTTAATCATTGATTCAATTGAAAATTGACTTGATTTGAATGATTCGAACGTCCGCTTGATGCTTGAGTAAGAATTTTAAGAGGCAACACAAAGTATGTAGAAGACTTCTCTCTGGCTTCATAGATGCTCGACGTCTTAAGGCTTTCATGAATGCTGAAAGGATTATTTTATCACAAAATTTCTGTTACCGAATCATTTACCGAATCATTGGTTCAATTCCAAACTGACTTCATTTGAATGAGTCGAACGTCCGCTTGTTGCTTGAGTAAGAATTTTGAGAGGCAACACAAAGTATATAAAAGACTTTTGTCAGCCTTCGTAGATGCTCGACGTCTTTAAAATTTCATAGATGCTAAAAGCTTTATTGCTTATCACAAAATTTATGTTACTGAATCATTTATTTTTATATTTATGCTCAATTAAGAATTTTAACAGGCAACAGAAAGACTTCTCCCAGGCTCGAAGGTTAATGAGTCAAGTTTCTGTAGAAGAATTTTTTAATTCCTAATCGCTTTTAAACAGTTCAGTTACTGAACCAATCGATAGGAAAGCACAACGGATTAGAAAATGAAGGGAAACACAATGGACCCAATAGGGTCTCCGGGTGGAAGTGCATGCCACATACTACCCTTCTATTACGTAACCTAACCAGCCTGAACCATTTATTGAATTGCTGATTAATTTGTGAACTTACTTCATTTGAATGACCGTTGGTTTGTTACTCGAGAAAGAATTTTAAGAAGCGTCTGGAAGTGTTTAGAAGTGTTTAGAACAGTGATAACCATTCTGTTGCGAGTAGCAGAATGGTCATAACTGGTTTAGAAAAGATCTTAAGGCTTTCAACGAAGGTCAAAGGTCAATAAGTTTCTGTAGGTGAATAATTTATTGTTGATAGCTTTTAAATTCAAATAACTCATTTACTGAGTCATTGATTTAACTGGAAACCGAAATAAATGAAAAAAAATTAACAAAGCACATAACTTTGTCTCTTTCGCACAGGCGCTCACCTACTGCGATCTGAAGTGCGTGCACATGGGCGGCCTGGTCGAGGTGCTGCGTCTCTATCCCGAGTACCAGCAACAGTTCGCCAACGACATTCAGCACGATCTGACCTTCAATCTGCGCGAGGGCTACGAGAGCCAGGACTCGGACATTGGGCCATCGTTTCCGCTGCCCAGCATCAGCGAGGACGACGAGAACCAGCCGGAAGCTGACGGTGCCGACGATGAGAACGAGAACGGCGCCGCCACTGTGACGACAACGTCGCCGCATCACAGCATCACCACACCGTCACCGCTGCACGCGCGCTCGCCGCTTCTGGGCATGAACAGTCCGCGCCTGATGAAGCTGCACCCGCGCGGCCGCTCGCTGATAACGTTGCGCGAGCGCGTCGAACGGCAGCGCTCGATCAATGTAATGTCGAGCGTGGACACCGGTTCGCTGGATGAGGACTTGAATTTGGTGGAGGTGGAGGATGAAGTGCGCGGCACGCAGAAGAAGCACTCGATGGAGCGACTCGATTCGCAGGTGTCGACGCTGCATCAGGACGTGGCACAGCTGAGCATGGAGGTGCGCAACGCCATACAGGCGCTGCAGGAGATGACCTTCTCGACCATGGCGTCGCAGGTCAGCCTGAAGTTTCCGCCCGCGCGCTCCATACCCAACATATGCGCCAACGCAGCGGTGGGCGTGCACTTTTCGACGGGCAGCAGCAGCGAAGACTCGGCGCTGCAGCGCAGCTCGTCGCATCCGCCCGAGATTTGGGGCCGCGAAATGCATCTGGCGCTCGTAGGCCGCGAGACGACTGGCGTAGCGGGCAGCGGCAGCTGTGGCAGCGGGCCAGCGTCGAATTCCAAGGCCAGCTCGCCGGCCGCTGCGGCCAAAGCTGCCGAGGTGTCGAAGGTGTCGCGCACCACGCAGACCGACTTCTACAAAATGGACTTTCCCATGTTTGAGCGTTTTGTAATGGCAAATCCGCGCCTGGTGCTCGGACTGCTGGGCATTGAGCCCACCATTAAGACTGAAATCGAGCTGCTGCAGCAGCAGCAGACGCTGCAGGTGTCGCCGCTGAACACCATCGAGGAGGTGATCTCGCCGGCGGAGGGCTCGATCTGCAGCTCCAAGGAGCGGCTGCTCGGCGACGGCTGCAAGGCGTTTCCGCCGCTCGACGACGAGAACTCCAACGATTTTCGCTGGACGCTGAAGCATTCGGCGAATAGCGGCAGCAGCTGCTGTCGCTCCACCGATGCGCTGCTGCCGCAAGCCGGCGACAAACAGTCGCCGCCCACGCCCGCCCAGCACTACGAACACTACACGACAATCACACACGGCGGCTGTGGCGGCGAGTCGACGCCACAGTCCACCAGTCTGCATATGGTGAGCGAGGCGGACAAGTCGCCGCCGCAACAGCAGTCGGCGCATCGCAACGTGCGCCGAAACTCAGCCAGCAGCCAGCACAACAGCAACTCCAGCCTGTCCAGCAACAGCTCGACGCACTCCAGCGGCGCGCTGCCGCCGAACAACGGCACGAACGCAGCGACGCCGCTGGGCTCCTCGTCGGCGGGCTACAACGGGCCCGTGGTGCGGCGCTCGTCGTGGAAGCTGCATCGCTCGCACAGCGGCGACTACAAGCGGCTGCCCGAGACGCTCGAGGACTCGCCGCCCGCCAAGACTGCAACGCCGCCCACGCACTACGTCTACGGCGAGGCCGACGAGCATCTGGAGCTGCTGACCAATCGACGCGCGTCGCGCTCGAGCTGCGGCTCGACGCTGTCGGCGTCGGCGTGCGCGACGACCGGCGAGCAGAGCACGTCGGCAGCGCTGGTCAACAAGCGCAACAGCCTGAACGCGAACCGCTCGCTGCTGAGCGTGAACGCTGGCGGCGCGAGTAACGGCGCCGGCGCGCACGGCACCAACTTTCGCTTCTCGGCGGGCGATGCCGACAAGCTGGAGAAGGGCCTCAAGGGGCTGCCGTCGACGCGCTCGCTGCGCGATGCCAGCGTCAACTGAGTCGAGTTGCCGGCAGCAACTCACTCATCATCAGGTCGTGCGCCACTATTGCCAAATGCAAAACGAATACGCTTGTTCTTGTAATCCATGAAGATATTTTCGTTCGTACCTACATAAATATTTTTCATGTTGTCCGTCAGTTTGTAAACAAATCCTGTTTTATTATGAATGTGTGTGTGTGTGTGTTGAAACTACAAAAACAAAATATAACAAAACAAACATCTAAAATCAATATATATTTAGTATATACCTTCTCGGCTTAAGAATATATGGTACGTAGGACTAAGTGTTGACCTAAAGGCAGAATTAAACAAATTTAATTTAAATTAAAATTAATTGCAATAAAATTCAACTAAACTTAAATCAACATTAACTGAGTAAAACTTTGCTATGACTTGTCTTGTAATTCGTATACTGTAAGTGCTATACATATGAACGCATGTTTCAAGTTCAACTATATATTTTTTAGGGAAACTTTACAAAATATCATAACGGTACTTAATGTTAAAAGCGCAACAAATCGCGGAAATTGAAATTTGTGCAAGTCATGTCTGTGTTAAATGACAAATGGGAATTCAATGCGAAATGTGAATTGAAGAGAAATTTTCATTTGCAATTGTAAATTTGTGGCTGTTAAGGGACAGTAAGTGCAAAAATTTGTATAAAAAGTGAAATCACAAAATTGTTAAATTTTATCAAAGAACTAATTGCCAGCATATATAGTTGCAAATTGGGCAGAATCGGTATAAAGTCAATGACGGCTATTCTGCTAATCGCGAGTGAGAGTGGCGCCGAAGCAGATAAACGAATGTGAGGCAGCGTCGCGTGTAGCCGAATGGTCATCACTGCTGTATGGAAACTAGGATTCTCCCACTCGAAGTGCTTTGCAGTAACTGTGTGTGTGTGTGTGTGTGTGTGTGTGTGTGAGTGTGTGTGTGCGGTTTATGGCAGAGGTACGTAGTAACTTGAAGGATTTTAGAATTTTGGAGCAAATATTCTTTGAAAAGTTGGCTTCTTATGTCCGTAAGTTCAATTAAAATTTTTACATTAACTTTTTTCTTTTAATATTTTTAATTAAAGTAAATTATTTTATTTATTATTATTATTTGTCTTTAAGTTTTTCTTTTAATTTAAATGTTTAATTTAATCTTTAATACATTTCATCAGCTCCAATATTTAAAATTTATGTTGTTTTTTAATTTAATTTAATTTATTCACTTCGTCAGTTAGTGATCCTAAAGCCATCACCGAAAACTGCAAGGCTGTTAACCCTTTCGGTAATGTTTTTACTGGGGTTTTTAAGTTTTAAATGCATGGACTTAGGCTTTTCTATATATTTTGCATATGTATATCAACAACATCCCATACTCATTTTTTAATTTTTGTTACCGAAGCCTACTTTTTGGAGTGTTGTCATATGGCTACAACCATATCGATGTTGGCTGTAATAATTACTTATTACACGTAACTACAAATCGAATATTTCTTAATTTACTTCAGCTGAAATTTCTTAAAAAATTTATCTACATTAAAGTAAAAAGTAATATTAAAAATGTCTCTTAATTTTTTCTGTTTCTTCTTTCTTTACTATGTTAAGATATAGCAAACTTCTCTCCTTTAAACTTAAATATTCAGTTAATTAATTTTATATTATTTCGAAAACTTCAAACTATTCTAAAGACCAACAAAAAATGGATTCTCGAAACCATAGCGGGTCAAGACGTCCACAAATAAGACGTTTCGATATTTGTTGCCATATGGCAAAAAATATCGAAAGGCTTAAACTAACTGGGAAACTGGGAACGCAAATCTATACGACATGTCGTTCCCTTACAGTTGAATTCTCTCTGCGTAGATCAGACTTAACTCTAAGCCACTTTTTGTTAAAGACGCCAAAAAACTTTGGGCGCAACCACACATCTACAAGATCGCCAAACACAAAGTTGAAAGTGATCTCGACAGCTGATGGGATGTGATGTGAGGGTGAGCTGGAAGACTGCAAGCCTTTTATAGCACTCAGTCTTACTCATTTGGATCATTGTACTGTGCCCAAAAGGACACAGAGCACAATGGGTCCTCACTGCCTTTGAACTGTCTAGTTTCTTTGAGGAACCTGAGTAGGTCGGTCGGTAGGTCATACTCACTACATCACTACCCAACATGCGCCTTCCGCTTTTCGAGAACACTGCACAGTCGCAGATAGTGGCATACGCAAGGGGGATTTTGGACCTTTAAAACCCCTCAAATCTATATATCTTTCAAACATTTGAGTTGCCAATAGGGTTTCAACTGGTATTGGGGTCAAAAGTTGTGGTCGAAGCGACCTTAAAAATTAAATCCTGTACACCCCACTCGTTGCAGTTAAAGTGTTTGTTGTTGTTGAATTTATCGATAATTCAGTTGTTCTGTTTTCTCTAGTCGATAGTTCACTCTCCCCTTAGTCGGTGTTCTAACAAAACAGTGCAGTTTCTAGGCTCTAGACAGCCGGACTTCCATCATCACAGTGGTTGTTGTACTTAATAGGAATCATCCAAAAAACTATGAATTTATATACCAACTTCTGTTTCTGAAGAATATGAAACGGTTTCATATTTCATGTGTCAATGTTTGTCTCTGGCCAGAAGACAACTAGAAATTCAGGGCTTATCGTTCCTATTAAAACTGACAGGGTTTATGTTATAATATAGTAATTTTTTTTAAATATTTTATTTTATGTATTAACTTTTATATAATTCGCACATAGGAACTATTTTTATTAATATTGAAATTTTTATATTTTTTATATACCAAATTATAATTGTTTAAATTAACTGGCCAAATTGTGTCTCGTTGGTTGTGAGTACGAATTTATCATAACGAAATGCTAACAAACATGTAATATGTATGAATATTTTTATATTTATGTGAGTGTTGTTTTTATTTTATTTTTATTATTTTTATTTTTATGCAAATTTTGTTTTTTATTTGTTTTTATTATAAATTTGATTTTCATATCTATGAATATGTTTTTTCATTTTATTTTTGTTGGTTGTATTATTCTCGCTTCATCGAATTTTGCGGTTTAGTTGATTACATTTCTTTGAATATTTGTTATTTGTTCTTCTTGTTTCTTTCGCTTGGATGCAAAAAGGCTTCAACAAGGCTTTTCCGTTTTTGCATTTTCTGTTTGGAACAAGACTGATTAGAATTGTTTTTTGTTTTAACGGGTTCATAATATTCAGCAAGCAACTAAAAACGCCTGTTTTGCGTCCCGCTGGCTGGGAATTCGTTAGAACAGGTCACTTAATCAGGCACGTGTTCGCTCCCTCGACAACTAATCCTAGTTGTCCAACGGTCTGTCGCAGTCATTGACCTCGTTTTGGGTTATTACGAGCATATATTTTGTAGCTTCTTTCATTTATTATTTTCTTACCTTTTCACAAGTAATGTTTATATTTTGAAACAAAATTGTATATCCAATAATGGAAAACATTAATTTTTGCCATTTTGAATAAAAGTAATAATAAACAAATTTTGTTTCATACTTCAATATGTGCTCAGTATACCATTTGAAAAAGGTCTTCATACCTTTTCCAGAATCGCGAAATAAATCGTCCAAGTGAGGTGTTTTTTACCACTTAAAAAAATTTTTTTTTTGCTTTGTAGGTGATTTTTTTTAATTTTGCACATTTGTTTATGTTAAATTTTTCTAATTAAAATTTTTTTTTGTAAATGAAAAAATTGTTCGATTAATTATTTAAATACAATGACAATCTCAAAGGTGCTTAAAAATTCCCATCACTTCCAAAACCAGTAGTTTTAATTTTCATCCTAAAAGTATGCCACAAGTGCAACACGTATCAGTTACATAACTTTACTTGAGTAAATTTGACGTAGACTTTGCATTGTGCTAGCACACCTTTTGCATGATTTGGCGCCTAAAGAACTTTGAGTTATGAAAGCACACAACCACACAGGACACCACAGCTCGCATGTGCGCAGGTGAAGCATGACGCTTTCTAATGAACTAAATACAATAAATAAGGTGCATTTTGTGATTTCCATTGTTCATTGTGTGAATTAGAAACTGTACTGTAGGTAAGGACTAAGGACTAAGGCATACGAGTAGCATTTATCGTACCTAAACATAGCATGAGGACAACTGAAAAAAATTGTGCCAATGCTGATGCAATGAACTGCTGTGTGAATGAGGCAGAAACCTAAAAGCGGGAGTGTTATTTTTCTTCACTTTAACCACAACAAATTGTAGGCTTAAAAGCTCTAATGGCATTTTGTATAATAAATAATTTCCACAATGTTGTGGATAGCAGACAGTAAACGCCGCATTAAAATATTTCTATACATTTTAGAACCGCATAAAAGTGGCATACTTTTAGGCTAAAGTGCGCTACTGCTGTCTGCACATCTGCAATGCAAATTTACTGTAGCCGATTCTGTAAAGCGTCAGTAAGAAATTCAAATCTGTTACAGACTAAAAAAATTAAAAAATTAAAAAAAAACAATTAAACCCGCCTAAATGCATACATCATGTAAAGTGTTTCTAAAACTGCAAAGACTTGTGCTGCGGCTGCTATATATTTATTGAAGAAAATATATATAAAATTATATGAAATAAAAATAATTAAAATTAAATAAAATTAAAAAAATTTAATATAAATGAAATAATCTCAACAAAAGCTTAAAAAATTCACAAACGATATGTAAATATTATAATGCAGCCATAGTTCATACAAAATCTCATTTAAAATGTGTTGAAAATAAAATCTAATTTTACTGATTACATGAGACAAATATCATTTACACTTTAAGCAAAGCCAAAAACCTAAAGAAATATTTTAAAAGAAAAAAAAAATACAAAAATAATGCAAAGTTTATTGTTACTGAAATTCAATGTTAAAACAAACAGACATAATTTTAAGCAGTCAAGAATATACAAAAACTTACAACAACAATAACCAAATTCATAAAAGCCATGCAAGCAAATATCAAACGGCAAAAATTGTGTGTGCATTGAATTTTATTTGTGCAAAAATACAACAAAAGCAAGCACAGACATGAAAAACCAAAGAAAAAAATAAATAAAGATAAGCCCAAGAATACAGAAAAAAATAAATCTTGAACTTGAAATAATTTATGTCAAAAGTAAAAAAAAAAATAATAAATATAAAAATTAAAATAAACAATGCAGTTTTATTGAAGTAAAAAGAAAAAATTATTTCGTTGCATAAAAAAATTTTCCATTTACTTTTTCTCCCTTTTAAGTGCCTTCTTTGCTAATTCCTGCCCCAACTGGCCAAAATTTTTAATCTTCTTAATCTTCTTGGCTGCTGTTTCACTGCCTAAATGCAAACAGTTTGTTTCATTGCTTCGAAAAAATTTATGCGAAAAGCAAATCAAGAATATGCAAAAATATTCAGCATTCAATTTAACTTGTTCACTTACACTAAAAGCCTAAACACTGGTGCCCGCTCAGCGTTTGTGACATATGGCAATGAGTCCAGTGAATGTCGGAAGTAAGTTCGAGGTTGGTCTGAAAAGTTTCCTATCTCAAGATGAAAATGGATGCCAGCACTTGTCAACAAAAGGCAGGAAATCTTTTAGCGCCTCTTTTGAAAGATACTCGTATGTAGAAAAATATAAATAATTTTTATGAACAAATTACTTTTATTGAAATTATTTTGATGAACAAAGTGTGTTTGATGATGGAGAAGTGAATAGAAGACTATGTAGAAAAATTTAAATTATTTTGATGAAGAAAGTGTTTGATGATGGAGGAGTGAATAGAAGACTTTGTAGAAAAATTGAAATAATTTTGATGAAGAAAGTGTGTTTGATGATGTAGAATTGTATGGAGGAGACCAGATTAGAAGGAGACTATGTAAAAAAATTGAAATTATTTTTATGAAGAAAGTGTGTTTGATGATGGAGGAGTGAATAGACTTTGTAGAAAAATTGAAATTATTTTGATGAAGAAAGTGTGTTTGATGAGGGAGAATTGTATGGAGGAGACTAGATTAGAAGAGACTATGTAAAACAAATTGAAATTATTTTGATGAAGAAAGTGTGTTTGATGATGGAGGAGTGAATAGAAGACTTTGTAGAAAAATTGAAATAATTTTGATGAAGAAAGTGTGTTTGATGATGTAGAATTGTATGGAGGAGACTAGATTAGAAGGAGACTATGTACAAAAATTGAAATTATTTTTATGAAGAAAGTGTGTTTGATGATGGAGGAGTGAATAGAAGCCTTTGTAGAAAAATTGAAATTATTTCGATGAAGAAAGTGTGTTTGATGAGGGAGAATTGTATGGAGGAGACTAGAATAGAAGGAGACTATGTACAAAAATTGAAATTATTTTGATGAAGAAAGTGTGTTTGATGATGGAGGAGTAAATAGAAGACTTTGTAGAAAAATTGAAATAATTTTGATAAAGAAAGTGTGTTTGATGATGGAGAAGTGAATAGAAGACTTTGTAGAAAAATTGAAATAATTTTGTAAAGAAAGTGTGTTTGATGATGTAGAATTGTATGGAGGCGACTAGATTAGAAGAAGACTTTGTAAAAAAATCGAAATGATTTTGATGAAGAAAGTGTGTTTGATGGTGGAGAAGTGAATAGAAGACTTTGTAGAAAAATTGAAATAATTTTGATGAAGAAAGTGTGTTTGATGATGTAAAATTGTATGGAGAAGACTAGATTAGAAGAAGACTATGTAGAAAAATTGAAATTATTTTTATGAAAAAATTGTGTTTGATGGTGAAGTGTATGGACTTATAAGGAGACTATTTATAAAAATTGCAATTATTTTGATGAACAAAGTGTGTTTGTTAATCAAGAAGTGTTATGGATTTAAAGGGAGAATATGTAAAAATATTGAAATTATTTTGATGAAATGTTTGATGATGGAGAAGTGCACAGACTTACAAGGAGACTATTTAGAAAAATTGAAATTATGTTGATGAAAAAATTTCTTTTATCTTTGATAGGAAAACTTTTCAGACCACACTTGAAACTAATTTTGTTTTCTTTAGTGCATCTCAGTGCTTAAGAGTTCATTTAGATTTGTGAAAAGGTGCCCTAAATCAGCATTTAGAAACTTTTCACAACACTCTCGTAAATAACTCAACTTTAAATTGAATTCCAAGCGCATATTTACGCATATTAAATGAAAATCAGCGGCAGCATTGAGAATTACGCACAGATAACTTCGCTAACATTGCTAGGTACTAAACAGTCAAATCGACTGCCAGCAAACAAACCGAAATCCACTCACAACAATTGACAATTTTCATTGTTGAATTGTACATTGACTGCGCGTTGGTGTCGAGTGAGCTGAATTCACTCGAATTTGATTTTTGCATTTATAGCGCGAACACTCACTTTCACTTCCGGTTACTCGCTCAAAAACCAATACACTCACACACACATAAACAAATAACGTTTTAATGCCAAGTAGAAGAAAGCCAGTGGTGCCATCGTTGCGTGTTGTTTATCCCTGTTGAGATTTAAATTATTGCAAGGTCCTTTCAATAGGTGATGATAACGTTGACGACGGTGTCGCTAAGCGTAAAGGTGGAAGGTCATCGGATGGCTGGGTGTGATTGGTTAACTGTATTGTTGTTGCGTGTTGTCTGTGTGTGGGCGACGGCGTGCTGAGTCGTTGCGCCTGAACGAAGCTTTGTCACTTTTGGTCGTTTTCTCTCGAGTGTAGCGAAAAGTTTTCGCATTATCGACGCCGACAACAACACTTTCAGCAGTATTTAATATTTAGCGTTGTCTGCGCATTAGCAAGTCATCGATTCAATTGTGGTGGGTTGTGTGATGGGCGCAAGGCGCGAGACGGCAGTCGAGTAGTAAATTATGTAAATCGATTTTCTTGATAAATGCTGCTTGCTGCCAGTTTGACAAGTGGCTGCACAGTTTTAAACTATGCAAATCAGTTGGGTAATTGGTGTAAATTTACAACTACAACGATATTCTGCTATTAACCATTGGTGGGTGCGGCAAATATTTTGGGCTTTGCTTAAGTGGAGTATAAGGTTAGAGTAATGAAGCTTAATGATAAAGCAATGAAGTTTAAGGTTAGAGCAATGAAGAATGGTTAGAGCAATGACGCTAAAGGTTAGAGCGTTGGCCTTGCATGACGACAGACTTGGAAGTTCGACCCTTTCACAACTACACATATTTTAACACTAGAATGCCCAAGGTAGTAATTTTGACTACATTGAGGCCTTTTATTGTAAATAAATAACTTTTATTGCATTGCTTTCTAAAAAAAATATTTTAAAAAAATTGTTTACCCCAATTTTGCAACATTTACCTTAAATGCCCCAAAGGAGTCATTTTGTGTACCTATATAAAATTTTCAGCAAATCTTACTGATAAATAGACAAATATGCATCTTCAATTGCGAAATATAAAAATTCCAAATAATTGCAAATATTTAAAAAAAAAAATATCATAGTAGGTTGTTGTTAGATAAAAACTCGATTAAACACGTCTGTTCGGCAATACGTTTATTGAACAACTAGAAACTCACATAAAGGAACATAGTTTGCATCTTACATGGTTGCATCGTGTTGCTCGTTACTTAAATTATCGGTTACATGTAAACATTCCTCCTCAACACGAATATACAATTTAGTTTATTTTTCAAGTCCTAAAAGATTTACAAATTTTTCATGTTTAACTTTAACAAGATTCTTTGTGAGCACGTCAGCTACCATTTCGTTTGTACAAATGTATTTTAGCTTAATCTTTTCATTACTGACGGCTTCTCTGACAAAATGATATCTTATATCAATATGCTTGCTACGCGCATGATGAATGGCATTTTTCGCTAAATATTGTGCACTTAAATTATCGCCGTGCAGAACTATCGGTCTGTCGCCGTCGCAAAAACCAATTTCCTTTGCCAAACGTCTGAGATACACCGCCTCTTTCGCCGCTGTTGCTAGAGCAATGTACTCCGCTTCTGTGCTGCTCAGGGCCACACAATCTTGCCGCTTCGATTCCCAAGAGAAAGCGCTGCCTCCCAGAAGAAATACATACCCAGTATATGACTTTCGATTGAGGGTATTACTGCCCCAATCTGCATCCACAAAACCTTCTATGGGCGTGCCTGTAGCGCGATATACGAGTTTAAACTGCATTGTGGCTGCTAAATACCGCAAAACATGTCTTATGCCAGCCTCATGCTCTGTATGAGGGTTCTGGTTTCGTTGCGCTAACTTCGATACCGAGTGTAAAATATCTGGCCGTGTAGAAATGGCAAGATACATTAGAGCGCCGATTGCTGACTGGTATTTCGTAACATCGACTCTGCTACAGCTTTCGTTCTCGCACCCGACCTGGAAACCGGTGTCCAGTGGCGTAGTAGCAGTACGGCATTGCATCATGTCGTACTCTTCGAGTAAATTCTTTATATATTGTGCTTGTCCAATAGAAATTGGACCAGTTTTTCCATCTCGTGTAACTTCCATGCCCAAGAAATATGAGATAGGGCCACCATCGACGCACTCAAAATTGTCCGATATCTGAGCCTTGATTGTGTATAAGTCATTCTCCGACTGGCAGCTAATGATTAAATCGTCTACGTATACAGCTATCAAACACAATTTACCTTTTATGCGCATCGTATACAGGCATGGTTCGCTGAGGCATGGCTTAAAACCAATACTTTTTAAAACATTGTCGAGTTTTGAATTCCACTCCCTTCCAGATTGTTTGAGTCCATATATCGCTTTATTTAATTTCAATACCCGCTCCGGATAACGCCGGTCCACAAACTTTTCTGGCTGCTTCATAAAAACGATGTCACTTAGCTCGCTGTTTAAATAAGCACTGCAAACGTCCATTTGATGTGTAAACATTTTTAACTCTGCTGATATCGCCAACACCATACGTATGGTTGCATATCGTACAACCGGAGAAAAAGTTTCTGTGTAATTCACGCCGAAACGCTGGCTGCATCCTTTGGCCACAAGTCGCGCTTTAAACCGTTCAATGTTTCCGTTTTTGTCCCGCTTTAGTGCATAAACCCACTTGGACCCAATTGCAGTTTCACCTCTTGGTAAGTCTACCAGCGACCATGTATTTTTACGCACGAGCGCATCGTATTCCGTCTTCATAGCGCGTATCCACTCTTCGGAATGATCGCTCTGCTCTGCCTCAGAAACAGTCGTTGGAACCACCTCATCTCGATCGCCACGCATGACATTCAGTACGTTATACAACTTCCGTGGCCTGCCAGGCTTGCCGTCACGAATTAACTTTGGTCTACCAGGCCCAACGTTTACAGCTTCAGCTAGCTCCTCCTCAATCGGTGACTCTACGGATCTCTTATGACAGCCTCCATCGCTCGGATTTTGCCACTCGTAGCACTGATCGTCATTGTCCGCATCAGCTTTACTTGGTTTTATGGGGCTTACCTCATTGGCTAGTTTGCTGGTCTCACTTGCACCTGCCGACTCGCCATTCGTCGTAGAGAGTAACTCGCATAAATCAATCGGGCCTTCAGTATCGATGGATTCAAGGAATACCACATCACGTTTCTCTACCACCATGCGCTGCTCCTCATCATACAGACGGTACGCTTTTGATGTAAGCGAGTACCCAACCATCTTGTATGATTTTCCTTTGGGCCGGAACTTATTATGAGCGGTTTTGTCCAGCGCCACGACACTCGAACCAAAAATTTTAAAAAACTTTACGTACGGTTTTCGTCCACTCCAAGCTTCATATGGAGTCATGTCTTGTAACGCTTTGGTCGGCGAACGATTTCTCAAAAACACTGCAGTAGCCACCGCTTCAGCCCACAAGAATTCCCCAAGACCGCTTTGGTGTAGCATACTGCGTGCCATTTCAACAATGGTACGGTTAGCCCGTTCAGCAACACCGTTTTGCTGTGGTGTATATGGCACTGTCAATTGTCTTTGAATTCCGCTTTCTTTCAAAAATTTATCAAACTCTTTGTTTACAAATTCGCGCCCGTTATCACTTCGAATAGTTTTTATCTTATGTCCGGTTTGGCGTTCTGCCATGTTCTTGAACGTCACGAATTTTTCTAAAACCTCACTTTTCGATTTAAGAAAATACACAAAAATCTTTCTCGATTTATCGTCTATAAAAGTTAAAAAGTACTGCGCACCACCGAGTGATTTCGTGCCGAAAGGGCCACACACATCTGTGTGCACCAGCTGTAAAAGCTCTTTAGCCCGGTTTTGACACCGCTGCGGAAAGGGCTGTGCGCTAATTTTGCATTTCATGCACACTTCACATTTGCTTTCTTTGTTAAATGTCACGTTTTCCATGCCGCTCACCATATTTTTATTTTGCAATTCTTGCAAACTGCCATAATTTAAATGCCCATACCGTTGGTGCCATTTTACCGCACTTTTGTTCAATGCATAGAAACACTTATTTTCTTCGCCTTTGTATATGAAAAGTTTGTTTATCTTTCTTGCTTTCAAAATTACCACGTTCTCTTTCTTTATTTCCACACCGTTCTTATTAAAGTCCACCTTTAGTCCCATTTCCACTGCTCTTGAAACTGACATGAAATTTCCACACATTTTCGGCACATACAAGACCTCGCGAAGTGTAATGTCACAATTTTCTGTTTTTATCTTTACTTCACCTACTCCTTCGGCAATCATAAAGTTGCCACCCGCTAACGTAATTTTTTCTTTATGTTCTTTCAGTGAAGCAAACATCGCATGATCACTACACATGTGTGCGGTTGCGCCACTGTCGATGAGCCACATAGAATTGTCGAACTGCTGCGTGTCAGCTGCCGCTAGAACAGTGTAGGAGCTTTCATTTCTCTTCGTCTCCTTTTGTTCCTTCATGTTCGAATTCGAAGAACACTGTGCAGCGTAGTGGCCACGCTGCCCGCACCGAAAACATTTGACATTCTGTCGACCTTTCTTTTTGTCCTTTATGTTCTCACTTTTGTCCGATTTTTTTGACCACGCGCCGTATGCCTGAATTTCGCCGTTTAATGCACCGATACCGTTACCCGTTTGAATTTTTCTGTCCGATTTTTCTAGAAGCTTAACCTTCAATGTAGTTAGCGACGGCAAGACATCTCTGGTCTCCATCGCGACGACGAAATTTTCGTAATCTTGCGGCAAGCTCGATAACAAGATTATGACGACCAATTCGTCATTTAGCACAATACCAACTTCAGCTAATTTTTCGACAACACGCATGAATTCATTTAAAAAAACGGACATTTCCACGCCCTCACTCATTTTCAAATTTAATAGTTTTTTATATAATGACACTTTGTGCACTGGCCCGCTCCGCTGGTGAGCTGTTTCTAAGGCCTTCCATGCTTCAGTAGAAGTCTTTGACTGTTTTATAATGTTCAGTTGAGTTGTCTTCACACACAACGTTATAGTTGCCAGCGCCTTTTCGTCGAGAGTGTCCCATTCTTCAGCGCAGTGGAAGCGTGCTGGGCCCATAACCTTTGTTAGATAAAAACTCGATTAAACACGTCTGTTCGGCAATACGTTTATTGAACAACTAGAAACTCACATAAAGGAACATAGTTTGCATCTTACATGGTTGCATCGTGTTGCTCGTTACTTAAATTATCGGTTACATGTAAACAGTTGTGACAATTCCCAAGTTTTTCAATCAAAAATTCACTCACAAAATTCATTCACAAATTCTAAATTCCAAATTTCATTCCATTTTATCTCATTTATGTGTAAAGTACGCCATTATATTTAAATGAATTTACTTTGTAAGCCATAAAAAAATAAAAACGAAGTACTTATTTTAATTTATTCTCATGCGCATTTATTCATATTTTCTACTAAAAAACCAATAAAATAAAAAAAATCAGTAAACAATATTGTAGTCAAAATGACTACATATGGGCATCTTAGATAGGTCAGGCATTCTAGTGTTAATTCATTTCATACAAATTATTCATTTTCTTTTCATAGATAAGTAAGTTAATCATCTCTCAGGCGTTTGTTATTGCGTCGGGCGTTGATAGAAGTTGTCTTCAGAAAAAATTTACTAGTTGAAAACTAGAAACCATGACTTTCCTACTTGCAAATCAATGCGCTAACCAATGAGAAATTTTTTCATTTTTAAGAATACAAA
Organism: Melieria crassipennis; assembly: GCA_963668005.1. Classification (NCBI taxonomy): domain Eukaryota; kingdom Metazoa; phylum Arthropoda; class Insecta; order Diptera; family Ulidiidae; genus Melieria; species Melieria crassipennis. Next base: position 96,023,264 of record OY764963.1, on the reverse strand, counting down.
AAGTTTTTTTAATTTTGAATTGCACAACTTAAGGGAAGTCTTCTCTTTCTAAGAAAATTTACTATCTAGAAAATGTCTACGTCATCTCGTATTTTAAAATGTTATATTTGTCAAGCGCCCACCTAAGAGAGACGGCATTTGATTGTATCGTTTTTGTTGTTAGTATTATGTCCTAAGAACACAAGCACTTAAACCTATCTGGGCTTACTGTCTGAGCTGTTATTTGCCACCTTGACTACCTTAACTTGATTTGTGTGGTACTTGACTTGACTGGATTGTGTCATAATAACCGAAGTAGCATCCACAAACAACACTTCACAATTGCATCAAACTGTTATCTGTCCCCATGGCTAGGACTATCATACTTCTAACTGTTTTAGGCACCTAGCAATACAGGGTGCTTCATGCAGCTATTAAAGTTAAGAGTACCTATTTTCAAACCAAGGTTTGCCTATTTAAGTTACATACATAAGCTTTGCAAATGTTCCTATAAAAGTTTACTACATTTATAGGTATGGTGTCATAGGAGCTTTAAGCTCATTTGGCGACAAAACTAAAGCCAAAACTAAAGCTGTTATGGATAAAGCTTCTTGGACTGGCAATAAAAGCTTCCATATTAGCTTCACTTGCTATACTTGCTTTGGTTAAGTGACGTGCTATAGCTTTTAAAATTAAAGCTATTTTATAGAGCTTTTCTCTTACTACAGTAAAACATGCCTACGAAGACTTGCTTGCTTAACGACTTTGTACACTTAATGGATCTCCTCAATTTGGTCTGAGAAAGCCAATGGTTCAACAGGGACAACATTTTTATTCTGGTATGTAACTCAGATAGAGGAATATATCGTTTTCTCGTATAGGGAACATTCACAGTGGGTAATAATGCTTCCAGGTAATAATCCTGGGTAAGGATATTGAAAGAAGGGGAGGCTTTCCCGCACACATCTTTCAATTCTCCAACTTAATTAAAGACTTTAGAGTGACGATACCCTGGCATCCAATTAGTACATGTATAGGTGGTTAACCCTCTCGGTAAACAGCTTCTTGTAGTCAGTACGAGAGGTTAATGAAAACGAGCTGGAAACGTTTATATGGCATCCAACTTCAACCTCTTTCACCTTCTTCTCGATAGAGTTGGGTAGACACAGAGGAAGTCGATGATGGTTTCCTTATCCTTAACGACTGTGAAAGTAATTCATATAAACAGTTACAGCTACATACGTTTTTGAATGATTTTTATTAGTTGGAGTAGTCGAGATATCGACTATATTTGCAGATAAATACAAGTAGATTTGAAGTCTATGAATAGTGTCGAAGCATCATAGAGATCCTGTTTACTATTTCATTTTGTTAAAGGAAAAAGTTCCGTATTTCTCTCACAGGTATCAAAACCTTGTCTACTTATTATTTACTTCCAGTAGGTACTAAAGTTGTGCAGTAGCGCATTTGATTGCAGTCAAGAACCAGTTTTCGCAAAACCAGTTTTGTGCATTTGTTCTGCTTAAAAGCTTTTGTGGTTGGAAACATTGGATTTACTTCAAATTTGTAAAATAATCTAACATTTTCAGACGCACTGTACTTCATGTAAAAAATGTTTAAAAATGTTTTAAAGTCAAAGCTTTTAAGATACAGTTAAAAAGGCTTTGAACTTTGGCAGTGCAAAGCGCATAAGTTAGTTGAAGGAAAAGCAAGTAAGCGACAAGAAAAGCAAAGTGCTTAAAATAATTAATTATTTAAATGCATAAAGAATATATGTAAAAATAATCTCCTGATAATTAATTTTAAAAAAATAATGGACACATTTTTTCATTATTAAAAATTAATATTTAATCTAATAAACTTCTGCAAACAGCGTTAAAAAATGAATGAATTAAGAAGTTTTTCATTTATGTATCAAAAATTAGTTTTTATTTGATGATTTTCTTATTATTTAGTCTTGAAATTAATTCTAAGGCTTACTTAGTAGAGACTACGAGCTTTATAAGACTGACAACTAGAAAGAATAATTAAGTTAAAATTAATTTACTCAAATTTAAAAAATTTAAAATTAATTTAATTAAAAGTAATTAATTACATTTTTTTAAATTTTTTACTAGAATTGATTAACTAAAACATTGCTTTACATACCAAATAAATTTAATAATCATTGGTTTTTAATGTAATTAATTATATTTTGTTTTTTTTTTAATTAATAATTATTTATTATTATATTTTTTATTAATTGTTATTTAATTATTAATTACTTAATTATTATTTTGTAATTAAAAAAAAAAAATATTAATAATTATAATAATTTTATTTAAGAAATTGGTTTGTTTTCAAATGACAATGGTTAACCATTCATTGCTTTATTCAATTCAAAATTCATTGAATAAAACTGAGTTCATTAAAAATTATTCCAAATTCATAAAGGTAATTAACGAATTGATTAAAAATACATAAAAAAGGTTGTACAACATTCATTTAATTAAAACAAATGAATTATAAAAAAAGTTGTTTGATTGGAACTAATTACTAACTTTGGTGTTTTACACACCAAAGTTATTTAATAATCATTGCTTATTAATTTTTTTTAATTTTGTAATTTAATTGATTAATTCTTTCCACACGATAATAATTAACAATTCATTAAAACTTACACAAAATTAATTGATTACCTTCAACAAGTTAACTGGGTAGCAATTATGTTTTCAATTGAAAATTCATTGAAATTAATTAATTAAAAAATAATTTGGATTAAAAAAAGCGTTAGAAATGGAATTCAAAATTTATTTAATGAAAATTCATTAATTATGAAAAAAAAATTTTTATTCAAAATTGTTTACCAAAAAAAGGGTTTACAATTTTCTAATTTTCGTGTTCTAATTGAATTGATTTTTTTATTTTAAATTTATTGTCATTATTTAACTAGCTGACCCGGCGACCTTCGTCTCCCACAATATTTTTTGTATTTTTTATCATGAAATGCGCGAGATGGCGAATCGACGGCGATCCAAATTGACGATGAAAACCAACTAAAGGAGAAGGAAGAGCTACTGATTAATGCAATTGATGCCCACAAATCAGCAATATTGCTTTTCCGGAATTTTCTTTCCGCTTAAACCTGAACTGACTCAAGAGGAATCCAACAAAAAAAAACCCCATGGAATTCGGCTGGTCCGTTTCCACACATTCACTTTCTTTTATACATACAGATAGAGAATACTGTTTTTAAACTGAATTGATTTTTATATTTTTTGAGTTCAATTATTTAATTAACTATTTCTATTCTTAATGACATATTTTGGCCACATTTTAATGCCTTCGTTGTGATTTGATTTCCCTGGCGAGTGATTGATTCTCATATAATTTGAATTATCCTTATTCAGTGAGTTCACTGATTCCTTTGACAGATCTATCAACATTTCGGATTTGGATTGGATATTATTTCTAAATTGATAAAATTTCGCTAGCAAATTGGTGCCGGCGCGTAAAATCAATCACTTTGAGTTTTCCTCGAAAGTTTCTTTCGTAAAGCTTGCTTCGTTTCAAGTGTGGCAAGAACGTAATGACGTTCGGTTGAGTGGTGGGCAGTAGTAGTGGGCTGACCTTGACACTTTAGGCGTGAGCGCGCAATTTTGCACTTATTTATTTGATGGGCGATTTGCGCAAAAGTTTACTTCGTCATCTTAATCCGCTTTGTGTGCAATTGAATTTAAAGTTGCACCAACTTGAGGCACACAACTTTGCTATTGGCGCTATTTACGCCGCCTCTCGAATGTTGACAGAGCAGCTGTCATGGCGAAAATGGTGAAATTTGCAAATAAAATTCGTTGGGCAGTGGTGATTTAAATACTTTTCAGAGCATTTGCACTAAGTTTTGGATTCATTGAAACCTCTACAAAATTAATTTATTACCTTAAAAAAGTTAATTGGTTAGTTAGCAATTAATTTTGCTCGTTTCGATTTAAAATTCATTGAGACTAATTAATTAAAACATAGTCAAGATTCACAAAAAAGAAGTTGATTAACCATACATAAAAAATTTAGTTCAAAATTCATTTAAATAAAATTAATTTACTATGAAACAAATTTTTATGTAAAATTTATTATTAAAAAAGGCTTTTAATTAAATTTATTTTTTGCTTTACATTTTCAAATTTAATTGCTTAAGTTGATTCGTTTTGAATGATTTTTTGTAATTTAACAATTTGCAGTACTGTGCGCCAGTCAATTTGTGTATGTGTGTGTGTTTGTAAAAAATATATTAAAACCACTAAAAAATGTTTACATTTAAAATTTATTGAGAGTAATTGATTAAATATTAATTAGATTCACAAAAAAGTAGTTGAAAGTAGTGAAAGTAACATTTTCAAATTTAATTGATTAAGTTGTTCGTTTTTAATTATTTCTTGTATTTAAAATTCATAGAGACTAATTAATTAAATATTAGTTAGATTCTTAAAATAGTATTTGATTTGATGCAATGCAAATTAAATTTAATGCAAATTAAATTTAAATAAAATAAATTTAACAAAAAATTGTATACATAACTGATTATAAAAAAGGGGTTTAAATTAAAAAAAATATTATTTTTGTGTTTTTTAGATTTTAGACTTTCAAATTTAATTGATTAAGTAAATGGTTCATTTAAATTCCTTTTGTTGTAATTAAACAATTTGCATTACTGTGCGCCAGCCAATTTGTGTATACTTATGTATGTGTGTGTGTTGGTGTGCGTAAAGACAACTGCAACTGCAAAAAGCATCTGAAGCGAGGCGCTGTGTGCACGCTCAAACTTTAATTGCTGTAACCTGAAATGGGTTTGGCAGTGTCAGTCGAAGGCGGAAATCTTTGCATGAGCAGATAAGTGTTCTTCTTCTTCGGAAAAGTCTTCTTCCTCGGCTGCAATTTAAAAGAATTAAAAGCAGAGACTTAATTATTATAAATTTTTTAAGAAATAAAATGCAATGTAACTATTACAATTAAATTTTATTTGTTGATTATAATTATTATTTGCGATAATTAATAATTATGAGAAATACATATTTTTTTCATTCTCGATAATTATTATTTTGGAATTTTTTTTGTTAACGTTGCTTCATAACTTTTACTCATGACTTTTTTATTTACGTTACCGATAACTATTATTTTGAGAACATTTTTTTTACGTTGCTGCATAACTTTTATTTATGATTTTTTGTTATTTACGTTGCCGATAACTATTATTTGAAAGACAATTTTTTTCCGTAAAAATGTCTTTCATAAAAGTTATGCGGCACTTTTATGAAAGAAATTTTTTTATTTACGTTGCCTTACCACATTTTGATTTTTAATTGATTAGTTGTTGGTGGGAATACGGTTTCTGCAGTTAATTTGCGTTTGTTAATTTAAAACAATTAAAAATTAATTCATTTCCAGAATGTAGTAATTCAACGTAAACAATTTTTTTTCAAAATAATAGTTATCGGCAACGTAAATGAAAAAGAATCATAAATAAATGTTATGAAGCAACGTAAACAAAAATTTGTTCAAAATAATAGTTATCGATAACGTAAATTAAAAAAGTTATTAATAAAACTTATGAAGCAATGTAAAAAATAAAAATTCCAAAATAATAATTATCGACAACGAAAATTATACTTGTTACTTATAAGAGTTTTTATGCAACTGAAATTTGTTGGTCGTTAAAATATCTACAAACTTGCCGAAGACAGTAAAGCGATATTCGAAACGATTTAGGACCTACTTAAGCGGCATACTTGACGAAAATTACCAAACTTCAAAGTCGGATTTCTCATAAACTAGAGCGAATCTTACCAAACGGCTGGTGGATCTCAACTCAGTATACCTATAGGAAACTCACCCAGTAGGTCCCCCCCATGTCTAAATTTTTGAGGGCAAATTTCACGCACAGTGTAATTGGTCAGTCAATTAACCCTCAATCACCCACCTCTATTAAAATCACGTATCTACCCACCCTGAGTCCCCGGGACTCACAATTTTTGTTTACGAAATGACGCAACGCCTATTAAATTTTTATGGTTTTTCATATTTTTGTACGCTACATTAAGACCTCTTGTTACAGATGTCATTCCATTTTTTTGCATAACTCAAATAAAAATTCACCTTTTAATTGACAGACAAAAACATGCTCTAGAAAACATACACTAAACATTTTATAAAAATAAAAGATATAAATAAATTAACAAAAACAATTCTTTTTACATAAATAACCTAAAAATAAAATAACTGTTCAGTAAAAAACTTAAACTAATACTTCATTATATAAAATAAGAAAACGTGCAGTAGGTTGAATTTCATATGTTGTGCACATACCTCACATACTTTTTCAGCACAACTAAGGCAAATTGTTAGTAGCAAAACTTCTCAAAGGGTTAACACTCTCAATTATTAAACTTTTCGCGGCCATTTTGGCATCGTAAATTTAAATTAACACGATTTTAAAAAAAATTACAAGTATAATTTTTGTAACACAAAACACCACCCTGAGTCCCTGGGACTCACTCCGTGCCAAAACTCAGCCTTGTAATTGTAGTGCGCTAACTTCCGATCGTCTTCGCGTTCAGAGCGACCCTGTAGGAAGGTATACGAAAGCTGGGCGCCGAAACATAAAAACACAACCTGTACGAACTTATTAAAGTTCGTAGTGAGTCCCCTGGACTCAGGGTGGGCGATTGAGGGTTAATAATCAAAACTTAATATTAAATAATAATAATTAATTACATTAATTAATTAAATCTTCTTTTCACTTCCTAGCTTAAATAACAAATTTCCAACAATTCAACTATCGAAATGCTGCCAAACGAACCAACTGTTGTGTTCTGTACAAAGACCTTTGCATAGGCCTAACTGTTATTTATGAGCACGCATGTCGCCTAATGAGTAAGTGTCCATTAGTCGCATTGCTTTGCTCATTGCTCGCGCCAGTGTGGAGCATGGATTGTCCTTATTTCGCAATTAGTCTCATCACGAACCGTTGGTGTTGCCGTGGCGGCCACTGTTGGCCATTGCAGCCGAATATGCTAATATAGTCGAGTGCTGTGCGCTCATACATACGTACGAACACACACACACACAGACACAGACACGCACAGCCAACGCAGTCCGCAAAATGGGAACATAACAATTGGTATTGATTGGGTTCGGTGGCGGCCGCATTCGTGAACATAACTTTTGTTTTATTCATACATGTGATGAGAGCCAGAGGGCGTGGCATGCGCAAGGAACCTGAGCTGTGGGGCGCACACAACGTGGTCCAGTTGCATGTTGGGGCAGGCAACTGGACCACGGTGTTGGCAGTGGGCGTGAAAGGGAAATATGTATGCTTGTGTGTAAGTTAATTACGAGTGATGTGAATATGATATATGCGTCTGATTATAATGTTGGCAGCATTATGTTGTGCTATAAATATTAACTTTGATGCGAGTTGAGAGGCGCGTGTGCTGTGTGGAGTTATTATGGGGGAGGAGGAAGTATGAAAGATAAAGAAATTTTAATATTAAATTTCTTACCATTAACTTTTTCTTCAACACTAAATGCATACGTAATTATTTTCCGTTTGCCTCAGCATATTTAAGCTCATTAAATGCAGCCAAGTTGCCCATCTGTAACTTAACCCATTTTCGGCCGCTACCAGAAATAGCCAATATTTTTGTAATTCCTTTTAAGCACTTACATTTAGGACCTTAATCAAGAATATTTTTGGATTTTTTTGGTGTTTTTTTTTTACAAATTTTTTTTATAAATTAATAAAAATTCAATTTCAAATAAAAACAAATATATATGTACATAGTTTTAGTCAAATAATAATCAAGCATTAAAACAAACAATTGTTGGCTTATATATGTACATACATGACGACTTCTGGCCAATCGTCGATTTTTCGACCACTGATCAATAATAAATCAATAATTTGAAAAGGTTATATATTTTTCAGAATATTCAAAATATGACTAAAAAAACGCTTTTTTCGTGCCTTCGCCAACATCTCTAAATTTATCGTTTTTAAAAAAAATTATTATTTCGAGGGGTTACCAAAAGACGAAAGCTATTTTCTGCATCAAAAGTTCAAAGATATAATGTCTAAGTGCAGAGCTACTATCCTTCAAAGTGGCTGGTCGAAAAATCGACCAGCGGCCGAAAATGGGTTAATAGCCAGCAATTAAAAGAAAGATTAAAGAAAAAAATAATAAAATAAAATAAATAATTCACAGAAAAATTTCATTGAATGTAACTTATCAGGAAAGTGAATGCGAGTTACATAGATCACTCAGTACTATCAACAAATTTTGAACCCTTTTGAAAAGTGAAAAGCAAGCAGAACTGAATGTGGTCTACACCTTTTCAACCTCAGAATGAGAATGTGTAAGTTCATAATGAGAAATATAAATTCGTAATGAGAATGTGTAAGTTCATAATGTGAAATATAAATTCGTAATGGGAATACGTTAAGGGGGGGGTAAGGGATGAGCAGTTTCGGAAAATCGATTTTTTTTTTTTTACATTTTCTTAAAGTATAACATTTCAAAAATGTTGTGTCAAAATTTCAAATCAATCGGAGCAAAACTGTCAACATAATGCGCTCCTGAGTGGCGCCTTCTTTATCTCCGAAATGACCACTATTGCGCCGGAAACGTACTTTATGGACCTGGGATCGATGATTCAGTGTAAGTTACAAAAAAAAATTGTTTCCTCACTTTTGAGAAAAAAAAACTTTAAACGCGTTTTTCTGAAAACCATTTTTTCGAAGCCGGTGAACACGATCCTGCAAAATCTACTCAATGGATTCTTTTCAAACTTGGAACATACTTTCTTGGTATAAAATGCCTCCCCTCTACACTTTTCAAATTTTTCCATTTTTATTTTTAGGTAGTTTTTTATTTAAAAAATGGCGGAAAATTTAGCGCAAAATCACGTTTTTTGCTTCAGTAGCCCACGAATTGTTGAAAAACGCAAATAATAACTTTTCAACGATTGGGGGGGGAGGATTAACTCATACTCTAAGTAAATTGGCCAACTTTTTTGATTTCAGATAATTCTACGCCGACTTATCGTGTTCACCGCACAACGTGTTTTCAAAAAGACGTTCTGGGAAACCCGCTGTCACCGGCTTATTTTTCAATATTTTGTTACGAAAATTTCACGAAATATTCTCTAAATGATGCTTTATAATTTAAAAAAAGTTTCAATAAATTTGCTTCAGCTGCATCTCCGTAAAAAATTAGCGAAAAAAGTGTTTTTTGATTCAAATTATCCCTTACCCCCCCCTTAATTCAAACTGAGAAATATAAATTCGTAATGAGAATGTGTAAGTTCATAATGTGAGATATAAATACATAATGGGAATACGTAATTCAAAATGAGAGAAGGAAAATTCAAATTGAGAATGCGTAAGTTCATAATGAGAAATATAAATACATAATGGGAATACGTAATTCAAAATAGGAAAAGGAAAATTCAAATTGAGAATGCGTAAATTCAAAATGAGAAAATTAAAAATGAAGTGAAGTGTAATTTGCGCATTCCTAATGTCCACGCTCCTGCAGTATGCGAACAACGTTTACAGTATCTTGAGGGAATAATAGATAATGCAAAGCACACCATTACTGGTGGAGATTGTGCCAGAGCTGTACAGCACACCCCAACTTTCCATGCAAATGGCCTTGCTTTACAGGATATGAACGTAGGGATGTAAATATTTTTAAGCACTTTTTGTTTGCATTATGTTTTGAAATCATTATGTTTCGAAATCATGTTTTGAAATCATTATTTTTGAAATCATATAATAAAAGTTACTAAAAATAAACCTTATACTACATAGTTCTCATTTCAAATTTTCTTTTTCCCAATTTGAATTTACGCATTCTCATTTTGAATTTTCCTTTTCTCATTTTGAATTACGTATTCCCATTATGTATTTATATTTCTCACTAGCTCGGCCCTGCGGCTTTGCACGCAAGCTCTTCTGTTTCCCCCGATACGAATTCTTAACCCATTCTTGAGCCCATCAGATTTTGATTAAAAAAAAACATGTGTCTATCTTTGATTTCGAGTGTCTTAAAAATTTTGAAGTCAGAAGGCCCTTTAAATCATATGTTTTCACATTTACTCCAAACAAATTCTTAACCTTTGGTTTACCATGGTAGATTTAGATTAAAAAAAAAAATTAAAAGCACGTTTTTATTATTTCCCGATTGAACTGCTTTTGATAAGTTTGAAGTCAGAACGCCCAATAAATCTTGTTTCTCCATACAAATTGTTAACCCATTGTTGACCCCGTTAGATTTTGATTTTCAAAAAAGTGAAAAACACGTGTCAGATTATTTCTCACAAAGAGTACTTTCCCCAAGTTTGATGTCAAGTCTAATTCATATTTTTCATTTCACAGTTTCTCCATACATACTTTTAACCCGTCGTTGATCAAGTTAGATTTAGATTTTTAAAATAATGAGAAACACGTGTCTAATTATATATATTTCAATTATTTTTATAATTGTTAAAGTCAATAGGCCCATCGGTTCGTGTTGTTTGTTTCGGAGTCTTTCCGCAAATAAACCTTAACCCATTGTTGGGCCAGTTAAATTTTGATTTTCGAAAAATTATAAAATACGTGTCGAATAAGTTTTGATCTATATTAGAATATTTTCAGGAAGTTCAAATTCAATATGTTTATTAAACCACGTTTCTTCATACAACACTTTAACCCATGTTTTGCCTTTTTAGACCCCGAATTTCAAAAAATCCCTTCTTGGCGAAGGTTAATTCTTCAAGATGTACCTACAGTCCTAAAATCATGTTTGTAGCTTCAGCGGTTTGGGCTGGGCGATGATAAATCAACCAATCAATCAGTCAGTCAGTCAGGATAAACAATCTATGTATAAAAAAATGGAAGCGGTACCACGCCCCCGTGTCAAAAACCCACCCCATTCCTCCTGTCGAAGGACACGACCCAATCGTTAGTTTGTACCGAGTGTCATTGATGTGAACGCTCTAGTGCCACGCCCCTTGTCCAACGCCCATTAAATTTTACCGGTGGAATGAGACGTTTACGTCATGACTCTGTACCAAATTTCAATGCTGTGCGAATTACAATTCCGGAGATATACCATATTAAAAAATTTAGTGGTATGGGCGGTGCCACACCCCCTAGTCCAAAATCCACCCTATTCCCCTGCCGAAGGACACGACCAAATCGTTAGTTTGTACCGAGTTTCACTGATGTGAACGCTATAGTTCGAAAGTTACACCGGAATTTAGAAAGTGCCACACCCCTTGTCCAACGCTTATTAAATTTTACCGGTCGAACAACATGTTTACGCCATGACACTATACCAAATTTCAATGCTATACGACTTATGATTCCGAAGATATTCCGTATTAAAAAGTTGGCTTGTATGGGCGGTGCCACGCCCCCTTGTCAAAAACCCACCCTATTCTCCCTGTCGAAGGACACGACCAAATCGTTAGTTTGTACCGAGTTTCACTGATGTGAACGCTATAGTTCGAAAGTTATACCGGAATTTAAAAAGTGCCACGCCCCTTGTCCAACACCCATTAAATTTTACCGGTCGAACAACATGTTTACGCCATGACACTGTACCAAATTTCAATGCTATACGACTTATAATTCTGAAGATATTCAATATTAAAGAATTGAGTTGTATGGGCGGTGCCACGCCCCCTTGAATAATGCCACGCCCCCTATGCTAAGAACCTTCCACACGGTGCCCGTAAACACACACGTAATATTTTATTAAAATAGGTCTGGTGGTTTGGGAGTCTATAGAACACATACGAAATTTATTTGATTTTTATATATATAGATTATGAACTTACACATTCTCATTATGAATTTATATTTCTCATTTTGAACTAACGCATTCCCATTACGAATTTATATTTGACATTATGAACTTACACATTCTCATTACGGATTAACATATTCTCATTTTGAGGTTGAAAAGGTGTAGAATTCTTGAAACACTCCAATATTTCATTATCTTCTTGATAGATTCACGGCCACCAATGCAGTAAATGGAACTAACCCAAGTAGGTATATAACAGCTGAATAGACAACTGATTCCTTTCAACGAATTCTGTTCTTCGAAAACGTAAAAAAGACTTGTTGAACATCTCTTGAAAAACAGAATCGATTGTGGCTTATATTGCTGACTCTGGCCCGGACATTCAAAGAGGTAAACAGGATATAAGGTCTGTTAAAAAATATGACTTAATTTTTCTAAAAATGATTTATTTAATCATCGATATTTTTTTTGTCCTCTTAAAAAGAAAAGAAAAACGAAAAAAGAGAAAAGAGAAGAATAGAAAAAAAATTAAAAAGTGAAAACAAAATGAAATTAAAAAAGTGAAGAAAAAAAGTAATTTTGGCCCTTTAGGTATTCCAGCATTAAGCTTTGATTAAACATGAAAGAGAGAATATGGATAAAGATTATAAAGAGACAGTGGCGCACACAGGGGAGGGTGTTTGGGAATCGAAAGAAAAATGCCAAAGTTATGATGCACTGAGGTAAAATACCTTCAAAACAACTTCACATTTATTACACCGTACGAAAAACATTTTTTTTGCCGAGACCCATCCTAATATTGATATAGACGTGAAGCTAGAGGTCATTTATGTACAGTAACCTGGCATAGTCACTTTTTCATTTTCTGACCCAAAGTTCTTTTTAAAGGACTTTAATTTTCAATTCAAATATTTTTTTTAATATTTGCGGTTGTGCAATGATGAAGATATGGGTATCAAATGAAAGAGAAAAATTGTCTCCTTTTAACTAAATTTTCTATTTGAACTTTCAGGACCAAAATATGTCAGGTACGGAAAACATACATGTTTTGGATCTCAGTCTGTAGATTCATACATCTAAATTTTATTCTATTTAAAAGTTCTCACCAAATTTAAACAAAAACCAAAGAGATAAAGTATTATTAACCCTTTCGACCCCAAAGTTTCCTGAGAGCAACTTCACCTATTTGTCATCTTATAGCAAAAGCTACGATTGATTTGTGGGTTTAATTTAAGTAGGCACCAACAAATTAATAATTTTCGAAGTGAATTCAAAGCAAATTCCAAAAATTTTACTGTTATCCCCAAAATAATTTCCAATAATTTGCAGCGATATCAGGGAAAGTTTGTGTTCTAATTGAAGTCAACGAATTGGGCGCGTTTGATCAAAACCCTGTTTATTTAATAATGGTTAAATAAAATCAAAAAGTGATAATTTTGCATTTTTCCATAAATATTAAATAATTTTTCTGTAATTAAAAAATATTAATACAAAATTTATTTAACCCGTTTTAAGCTAAATTTGTTCAAAAGTAAACTAGCTGTAGAACTCTAACAAAGAGGCGTGGCGACTTCAAATGTCGAGTGCACACTACTTAGGCGAGTGAAACACTGATTTAAATACCAAAAAGTAATATCGAGACACTGGGTAAAATTCGGTTTCGATAGGGTTAAGCAAATTTGTATAATAAAAGTTCAACAATAAAAATAAATCAACTAAACTAAAAACAGAATACATCTACATGTCAATGAGTTAATTTTAAAAGAACAAACAAATCCGCTATGCAAAGTTTTGAGCATTACATCAAAGCGAATTTTCGTAGCAGCGACAGCAACCACAGCTGTGGCTGTCGATTGTGTCGCTGCATTGTAGGCTTCAACATTTCGAGCCATTAGTGCGGTGCATTTTGAGGCAAATTGCAATTTGGCTCTTAATTATTCATGCAAAATGCGGCTCATTGTGGTTGCGTACAACATTTTCTTCGCATTAAAAACGCATTTTCTTGGTTTCCGCATTCCAAAACGCTAAATAACAAACATAATGAAAAAAACAACAACAACAGTAGGATCGTTGGCAACCCTGACCCAATTTGTGGGTTGTTAGGCTTTCGCTCGCACTGGCAGCGGCACGTTTTGTGGCTTTTGATAAAAATTACATTTTATTAAAGCACAAAATATTTAACTAATTGTGCACACGGCACACAGCGCATGATTGCAGCAGCAGCGGAAATTGCGAGCGCATTGGAAATCGCTCAAGCGACAGCAAAGCAAAGGCAAGCAAAGAAAGAAGAAGCAAACGAGGCTGCGCGGCTCGGTTGCAATTGCTGATTGTGTGCGCTAACAAGATTTCAAAGCACACACACACACAAAGATATTACAAGCAAAACAAAAACCAATGCAAAGTATGCAGCGAAGCGGCTGTCTGTGTGTGTGTGTGTGTGTGTACACGTTGTCACTCGTTGGCTGCGTGGGCTGTGTGCGATTAAAAGGAATCACTAATTCGTTTGCGGTAAAATCTCAAAGGACGAATTTATAAAAAAAAACAAAAACAAACAAACGGCCAGCGTCAGCAAAGGGCAGAGGGCGCGCGCCAACGCTCGATTGCACTAATGTGCGGTTCATTAACCATTAGCGTTGACCGCAATGCAAGCGCAGCGGCTAATGCCATCAAATTGAATTAGCAGCAGTAATTAGCAGGGACTGACGTCGCCATCGCTGAAACGTTGCAGTGGAAAAGAACAAACGCAAACAAACAAACCAAACAAACGGAAAAAGGCCAAAACTTTAAATCATTAGTGGTGCAAGTAAGTTGGCCAACAGCGTTGCTCTCTTTCTCTTACCACATAAATAGTTTATGTGTGGCAGCAGTTTACAAGTGATTTTTACTAGAAAGTTTTCTAAAGTTGTGTGAAAGGACGAAAAAGGTGAAGGCAAAGCGATGAGAGTGGGAGTAGGGGGAGTGGGGTTACTGAGACTTGAAAAATGCGTACACAACTATGACATAATAGAATTTTTTCATTGACTCATGATAACCCTATCAAAGAAACTGGTCACCCGACCAGTGGTGCACGCAAGGAGGGTTCATCCCACAAATATTTGTTTGCAAGGAGGAAGAGGAACGGTTGTATTAAGAGTTGAAAGATGCTAATACAACTATGACATAATAGAATTTTTTCATTTATTTATCATCGGTAACCAGTGGTGCATGAAATGGGGTTCAAAACCCCCGAATTGTCTGTTTGTGTTACAATAAGGAAGAGAAGTGGTTCTACTGAGAGTTGAAAAATGCAACATAACTAAGACATAATAAAATCTTTTCATTGACTAATGATCGAGTGGTCAGTGGCGCACGCAAGGGGAGTTCAAATCCCCCAAATGTATGTTTTTTTTACAAAAATTGTGTGTGGCAAAATATGGTTTAAAAAAATATTTGCCTCAAAAGATGTGTACGAAACCCCTCAAAAAGAAATCTTTTATACGCCACTGTCATTGACATTGATTGCTGTTGGCGTTTTTCTTTCATGATCATGAAGATATAAGAAAAAAGATAGAATAATTTGCATATGAAGGATCAAACTTGAACTCTGATTGCATGCAAAATTTAGATCAAGTGACAACATTCTGGTGTCTGTTGAGAAAACGCGCATCCTCTGCATTTTCTGAAATTGTTACATTTATGTATTTATTTCAATGTCTTAATATACGTTTTTGCCGCATTGATTTCGCTTTCACTCATTTGATTGCATCGTGTCGCCTTTTTCCTGTTCAACGTGCACTTGACTTGTTTTGCTTCTTCTTCTTCTTCGATTTTGTAAGTCATATATTTTATTGAAGTTGTCAGGGACAACGTCGACTGTCGCAATGCCTTTCAGCAGCGTTCATGTTGAGGCAAATATTCACATAATTCGCACTTTATAGTCAAGTCATAAATTTTAAATGCAAGCAACACGCACACACACCTACGCACTTTTAGTCACACGTACGCACACAGTCGCACCCGCTCGCACACATGAGTTATGTGCTTTTTTATGCATAATTTATGCTTTAAATGAGTTTTTCATATGTTGAACATCTTAAGATCGCATCTAAGTGTGTGTGTGTGAGTGAGTGAGCGAGAGCGGCGTATGTGTGTTTGTTGTTGTCGCTTATTGCGATTTGTCGCGCTTAAATTTTATTTATGACTTGTACGCATGGAAATTCATTTGAAAGCGTTTAAGTGGAAATTCTTACATGAAATTTCATTTGTGCGCTCGTGTGTGTGGATTCGCTGTACGTGTGGGAGTGTTTGTGTGTGTTGTTGTTATGTATTTTCCTTTGTATGACTGCACGCATGAGTGTTTTTGCACTGTGACAGAGTCACACTCACGCAATCACACATACGCACACCGCACACATTTAGCGACATTTGGTATTTTGTATTCAATTCGCGGTTTTGTTTTCTCGAGATTTCATTTTAGGGTTATGCAAATGGCGTTTAATTGCTTGGAAAGGGATCTGTGTGCTAGTGGGTTTGTCGCCTGTCGTACAAGTGTTTGCTTTCAAATGTTTGTGATGGCATTGGTCGTTGCTGTTGTTGTTGCTGCGTGTGGCTGGTGCGTGCGTCTGATGTTTGTCGATAAGCGACAGAACAAATCGCACACTCAGCACGCCGCAGCAGATTAGAAGCGCACAGAATAGCAAGTAAATATAATAAAAGTGCGTCAATGTCAGCGCGGAAGTTGAAAGCAATTTGCTTAGTGTTATTAGAAAAGTTCAGTTGGACAATTGGATGAGAACGTCGCTGGGCATTGCAAATAAGCCGGAAGCGAAGGCGTTTCCTTTTTGTTGCGTATTTTTGGAAATAATATGCAATTTGAACTGAGTAGTTGATGTGAATGGGTAGAGCGAATAGCTGACTGCGGGAAAGGGAAATTTAAATTCATTTAATTTAATTTCATCATTTCATCAAATAAAATGCGAGCAAAGAATGCAAAAGTTAATAATTTATGGTAGAGACACTGGTCATTTATGCATACTTACTTTCATGATCCTGCAGACCTTTTATTGGTTAATTTCAGCATACAAGTTTTATCTTTTAAATGCTACAAAAAAAAAAAAAAGAATTATAACAGAGGAATAATAATAATCATAATAAATTGTACTAAATATAAAATAAATTGAAAATAACAGTTAGTATTAAGTAAATGACAAGATAAGGAGGAAAACAGAGAACGAGAGATTCGAAGATATAGGGAGATAGATAATTAGGAGAAATGCTTGAAAAGGAGATGCTTAAAGATGCGGCTATTAGATACACTTTTGATATTAATTGGCAATGAATTCCACATTCTAATTGCGGTCACGTAAAACAGCCTGCCGGAATTGACAAAGTTAAATGTCGGTGCAACAAGGTTCATACTCCTCCTAGATTTGCAGAACTGCAGCTTTTCAAACAAATATAATGGTGTTTTCGTATGAACTAGTCTGTGCAAAAATAAGCAGTTCCTGGCAGCTAAGAAATTCGGTAAGCTGCAACCAAGTAGCTGATGACTATGATCAGATATGTGGTCATGCTTTCTAAGACCGTACACATAGCGAACTGCATTATTAAATGCGACTTGAAGTTTTAGCTGGGACTTAGAGTCAAACGAGCTATAGACTACCTCCGAGTAGGATATGACTGGCAGTATTAGTTGAAGTACCAGTTTCCGCCTAGTTTCAACTGGTACGAATGGTGCAGTCCTTCTCAAATTATGTAGGGTATAATAAACCTTGCTCACCACAGAATTTATGTGATCCTCACAAGAAAGAGTACAGTTGATATGGAACCCCAAATTCTTTACCTTGCTTACAAATTTCAAGGGTACATTATTGAGCTGAATTGGTGGAAATTCAGAAAATGAGTGGGCATTTTTTGAAATTGGCATAACAAAAGATTTTAGAGGATTTAGCCTCAACTTATTGTCCCTGGCCCATGCTGCTATAGTGTTCAGGTCATCGTTCAACCTGGCACAAAGGTCTTCAACGAGACCGATTGGCCTTGATAAGTACAACTGGAGGTCATCAGCGTATGCATGCATAGTAGCATGCTGACATTTATTGGCAATATCGTTAATGTACATTGTGAATAGAAGCGGACCAAGAACTGAGCCTTGCGGCACACCGCAAGTTAAAATATTGAATTCAGACAGACATTTACCCACCCTTACTCTTTGAGATCTTCCAGCTAGGTAACTATACATCAGACGGATTCATCAGATTCATACTTCGTATGAATTTCAATGAATATTTTGAGGTTATGTTAAGTAGGAAAGAAGGTGAACACATGCTTGTTATTTTATATTAAATTTTTTTTATAGTAAATGGGTGCTGTATGACCCTTTCAAGGGAATAAGTAAGCGTACTGGAGTGATGAAGGTTTCCATTTGAGTTAGAGAGAGATAAAGGAGAAGAAGAAGAAGAAGAAGAAGAGGAAGAATTATAAGTAAAAGTAAAAGTAGCAGTAGAAGTAGAAGTAGGAGTAGAAGTAGAAGTAGAAGTAGAAGTATAAGTAGAAGTAGCAGTAGAAGTAGAAGTAGAAGTAGAAGTAGAAGTAGAAGTAGCAGTAGCAGTAGCAGTAGAAGTAGAAGTAGAAGTAGAAGTAGAAGTAGAAGTAGAAGTAGAAGTAGAAGTAGCAGTAGAAGTAGAAGTAGCAGTAGCAGTAGAAGTAGAAGTAGAAGTAGCAGTAGCAGTAGAAGTATAATAAAAGTAGAAGTAGAAGTTAAAGTAGAAGTAGAAGTAAAAGTAAAAGTAGAAGTACAAGTAGAACTAGAAGTAGAAATAGCAGTAGAAGTAGAAATAGAAGTAGAAGTATAATAAAAGTAGAAGTAGAAATTAAAGTAGAAGTAAAAGTAGAAGTAAAAGTAGAAGTAGAAGAAGGAGAAGAAGAAGAAAAAAGAAAAAGAAGAACAAGAAGAAGAAGAAGAAAAAGAAGAGGTAAAAGTAGAAGTAGAAGTAAAAGTAGATGTAGAAGAAGAAGAAGTAGAAGTAGAAGTAAAAGAAGAAGAAGAAGAAGAAGAAGAGGAAGGAGAAAAAGAAGAAGAACAAGATGGAGAAGAAGAAGATATGAGATGCTGAACTTGCTGTACGATAATGAAAAAATCACCACATCTTCGATGAAAGGAAGAAGAAGAAGAGAAATAAAAAGATGAAGAAGAAAACGAAGGAGAAAAAGAAGAAGAAAAAGAAAAAAAAGAGGAAGAAGAAGAAGAATATAAAAAGAAGAAGAAGGATACGAATAAGGTATGAAATGTTGAACTTGCTGTACGATTATAAAAACAAAAAAACCACATCTTCTATGAAAGTATCAACTTGAAAAAGTGCTGCCCTTACTTGATGTAAACAAATGAAAAGCAGAGTCATCTAGCAAGAAGTTATTGAAGAAGTTCGATATTCGGGAAAGGCTTATTACAGCTTGTTATAGAAATTCGATTTTAAGAATCATAGGAATAATTTTTAACTGAAATTCGGTCTAGAAAATGATGAAAATCGTATTTGTATCAAAAATACGCATCGGTGAAGGATAAACTATGCCTGCTATTAGTGAAAAAAAACATGAATTAGTGAGACTATTAACGAGAAATAATTCGACACGTGGCTTTTAATTTTTTCGAAAATTGAAATCTAACGGGGTCAACTATGGGTTAAAAATGTATATGGAGAAATAAGTTTTTATGGACTTTTTGACTTCAAACAAGCGAAAGTATTTAACATGTAAAATAATTCGATACGTGTTTTTCACGTTTTCGAAAATAAAAATCTGACCGGGTCAACGATCGATTAGGTGTTTGTGTGGGGATACATGATTTAATGCGCCAATTGACTTCAAATATGGTGAAAGCACTTCAAGTGAGAAATATGGTAATTAGATAAGCATTTTTTCATAAAAATCTGATGGGACCAACAAAAAGTTAAGAAAAACTCGATTTATTGGCCCCATTGATTTTAAGCTTGCGTGTAAAGTCGCGGGGCCCTGCTAGTGTAATATAAAAATATATGCATAGCTGGCGCGGCAGCCTCTTTACAAGGCAAAAGGATAGTTTCCTGCAATTTCGATTTATAAGATTTTTGAATTATTCATGATACAAACATTTTTGAAATCAATAATTAAAGAACATAAATAAAAGTTAAACTTTTTTTAATTGTAGTTTCATTTTGAATACAATTCAGGTATAAATTTATTTCATGAAAGTTTTAACTAACTCAAAGACTCTCAACGAAATTAGCCATAAGGCATGCAAATTGCAATTAGCTTCACAAAGCGAAACTTCTGAAACTTCTGTTGTTCTGGTCATCCATGTTTATTTTGAGTTAAAATCACACCAAATTGCAAACAAATTAACAAAAAATAAATCATAAACCAAAATTTTTGTATCCAACTATGTAACGCTTCAAGTTGGCAATGCACACAGAAAAAGGTTGATCAACTCTAACCGCTTTCCCACATTGCAACCGTGATTGCAGCAGCCGGCATCGTTGGATCCCTTAAATGTGCCGCATTCATTCAACCCATTGGCTTGCTTCCTATTTCAACGCAACATTGTTGTGCACAGAATGGAAAAAATGAACAAAAGATTTGAAAGAAAAAAATGCACGCCGACAAGCAGCAAACTCCCAAAGATGCACGGAAGCACAGTTTTTAATTGCTACGCCCAAACCCAAAAACGGGTTAAAATTTACACCAAAAATGTTTCAACAAAATTAAAAAGGAAAAAATCAACCAAAAAAAACAGAACGGGTCGTAATTACAATTTTAAGGTCGTTGCTGTTGTTGACGGCGTCTAACTGCGCCATTCTATCCATCAGCGCTGCTCATCGCAGAACTTAAGGTCATTTCGCACGATTGAGTTGGCAACACTTGGTCAAGTGGAAACATTAATTTTTAATGATAAACGCAAATGCGCGAAAAAGCGACAACGAGTGAAGGCGTGCTAGAAATTTCGCCATCGAACCATTTTCCACTCGAATATTTCGTTTTGTTTCCGAGTGTTGTGCGATTTGGCTTGGCGAGTAGTATCGAGTAGTGACAGGGTGAAAGGGGATAAAGGGGTTCGGAGTGAATGGGCAGTTTGCAAAAGGTTCACTTCTGTGCCCGTTGCGTTGGTCTTTGGCGTTGACTTTGCACGTTTGCCAATGTGCAATCATGTGTTTTGTTATTGTTGCGGTTGTCATTGTTATTGTTGTTATTTGTTGGTATCGTTTTGGCTGGTGCCGTATCTACACAGCACTCGCACGCGCCCCAGTCAGACTATCAATCTGGCCGCTTGCATTCCTGAATATTTATTTTACGAGCACACTGGCGTTTTGGCCGCCACGGCCGCAGCGTTGCCTCGCCGCGCCTCGCCGTAAAATTTATATTTGCGTTTGCATGCGGCATGCGCTCTGCATGCAGAAAAAACTTAAATGGAATACGTTAAAGTAGTAGAAGTGATTTATACCGACCGCGCTGGCAATTATTTTCGCAATGCAGACGAGGGCGGCGACGGCGATGGCGCGCAACTTGAAACTAATGGAAGATGCAAAAATGTGTGCGTAGAGCGCAGGCAGCGTGATTGGGTTAGAAAATGGAGGGTCGGGTGCCAGGGGTGGCAAAAAAAGGGTTAGCGTTAAGACAGTATGGGCTCAAGTGAGAGATTGTAATTTACGAAAAAAGTGGCCAGTTTTTTCGAATGCATTTAAAATTTGCAAGAAAGTGCGCGAAAATTTGAAAAAAGCAAAGAGAAGAATGAATTTGATAAATGTCTTCTTTTCTGTGGTATGGAATAAAATGGGGTGGAATGAGTTCGGAAAACTTATTGGCACTTGTTCGACAGTTAATGATTTTAAAAGGCTAAAAAGACTGAAAAAGTGAATAATTGAAAAATTGAAAATAACTCGCTAATAGAGTGGAATTATATGAAAACTGTAAAAGTAGCTAGCAAAACTTTTTTAGGGTCTTATTAATTTTTTCCAATTAATATTGAAAGTTTTTAATTTTTTTTATTTTTATTTTTTATTTTTACTGTCATTCATTGTGACATTTGAACTTTTTATTGCCTTAGTAACATTTTCGGAATTTTGTTATTGGATTACAGCGTTTTTGAATTGGTTTAACCTCGGAATGTTAAAAGGAATCGAAATGGTTCCATTTAAATTATTCACTAATCGTACAGGAAAATCTTGGGTGGCTTTCCCTCTAAAATTGAATAGAAATTCAAAGTTCAGTCAATTGTCAATAGTCAATTATTTAGTAAATTAGTTAGTTAGCTTGTTAGTTAGTAGGTTAATTAGTTAGTTAGTTGGTTAGTCAGTTAACTAGAAAGTAAGTTAGACAGAAAGTAAGTTAAGTTAGTTTAGTTAGTTTGTTTAGTCAGTTAAGTTAGTTTTGTTAGTTTAGTCAGTTTACTTAGTTTAGCTCGTTTAGTCAGTATAGTTAATTTATTCCGTTTAGTTAGTTTAGTTAGGTTAGTCAGTTTAGTTAGGTTAGTCAGCTCAGTTAGTTTAGTCAGTTTAGTTAGTATAGGCAGTTTAGTTAGTTTAGTTAGTTTAGTCAGTTCAGGCGCGTAGCCAGAACTTGGTCATGGGGGGGGGTTTTAAAAAAATTGTTTGGCAGTTTAGTATTACATGTTTTTTAAAGTAAAGTGCACTTTCCAAATAGGGCATTTTGTTGTGGCTTATGTGACTTAATGCATCAAAAACTAAATTTTTTCCCTGATTTTTAGTAAACATTTCATGAAATTTAGTGGACTGAAAGCGTCATCGTACAAAAATGTGCATCGAACAAAGATCCAATACTAACTATTGTTTTAAGAATGTTTAAACTTTAACCGAAGCATTTAAATTGATGGACCAAGTTTATGGTGATTTAAAAACGATTGTCAGAACATAAATGAGGACCAAAGTGTTAGCCAACTGAAATTTGCGTTCACCGTAGATCAAAAGATAAGCCAAAATCTTCATTGAAATTCTTGAAATTGGATTTAACCTTCGCTTTACTTATACCCACCCGGGTGATCTTTTTAATATCTGCACAAATTTGAAGTTAATTTTCAATAACATGAAAAAATCGTTTTTTTTTGGAAATTTTGTTCATGTTGAACTTGAATTTTGTCATTTTTTATACAAATGTACCTGGGTGATCCCAGGCGCTTTCGCTACCATTTTGATTAAAACTCACGATTTTTTTTGGCGTACCTATGTGTTCAATAAACCCTCTGGAAAGAAAACTTCATATATTTTCCATAGTCTCAAAATAAATCATTAAAGTTAGGCCTTTTTTCGAAATACGAACTATCGCCAGAGGAAGATACTAAATGCTGAGGTATGAAAAAAAAAGTATATATTATTATACCTTTAATACCTTTAAGCATCTCAATAGCATAAATTTATTGCATTTTAACTGAACATTTGGCTATCGAAGGATGCCATCCCATCTATTGATACTTGTTTTGACTGTTTTTTTGTTTTCTAAAAGTCGAATTTTAACCATCAACCACTCCTCGTTTTCACCTGATGCAACACCATGCGACTTTCACCTTCTCAAAGAATGCATTTGCCGATGAAAAAAGCGTTTTGAGAATGTAGAAACCATCCAAAAGGCTTGTACCGACATCCTGAAGGACATTCCGTTCGACGAACTAAACTACTCTTTAGACATGTTTTTAGAACATGCAAATCGCTACATTAAGCCTAAACGTGACTATTGAAAAAACAAATTAGTTTCGGTAAAAAAGGGGTTTTGTTAATATTCTTTTAAATATTTAAAGATGAAAAGACCTTTTTTGAACGTACATACGATGCATAGCGATTGAAAATGTTGACAAATTATAGGCTATGGGGGGGGGTTCTGACACCCTAAACCCCCCCCTTGGCTACGCCCCTGAGTCAGTTCACTTAGTTAAGTTAGTTTAGTCAGTTTACTTAGTTTAGTTCGTTTAGTCAGTTTAGCTAATTTAGTCAGTTTAGTGAGTTTAGTTACGTTAGGCAGTTTAGGTTAGTCAGCTCAGTTAGTTTAGTCAGTTTAGTTAGTATAGTCAGTTTAGTTATTTAGTTAGTAAGATAGTTAGTTTAGTCAGTTTACTTAGTTTAGTTAGTTTAGTTAGTTTAGTCAGTTTACTTAGTTTAGTTAGTTTAGTCAGTTTAGTTAAGTTAGTCAGTTTAGTTAGTTTAGTCAGTTTAGTTAGTTTAGACAGTTTACTTAGTTTAGTTAGTTTAGTCAGTTTATTTAGTTTAGTCCGTTTAGTCAGTTCACTTTGTTTACTTAGTTAAGTTAGTTTAGTCAGTTTACTTAGTTTAGTTCGTTTCGCCAATTCAGTTAATTTAGTCAGTTTAGTGAGTTTAGTTACGTTAGTCAGTTTAGTTAGGTTAGTCAGCTCAGTTTGTTTAGTCAGCTCAGTTAGTTTAGTCAGTTTACTTAGTTTAGTTAAAACGTTTAGTCAGTTTAGTTAATTTAGTCAGTTAAGTTAGTTTAGTCGGTTAAGTTCGTTTAGTCAGTTTAGTTAATTTAGTCAGTTTAGTGAGTTTAGTTACGTTAGGCAGTTTAGTTAGGTTAGTCAGCTCAGTTATTTTAGTCAGTTTAGTTAGTATAGTCAGTTTAGTTATTTAGTTAGTAAGATAGTTAGTTTAGTCACTTTACTTAGTTTAGTTAGTTTAGTTAGTTTAGTCAGTTTACTTAGTTTAGTTAGTTTAGTCAGTTTAGTTAAGTTAGTCAGTTTAGTTAGTTTAGTCAGTTAGTTAGTTTAGACAGTTTACTTAGTTTAGTTAGTTTAGTCAGTTTATTTAGTTTAGTCCGTTTATTCAGTTCACTTTGTTTACTTAGTTAAGTTAGTTTAGTCAGTTTACTTAGTTTAGTTCGTTTCGCCAATTTATTTATTTATTTTTATTTATTTATAATTAGTCAAAGAACAATTGTATCCTTACTGACTAATAAAGAACACCATAATGGATAAGTAACAATGTAAATATTACGTAACAAACGATAAACTTAATTAAAAACAGAGTTTAAAAAGTTCATAAAAATTGCTTTAGAAATAGTGAAATCCACCGAAAAATTCATTGAGATCTTATTAAATTCTATTAGAGCTCGCAAAAGAGGAGCATTTAAAGCATAATTCGTTTTGACGAAACCAACATTGAAAAAATCAAAGTGCCGGAGAGATCTAGAAGGGATGTTGAAGTGAATCCTCTCTAGGAGGGAAGGGCAGTCAACCAACCCGCAAACAACATCAAAAACAAATGACAGAGATAGGATGGATCTTCTATCCTGCAAGGTTTTTAAATTTATTAGCTTACAACGCGAGAAGTAAGAAGGAACAGGATCCTGAAAGTGTAGTGATTTCAGAGCGAAACGTAGGAAAACCTTCTGAATACGTTCCAAGCGATTAACGTGGCAATAGTGATATGGCCTCCAAATAAACGAGGCATACTCTAACTTCGAGCGGACAAGACAGGTGTAAAGCAGTTTGAGAGTGTAGGGATTGGAGAACTCGGAACTATTGCGTCTCACAAAAGCTAACATGGCATAGGATTTGGCAATGGTGGAATTTATATGACTTGTGAAGGACAACTTTGCATCAAACACCACCCCCAGGTCCTTAGTCTCAGTAAGAGATTTCAAATAAGTATTTGAGATTCGGTAGGAAGTCTGAAGGACAGAGTTGCTTCTAGAGAAAGATAATTTAAAGCATTTATTAATGTTTAGCGGCAAACGATTGCGAGAGCACCACATGTTGACAGCGTCAAGTTCTGCTTGGAGCGCCTGACAATCGGCGGAGTCCCTAACTGGTGAGTAAATTTTCAAGTCATCAGCATAAAGCAAAAAACTAGAACCCGAAAAACAACTACTGATGTCGTTTATAAATAAGGAAAAAAACAAAGGCCCCAAAATACTACCTTGAGGTACCCCGGAAGTTGCAACAAACGGCCGAGATGGAATATTGTCGACAACTACCACACACCTACGATTACTCAAGTATGACTTGATCCAAGCCAGAAAGACCGAGTGAAAACCCATGTCGGTCAGCTTTTTGAGTAGGATCAGGTGCGAGACTCTATCAAAGGCTTTAGAGAAATCCGTGTAGATAGTATCTACCTGGAGACCCTTTTGAAATGCAGAGATGCAGTCCTCTGTAAAGACTGCTAGATTAGTTATCGTTGATCGCCCAGGGATAAATCCATGCTGATTAGGGCAGATAAGACTCTTCACTGCGAAAAACATTTTGTCTTTAATGATGCACTCAAACAATTTGGAGACAGTAGAGAGTTTAGAAATAGGTCTGTAGTTAGCGACGTCGCTCTTGTTTCCACTCTTGTAAATGGGCGAGACGAATGCCAACTTCCAATCCTCAATGAACACACCAGAGGAAAGTGATTTATTAAAAATCACCTTCAGCGGATATATAAGGGCATCACAGTTTTTGAGCAGAATCGCTGAAATGCCATCAGCATCTGTTTGCAAAGATGTTTTAAGCCGTACTATACCATTTGCCACGTCTTCAGTGGATAGTGAAAGGGATCCAAAATTCACTGATGCTTTGATATTACTTAAAAAGTCAGCATCACTATCAGTATCTGAAGTAAAATTGGAACTGAAGAATTCAGCGAATAAGTCAGCAGCATCCGCGGTGGAAAGCGCAGCCTTATCTTTAAAGAATAAAGCAGAAGGAATACTGGAACGAGACTTTTTTGACTTTACAAATTGCCAGAAGGTTTTAGGATTAGATTTGATGTTCGCTTCGTAGTTAGAAATATACTTTTTATACAATAATTTATTCAAGCAATTGAATTGACTGGAGTAATGCTTGTAATTATCAAAATAGGCCATCTCACGATTTTTTTTGAATTTCCGATGCCATTTGTTTTTCAAGTTTTTTAGCTTCATAAGAGATTTAGTTTGCCATGGCAGTTTGTATTTCTGTTTCCTAACAAGTGGAATATTATTACGGCAAACTTCAATAACTTTATCCTTAAAAACATTGTAGCAGAACGCTACATCTGCATTAAGCAGCAAATTATCCCATTCTAGATCCGACAGCAGTAAATTTAAACTATTAAAATTACAAAGTTTATAATTAAACGATAATGCGGGCTTATCATGACTGACAGGTAAAAATTGATAGACATCAAGTTCAAGAGTCAGAGGAAGATGATGCAAGCCCGACGTGGAAAGATCAGAATGACATTGCGATAGATTAAAATTTAAACCGTTGGTAACGTATACTAAATCTAAGAATCTGCCCAGTTTATTGCAGCAGCCATTAATTTGCAAAAGATCGATACTTAAGAAACTATCAACTAAATACATTTCACAGGAACTGTTGATATTACTAGGAATTAAAACGTGATTATTGTCAATATGAGACCACTTGATATTAGTTAAATTGAAATCACCCAGCACGCACAGATGATTGTTGCCGAGCTTACTCGAAACCAGTGACATTACATTATCGACATGCGCTTTGTACAGGCTGTCAGCACTATTCGGTGGGATGTAAGATGCACAAATAAAAAGCGACCCCGATGAGCCTTGCACACATACGCAAAGTTGGTCCAGCAGAGAATCCTGATTGTCAAGAGAGAAAGCAGATGCGCGGTGTTTATTTTGAACTGCAACGAGTACACCGCCACCTCTCATATAGCCAGTTTTAAGTGCATCTCTATCTTTTCTGAAAACGTTGTATAGAGCGGAGTCAAAGAACTCCTCATCGAAAAAGTCCATGTTTAACCACGTCTCGATTAGAACAAAAACGTCGAATTCAAGTTGCGAAATCATGGCTCTTACCAACTGGCCCTTAGTTCTAAGGCCAGAGACGTTTTGAAAAAAGATTCGCAGCGGTTTAGTTGCTTTGCAATTTGGCGGCAAGGTCAAGGGTCGACATGCTGGACCCCGCTTTTGGGAAAAAACCGAAATGGGCGAACGTTGACGCTGGCAGGCCACAAATCTGGTATTAGCAGCTTCTCGAAGAGAGAGTCGGGGACGCCCAACTTAAAGTTGACTCTCTTAAGCGAACCCACAGAAACATCTTTCTTTACTAATTTGTAGCATGCGAGAAACCTCTTTTCAACGTCCGCATGTTTAGCAACATAGTCAGTTATGTTGTCAGCCGAGACTGATGGTGAAAAAGAAGCCAAGTGCAGCCACTTCAAACGCACAGCTACATCGAGTTCCGAGTTTGCACTAGAGCCAACAACAAGCAGCCGATCTCTTTTGTTTTTACGCTTTATGTTGGTCCAGTTGTTATGTTGTGAAGAACGCACAGCAGAATGTGAAGGAGCGTTATTAGCATTTGGCGATGCAATAGCAACAGCAGCATGAACTGGAGAAACGGCAGCGGCAGCAGAAGCGATACCTTCAGTAGCAGAGTGAGCGGCAAGCGTAGCTCCAGCGACAGCAGCAGTCTGAGCATATGAGAGAGCAGAAGTCGTAACAGCAGCAGTCTTAGGGCGAGTAGGAGAGCGCACAGGAGCATTAGGTTGTGGAGACTTTGAGGTGGAGCAGTTCTGTTGGGCGGTGAATTGAGCGCAGGCAGCTCGATTTGCGACAACAACATTAGAGCTCTTACCATCAACATTCGTATGGCCGAAAACCAAAATGAATTTGATTCTAAAATACCTGTGGGTTGTCTATAAGTTGCAAATAAATGTTTGAGCAAAGCTATTAAAAAACATATTCAATTCAAAAGAAACCTTAAAATAACTTCCCCACAATTTTTAACTGCAATTGTACCTTTATTTTAGTTCAAGTTTTAATTTAAACAGCACCAAATTTTTGTTTTCATAACAATTTCTCACAAACTTTACCCAATGCATCAAAAGTCAGCATGAAAATATTTAACTTATCCAATAAAATCCTTGAAATTGCTTTAAATAAAATTTTGTGCGCAACTCTGGTTGGCAGAATTGAATTTCAAATGTTACGAAAAAAATTTTAAGGTCATATATTAAATTGAAATATTTTATTTTCGCTTTTTTCTTGTTGCTTCTTGTTGTGTGTGTGTGTGTGTGTGCGCGTGTTTGGCTCTAAACGATGTGGCACCACATTTTATCTCGTGCTGGCCATGGCACACCAAACCGCAGCATATTTGTATAAGTAAAGTGATTTTGGGCAGCCAACCGAGAGAAAAAAAAGGACCGACAACAACACAGAAAGCAAAAAACAAGAGCTATTTGAATATATTTACAACAAAAATTATGAAAACTACAACCACCAACAGTCGAACAATAAAAACAACAACAACAACGAAAACAAGAACATATAATAACCCCTTAGACGCGAACAATATCGGCGCTGCGCCAAAATAAGTAGAAATGAAGCAACAACAACAACAGCAACAAACTGAACTCACAGATAGCGACAGCCATGACGGGTTGGAGCGGCATCAAGGCGGCAAACAGGCCGCGGCTGGCGCATTCACTAGCAGCCATTGCGTTCGAAGCTGCGAGTGCCGCAATTTTCTTCCAAAAACAACAACAAAATAATAATAATAACAAAAACAAAAAAAAATGCGAAAGCTGGCAATATGCGCGTTTAATTAAGGTCAAAATTTATTTTTGATTTGCCACAACGACGAGGCGCAGGCTGCCAACATGCAAATACACGCACACACACACACACACACATACAAACACACCAAATGTTGGAACATGAAGCGGGCGCAGGAGCCGTTGAGTGTGGTTAATTTTTTAAATTGATGCCTTTTTTCAGTTGAGCGCGTGGCGAGATGTGGCCAATGGTGAGGGGGGAGGGGGGGGAAAGAGAGGGGGGTGGGGCAATTGCAAAGTTTCAACATTTGGCGCTGCAATGCCAAACGCTGCCAACATGCCAAATTGCGCCCTAATGAACCGCAGGCAGGCAGCCGTCACAGCAACAACAACAACACCAACACCGTCAAGGCTGCTCGAGTGACGAGCGTGCGGGTGTGACTAAATCGACGGCCAATTGCAGTCTGTGAGGAAGCCAGCGACTTACTAAGCAGTAACTAAAAAAAAAAATTTAAAAAAAAACAACAACAAGGGTGCAAAATTGAGCATCCAAACGAGAATCAGGCAAAAAGTAATTAATGCGGCAGCATCCTCGGACCGGGCGCCCGAAATCGCTCGGTCACGGTCAAAATAAAATATTAAGCAAACAATTCGGCAAAGCCAAAATGGCGGACGCTGACTGGCATCGCTTTAGTGTGCGTTGTGCTTGTTGTTGTTTTCGTAGTAGTGGGAGCGGCGATAAAGGCGCCAAGCAACAAAGGTTGCTACTTGGCGAGTGAGTTAAAGGGGTAGCGGCGGGGGTTAAAGTCGTTGCTGTTGTTGTTGTTGTTGGTGTGTTAGTAATGCGCCACGTTTGAGTGTTTCGGTGGCCGAAAGGCAAAGAAAGCGCGGCCCCAGTGCAAAGGGCAACTAATAAGCAGCTGCAACAACAACAACAACAATAACAACAACACTAACAACAACAACAAAAGCTATGCAAAATAACTGACTACGAGTTAGTTGTTTTTAAGAATTTTCTCCCTGTGTCCTGCGACAATTTTGCTTTCTTTGTTTTGTTTTGTTTACGTTGTGCATATTTTGTTGTTTTTTTATTTGAAGAAGAAACAGCAGCACTAGTCAACAGTTTTCGAGTTTTTTGGTTGACAAAGTTCATTGTGTGCGCTATTGACGGTCGCCATGGCTCAGTGGTTAGAAGTATTTAGTGGAGTTGTGCAACTGCAGCTTTCAATAAATTTTTGGTTTTTTTCTGCGATTCAAAATTATTTAAGTTAAAAATGTTTCTAATTGGTCGTAAAATGTGATTAATGGTTCTTTTATTTGCATTTTTTAGTCTTTAAAATGTTTAACCAAAATAAAGAATCGTTCAAAGGCAGCTTGTCTAAGCAAAAGAGGATCTTTTAAAAATGAAATTCGCTCATAGAAAATAGATTCACAAAATGAAAAGAATTTCTTGCAAGGGTATCGAATTAAGTCTTCTAAGAATGGAACACATGGCCCCAGTTTTGATAGAAAACGTAGATCGGGTTTTTAAGCCTTAAATGGAAAGTCCACAAGGATTATGAATCGACATTGGCTAATCGGAATTCATGTCAAGGGATTATTGTCAAAGCTGCGAATGCACAGAACAGAAAGAAAGCGTACAGCATCTTCTCTAGCACTCAGTAGGCGAAAGCTACACACACTAGAACAACCGAAACCTCGCAGAGATATCCTTTATAGAGAGATTCAGTTAAAAACCTGCTCAGGTTCATAACTCGGTTGTGCTGTGCATCCGTTGCTGTTAGGTGGGAGGTGTTGCTGGGAAGTGCATTGGTTGATGTCTTTGATTAGCTCGGATTATGTATTTGCTACCACATATTTTCGTTATTCTGAATGGACACTGCTAGTGTTGTTGTTGTCACGCTATTACGGCTACGGTGCAGGACGTCTGATTCGAGCTGATCATCACAAATGATTCGAGTACGAAGGAAAGAAGATTGTCCAAAGGTGAAGAATTAGGATTAAATAACCTCAAAAACCTTCGAGTGCATTATTCATTTCAAGTAAAGTTGAAGCATTTTTTGAAGCTTTAATTATGAGGTTGAGTACTTAACATTTTTTTTTTAATTACCATATATTTTCATGTAAAAAAATAAAACAAAAATAGATACAATTTTCTCCATGTGACCAAATATAAAACTATTCATTAGAGTCAATTAGAGTCTAGTTCCGCTTTCAGGGAAGCTTGTTCGCTAGTCTATGCCAATCATTTTGCGTTAAGTGAGCACGACTAATGAGCGACCTTTTGGAATTATTTCTTGATGTCAACTAAGAATTGTGGAAGAAAACAATAAGCCTTTCGATTTGATTTTGGTGGCTCCAGATGTGTTTTTATACATAATCTATGTATATACAACTGCAGAAGTCATATCATCACTTTTTCATATTTCTTATTTTTCAACTTATATGTACTATACTGATAACACTACTAGACACGAAAAATGCTCCTAAAAATAGAAGTATGTTTTAGACTAACCTTCGGCTGCTGAATACGAAACTGAAAATCAAAAAATTTTCTTAAGAAGCGTTGTCGAAAAATCTTCGAAAAACACTTTTTCTCCTCTTATTTCAGTTATGAGCACATATCTCGTAAACCAACAATCCAACTAACCCGTCGTTCAGAAGGTAATTAACTAACCTTTCCAACGATGTATAGATTTTCCAAATCAGATGAGATTTGGGGAAGTTACTGACGATGAAATTTGAAAAAGGTGAATTTTTCGACCAATTTCAAAAATCATAAATTTTCGAACACTTGTTTTATAGATAAAATGAATGATCTCCTCTGGTTTTAAAATCTAAGATGAAAGATATATTATTTGAGCAAATATTAAGCCTAACATCAATAGAATTGAAAGAAAAATTACGAAGTTATGATGCACGGAGTGAAAAGACCAACTTTTCATTTATTACACTGTGCGAAAAATTTTTTTTTTTCCGAGACCCATCCAAATGTTGATATAGACGTGAAACTAAAGGTCATTTATAATATCCTGGCATAGTCAGTTTTTCATTGTCTGACCCAAAAACCTTCTTAAAGGACTTTAAAATTTTAAGGACATACACATTTCAAATATTTTTTTTAATATTTGCGATTGTGCAATGATGAAGACATGGGTATCAAATGAAAGAGGAGAATTGTCTCCTTTTAACTAAATTTTCTATTTTGAAGTTTGTTAGTCAGATTGTTGGTTTACGAGATATGTTCTCATAACTGAAATAAGAGGGAAAAAACGTGTTTTTCGAAGATTTTTTTAAAACGCTTCTTAAGAAAATATTTTGATTTTCAGTTTCGTGTTCAGCACCCGAAGATTAGTCTAAAAATTATTTTATTTTTAGGAGCATTTTTCGTGTCGAGGAGTGTAATCTATATACAACTATAAAAGTCATATCATCACTTTTTCATTTTTCTTATTTTTCAACTTATACATACCTATGTACTATACTGATAATTGTGATCAATTGACTAATTATAAATCGCCTATTGCCGACCGTAGCGCCATGCCGGTGCTACGATTCAACCACTAAAATAAAGCCGGGTTGCATTAACTTGTATAATTGGCAGCGGAATAAATAAATGAAAGAAGCACAAAAACGCTCGGCGGCAAATGGCGAAAAAAGCTGCAATTAAAAGCGGAGCAGAGCGGAGCGTTGAGCAAATTAAATGAAGAAGGCCTTAGTGCGGAAGCGCGAAAAAGAGCGCGTACAGTGTAGTGAGACAAGCTCACACTGGAAGCGGAAGTGAAGCAGGAATGGAAAGGATGAAATCAGCGAATGCGCCTCGACGAAACTGTGTCCGTGTTTGTGTTTGTGAGCTGCCGTTGCGCGCCGCAGCGGAAATTAATTCATTTGCCTTTCCGTTTCAATGATTACAGTACATTTTGCCTTTTCAGTTTTTTTTGTGATTTTTTTTTTGGACAGCATCGAGCAACAATGAGCACTGCAAAAAGCAGCAACAACAACACCAAACTACCACTGGCAACAAAAGCGCGTAATGCGAAATAAAATGAAATTACAACAATCGCCATGGCAATCGCAACGACGCGTCTGGCCAAACGTCGGCCGGCGTCCAGCACAGCCAATCCTCGAGATTCAGTGGTGAAAAATAACACGAAATTGCATAAATTAACCCCGCAATTAACATTTCGCTCAGTCCGCATTAAATAATGATGTAAATTACATAAATTACAAAGTCAAAGTCTGTTTTTACGATTTTTACGGCAGATTATTTGCGTAAGTCGCCTTAGTGTCCTCTCGTATTTTTGTGTATACTTTTGTTTTTGCTTTTGTTGTTATAAACTTTTCATGCAGTTTCAACAATGACGCGTGGTTGTTGACAGTTTTTTTTTAGCTTTCTGCTTGCATGACATTTCGACAGTGCCTTCACCAGAAATTAACGACAATGATTTAAAGTTGCTAGCAGCAATTTGTCTTTGGCCGCTGAAGCCCCGAGCGAGTATTTAAAATTCAAATTTCTCGACTATGCTTGCCAATGATTAATTTCTTTGAGAAGACTACTTTATTTTTGTCGATGTCAGTTGACTTCCGGTTGAGTTCGGGTGTCGAAATGTGTGCACTTTTCTGAGAGCTTGAAATTAATTTGCATAATTGAAGCGAAGCTAAATTTCAGCGTCTCGCCGATTGAGTGTTGGAGTTGGAAGTGCTGTACACATTTCGTAGAATGGAATGCAACAAATGAACTACAACACAGCCTAACGAATTAAAAAAACACAATTAACCAATCGGACACAAGTTGAAGATGAAAAAGAAAACTTTTCAAATTACTCTTCTGCTTTGCAAAATTGCAAAGCCTTAAGTACTCTGAAGGTTTATTGCTTTCATGGAACCACTGGGCCAAGTGATTCAAAACAGTTTCATAACAGATTCATAACAGAAAGAACAACGCTACTCGCTTTTTGGTCTTGTCTGAGTTAGGATATGAACCACGGACTCTTTGCCTAAAGCGGATAACTTAATTGGGGTTTTGGTCTTACCTGAGTTGCGCTATGAATTTGTGTACTCTGAGGCGGTTAGAAGATGCTAACCGTTGATGTGAGAGACCGAATTACAGAGAGTGCATTTCTGGTTTGTAATAATGCGAAATTATCTCCCTGTATAGATGTTCTCCATCATCTATGACCTTGATGGATTCAAGTCCAGTGTCCATAAACTCTTCATTCAAAACTCTGCTTTCTAATTTTTGCATGTTTCCAGTGCCAACAAGATGCCCGCTAACGCCTTTAAAGAGATCCTTTAAGGACCATTGAATATTATAACAAGTTCCAGAAGACATGCAGTTCCTTAAATAGGGTTGGCACATTTAAAAATCAAGGAATAATAAACGGTTTGAATTGCAGGAGTTCCAACTATGTAAAAGTCCCATGTCAACCTCTGTTTCCTTTTCTGATCTAACGCCGAATGACCCGCATGCAGTGGTTGTACGGTTATCAGAGACAGGATCTGAAAGGATTATAGAAAAAATGTCAGTTAAATTAAGAATCTGTTTGGCTCTGGTTCTTAGTTTTGACATCTCTTACAGACTCTGGTATGTTAAGTGCAATCTCAGCCCAAACCGCTAAAGCTACAAATATGAAATTTAAACTGTAAATACATCTTGAAAAATTAACCTGGGATTTTTTTTTTAAATTCGGCGTCTAAATGGGCAAAACATGGGTTAAGGTGTTGTATGAAGAAACGCGATTGAATGGGCCTATTGATTTCAAATTTGATGAAAACACTTCAAATAAAAAGTACTTCAACTCGTATTTCTTATATTTTCGAAAATCAAAATTTAACGAGGTGAACCAAGAGTTAAAGTTCGTATACGGATACCCTGAACCGATTGGCCTATTGACTTCAAAGTTGGTGAAAATACTTGCAATCAAAAATGGTTTGACACATGTTTCTAATTTTTTTTTGGAAATCTGAACTTAAAAGGGGTAACCCAAGGGTTAAAAGTTTGTATGACGAAGCATGATTTTTTACGCCTTTTGATTTCAAACTTAATGAAAGTACTTCAAATGTGAAATAGATTGGTATGCATTTCTTATTTTTCGAAAATCAAAATCTGAAGGGGGGTTAAGGGGCGGGTTAAGAGTTTGCATGAAGAGACTGTGAAAAAACATGAATTAGCCTATTGACCTCGAACTTGATGAAAATATTCTTAGCGAGAAATTATTCGACACGTGTTTTTAATTATTTCGAAAATCGAAATCTAACGGGGTCAACTATGGGTTAAAAGTTTATATGGAGAAACAAGATTTTATGGACCTTTTGACTTCAAACTTAGTGAAAGTATTTAACATGCGAAATAATTTGACCCGTGTTTTAGATTTTTTCGAAAATAAAAATTTGACTGGGTCAACAATGTGTTAAGTGTTTGTGTGGGGATACATGATTTAATGCGCCAATTGACTTCAAATATGGTGAAAGTACTTCAAATGAGAAATAATTAGGTTCATATTTTTCATAAAAATCTGACCGGAAAGGGTTAAGAAACACTTGATTTATTGGCCTCATTGACTTTAAACTTGGGTACAAAGCCACGGGGCCCTGCTAGTCTTAGATATGGTGAGCTGGAAATGGAATATAAAAACTTGATTGAGGGCGGTTGGTTGGAAGTGCCTACCTTAAAGCGGATCCCACTTAGGGCATGAAGGCAAACTGTGATACTACATGCAATCGACCGTTCAACCGCACACTCATTGAATCACTTTGAGCTTCTTATGAAGCTTAGAGACATCGAATAGTCTTATTGGCTAAATCTCCTACACTATCGAAGAAGAAGAAGTTGCCAAGATAGTTCATGCTTCTTTTGAATAAAGCAGGACGTGTGCATAGAATTTGAAGTGTGTTTTCTTTATCTTCATCGTCTAGAAGTCGTTTGAAAATCACCTCAGCTTTCTTGCGTGGGGGCCAACTATACAATCACTTGTAAGGACACATGGTTCATGGTTCTGATCTGGTCCCTGTTTAGTGAGATAAGTTCTTTGGTACATCGAAAGTCTAAGGATGGCCAAATTTGGCGCGCGAGAAAACCAGTGTTGCCATTAGCTCATGAAGGCCGTAAGATTGCCCAAAGGTGGGACTCGCCTGATCTATTTTAGGTTTTTATAGTAGTTGCGAGCCCGAGCATTTTCTATTCAAGAAGGCAGGCAATAGCCGAGGTACAATGGACAGAAACGTCTTAGTGTCTTGGTAAATTTTTTTAGAATTTTCCCCAAATATATCTTTGAATGAAAACGGGGAAGTATGAAGTACAATACTTGTTTATAGATGCAAAAAACCATCTGTCGTTTTATTGTTAAATATTAGTTAATGTTTTATGTTGTTTGTTTATTATTAATTTGTTTTTTATTATTAGTTTGTATTGTCCACACTCGAAGTAGTTCTTAGTTGGTATCTAGTATCAGCAGAACGTTGAAAAGAGAGTCTAAAAATTCCGTAAATTAATTTGACAGTAACACAAATCCTATCATCACAAGTAGTGTGCAATATTGCTTGACAAGTTATAATATGCAAAGTGTATTTTGTGCAGTGATTTTTAACATTTACATAGTCAGAGATGATCTCTGAATCACACAATTCTATGAAATTAGTGCACACAAATTACTAATTAATTTACTGGCGTGCTTAAGGCGTTTAAGCTGCAATTGTTGTGACGTCAAAGTGTACTCTGACTGGCTTTTTGCCATTTCGACACGCTCAAATGTAATTCCAGCAAATGACACAATGTGCCAATTTAACTTAATTGCATTCTCCACTGACACATATATGTACTTATATATATATATGATACATACAAATACTTATATTTAGATTTGTGTATGTATGGAATTAAACAAGTTTTTGTTTTTGCGCTCAACACTTGTGGCAACAAGGCCGTCAACCTTTTTGCTTTTGGCTTCAAGTTGCTCACTAATCACTTTGCGTCGACCAGTCGAATTTGTTAACTCTCCCCGAACTAAAGCGCCCAACAGCTGCACAAATTCATAGAAATTGCTTGAGTCGCGACGCTGAAAGCAATTTGGATTCGCTGTAGGCGTACAAAACTAATGATGAAACTTTTCCAATTCCAATTCGGTGTCGATAAGCAGACATGTAGTGGGCGAGAAAGAGAAATAACAGGGAGGCAGAGACAAAGTAGACGAGAAAACCACATTACGAAAAACACCAAACATCAACTCGAAAATGGCTGCAACAAGATACCAGAGAACAACAATTGCAAGCAAATTAAAGAACGATTTGGCTGAAGGTAATAGCAGCCAAATGGCGACTGAATGGGAGCGTGAAGGGACGAGAGGAAAACTGGCAAGATAAGTAAACAATACGAACGGATGATCGCATTAATTCACTTGTTGGCAAAAGGCAAAATAAAAAAATCTGCCAACATACACAATGACGCATGTATATCTCAATGTGTGAGTAAGTGTGTGTGTGTGTGTGTTTCTGTTTACAATGGCAACACGCATTAGAGAGGAGCAAATGCAAGAAATCAATGTTGGAAAGAAACACTAAAAGTGTTAAGCACAACTGGCAGCAATGTGCACACAGTCAGACTCACACTCACACAAAAAAAAATACACTAACAAATATAGCGATTTGAGGAAGAAAAAAATTGTAAAACAATACAAGCAATTACCAGCACAAACAAGCTGACAAAAAGCGTCTAAAATACAGACATTCCAATAGACAAACGTGGGATGTGAGGGGAGACAGACATGTGGACGGACAGATGCACAAATGGACGAACGTACGAATGGACGGACAGTGCAATCTGCGAACAAAAGCACAGACATTGAACGTGAAGTGCAAAAAGCACATGAAAGCACAATGACTGTGTCGTGAGTGTTGCATAAAAAGTTGCAGCGGCGGCAGCGGTTGTATGTATTAGTGAGTGTTTTTGTTTCGGTCTCTGTATTGTATTGTTTTTGTACTCGTATTGTGAGCGCAAATAATTGAAGAATTGTTATTTGGGGGATTTTGTTTGCGCCGCGGGCCGCGTCTGGACAATTGTGGACAGTGCACTGAACGAATGTAGTTTGCAAGTTTAGTTTCCGGCTTGTCTGGCACATGTTAGAAAGTAAAATAGAATAGAAAACAGACGCTAAACACAAACAACTAAAAGTAGCCATGAAAAGCATACAACGACTATGAAAGATAAAAAAAGCAACACAAATATTTGACAAGATGAACAGCAAAGAGCTGGGAGACAACAAACTGCCACAGGCTTAAACAAGGCTCTTGGTATCAATTTGCGCAGGGAAATATTTCTCCGCAATAGAAATCAAAGAATCAAAGAGTCTTTGTTCCATTTTGGTTTGTTTGTACATATTTCCATACAGAAATATTATTCAAAACTTGTTTTTGTGTTTTGTGTTTTGTTCCTGTTGGATGGATGTTAGATTTCATATGGAAATTGAAGCCTTCCATAGAGTTTGAGTTAACATTCTGAGTTGAGTTGACTCTCATCTTAAATGGTGCAAATTTAAAAGTCCTTAAACGAGCAGCGTCCAGCGAAAATCAAATGTGTCCGTGAGCGTTGAATTTCGTGAAAAGTTTTCATTTTTTTTTCGTAATTTTTCAGCTGGTACGGCGGGCACGTGGGAGCAGCAGCCGAAATAGTGAAGGCTTGGGGCAGAAAAATTCGGCATAGTTAGTTACAAAACAGCACTAAGGGCGCCCAATTGCAAAGCAACGGAAGTTTGTTCGTTCGCGTCCACTGGCCGTTACAGCGCAACGAAAAGGGTATTGCTGAAATTTGTCGTTGTTGTTGTTGTTGGTTTGTGTCCAATCGGACCACTTCTGCGTTGACAGTAAAATCGATTGTGCGTGCGTATAGGTTTTTCTTTGCACACATGTGCGTCAGTGTTGACGCTGGACACACTTCCGGCTGGCCGATTTCCTTTTTTTTTTTCGAATAAGCTTTACAAGCGAGCAATCATACGAGTACACTGAAGCGGTAGGCGCAAACCGTTGCTCGAATGTAGTTGGAGTGGCCATACATGAAATTTTATTAAAAAAAATAAAAATGTATGAAGTAATGGAATCCGTAGGAGTTTTTTTTTATTAATAAACAAAGTTATTGAGGGAAGGGAAATGAGAAAGTTGGATTTAGTTAGGTTTAATGTCTCACACTGTTGAGAGAGACTATTTAAATAACCAGACCTAATATTACAGGCAGAAGTTCAACAAATTATTAGGTTAGGTTAGTTGTGGCTCATTGTGTTTCAGGCTCAGAGAAAAAGTTTGAGAGCAGAGAGAGAGAGAGAGAGAGAAGAGTGGCGAATACGATAAGGTGGCCACTTGTTCTACTGTGCAAAGTTTATGGACTCTCTAGAAATATTTCAGGAGATTTCACAAGGCAAAAGCGCAATCTCGATCTAGACAAGGCAGGACGTATGCAGACAAAATGCTCTGTGCTGTCTTTAGAGAATTTTCTAATTCTAATTTTAGGACTAGGACTAGGACTAGGACTAGGACTAGGACTAGGACTAGGACTAGGACTAGGACTAGGACTAGGACTAGGACTAGGACTAGGACTAGGACTAGGACTAGGACTAGGACTAGGACTAGGACTAGGACTAGGACTAGGACTAGGACTAGGACTAGGACTAGGACTAGGACTAGGACTAGGACTAGGACTAGGACTAGGACTAGGACTAGGACTAGGACTAGGACTAGGACTAGGACTAGGACTAGGACTAGGACTAGGACTAGGACTAGGACTAGGACTAGGACTAGGACTAGGACTAGGACTAGGACTAGGACTAGGACTAGGACTAGGACTAGGACTAGGACTAGGACTAGGACTAGGACTAGGACTAGGACTAGGACTAGGACTAGGACTAGGACTAGGACTAGGACTAGGACTAGGACTAGGACTAGGACTAGGACTAGGACTAGGACTAGGACTAGGACTAGGACTAGGACTAGGACTAGGACTAGGACTAGGACTAGGACTAGGACTAGGACTAGGACTAGGACTAGGACTAGGACTAGGACTAGGACTAGGACTAGGACTAGGACTAGGACTAGGACTAGGACTAGGACTAGGACTAGGACTAGGACTAGGACTAGGACTAGGACTAGGACTAGGACTAGGACTAGGACTAGGACTAGGACTAGGACTAGGACTAGGACTAGGAATATGACTAGGACTAGGACTAAGACTAGGACTAGGACTAGGACTAGGACTAGGACTAGGACTAGGACTAGGACTAGGACTAGGACTAGGACTAGGACTAGGACTAGGACTAGGACTAGGACTAGGACTAGGACTAGGACTAGGAGTAGGACTAGGACTAGGACTAGGACTAGGACTAGGACTAGGACTAGGACTAGGACTAGGACTAGGACTAGGAATAGGAATAGGAATAGGAATAGGAATAGGAATAGGAATAGGAATAGGAATAGGAATAGGAATAGGAATAGGAATAGGAATAGGAATAGGACTAGGACTAGGACTAGGACTAGGACTAGGACTAGGACTAGGACTAGGACTAGGAATAGGAATAGGAATAGGAATAGGAATAGGAATAGGAATAGGAATAGGAATAGGAATAAGAATAGGAATAGGAATAGGAATAGGAATAGGAATAGGAATAGGAATAGGAATAAGAATAAGAATAGGAATAGGACTAGGAATAGGACAAGGAACAGGACTAGGAATAGGACTAGGACTAGGAATAGGAATAAGAATAGGAATAGGACTAGGAATAGGACAAGGAACAGGACTAGGACTAGGACTAGGACTAGGACTAGGACTATGACTATGACTAGGACTAGGACTAGGACTAGGACTAGGACTAGGACTAGGACTAGGACTAGGACTAGGACTAGGACTAGGACTAGGACTAGGACTAGGACTAGGACTAGGACTAGGACTAGGACTAGGACTAGGACTAGGACTAGGACTAGGACTAGGACTAGGACTAGGACTAGGACTAGGACTAGGACTAGGACTAGGACTAGGACTAGGACTAGGACTAGGACTAGGACTAGGACTAGGACTAGGACTAGGACTAGGACTAGGACTAGGACTAGGACTAGGACTAGGACTAGGACTAGGACTAGGACTAGGACTAGGACTAGGACTAGGACTAGGACTAGGACTAGGACTAGGACTAGGACTAGGACTAGGACTAGGACTAGGACTAGGACTAGGACTAGGACTAGGACTAGGACTAGGACTAGGACTAGGACTAGGACTAGGACTAGGACTAGGACTAGGACTAGGACTAGGACTAGGACTAGGACTAGGACTAGGACTAGGACTAGGACTAGGACTAGGACTAGGACTAGGACTAGGACTAGGACTAGGACTAGGACTAGGACTAGGACTAGGACTAGGACTAGGACTAGGACTAGGACTAGGACTAGGACTAAGACTAGGACTAGGACTAGGACTAGGACTAGGACTAGGACTAGGACTAGGAATAAGAATAAGAATAGGAATAGGATTAGGACTAGGACTAGGAATAGGAATAGGAATAGGAATAGGAATAGCAATAGGAATAGGAATAGGAATAGGAATAGGAATAGGAATAGGAATAGGAATAGGAATAGGAATAGGAATAGGAATAGCAATAGGAATAGACATAGGAATAGACATAGGAACAGGAATAGGAAAGGAAATAGAAATAGGAATTTGAAAGAAAAGGAATGGAAAGAGAAGGTAAAGAAAAAAGGAAAGGAGAAGAAAGAAAAGAAAAGTAAGAAAATAAAAGGAAGCAAAGGTGTTAGCACCGTGGGCTGCACCACTCGGGGCCCAAGTGAATCATTTGAACCCCTGATTCGTCCATTATAAATTCCTTTTTATTGTATTCTGAAAGTAGCCAAGTTCAATGATTCTTAATAATGTCTTTATCGA
Source organism: Melieria crassipennis (assembly GCA_963668005.1). Taxonomy (NCBI): domain Eukaryota; kingdom Metazoa; phylum Arthropoda; class Insecta; order Diptera; family Ulidiidae; genus Melieria; species Melieria crassipennis. Next base: position 95,981,073 of record OY764963.1, on the reverse strand, counting down.
GATTACATTAGGTTGAACTGTCCGACCGATACAGCAAAATAACAATTTTTGTAATATAATGAAAGTCCACGTAGTTGAAAGTGATCTTTATTTTTTGTTGCATGGTCATCTTATCCCATAAATATGTAGAAACGCAGAAATGCCTGTTTGCCTGTCACCTAGCCGCTCAAAACTTGAGCCAAAAAACAAATAGAAAAACTCGCAGCTTACCATAAAGGAAACTTGGAACTCACAACTGTCGCCTGCAGCAGTTTGCTTGCTTTCACTTGTGTACATACGAGCATTGTTGTAGTTGTTGTTATTGTTTTGTAGCACACATGCACGTGCAAGGCACTCGCCTGTAATGAAGGCTGCAAGTGGACCTCTATAAATGCGAGGCCTGACGTAACTTATCCCTTCACAATCTGCGGCTGTTCGCTCACTTGGGCCATGCATTGCTGATATTTGTGTCCACATTGTCGCTACTGTCCAAGTATGGTGGCCCCTCTGATTTGCCTTTTTCTCACGTATGGCGCCCCGCCTCAACCTGCTCTAATTCCATTTTGCTTTTCCCATTTTTGCTATTTTCTAATATTGTTTGCTTTGTGTTGTTACACTACGTTTTCCATTGGTTTGCTTATCGTTATTGTTGTTTTCTCGGTTTGTTTGCTGGATTTTCTATGTTTCCGCTGGCTTTTCGGTGCTGGTGCTTCTTCGTTTGCGCTTTTTCTTTATTTTTTTTGCATTCTGTGGATTCCAATCAATCCATTTAACCCACTCAAGCTGAAATAAATTTTAGACACTCACTCACTGACCAAGCAGAAACAATCTCGAGCGATGCCAATAACGATAACAATAATTGCTGTCCTGGGACAAATACAAATACTAACCCATATGCTTGTCCAGTCCCAGTCGTAGGCGAACAATTGCCATCGCACTCACACACACACACACACAAACGGATGCAGTGCGCCTACTGTTAGGCCTAACGCCAGCTCCCCTCATTCCCCCAATCAGTCAGCATCGTTTTGTGCCCAGCCAAATGTGTTTCTAATAAAAGCCAACCGCCGCTGTGGCAGCGTGTTCTGGCGTTGTGCTGAATTTTGGTAATTTAAAGTTCCAAAAATGGCAACAACTCGAAATCGATTTGGCCTGGTCGTTACTTTGCCTTTGTTTGTGTGGCCGCGCCAAATAACTGTCGAACTCGTTCGTCGTTTTACTGTTGCCCAGTGCTGTTTTTTTGTTTTGGTTTTGCTGCCAACGGTCGAGCTGGTTTATTTAGCCGGATGGCTGGCTGGTCACTTTTGGCCGCGCAGTGTTGTCCTGCGTTGCGTTTGTTGTGTTGTGGCGGTGTCTCTCTTTAGCTGCGCCTCTGTGTGTGTGTGTGTGTGTGTGTGTGTGTGTGTGTGTGCGTGCACTATGCGACATGTGTTCGGCTCGTCGACATTATGTGTGGGTTTAGTTTTATGTGCGCGCCCATAGTTGCCGGATTGCAACAACAATGTGGGCGTATTTTAATGAAACATTCGTGTTGGGCGGTGCCGTCGTTCACTGCTCGCCATTGGCTTTTTAATAGCTTGACAGCAAGCCGCTATTTGGCGCGCTAAGCTGCTTAAAGTTATCACCACTTAAGTACAACGCTAGCCAAAATATACGATCAGCTGGATTGGTGACTTGGCGTCATAGTTCCTGTCAGCGTTTAAGTGTTGCGGCTGTGAGTTTTTTGTTTGTTAAGTGCTCGCCGATGTTTACTGTACTTTTTTTGATATAATTTATTCTCGCTTCATTGATTATGTATCTTTATATTATTTAAAATACTGATAACTACTCAAATAAATTTGAATTTTTGTGCTTCATTAGAATTGCAGCTTCCGCCATTTTTTAATAACTTTCGAACCAATAAAGATAGAGTAATGAAATTTTGAGCAGCCGCCGTGGCTCAGTTGGTTAGTGCGTTGGACCGCGAGTCGAGGGCAGCGACCCAGGTTCAAATACTGCCTGTAATAACACCTAAAAAAATAACGGGAAAACTCGTTTTCTCTTTCGGTGGCTGTCCTCTCAGCTGGAAATGGCAAACCTCTGAGAGTAAAATTGCTTATGAAAGAGCTCCCAACCTGCCGTTCGGAACCGGCATAAAACTGTAGGTCCCTTCCACCCGCGTACAAATTCACACGCACAACACGGGTGGTTGCGGGAAGCTAGGCCTTAGTCTCGCGTAAGCGGGCTGTCGTGCCAGTCAATTATTATTAATTATTAATTATTAATTACTAGTGTCCGACCGAAACCACTTTTTTGGGCCGAAACCGAAACCGAAACCGAATATTCGGTTTTTTTTTAATATTCGGCCGAAACCGAAACCGAAACTTTCTAGTTGAAATAAAAATCACCATATCAAGCACTTTTTTCAACAAACGAATTTTACATTAAGTAAATAAAGAACAAACAAACAAACATAGCATAAATAAATAAATACTTATTAATAAAAACAATTGATTCATTTTTTAAAAACGTAAACAAGAAGAAATCACCCTTTCGTATCTTACTCGATAATAATCAAAATTAAATAATTTAATATTATATGCTAAAAAAAGAAGTTTATTTACATTGCTGGCATCTAAATTACTCCTCCTTTTACTATATATCTGCTACAAAGTAAAATGTAAAAAATATTCTAGAAAGTTTCGGTTTCGGCTATTCGGCCATTTTTTGGCCGAAACTGAAACCGAAACCGAAACCACTTATTTGGGCCGAAACCGAAACCGAATATTCGGTCGGACACTATTAATTACACTGTGCAAGTCCAAAATTTAGACATGGGGGGACCTACTGGGTGAGTTTCCTATAGGTATACTGAGTTGAGATCCACCAGCCGTTTGGTAAGATTGGCTCTAGTTTATGAGAAATCCGACTTTGAAGTTCGTCGAGTTCGTCGCTTAAGTCTTCGAACATATAAATGCTAATAGGTCCTAAATCGTTGCGAATATCGCTTTACTGTCTTCGGCAAGTTTTTAGATATTTTAACGACCAACAAATTTCCTTAAGACACCAAAGCAAAAAAACCACATTCAAACTGTGTAATTGCGATATGTGCATTTTTTGGCGCAGCGCATCGTGGCGTATGAGTGTTATTTATGTGTAATTAATTTAGCTCATTTCAGACGAGCCCGACGCTTAACACTTCGAACGTTTAAATGCTAAATCGTTCCGAATATCGCTTTACTGTCTTCGGCAAGTTTGTAGATATTTTAACGACCAACAAATTTCCTTAAGACACCAATTTCCGTAGTGATTGCGCGCTTGCTAGCCATCATAGTGTGCTTTCCACAAACATAGCAATATCTATTAAATGACGCTGCACCGCATAAATTCATTTTGCGTAGTTCTATTAAATTTGTTTCTTGAATAAATGAATTCACGTTCCGACACTAACAAACAATGAAGCTGTTTAATCTGCTGTTGGTTGGCTGCTCTGCTCTTTGACTTTTCCACAAAGTAAAAACTGATATACTTCAATCAAATGCTGTTGCTTGACTAACGCTCCGGATATCCGGAGCCTTTATTTATCACTTATTTTCTAGTACCCAGTTCCAGTACCTAGTTCTAGTAGCCAGTTTCTAGTACCTACTAACTACCTACTAGAAAATAACTATCTGGCAAAAATAGCTGCGGTTAACCGGAGCCTTTATTTATCACTTATTTTCTAGTACCTAGTTCTAGTACCCAGTTTCTAGTACCTACTAACTACCTACTAGAAAATAACTATCTGGCAAAAATAGCTGCGGTTAACCGGAGCCTTGATTTACCACTTATTTCCTAGTGCTTACTTGTTAGCAATTTTCTGATCCTATCGCTTACCAGCGCATGCATTCGCGTAGGTAGCATGTATGGCAACCTAAATACACAGCGCGAGAAGAGCATGCAGCCAGTACCTGGTGACCGGTACGCTCCCATCGTGCCTGCGTTACTTGAACTTTTGTGGGTTTAATATTGTTTACTGAATCATGGGGGAAAGTCAAGTTTGTTGCTTTGTTGAGAGTATGAATGGAAATTCCTTACAGTTTGGCATGCATAAACGGAAAATCTCATTAAATTGACGAAAAAGTGGGGTTTTTGGGACATTTTTGTCGAAAACACAGTTTGAATGTGGTTTTTTTGCTTTGATCGTTGATCGTTAAATTATCTACAAACTTGCCGAAGACAGTAAAGCGATATTCGGAACGATTTAGGATCTATTAGCATTAAACGTTCGAAGTGTTAAGCGTCGGGCTCGTCTGAAATGAGCCAAATTAATTACACATAAATAACACTCATACGCCACGATGCGCTGCACCAAAAAATGCACATATCGCAATTACACAGTTTGAATGTGGTTTTTTTGGATTGGTGTCTTAAGCAAATTTGTTGGTCGTTAAAATATCTACAAACTTGCCGAAGACAGTAAAGCGATATTCGCAACGATTTAGGACCTATTAGCATTTATATGTTCGAAGACTTAAGCGACGAACTCGACGAACTTCAAAGTCGGATTTCTCATAAACTAGAGCCAATCTTACCAAACGGCTAGTGGATCTCAACTCAGTATACCTATAGGAAACTCACCCAGTAGGTCCCCCCCATGTCTAAATTTTTGAGGTCAAATTTCACGCACAGTGTTATTAATGAAATTTTGACACGTGATCAAGGAGACTTTGGGTTTTAACATACTTACTTTTCAAGAAAATTTGATGTAAATTTACAAGGATATAAAGGATTAAAATTTCTAAATGACCTGTTTCATATCCTTTTTTACAAATTGATAAAAAAATAATTTTATTTAAATTCTTGAGCCTTTCCTCTGTAATTTGATATATAGGGTGTTTTTATTTAGAGGTATAGAACTTCGAATTGAAATAAAACACAAGAAAATCGTTTTAATGTCCAACAATTTGGCTTTATTGGAAGGATAATTTTATGCCATTAATGTTTAAATATGATTTCGGGCATGTGGCCGCCGCGGCTGGCTCGAATAAAGCCAATTCTACAGGTCCAATTTTCAACCACTTTTTCGAGCATTTGGGGCCGTATGTCGGCAATAACGCCACGGATGTTGGCTTCCAAGTCCCCTAACGTTTCTGGTTTGTTGGCGTAGACGAGCGACTTCACATATCCCCAAAGAAAATAATCCAATGGTGTCAAATCACACGATCTTGGTGGCCAATTGACAGGTCCATTCCGCGAAATTATGCGCTCATCGAATGTTTCCTTCAATAAATCGATTGTGACGTGCGCTGCGTGGCATATAGCGCCGTCTTGTTGGAACCACAACTCATCCACATTCATGCCATCCAATTCGGGAACAAAATAGTCGGTTATCATGGCTTTATACCGGTGCACGGTGGCGAATCGATTCATTCGGGTCCTCTTCAACATTTTGCTCTACAGCGGCAATTGTTTCTTCGGTGCGCACTGTTCGACGTCTCTGCGGATGCGTATTATCACATAGAGTAAACGTAGTGCGAAAACGACCCATGGTTAACCGAATTAATTGCTCTGATGGACGATTATGTCGACCATAAAATGGACGGAGCTTGCGGTAAACTTCGCGAACTGAACCATTATTTTCGAAATAAATTTGCACGATTTGCAAGCGTTGTTCTTTTGTCAACCTGTTCATGATGAAATGGCAAACCAAACTGAACATAAATGACATTAGAGTTGCCAGATTTGACCACAAAATGCCAGTTTTATCTCTATTCGAAAAACAAACCTCTAAAAAAAACACCCTATACATATCACGATAGTCTAACGAGGTTAAGTGTTTTTTATATTTTTTTTATTTTGTATCCCTTTCAATATTTTGAAGTCCTTTTAAAAGGACAAAGGATGTAGAAATGAAAAATTGAGTATGGATTTTTCCCGGTGTGAAAAATGCTATCGCACGGTGTAATAATAATGATTAAGACTACTTTTGTAAGTGTTAAAAAATGAGTGAGAAAAATTTGAATTTTTTATTTCATTCAGTGCAACTTACATCGACCTTGTCGCTCACAAAATTCCCAAATTTCAATGACGTATTTTTTTCGTTACTAAATAAATGAACGACTTGTTGCAAGCACTCAAGCATACGTCTGTCTAATTGGAATGCAAACGCTATATGGATGTGGCGACATATAGACACTTGGATCTTGAGAAACTGTTGAGCGAAAGAGCGCCAAATGCAACACACACACACACATTCACATTGAGATTTTCATACACTCACAGATTGTCGAATCATTAGCGAAATGCAAGCAAGAGCCAAACATGACATGAAGACAGCCAAAGCGGCCAAGCATAAAGCACAGCAGCGGCAGCAGCAAATTTCAGCTATGAACTAATTGGCGAGCAAGCAGAGGAGCGGGGGAGGAAAATGTTCGCTTAGCTGCTCCATGTCGAGGTCAGAGTGTAGTGTGCTTTCTTATATTTTGTATATGCGGCGCACTTAATACTTATACTTTACTTTACATTATGCAGATTTATTACTTTCGTTGTAGAAAACTAAGCTACTGTTGTTGTTGTTGTTCTTACCACTATGTGGTTGTGCCTGGCTGCTTAACGTAATTATAAAGTTTTGCTTTGGCATTTGGCGCTGTTAATTGAGACACACCTGCACGTACAGCACGACGGGCCAGCAGGGCGTATACACAACATTTGAATGCTGTGCAAAAGAAATGCCAACGCGCACGCACAAGCGACGTCTTACCGTCACCAGTGCCATGGCGTTGGCTTTAAGTTAACTACAACAACAACAACAACATTAGCGAGAGCATTAGCAGCAGCAGCAACATTGGCAGCCATACACGTTCGCGCGCCCACTGAGCGCAAACTAAGGCAACGTTCTTAATTGCAAAGCCTCAAAGGATTAGCGTCAGCGACGAGCAGATGAATTGCCTCTATGCCTGAATATGGTGAGTGGTTGCAGATTGAAGAAGTGGCCGGGGTGGCGGCGTTCTTAGAAGAGGTCGTTAGCAGGCGCGCTCTTCGTATTTGGTGCATTGCAATTCAAGTGTTCGACATGCACGACTGCGCAGCGCAAAACTAGATGTAAGTCCAAAAAATACGAAAAGTTTTGCCAACTTTTCTACGGCTTTTCTTCATCTTTTCTTTATTTTCGTCTGATATACATATATACAAATTTTTTTACGCAGAGATTTTTTGCATTTTTTGCTGTACGTTTTGTTACAAGTAGTCGAAGAAAATCTTTGCAACTTGCATTACCAGTTGGTCGAACAAGTTTTTTTCGTCAGCTTGCGCAAAGCCAAAAATGAAACTTTTTATTCCAAAAAAAGCCAGCATAAAAATAAATCTATATACAATGTCGCTTTTATGTTCATACAGTTACGTTTGTCTGTATTAGTTTTAGTGTCAATTTCTATAAAAATTTTCTATTTTATTATTTTTGGTGCACCTTGGCGCTGTTTGAATGGCGCCAGTGTAGCTTTTCTTCTGGCTGAAAAGCTCTTGAAAAAATTGAAAAATTGAAAAATGAAAGAAGTCGCTTTTTTTTTGTAGAGAATTGAGACAAATTGTGAAAATTGAATTGCACAAAATTGAGGCGAACTTTTTTTTCGAGTGTAGCAATTGACATTGCTGCATGTGTGAATTAAATCGAAGCTTAGTAGAAGTTAGAGCAGAGTGGAGTTATTTTTATCAGCTAGAGAAAACTGTTGTCTATATATTTTAATATTTGTTCCAAAATTTTCAGTTATTAGATTTGCAAAAAAAATAAAAAAATAATTCAAGAAATTGCAATAAAATTTAGGCGAATTTTTTTCGACATATCCGCATGTGTGAACTAAAACGAAGCTAAGTAGAAGTGACAATAGCGTAAAACAGAGAAAACTATTGGCTATATATTTTCATATTTGCACTTAAATTTTAGATAATAGGTGTGCAAAAACAATATAAAAAAATTAAGAAAAAATTCAAGAATTTGCGACGGTTAAGTTGCATAAAATTTAGACGAAATTTGTTCTTCATTGTCGCTTATACGAATTAAATCGAAGCTAAGTAGAAGTAAGTATAGAGTCAAATTAATTTTATCATACAAAGAAAACTGTTGAACATATATTTCAATATTTGTACTTAAAGTTTCAGGTAACAGACTCCCAAAAAAATTCAAACATATTGAGAAAAAATGCAAGAAATTGCCAAAGTTGTGTTGCATAAAATTGAGGCGAAATTTTTTCGTTATGGTCGTCATGTGAATTAAATCGGAGCTAAGTAGAAGCGAGAGCAGAGTAAGGTTATTTTTATCAGCTAGAAAAGACTGTGGGCTATATATTTTAATATTTTAACTTATTTTTTGAGGTAATAGATTTTCAGAAAAATTAAGAAATGTTGAGAAGAAATGCATGAAAGGCATGATAGAGGAAGATTTGAGAATGCTTGATTAAGTTGAGGCTGTGTGCATCTCTGCATTACATTTTAAATGAATTGCAATTGCTGTCGCTTCAAAGTTCTATTTGGCCATATTGAACCGGAATCTGAACGGGTTTAGTTTCTTTTCGTAAGTGCGAATGACAAATGTATCCATCATCCATCCATAACACACCAGAGACCAAGAAACTGTCAAAGCAATGGATTTCTCTGGGTGAATGTGCACCAAAGAAGGCCAAGTTGAGTATTTTGGTCAATACCTCATTGGCAACAAGTATGGAATGCATGTTGTGCCATTCACATAGACTACTTTGAGGAGAACGAACGAACTGCTATTGCATACTGCATATTCTCCAGATTTAGCTTCAAGCAAGTATTTTCTAAAAGAAATCCTTAAAAAAATAGCTCGGCTTTAAAAGATTTGAATCGAACAAAGAGATCATCATTGATACGAAAGCCTTTCCTGAGAACCTTGAGAAAATCTATTTTTTGGAAGGAATAACCAAATTTGAACAACGTTGCACATAATTCATGACCTAATTGATCTTCAGAAATAAAACAGTTTTTCTTAAAAAAATATATTTTATTCAACAAGTCACTGAATTCAAGCTGCCCCCAGGGCTTACGAAGGTAACAGTCCCACTTTGTCTTGGAGCCTTAAAAAAGGCCCATTGTGAGTCTTTTATTCAGGTGGAGGAATATCCAACAATTCATTCTAACTTGAAATCAGTCAATAATCCAATTAGACTTCTGGATCGAGCTGAGTAGGTTCGATAGTTCTGTTCTGCTGTAGTTCTGCTTCTGTGGCATAATGGCACATGGCCGGACCTATTTTTAGAATATATGTAACATTTTCCAAATTTCGTTTTTGCTACATAAATTTGGAACATAATGGGTCATGGATAGGTTAGTTTATGTAGGGTTAGGTTGCAAAGGTTGTGTGGAGTACCAGTTCCACTTTCACTTGAAGCGCTGAGAAAGATCCATGAACGAACTCACTTTCATATATATTAAGTTGAGGTTGTCCGGGTGTTTTTTTATTTTTGAAGCACCGCAGTTTCGATAGTTAACCTTGCGCCGCACAGTGCTTCGAGAGTGGACAAAAATAAGAAAAAAATTCTCCCGCATTTTGACAACTGTAGTATCATCTTAAAGTTAATTGTTTAATTACGCTGGATTCGAAATACTTTATTGAAAAAATTTCGAGATTAGGAGATATAGCTTGTCAAAGTCGGATATATTTTTACAAAAATTTAGGAAAAATTACATTTAGGAGCCTGTATTAAAAAATTGTAGAAAATGTGTTGTAAATAGGCTACTAATTTATTTTAATATTAAAATTACATTGATAGTAGCGGGACCGCTAATAGTTTTTTTTTGTTTAGCATAAATAATTTTTTTTGTACGAATTTTCAAAAATGAATTTGTTTTAATCAATGAAAATTAAAAATAACCAAATTTAGAAAGACAATTAAAGTCGAATGGCGTGAACTGGCGTATGGATTTTCTTCTCTTAAATGCGCAAACAAAATTCTGCGTCTTTTTGCGCCTTTGGGAAATATTCATATTTTTCGAAACTAGGGGACAGTGGGGAGTTTTGAAGCATGGGGAGTTACGAAGCACGGCCATAGATGTCGCTTAGTAGTGGTTTTGATAGCTCTTACCTACTGTCAACATTTTTTAACCTAAAATCTCAGTTTTGTACTAGCACTCGTCTCGATAGCACACTTTTTTGTATCTATCCAGACAGTGTTTTGAACATTTTGTTCGAAAAGTTTTTTTGAGCATTCGTGTTAGTGGAATTTTCGTAAATTTTTCAAGCGAATCGAAAAGGTGAGTACAAACAAAATAATGAACAATGATTAGGCTTTTAACGTTCAAAAGGATTTATGCAAAAACATTCGATGTGTACTGACGCGGTGGCATTTTTAAAATAGTAGCGAATGGGGAGAATTGAAGCACATCTAGTGGGGAGATGTGAAGCACGTCAAATATTACAGATGTCAACCTGAAATCTATTTTACATGCGTATGCGCATTATTTGTAAAAAAATTCGAATGTTTAGTACAATTCCAAGGATTTTTTTCAACGAATTGCGTTATTTATATTTCTCGTATTGTTTTTCGCAACATTTTTGCGTATCTTCATTTCTCGTATTGTTTTTTGCATCGCGTTTTCGAACGATTTTTTGTGTTTTTTCAGTCAATATGCCCCGTTATAAGTATAGTGCGAAAAATAAGCCAGCGATTGATGTTGATGCCATGGTGGCTGCCATCAAAGAGGTGATGATTGACAGAAAATTGCAACGCTCCGTTGCCAAAGCGTACAACATCAATGATACCAAACTGCATCGCTAAATTTTCGAGCTGAAAAGTAAAAACATAGATCCCACAAACGTCACGAATGAACAATTGGCCGATTTTGTAACCAAAAAATCTAGCGTGACTCGTGGAAGTACGGTCCATTTGAAGTGTGCTCGTATATTGGCCGACGGTTATACTTGCGTTCATTGCGAATCGGAATGATTGAGCAACTTGCCATTTTTCACATTTTTTAAACAAAAGTTTAATTTTTGTTCCATTTTCTCAACTCTAATACATAAGAAACCTAATTATATGTCATTTTCTCCGATCCCAATAAAGATTTTTCACCAAAAAATGTAATTTTCTGCAATTTTTAGCCGTGCTTCAAAACTCCCCACGATTTCTGAATACTCCGAAAACCAGTTTTTTGGGCCAACAGACAAAAATTGTCGATTATTTTTGATTTTATGCATATCCATCAACTAGGAAGTGTATTTTAAGACGCTCTAGAGATTCTGTTTGAGAGAACGTGAAAAAAATTATTTTTGTGGTAGTTTTAACCCCCAAAAAAAGCATGCTTCAAAACTCCCCACTCTCCCCTACTAATGTTGATTTTTGTACAGAAATCGCTTGAGTTCAAATTGCGATCAAAATGTGTAACCAAGTCAATGCCACGAATTATGAATGTTTTTTATAAATAGGTTTGGGGCGCTTATTTAACCCATTATGAGCCACATTATCTAATTTTTTCATTATTATGGAATTTGTTTGCTAAAATGTGATTTAATGCTTATATATTCTGAAAAAAAGGACGAATGTCTAATTTTGAAGAAGGTCTAATTTTGAAGAATAATTTTTATACTAGTCTCGCCGTTATAAATTGAGCTGCATTGCATTTTTATGGCTGCGTCCTATCCATGTAAAGCTCTAAGGATACCAAACAAAAACATTATTTCCTTTAAACAATTTCACCGCCCTCTTTCCACCCTTTAAAGGTCGATTTTAGAAAAACGCAAAATACGGGTTTCATTATTATTTTTTTCGTATATATGCACCAAATTTTTAAACAATCCGACCAAAAATAATGTCCTTCCATATAAGCTTCACCACCCTCTTTCCCCCCTTTCAAAGACAAAGTTTTTGAATTCGCCTCATTTTAAGAGTTGACTTTTTAAAATACAACTTTTGACCAAATTTCATCATTTCAGCTCCAGCGGTTTGGGCTCGGTGATGATAAAATAATATTTAACCTTATATATTCGATTTTTTTTTAACTATATATTTTTTTTGGAAACAACCACAAATATTGAAGTCAGCAGCCCAAAATGACTTAGACTGCAAATTTTCAGCGAATTTCACGTACTCCTCCGCAATTTTGTATGGAGTCGAAGCACTGTGCGCCGTATCGCGAAAACTAGATCAGAACCCGAACCCGAAAAACGTATCTATGGTATAATGGGACTGTCCTACTTTTATTTTATTATGTACATTGCCTAAATGAATTTTTCGTTAAATAAATTTAGGACATAATGTGGCACAATATTTCGTATTTTTTTTTTCAATATAGTTACAAGTTTGAAAATGTTCGCTTCTTCCATCTTCCACTCCTATTTTTCTCTAATATCTCCATTAATTCTACTTTTATGGAATGATTTAATAAATATTCCCCAAGCTGCTTTTAAGTAAATATTGAATATTTAAGTCACAGACGGCAGGCAGTTGGCTCCACTTCACCGCTACCACTTTGCCTTGACGCCAATCTTCATGGCAAGTTAATTGTCGCCCATGTCACATCACTCATGCGTTGGCTGGCTGCGCCGAAGTATAAATTAATTAAAATCATTTTACGTTCACGTTCGAGCATTTGTCGCACTCCGTCTTTCCTCTCTTTTCCATCATTACGCCTCACCTTGCCAACGAGCAATTCCTCCCCCCCTAGCAGCCGCAGTTCGAAAAAAACTTTTCAAAATTAATTACTACGACAAGCCATAAAAATCTGACTGCCGCTTGCGCCTTTAGTGGTGGCGGCAGTGCGCGCCAAAAAACTTGGCCTGCAAATGGCGAAAAAATGCAGCGACGCCGGCAACTGACTTGACTGCGCCGCTGTCTGTCTGTCTGTGTGTCTGTCAACGGGACTGAGCTGCGCTGAGTTGCGCTGAGTTGGGTTGTGTTAGGCTGCGGTTGTGTGTGTATGTGTCTTCCATATGTTGTCGTCATGCAAAAATGCCCAAATTTTATCTTTGCTAACGGTAAATATTAAGTAGGCGCTGCAAATACGCGATGAGAAAATAATGAGCCAAGCATGAACAGCGAGGTGTGCCAGGGAGGCAAAAGAATTAAGTTAATGAATTTATGTAAATGCAAATTAGGCGCGGCTGCTGCTGCTATCGTTGTTGTTCTTGTTGTTGCTGCTGCTACGGAAGTTCCTGTGTACGCTGGGAAATTAGCGAATCCATTAAAAAATCATAAAAATTTCGTTGGGGTTGAAAAGCCTTGTGAAAAGTAACAAAAAGCTACATGAAAGCGAGATAAAACATGTTGGCAGCTGATCTGCGTTGCTTGTGTGGCGAAAAGGCGCTCAATGCAGTGCAAAGTTGACAAATTTCTAAATTTACATTGAAATTATTTATAGGTAATGATCTAAAAACGTGGTAGGGCACACAAGGAAAAATGATTTTCGAAATTCAATCAATGCTTTCTTACTCGAAAGTTGTATGTTGACAGCTGCTGAGATTTAATTTGGTGCAACTTTCTTTAAAGCAATTCTGTTGGAAATTTTTACTGATATGATATTGAAAAGTTTCTTTTCACTTTAAATCAATTCATATGTTTTTCATTGAAATTTCTACTTTTTATTGCAATTTTTTTGCTTTTCATTTCACTTTCAGCCACAAGTTTTATTCCTTTTGCTGTGACGAACGCGAAAGTGTCCCCATTGTGTCACATTAAGTGCGCACTTTTGCCAATTGTTGTTACTTTGTGCGCTACCACAAGTTCATGTTGTGCGACAACAACAACAACAACCAAGTAGCAACTTGCATAAAAATTATGGGCGCCTGGGGGACAATTGCTGGAATTGAAAATATTGATAGATATGTAACATAAGTGTGACGTCTGCTGTAGCAGCATGCAACAGAACTGTGAAAGCATTTGTGACATTTCTCATTCTCTCAGGAGAATACAAGGAGAAAGTGTTGAAAAGAGCAGAAATGAGAGAAACAGAAGTAGTGAAGCAGTGAAACGTAAACATTTGTTTGGCTGAGTGAGAAAATTCAATTCAATTTCTCACCTAAACATAGAAAGAAAGTGAAAGAAGTGAAAAAGAGTAGAAACTAAAAGAGAGAGAGAGAGAGAAGAAGCGGTGAAAAGCCAAAAATTAATTCCTAAAATAAACACAAAATTCTATTGAATTGCACTAATCCTTTGCAGTCGAGCAAAGTTATTGAAAACTGGCCATTTTCATGGGCGCCTAAAATTATGTAAAATATTAATTAATTTAAGGCAAATATTTGCTAAGCTTAAAACATTATGCAGAAAAACTGACAGCGACACGCAGCAGAGAGGAAAAAAAATCTAATAATTGAAATTGCGCACATTTCAGCTGCCAATAACACCGTGCAACAAAAATTAAAAAAATTTGTCACACCGGAAAAAATCCATATGGACGTGAAACTAGAGACCAAACATAGTAATACTGCGTACTCAGTTTTTCATTTCTACATCCTTTGCCCTTTTAAAAGGACTTAAGAATTTTGAAGGGGATAAAAAATAAAAAAATACTTAACCTCGTTAGAATATGGCTATATATATATATCAAATGAAAGAGGAAAGGCTCAGGAATTGAAATAAAATTGACTTTTTAATCTATTTGTAAAAAAGGATACGGAAAAGGATGATAATGGATAAGGAAAAAGGTCCTTTGAAAATTTTAATCCTTTATATCCTTGAAAATTTATAAAGAATTTACTCGAAAAGTAAGTAAGTTAAAACCCAAGATCTCCTTGAGCACGTGTCAAAATTTTATTATTCTCGCTTCATTTATTTTGTATCTATTTATTATTTAAAATATTGATACGCAAATAAATTAGAATTTTTTACTTTATTAGACTTTCAGCTTCCGAATTATTTTAATAACCATTTAAAAGGTTATTGCGAACCAATAAAGGTAGACTAATGAAATTTTGACACGTGATCAAGGACATTTTGGGTTTTAATATATTTACTTTTCAAGAAAATTCTACATAAATTTTCAAAAATATAAAGGATTAAAATTTTCAAAGGACCTTCTTCGTATCCTTTTTTTACAAATAGATAAAAAATTAGTTTTATTTAAATTTTTTAGCCTTTCCTCTTTCATTTGATATACATTTCGCCATACTCTAACTAGGTTAAGTATTTTTAAAATTTTTTATTTTGTATCCCCTTCAAAATTTTGAAGCCCTTTTAATAGGACAAAGGATGTAGAAATGAAAAATTGAGTACGCAGTTTCACGCACATCTAGATTTTTCCCATTGTGAAAAATACTGTCACACGGTGTAAAAACAACAACATCAGCAATAACAACAAAACAGCTGCTAAAATGAAAGTCAAAGTCACGTTCCATCAGTGGTGCTTATTAAAAGTTGTCGGCATTGCAGCAATCAAAAAAAGGCCAAATACCAAAACATTAGCACCCACACACGCACATACATACATACCTACACATACGCATGTTTGTATGCGTGTGCAGTGGACTGGGAACAGCCGCTGTCTGTACACATTTTAATTAATTCATCATTTTTGTCAGTTTGTCGCAATTGTTTATTGAATGTCAGGCATGCGGCAGCAGCAGCTGTTCTCTGTTGTTCTTGTTATTGTTATTGTTGTTGTCATCGTCACGCACAGTCAACCCATATAAAGTACGCTTTAACGAGCTGACACAGCTTCATGCCGAAAACTTTCCGCGCCGCCAGCCACCGAATGTTCAACTGAGTTCGTTTCATTAGCTTTCGCACACCATTCAAATTGTAGCCAGAGTTGCCAAACGGCAAATTAATTTATTAAAAATGCTAATTATATTCAAACAACGTGCAACAGCACTTGGAATGTTGTGCAGAAATTGTGAATTTAACTATGGAAAATTTTATTACAATTTGTGCGCATCGTTCATGCCAAAGTCGTTTGAAAATAAACACAAACGGCTTCGTGTTGACTCTACCCGATGGGCTAAGATGTTGGGAGTGTTTGTCGTGTTGAAATTGAATTGCTTTTGAATTGCTTATGATTTTTGTGATAGTTAGCGTCGAGTAGTTGAAAGTGGCCGCAGGCTTACACAATACTATTCACTCTTAGGTCGTATAAAAGCACTCAAATAACTAACAATTGCTCTTTCAATTTTAGGTTTTCTGAACCTAGCTGGTCTGCAAATAAATCTGCTCATATTAACTGCGCTTAAAACCGGGAACTTCAAAAAGAAACCAGAAAAAAAGTATTAATTCTTGCAACATTCCTTTCACAGACGGCCTCCAGTGGGTAGTGCGTTGGCTTCTCATACTAGAGGCCCTAGATTCGAATCCCAGCTCGGGCTGCTGAAACACTCATCTACTTCTATCGCTATCCACATGAAGCTGATGAGAATTACAAGAAACGCACAAGTGCGCTCGTGGCAAGCAAAGGAAAAACCTCTAAGTGTGAAAGAAATACTGCCAACTGCCATTCGGATTTGGCATGAAAACTATAGGTCCCCTCCCCGACTTTCCAACATCCGTTTGAAATGTGAGTTGTAACACATGTTGGAAAAAAACAATGTTGCATACACATTAAAATATGTGGTATCACTCTTCTCCCATATCCTTTCTCTTCTCCTTTTTTCTCCCATGGGTAATGGAAGGATTGTGGCCTTCCTGACCACACTCACATCATGATCATCATCATGATTCCTTCCATAGGACTAGCAGAAATACGATTTTTATAAGCGCACAGAAGTGTCCTGTCTTTCATTTCATTAAGAGTCTTTAGTTCCTTCTATCATGTGACCAACTTAGACCACCTGTTGAAAAAAAAACATAGCCTGGACTCAGCTAATGCCTCCAGAAACTATCAGTCGCGACTTTGTATCAATCAGCAATTGAATTGCTTATTGAATCTTATTCCTAACTAAATACATTAAAATCAAATTTCGAATCGAGACCTTCATGGCAACAAAAAATAGAAGAGATAACAGGTTTTGAATGTGTAGAATTTATCTCAGATTCTGTATTCATACTCTTATCCATTTCTTTCTTATGTGCATTATTAGTTGTATGTTATGGATGTTCTGAGATGGACAGCTGGATGCTACGATTCCTTTTGCAATTCTGCCTACATTTTCGACTTACCGGTAAGTCGAATCAATTCGAATCAATAGTCAATTTTAGTGGGGTGGAAGCGGCCTTTGCAATTTTAATGTTCTACCAACTGCTTTTATGTTATTGAATACGGTTGGTATTGGTTCAATGGGCAGAAATTGAAACGAGATAGGCACATTTGTGCCAACAACAACATCCATTGTCCTCTCTGCCTGGGCCCTCTGGGTCTTTTCTTGACTTAGGACATACAGAACGGGAAGCAGCGTTAGAAAAAAGCATAAACCCACTGTTTTTTATAATCTTATAAGAGAGTCAATTTATTTTCCTAAAGAGATTAATGCTACTTTCTTCTCCTCATTCGAACTTTGGGTAGCATCAATGGCGCACACAGCATTTTCGTTGAGTGGCCATTCTGTACAAAAATGTTGAACTGAAAACCATTTGAAATCATATTTGTGCCTCATATGGCATATTGGGAGGGGCGTGAATAAAAATATTTGAAATGGGCACCAAATCTCCGAAAATTTTTGTCTCTAATTTGCATTTACATAAATATTAACACATGTTCATTATAATTTTGCGTATGGATCGATTTGTATGAAAAAAATTGAATTTAAACAGATCGCGTGTGGTTGATTATTTTCGTAAGTATTTTAATAAATAGTTAAAAAAAATAGGGGCAGCACTCTGGCGATTTGCCTCGGGCGACATAAAAGCTTTGTCCGCCATCGCCGCCAAATAACCCCGACACACCCCTGCATTGACACACACAATCAAACCTAATCAATCAAACCTAACAAAAACCAAAAAATCATAAAAAAATTTATACGTATACAGCTGCAAACACTAGCGACCTCATTGTTATTGTTTTTAGTTGTAATACAACTGATTTTCTATTTATGTTATAGTGCCGATGATTACACTGCACAACAGCATTTCTGTTGCATGGAATTTTTTACATGAATCTGACTCATTTTTCCACGCTGTTTTCAAAACCATACTCCGTTTTTATGTAACAGCTCTAGTTTTCGCAAAAAATGGGCGTGCCACTTTTTCGAATTTTCCTCGGCTTTTTTCTCGTTTTCGACTGTAATTTCTGAACCAATAATCCTATCGACATGATTTTTTATATAGTTCCACTTACGCCATTTTTTCTGACATTAATCAATTTTATGCGTCCTAAATTGGCGTTGTAATAAGGTTTCAAAGTAGGAAAATATTGAATTTCAAGGCGTTTTTTCTGATGGCGAAAATTGTACAGATGTTTCATAAATCCAGTTACGAAGTATATGAATATCTTAAGAAGAAACATCAAACAATACAACACAGCCAAATTATTTGGCGGAATACACATTCGTATCGAAATAATAGCAAAAATGTACCATAGCTATTTTCATCACATTTCATAGATTGTCCTTAAAAAATTTGGGGCCTAAAAATATGCAAAGTTTTTAATTTTTTTTGTTTAGAGCAATTCAAAATCTTTTTGTTTTTTGCTTGTGTTTCAGACTATAAATCTAACATATAAAAGAGCATATTTTGAGGCTCCTAATTTTTTTAAGGCAAATGTATGAAAAATTATGAAAATGTCTATGGTACATTTTTGTTATTATTTCGATGCGAATGTGCATTCCTCCAAATAATTTGGCTGTGTTGTAATGTTTGATGTGTCGGCTTTCATTATACACCTAACTCGTTAATTGATTTACGAAAATTGTGTATGTTTTTGACCATCAAAGAAAACGCCTTAAAATTCCATATTTTCCGACTTTGAGGTACAATTACCGCGGCATTTTAAAACTTATAAAAACAAGTTGCATCGGAAAAGAAGCCGTGCGGTGTTGTCTATTGGTTTTTTGGTTTAGAAATTACAATCAAAAATATGGAAAAAGTAGAGGAAAAACTGAAAAAATGACACGGTACCTTTATCTCACAAACTAGAGCTGCTAGAAAAAATCTGAGGATAGATTCGAAATCAGCGCACCGAAATTAGTAAGAAACAGTAGAAAAACTCCATGCAACAGAAAAAAAGTGTTTTTTGTTGTGCTGTGTTATCTGACGACAACTAGTAAAGGTTCACTTAACTTGTTCAGTTTTAGTCAGAACTAATTCAATTTTAATAACAATCTGTAGGTGCAATTATTTATCATTTAATGAAATTTTACATACCATATGCTACACGATTCAAAATAATAGCCATTCAGTGTTGTACCGTAGGGGGTGGGGTATGGTTTGATGTACTCAGATACAGTACAACTTCACAGGGATTATTTGAAACGGACGGAGATCATTGAAAGGGACCTAAAATCAATGGAATGGAATTGTAAACATTCTGAACATTTGCCTGAAGAACTTTCTACTAGAAACTTTTACGCCCAGAGGCATTGCATTTGCCTGTCGAAAGCGAATATCTCGACATATCGAGTTTCTGTTATGTTTTGTAAAATAATTTAATAGGCATTGCAGCTAATTATTCAAACTAGTTTATGTAATAGTTTTTTGATTTTCGCTGAATAATCATTCAAAGTCAACAACTCACTAAGTCATAATGTGTTCAACGCATTGGTGTGTCGTTCTTGCTGCCTGCTCTTTGATGGTGAAGTATTTTTGAATACAATTGTCTTGGAAGTCCATTATTGAAAGCATCTTCTAACAGCCCATAGTGAATGCCAACATCGAGTTTACGAATCTCAAGTGCGAAGTTGTTGACAAGACGTACATTCATTTCGAATATTGCTTTTTGAAGGCCGTCAACCGCACTTACAAATACATTTCGTCGCGTGCTCGATTTCATAACGATGACTGGGTACACAATATTTCGGTACATTTGGCTTTATTGATAAATGTTTAATGTCAAATTTTTCGAAGAGATAAGATGAAATATTTCGCATTTTAGGTGGGTCTGGCACTGATGCGAAGAGCCAACGGGTACAAGCCATTTTTGTACAACTTCACTGTGGATGGCTGCCAATATCTGAGGACACGTACCAATCCGGTGGCGCGCTACTTTCATCAGTTGTTTGAAAAGTTCTCCAACATCAATCATACGTGTCCATTTAGAGTAAGAAGCTCATACTCTCAACATTTATTTGGTTTATCTATTTATTTAGTGTTCAACTGTCCATGTATGGACTCCTTTTAGAATCAGCATAAAGCTATATATCCCTTCTTTTCATATTTCCATCTATCAGATTACATGCGCCAAATGGATGATTGTAGGTAGAAAGGTTGATAGCTTGTAGTGGCTGCTAGGTTGAGACACACTTAGGACTATTGTGATACCGAAAATTCCACGCGTTTGAAATGTGTATGTTACAACACACATTTCAAACGAATGCACAGTGATTTGTTCCATAGACAAAATTCAAAAAATTTATAGTCTCAGAATTTAACAATTTTGATGTCATTTGAGAGGTAAGGAAACCCGAACACATCTGTGCTAAAAATTAATTATTGTGTGTGCAAAAGCGGCTCAAAGTTGAATCTTTTTTCACAAAAAAATTTAAACACATATTTTCTGTTTTTTAGTCTATTGAGTAAAAAAATACAGGGTTACCACGAAGATGCTAAAACTTCAAATATAGATTAAAAAATGATTTGGCCATTTTCGCTTTTAATGTTTTCTCAAAATTTGCAAAGCTGAGGCTTTCACGTCACTTTTAATTTAAAATATTTTTCTAAATTAAAAATCTGAAAATTGGCAAAACTTAGAGGAAAATATCTAAAAAGTATGTGAAAGTATTTTTTTATTTTAAGAAGCACTCTTTTTTTTTATCGAATAATGTAATCACATCCTCCGATATCTTCCGATCTCAGAAAATAATTCAATTTGAAAAGTGGTCTAAACACCTATTTTTCGACAAATTTTATTTTATTTATCCCTAAAAGTATGCAATCAGCATGAAAAATTTAAAAATCTGCACAAATGCAAAACATAAATCTATTATTATCGTTTTTATTGCAAAACCAGAGGCTCCTAAGACAATTTCTGTTACTTTTTGGAATTATCAATGTTGACATTACCGATTAAATGTAAAATCTGAAAAATCTAGCCAACACACTTGCAAATTTAAGTCTCAGGCATTGCCAAACTACAAAAGTTTAAGAAAAACAAAATGGAGATTTCAATTCAGCAGATCATGATTAACTAGTATACCAAATGTTATGAAGAACGGACCACTCCTTCTAAATTTGTCCCGCGGTTGTATGGAGTCGAATCACTGTGGAATGGGGGAAGGGCGGTTTTTTTGTGGCAATTTTCCTTTCATACTTGGAGGTTTTGCCATTGTCTGCCAAGAGCGCATTTGTGCGATTCTTTTTATTCTTATCTCCTATATGTGGATAGCGATAGAAGTAGTACTCGTAGAGTGTTTCACCAGCCCGAGCTGAGAATTGAATCTAGGGCCTCTGGTATGAGAAGCCAGTGTGCTACCCCCTGTATTATCGAGACTGGCTGGTTGTAGAAAGGCCAAATTAAGTCGCGTCCTGGGCTTTTTTACAGAGCCAGTTTTTCAGAGACATTGCGTTTCAGTGTGGTGTTTTAAAAAAAAGGCTTAATAAAAACTTCCTTTTAACATATATTAATAATTTCTTCTTGCCTGTCAGCTCTGTACTTCTAAAGGCTCCATAAATGAAACTCACTCCATTCCTTAACCCAGAATTACAGATTCTAGTGAACGTCTTTTTCTTCAAAACAATTAGCTCAGCACAATGATTGGTGTCCTAACGGGTCACTACGTGGTAGGTATCCACACTTCAAAAGGATCGAAATAAAATTCGAATAGATTTTTTTTTAGAATTTTAGAAAGAAATTCAATGAAAAAACTTTGCAATAATACTTCGACAACCTATTAGAATTAGCCAATGAGTCTATTTGAAGTCTCCTTAGCTTCAAATTGGTTCCTTTAGCAAGGGGACACATATGCGTGCAATCAATTTTGGAATCACAACAGTCCCCATTTGCGTATGTGTGCTCCCCTTGGAGTAGTCACACTACTACTTATCTACTTATAAGCACATACTTATGTAGTATGGCATTATGTAGAACCTTTTTGCTAGAAGCAAACATCAGTAATTAAATAAGGAATCTCTTCATAAATCTTGGGCCAACCGATGCATCTCTTTAAAATGTCTTTATGTTTAATATATTAAATGTATGTATGTATGTACATATGTAGGTATGTCTGTAGTATGTATGTATGTATATATGTATGCATTAAATATATTAAATATTAAATGTTACATTATTTTTCTTTTCAAATACTTTTTTCTGCCTTTTAGAGTTACATTGCTGTGGATAAAATGTCAGTGTCGCACATTGATTACATGATGACCACAGTTCTGCCCATACCACATGGCGATTACATGATACACTCCACGTGGTACTCCTACAATATAAAACGTAGCATTGTTAAGGTTTATTGGAAAGTCTTTTGACGTATAGATAAAGCTAAGTTAAGTAAAAATAAATAAAAGAAACAAATTTGTTGAAATTGTCGCATTCATAAACATTTATTCGAGTGGCTTTACGTTTCAGTTGACAGTCAGTTGTATTTATTTATTTATGTACAAAAACATCGGCATTTAAGAGTCAGTTCTTTTGCATGCCACAAGTTGATAACAATTCAAATCAATCTTAATATTAAAAATAGAAGAAAGAAAAGGAGAAAAAAGAGAAGAAACACTTTAAGAAAAGTGTTTGAAAATATAATGCTTAAAGTGGCGTCTATTGGCAATTGATTTAATTTGTATGGGCAAAGAATTTCATAATCTAATATGGTGCTAACAAAGAATAGTCGACTGGAGCTGGGGAAATCGTGGGCTGGAAGTAGCAAGTTCATATGTCGGTGAGACTTAGACAACTGAAGGTTTTCATACAGATACTGGGGCCTTTTGGTATGGACAATTTAATGCAAAAAGATGCAGTTTTTTGCTTCCATATCGCTTTGCAAGCTGTACCCCAGTATTTTGTTTCTGTAGATTGAGATGTGCTCAAACCTTCCGCGCATTCAATGTTACTAAATTTTTGCAGGGACTTAAATATTATAAGTTTTTTAAGAAAATAATTGCAATGTAACTATTACAATGCAACATAAATTGTATTTGTTGATTATAATTATTATTTGCGACAATTAATTTTTACGTTGCGTAATAACTGTTATGAGAAACACATTTTTTTAGTTCTCGATAATTACACAGTACAACAATTTTAAACTTTTTGTGTGCAACAGAGTAACGACCATATATTTCTGAAAGAGGACATCATACTGATCATTTTGGCGAACAAAGTAACGGTGAAAGATTTCATCAAGAAATTAAACTTCTTGAAGAAAGGTATACAAGTAAATCCAACTGTACAATGCTCGCAGAGTACGTTTGGAATTTGAATCGCAATATTGACCCATCTAAGCATTCCCGTAAAGCGAAATATCCACGAACTTAATAAAGTATTTTTTGAAAACATAAAAATGGTTTCTTTTATTAAGAGCGTACTTTTTATGGTCCCCCTAGGTAAGAAGAACTACTTATTTTCCAATGGAAAATATATATTTTTTTTAATATTCAACATTTTTCTCAACATCTCAAGCAGAGCTAGCAATTTATGAAAAAAAATATTGAATGAAGGTTTCGTGTTTAAGGCTTTTTATTTTGTTGGGGGGGGGTTTTGATAAAGTGTTGGTGTTTGAAGACCCCCCCCTATTTTTTAATGAAGAATATTTTCCCAAAAGACAATATGGTATTTTTTTTAATATTTTACTCAATACAAGCTTTTTATGAAAAATTTTTCCGAAAAACATGAAAAAGGGGGGTAAGGAAAGGGGGAGGGGGGTGCATGTGTACCCAAAAAATATTCACACTTTTAATGTAAACAACTTTGTCCTAGACATCAAAGCTCCAGCTCTTCAAGTTTTTATACTTTCCGTGTAAAAGTCTATAGGGACCCCTTTAACTTTTATGTGCAAATTACAAAAAACTCAGACGTGCTGGACTATTACTTTGTTCGGCAAAAATGATCAGTATGATGTCCTCTTTCAGAAATATATGGTCGTTACTCTGTTGCAGAAATGCTGTTGTACAGTGTTATTATTGGGATTTTTTTCGTTTACGTTGCTTCATAAGTTTTATTTATGACTTTTTTAATTTACGTTATCGATAGCTACTTATTATTTTGAGAAATTTTTTTTTACTTTGTTGCTTCATAACATTTCATAACTTTTATGAAAGAATTTTTTTTACGTTGCTTTATCACATTTTGAGTACGAATTGATTTTTAATTGCTTAGTTGTTGATGGAAGTTAGTTGTCTGCAGTTAATTTGCGTTTGCCAATTTAAAACAATTAAAAATAAATTCATATCCAAAATGTGGTAATTCAACGTAAAAAAACTTCAAACTTCAGAAAAGTGCTTGAAAATTCAACAAATTGCTCCACAGCTGCTCAGAAGTTGCTCGACTGGGGTTAAAATCTATGACTGACCCCCACTAGTTTTGCCTAATGAACATTTCTTTCAAACATATTTATACTTTATCTCCATACAATTATGGAGATAAAGTATTTATTTATTTAAGCCCGTATTTATTTTGTACGGGCTCCCGTACAAAATAATCGTTTTTATTAAATAGGCTCCAAGTGCTTCCAGGTTGGCCCCAGATATTTCAAATCTAAGACCGACATTAATTTTTTTCCCTTCTGAATGTTTCTTTCAAACATACCTACCCGCTATCTCCAAGTCTTAAGGGGGCTGCCATACAAAACTGGCAATTTTCCATGGAATTGGCTGCCCACTTGTAAGTGTAGTAGTAAGCGTGCACACATCGTATCTCGGAAACTACTGAACCGATTTGAATGATTCATTCAGTGATTGGCATGATTCAAAAATACAAAATTAATAACAGTTTAAAAATGTACCACCAGAGGGCGTCTCCCATACAATCAGAGTTGTGAGATTATCAACTTTTGCATTTCTACGAAGCAAAAATCAAAATGTATTGTCGAAACCCCATTAACCTTTCCATTTCTAATATAATTGTAATTGTGATTAATTAATTACATTTTTGATACGCGCAAATATCTAATGGTATTGAAATAAAAGATTTTTTATGCTATCCTTTAAAATTTGAGTAATGACGTATGTGTGGTTTTGCAGTTTAAACGACGACATGACGACCACTGTTCTCCGAGTACCACTGGGCAACTACACGTTGGACATCACGTGGTACACCTTCAACATAAAACGTGTCATTATTCGAGTGAATGTGAAGCGTTACTAACACAGTGATTGCTTTACATAGACTTTGGTCAAACAAAAACAAAACCATAGCCACTTAATTAAGCCACCAGACCAGTTCAATGCCTTCACACACTTTCCACCCAACTGACAGCATAGCTGCCAGTCACTTTTCTTGCACAATGCTGAGCCATCAATGTGATGTGCGCTTTTTCGCTGACTGCCAGTTCATTTGCTGCATTTACAATAGAAAAGAAAGAAATTGCATTCAATTTGAAAACTTTATTTAAAGTAAATTTTTTTTCGCACACACAATTTTCACTCGCCGAGTCTCGCTGCATCACCACAAACAAACAAGCACACAAACAATAAAATGAAATAGAAAATAAAGCAAAAACAGAAACCGAAAAAAGCGCACAAAATCATTGACATTATTTCAATAGTTGGCAGTTTGTAGTTGGTGTAGATTTGATTGCATTTGGGTGACGTTTGCTTTTTGCAATGGCTGCCCACTGTCTGCCACTGACACAACGTTCCGCTGCACTGCGCGTCGCTCTAAATCCTTTTATCGCACAAATGGCGATAATTGACTTTTGCTTGCATTTTATTGTGAAACTTTTTCATTTCCATTGCACCAACAGAAATGGTTGTTGTTGTTGTTTGCCGTTTGCCATTTTTATTTCGAGTTTTCCGTTTTGGGTTTTTTCGCTTTGCATTTTTTAAAATTGTTTTCTGTGATGTTTCTGTTGTTCAATGGATTTTGCAAGTTATTTGGAATGTAGTTTTTCTGTATGTTGTGCGGTAAATTTTTTGAGCGACCACACAATGTTGCCGAAAATGCCGACAAATGACGACTTTATTGCAGGCAAATGTTGTGCGCAAATGTGTCTGTTAGACAAAAAGCGCTGTTGGCATTTTTTTTTTGTAGATGTATGAGACGAAAAGAGAATGTTTGGAAATTTTTTGTAAATTATTTTATGAATTTTTTGAAATACTGCACTGCGCTGTGAGAACATTTTAGTTTTAACAAAATCATCTAAAAGGCCCTAACGTGTCCTGTTATCCTGAGGATACTAAAATAAATAGAGAAAACTCTTTATAAAACAACATATCTGGACTTTAAAGAACCCCAACTCAGTCACATGAAGAAGTGCTATAGACTTTACGACTAGAAAGAAGTGGGTCAACAACCCAGTATGGCAAAACGAAGAAGCACAAAAATGGTTTATTGATTACTCCAAAACATCTACTGGTGTAGGGGCTGGTATAGTGGGACCAAGAGAACAACCTTCGACGATTTTTTTTAACATTTTTTAAAAATCATAATTTTGTATGGAAGGCACATTAAACGTTGAAGATTGGCAGTAAGTTTGTTTGGAAGAAATGTTCACAAAAAGAAATTAATGCGGGTCAGTCACAGATTCTAATCCTCTAAGAGCAATTTTTGAGCAGCTGTGAAGAAATTCGTGGAATCTCCGGGCACTTTTGCGATTTTTGATTTCGATGCGATGACATTTATATGCACTCTAGCTCCAAAAAATTGTTGGCTTATTCATTTCTTCACCAAAAATCAACAAATGAAAGGATTCAGAGTATGAAGAACTCATTCTTACTAAATCAAATCCATAGCATATACTTGTAGGTTTAGTTAGACCTATCCTTGTGTAGTAAAATTCATTCACGCCGCAAGCGTTAAGTAAATTCAAATTATTTTAGCTCATTACTATTTTAGAATTAAATATAATCATTTTATCTGACCTAAAACTATTTTTTTGAGATATATAATTCAATTGAAAGTAGCGCACTATTTTGTATAAAAACACCAACAACGTCTTCCCTTCGCTTCCGGCCATTATTGATCTCGTTTGCGTTCTTAAAATTTTCGCCATTTACTTTTCAATTTGAACTACCAAACTAAAACGGCCCTTTGCTTTTCGCCACTAAAGTGTTGCAGCTGACGCTAAATCAACAAACTACAACAACAACAACAACAACAACGAAAGCAATAATAAAAGCAAAAATAATCACACTAACAACAACCACAGTCAAACAGAATAACAAAGAGAGAAACGAAATTTGCTAAATAAAAGACCGTCAAACGGACTGTGGCAAGCGGCGAGTGGTTAGAGAGCGCAAGAAGGTGAGAGAGGCGAGAGTGATGAAGAGGCGAAAAGCATGGCAGCCACTATTGGAAATGCGTCAAACAGCAGCAAAGTGCAGCGGCCAAATTGAATGATACGCCAACGAGTGCGGCAGTCATGAATGGCGAACGAGAGCGCGGGGAGGCGGTGGGATGAAGGAAAAAAACATAAATGTGAAAATGTTCAAAAGCATAGAAATGGCGCAAAACGTGTTAAGTTGTGCTGTTCACGCTTCATTGAGTGCTGGCGCACTTTATGGCAGAGTACAAATTTTTTTATCAAAGAAAAAATTGAAATGAAATTCAAATTAAAAAAGAAACAAATTTGCAAATTTTACAGCGTTGTGAGTATGGTTTACATTTGATGCAGAGCGACAGTGGCAACAACAACAACAACAAAACCAACCACTCGCTGCAGCTTTAAAGCTACTGTGAGGACAACTAAAAAAGCAACAAGCAACAACAACAACAAGCAACGATAATGAGCAATTAAATTGAATTTTTACGACTGAGCAACTTTGAGCACACATACCTACCATACACATGCAAACTAACACATACATACAAAATACATACAAACACTCCCACCAAGCAAAATGTGAGAAATAGCCAACAATCGTCAGTGGCAATAAATTGGCGACTCGCCGATTTATTGCCGCACCGACAAATTAGCAACATGTCGTAAAAACACGTTGTTTCCAGGACTTTGAAATATCGAATTGATATGCTTTATATTTCAGTGAGATTGATCGCATTTAAAAAATGTTTATTCACTCGTCGACGGTTAATTGATCAACAGCATTGATTCAAACTCAAACAATGAGATCAACATTGAATCTTTGTATGCAAATGAAATTCCATCCCAACCAAAACTGACTGACTTTTTATATATTGATAATTTTCCAAACAATATGATGTATTTAGATTTGAAAACGAATCGTCCAGGCGATATGAAAACAACTCGTCCAGGCGATAAAAAAACGACTCGTCACGGCAATAAGAAAACGACTCGTTACGGTGAGTTGAGAAAAATTTGTTGCCGGGGGCGACTCGTTTGCTTATTGCCGGCAACAAAAAATGTCTGGTGGGCTCATACACACACCCATACACAAACCCATCTATCGAGCAGCAAGCAACCTTTCAAACAACTAAACTTTTGCAAATTTTATTTTCAGCTCAATTGTTTTTGTGTTGGTTGATTTCATTGCCTTCACACTTTGTACTTGTTTCGATATTGCTGCTGTTTTTATTATTATTTTTTTTGTTTTCGTTTTTGCTTTTTGCTTTTAATATTTTTCTTTGTGGCTAAATTCCTGCTGAATTCCTGGCTGCATTGTTGAAAATTTTGTTTTGTTTTTGTTGCTTATTTTTGTTGCTGACGCTGTTGGTGGTGTTAAATGTTTATTGTTGTTGTTGTTGTTGTTTTTTGTATGTATGTAAGACTATTTATTGTTCTAGCTGTTTTTGTTGTTGTTATTATAATTAATTTTCCTTTGGTAGCAGTTTTTTGTTTTAATAATGTTTGGGTTTCTCGCTGGTTTTCGATGCTTTTCTGTTTGAAGTAAACGCCCAATACACAGTTGGCGCTTAATTAGTTTGCTGGTGCTGAATTTTCGTTCCGTTCTAAAAGCTTATATGTGTTAGTTAGTTAGTGCTAACAGGGTGTTTGGCTAATGTGTGTTAAAAAGTTTGCTGCTGATAGACGAAATGTGTAAAAGAAATCAAGATTCATTTTAAGTTTAGCTTTAGTCTTCCTACAGAGGCGAGTTGTTCAGACGTTCGGTTGTATTAAGTATGCAAATTTAAAAAGATGTCCTCAAAAATTCCTCCTCTGCCTCCGCTTTGTGTAGGCCATCTCCAGTTGGTCACACCAAGCGATTATAGTTCGTTCGAAACTTGATTCTTCCACGGTCTCCTTCTAAGCCATCGACATACAACTACTCTGTCGAACACCTCTTTCCCAGAGATTCATCGTCCCTACGTGAGATTTATGGCAGAGCCAACATATGTAGCCGCTGGATATGTTAATTCGTTATGCTATGTCCATGTTACAATTTACCATAGTTTAAGCTCGTCTAGTACCCACTTTTAGCACCTGACAGCTTATAAAAAAAAATGTTTATAAGTTCTTCTAATAACTTTGTATGCAGTTCTTTAAAAAGCATTTGCGTGCTTGAAAATTTTAATACAATTTTGCCAAGTCCAATCTCACTGAATTCGAACAGCAGCCAATGTGTGCCACGTAATGCCGGCGGCGCCCTGTAAAGCGATGCAATATCTTTGGCATTAATTGTACGTTCAGCACCTACAGCACTGAATATGAAAAAAGCACAAAAGCAAATACGAAAAAGGCAAAACAGGCAAGTTGGCAACTTTGCTAAAAATTCAATTACAGCCGAGCAGAATTTAACAAAAATATGCTCACAGTTGGCCCTCGTTTAAGGCAGTCATTCCGTGTGCCGAGCGGAGCGGAAAAGCGTGCGCCGCCGTTTTAGGTTAGCACAGTCCATGCGGCATTGTGTGAGCGGCAATAAAGTGAAATAAAAAATGGAAATAATTATCTGCACTTTCTCATTTTTAGCATTTCGCCACGCTTCCGTCCCGCATCGTTTGCGTCTTTTTTCGCTGTGGTATTTGCAATTCGCGTTTGGCTGTCGTCCGTCGGCTGCCGGCTGCACTATCGCCGGTGACAAGGCCCACTTAAGCCCAGCTGTTGGCGTGCAGTGAGTGAGAGGCAGCATGTAAGGACATAATGATGCTCAGATATGTAATTTGATTAATTTCTTGGTCACAGCAATTTTGAGAAATTATGTTTGTCCTGTGCGGGCGATAATATTGCAACAGACATACGGCCGTGCAGACGCGTGCCAGCAGGGCGATGGGTAGTGAGTAGTGGGGCCAACAGCTGCAGGCGACGGCAGACGTACGAGAAATCAAGATTAATTTGGAGTTTAGTTGGGACAAATATGATTTGAGTGAGAGTGAAAACATGAGCAACATTGCACTGATATTATTTGAGGGCATTGCGGTTGTGAAAATGAAATGAAATTGTAATGACTTAACATAAAATAAAATAAAATAAAATAAAATAAAATAAAATAAAATAAAATAAAATAAAATAAAATAAAATAAAATAAAATAAAATAAAATAAAATAAAGTAAAATAAAATAAAATAAAATAAAATAAAATAAAATAAAATAAAATAAAATAAAATAAAATAAAATAAAGTAAATCAAATAAAATAAAATAAAATAAAATAAAATAAAATAAAATAAAATAAAATAAAATAAAATAAAATAAAATAAAATAAAATAAAATAAAATAAAATAAAATAAAGTAAAATAAAATAAAATAAAATAAAATAAAATAAAATAAAATAAAATAAAATAAAATAAAATAAAATAAAATAAAATAAAATAAAACAAAATAAAATAAAATAAAACAAAATAAATTCAAATAAAATAAAATAAAATAAAATGAAATAAAATAAAATAAAAAAAATATATATTAAATTAAATAAAACAAAAAATGGAAATACAAAATGGAAAATAGAAAACAGAAATTGGAACATACAAAAAAGTAAATAGAAATCAGAAAATTTAAAATTTAAAAATACAAATCCGAAAATTTAAAACTGAAAATGGAAAATACAAAATAGAAAAGAAAATCAAAACTAGACAATAAAAACTGGAAACTAGAAAATAAAAACTAAAAAATAGTAAACAAAAAACAAAAAATCACAAATAGAAAACAAAAACATAAGATAGATAATGAAAATTAAAAATTACAAACTACATACCAAAAAATTAGAAATTAAAACACAAAATCAAAAACTAAAGAAAATGTTTTAATTTAAAATTTGAAATAAGAGATTACAAATGAAAAAATAAAAATGAGTAGTTAAAAATTTAAATTTTGAAACTAAAATAAACTTAACCCTTTCCGGTCAATTTCCACATTTCTTGAGATAAAAATTTTTCCTTCAAAATATTGACTCCCATTGAACATTTTAGCAATAAAATACAAAAAAATTTCCAAAAAATAATTTTAGTTAAGAATTACAGCTTCATCAAATTTGGTCGATATATCGTACAAAGGTCCGCAAATCAATAAAAATTCACGAATTTTTGGTTTCGGTTTTTTAAGTTTTATGAACATGTTATTGATTTTGTTGATAGAAAACATAAATTATAACAACAAAAACCAAAATGTGATTTCATTTTGATCGAAAGTTACATAAATTTTATATATAAACAATTGATTCACATTTATTCGGCCTTATAAAACCATTGTTGTTGTTGCAAAGCCTTTTTCCTCTCAATAAAAATCGTCTAGTAATTCTTATTTTTAATCGAAAATTGCCGAATAGTCGAATTTTATTAGCCGCGTGGTTCACAGATGGGCGTGGCAGGCACACAAAAGCAAAAAATCTGTTACCAAACCTATAACTTAAAAAAAATGCAAACATAACTTGCAACCTTTGCTTTCCATTTGTACGATATATCGTACAAATTCAAATTTGTACGATATATCGTACATTTGATTTAAGTGCCATTGTACGATATATCGTACAATTTTTTTAAAGACTCGGGAAAAATGTTGAAACTAAAAAAATGTTAAATTTATTAACTTTTATAAATCAATTGATTTTGAAACTTTTAAATGTTTATGTTTTTTGTTACTGAAAATTATTACAAACCTGAAATTTTCCCTGCAGAAGCTTCGTCGCTTGTTGCTTGCTCAACTTCTTGCAAAGAACGTTTTACAAAACAAACAAATACTGTGTAACCACCACCACTATGATTTATTTTTCTAAACAGAATGATAAAGCATAGCCTACTTAACAAATATGAAAACCGTTTCATGAAATGTGCGCTCGCTGTCAAATGAAATTTCCTAGAAAAATGTTATTTTAATTGTACGATATATCGACCAAATTTCCGGAAAGGGTTAATATATAAATTGAAAACAAAAAATAGAACAATGAAACAAAAATGTAAAATAAAAACATAAAAAATAAAATGGAAAAATAAAAATTGGAAACGGAAAATATTAATTAGCAAATTGCAGCCGCCGTGGCTCAGTTGGTTAGTGCGTTGGACCGCGAGTCGAAGGCAGCAACCTCAGGTTCAAATACTGCCTGTAATAACACCTAAAAAAAAAAATAACGGGAAAACTCGTTTTCTCTTTCGGTGGCTGTCCTCTCAGCTGGAAATATCAAACCTCTGAGAGTAAAAATTGCTTATGAAAGAGCTCCCAACCTGCCGTTCGGAATCGGCATAAAACAGTAGGTCCCTTCCACCCGCGTACAAATTCACACGCGCAACACGGGTGGTTGCGGGAAGCTAGGCCTTAGTCTCGCTTAAGCGGGCTGTCGTGCCAGTCAATTAATTATTAAAAAAAATTAAAATTAATTAACATAAAATTAAAAATTAATTTTTTTTTGATATTTTAAAAATAAAAAAATTTCAAAATATTAATAAAAAATTTAAACTAAAAAAAAAAGATAAGAAAAATGAAAAGTATAAAATAAAGGAATACAAAATTTAAATAAAAATATTAAAAAAGCAAATATTTGGAGAGTGGATAATTAAAAATATAAAATAAAGAAAGGGGAAGATTAGCTAGGAAAATAATAAATCTGAAATGAAAATAGAAAATACTGGACTTTAAATAATAATAAAAAATAAAAAAATTACTAAAAAATAAAAAAAATATTGTAAAAAGTTAAAAACTAAAAAAAAAATTTTCATTTACAAAAATGTAATGTTTAGTATAGAAAACTGAAAAACCTGATGCATTTAAATAAGGTAATTAATTAAAAAAAACGAATTAAACAAAAAATTCAGAGCTGAAACATTAAATTAAAAGTAAGAAATTTTATATAAAAATTAAAAAACTCAGAAACCCATATTCTTAAATTAAAAAGAACAACACATCAAATTTCCTTTTCATGTGAACTCTCCAACTCATAATCACAAGTCACCTCATAACCTCAAAAGTTACTGCAAAACTGCAAAAAACAAACAAAAGCTTTGCCAAAAAAAAACTAATTAAGTCACAGGAACGAGTGCGTTTGTTTTGATCAGCACACGCGTGCAAAACACACCCACACACACCCACATGAAAGGACCTGCCTTTTTGGCTCTGGCTTCCCTTATGCTGCTGGCTCCAAAAAGCTGCAGCATTTAGCAGCGCACGACGTGTGTCCTTAAGTGACAGTCAACTGGAAGCCAAATGTCACTTACACTTGGCAGCTTCATCAATTTCAATTAATCCTTTTTCTGCTTAACTTAATAGTAGCGGAGCATTTTCGTTTTCATTTTCGCTCACTCGTCGACCGTTGCTCGCTGTCGGTGTCGCATTGTCTTTCTCGTTCAGCAGCTGGCGCTGTTTTGCTGTTTTTCTGTTCTATTCCAGTGTGCGTATGAGTGTGTTTGTGTGTGTGTGTGTGTTTGTCTGTGTGCTCGAGTGCGTTTGGATTGTTTGGCCTTTGGCACTTTGGTTCTGGTCGTTTGCGTTGTGTTTGTGGTTTTTTCAACGCAATGTGTTTGTCTTCTTGGTTTCTTATATGCGCTCGTGTCCTTTTTGACTTTTGTGCTCATGTGCACGTTGACTGTCGAGAGTAAATGGTGAAAGTCAGTTCAGTGTGAACCGCTGAACTGTTTGGGTTTTTATTTTTATTTTTATATTTACTTATATTTTTTTAAACTGGTTTTTTAGAAAATGGTTTAATTTTATGCAATGCTAAGGAAGTCCTTTACCGCTAATACTATACATTCATGCAGACAGTTGATTTTGTAGAGCGATGACCTTTGGGCTATTGCCGTCTTTATCGATATGGCAATCATGTTTATTGTGATGTTTTGTCTGGCTCCAGTGGCGGATCCAGGGGGGTGGGGGTTGAAACCTCCCCCCCCCGAAATATGTGGATCGACTATAAAACTACCTACAAATTAAAAGACATTTTATAAATTTTAAGGAATTACTTTTTAAAACCCCCCCCGTAATATTTTTTTTCTGGATCCGCGCCTGTCTGGCTCCTAAGAACTAAAAGTTCTTAATGTTTCATAATTTTTATATTCAAAGCAGTTAATGAAGACTTGCTTGGAAAATGAAATTTGTTCTTTCTTGTTGGAATAGTTTATACAAATATTTGCACAAAACAGAACAGGAAATGCGCCAAAAGTGTTTAAAGTGTGGGCACCTAATTTAAATTCTCTGACAGTAGCGACAAAGCATTTTTCTGCGTCGACTTTTGGCTAACTAAGTGGCGGCCCCGGCGGCCACACGAACAGCGAAATGCTTAAATGCAATTAAGTGCTCAACGCCGAACGGCAGCACTCACCACACTGCTATCAATCGCCACACTACAACAACAACAACACTACATGCTGCCACTTGGGCGCGCGTATCGACTCAATTGAATTTTCCACAATAAATTTTCTTCGTTCATGCCATTCGTTTTGTTCATTTGTTTTATTTGCCGTTGCCGTCGACTTGGCAGTCGTTGCCTTCCACTTGGCTCTCTATATTTATTGTTTATTTATTTTCATTCTCCATTGTGTTGTATGTTGTTTTATTTTTTTAGGTTTTTTCTGACTCCTACAACTAAAGCCGAGACTACATGGCTGCCGGTTGCGTTTAATTTTTTTGTCGCCAAATGGGTGTTGGACTGTCATTTTTCTTGGCACTCCGCCTACTCTTCGCTGCTCTGGTTGCATTGGCTGTTGGTGTCATTGCATTGTTGTTGTTGTTGCTATTTTACATTTAAATTCTGCCATGTTTTTGTTTTTCATTTCCTTTACTTGTTTCGCGCTGTTTCTGGCTTGTCTATTTTGTTGTTGTTGTTACTGCTATTGTTGCATCAGCTGGTTGCCACTTAACAGTCAGCTTCCGCCTGCTTTGCTCTATTCTCGCCTTTTGTAGTTTTTTTTGTAAGTCTTTTAACGTCTTCTTCTTTTTCTTCTTCTGCTGAATCGTTTATATTTATCTACATTTCGTGCTATTTTCGATTTATTTATTTTGTCGTTGTTGTTTTCAGAGCGCGCGCTGTCCGTTGCCACTTCAAAGTGACACTTTAAGTGCGAATTTTCACGCTTAGCGCATAATTTAGTGGCTGGCTGCGGTGTCCTTCTTCAATACTCCCCCCTCCCTTCATCTATCGACCACTTTAGCTTCATTGAGCTCTGTGTGGTTTTTTGACAAGTTTCGAATTTTTCTCCTTGCACAACTCTTTAGCCCCGTCTGTTCTTGTTGCTAGCACTTTTTACGATTTCAGTCGACTCCCTTTGCTGCATTACGCTGTGAATCCTTTCTCGTTGATCAACTTAAGTAAATGCACCGAAATGGGTTGCACATTTCTGGGATTTGCTGTTAAATGGATTGATTTATTGCCCCGTGTGTATGTAGTTGTGTCAAAGAGCGCACATGTATGTGTCTGTGTGCGTGTGTTGTACTTTGCCATTGCAGCTTTTAACAATTTCGCCATTGCATTTCATAATAAACGTGAACGGTGCATTTCATTTGTCTTCGTTTGTGTGCGCAAATTAAGATTGCAACCCTGCAATGACATATAAACATACACGCACATACACATACACATATATGTATACTAGATATGTATATACTAGATGCCAGATGCATGCACCGAGTCAACGACAGCGACAAAGTGTGTCAGCGGCTGTCTTATCAAATGGACTACCACTGCTTCCAGGTTGCTTGTTAAGTCAAATGTCAGATCAAGGACTAAAGTTTTTCTTTTAAATGTTTTCCAACATAGTTATTCCTTATCTTAAACTCCTAAAGGGGGCTGCTATATAAAACTGAGCCTACGTTCTTATGCCAATTTAGTGTACTATTCGACTTTTTGTGTCCTTATCAAAAGAGAATCTTATTTCATAACCGACTCTAAGTTTAAGCTAGTTGGATATATTATGGGAAGAAATACGTTTTTGGTTTTGTTTTCCTAACTTTGAAGATTCATCTAAAGAAATTCATCAACTACAACTTTTCCCATCTTTCAGGCAGCATAAGGATTTCGCATTGAACGAATTCTCGTCTATTGAGGCGATCGAAGAATCGATATTAATTTTTGACTTCCTTGTAAGAAGTGAATTACACTGTACAACACAAAAAAGAAATAACAACGTTCTGACAACGGATTCCATCCAACATTTTTCCAATACACACTAACCCTAAAAAAATCAAGTTTTGTAGGAGATTTTAGTACCAAACACAAACACATTTTCAGTTTTAGCTTAATTCTGGCGTTCAAGTTAATTTCTGAGCTTTGATGTATTCAGAGACCTATAGTAGAATTTTATGGCGAATATTTTCATGGTGCATTTTGTCCTTAAAAAGTCCTGTTTTGCAGGACATTTTTAGCATTTTAGAAAAAAGGGTCAAATTGACCTATACAAATAGGAGCTACAGGGTTAAAATGCTCCACAAAAATGTTCTTCGTAGTATTTTACATCAATTTGCTGAACACATCATATACCTAAAATGTGAGGTTACATGGTTTTCGTATGCCGATTTACCATAAGAATGTCCAAAAAGGGGAAAAAATTGACCCCTCTTAAAAAAAATACAGACGTAAACTTTAAAAACGCCGATACACGTATATTTTTTTTTTGGGCCACCTCTACCAGAATCCGTTGTCAAAACCTTGTTATTGTAAACAATTTTTATTTTGCTGTGCAGTGTTATTTGCTCGGCCAGGCCATGAGTGATCGACCGGAACAAGTGGTAGCTGGTAGTTGTATGAAGCAATGCCTGGCGAATATGACGAACGCTGTCGTGGAGAAAGATCAGGGCCTTTTGCAAATTAAGTTTTCGTATCACAAAGGTTGACATAGGAAAGATTTAATATGGAAAATGACGACGTTATAATATGAATAGAGTTTCAAGATGGTTCGATGCGATTAAATGTTAGTTACATCATCTTTTTTAAATCCCTCAAAACTTACTTGTACCCCCAGTAGTTGTTACTGTAGAATACAGGCAAACAATTTGATCTGCTGGCACCAATTCTTGTTAAGACTGGAAGCATTTCCCATTACTCCCGAAATTCCCAACAATTTCAAATTAATTCACATAATTTTTATTGTTGTCAATTAAACTATTATAGACCTTTGTCTCTTTACTTATCCTCTGATTAAATTTTGTTTAACCTGTTGCTGCAGCATGTTTCTAACTTCAATTGAAGCCTTCACTGTTGCACTCTACCAGCTTGCTTCGCTTCTTCCTCAACTCCACAATGTTGCCCACTTCACCTCATATTCATTCCAATAATTTTAAATCTCATCTCGACCTGATCTGAAAATCAGTTTTAAGGCTTTACTTATCCTTTAATTAAACTTTGTCTGTTGCAGCATGTTTTCATCTTCAATTGAAACCTAAACTGTTGAACACTGTCAGCTTTCTTCATTTCATCCTCACAATGTTGCCCACTTTACCTTTTATTCATTCCATTACAATGTTGTCCACTTCACCTTTTATTCATTCCAATAATTTTTAATCTCATCTCAACCTGATCTGAAATTTAATTTTAAGGCTTTACATATCCTTTCATCAAACTTTTTTTATTCTGTGGCAGCATGTTTTCGTCTTTAATTGAAGCCTAAACTGTTGCACTCTACCAGCTTTCTTCACTTCTTCATACTTCCAAAATGTCACTCACTTCACTATACTCATTCGTACTTATTCCATTATGTTTAAATCTCACCTTAATCTGACCTCAAACTCAATATTTAGCCTCAACTCATGTCTCCTAAGACCATTTCAACGTGCACCAGCTCGCAGCATTGCGTTCGCTCACCCACAGTTCGTCGACTGGAAAAACTGCACATAATAAGTAATTGCGATGCCGGTGCTCGAGTGTCGCTTTATTAACAGCATGCAGTGTGTCATTGAACGCGCTTAATCGTACGAACATAAAACATATAATTAAAAGCACTCATACGCCACGAGGTGCAGCACATAAAGTTGGCCACTTGAGATGCGCATACCAGCACCACTCAACTCAGCTTTTCAACTTTGTAATAATTTCAAATGTTCATTTGAGTATGAAGCAAACAACAACAACAACAGCAGCAGCAGCAGCAAGTCGAATAAATAACGCAACAGAAATTGCTGCAACGAACGCTGAAATGTTGTTGCTTGTAAGTGAACGCACTTGAGTGGCCGTTGCAGCCGACAGCAACATAAGCAAATAAATTGCACTTGAAGTGAGTGTGTGCAGTGAACTGTAGTCAGCGAAAAAGATGCCGCAGTTGGCAATGGAAAATATGCCAAAGCAAAATAATTAATTTTCATCAGATTCAATTTTTCATTGATGCAATTACCGAGTTCATTGCAAATTTTGCAATTTCCCAAGTGTCAACTGATAGCGCAGAAAATGAGCCGAAGCCAAAGTCGAAGAGCTCAAGCGGACAGTACTTGCAGTTGCAGCGCTGGGCGAGTGGTGAGTAAATGGTGGGTTTTATTGTTGTTGTTGGCGCCACGTAAAATAGTTTGGCCGTATTTTATGTTGCAACGCTGAATGACAACGAAAGAGGAGGAAGCGACGGTGCTCACTGGTGGAAAGCGACTGCCGTCCCGAATGCCTGCTGGCTGTGCTGCCTTCTTCCTTAGCGTTAGGTGCATTCACACAGAAGTAATTGAAAGTCATTCTTCACCATTATAAATGAGTTTTTCGCTGCTGATGGCTGCTTGGCTGCTCTAACTGCTACTTCGTTGGCGGCTGCTCTGCGCCCCACTTTGCCC
Organism: Melieria crassipennis; assembly: GCA_963668005.1. Lineage (NCBI taxonomy): Eukaryota > Metazoa > Arthropoda > Insecta > Diptera > Ulidiidae > Melieria > Melieria crassipennis. Next base: position 95,941,931 of record OY764963.1, on the reverse strand, counting down.
AATGAGCAGCAAACTATGCACACAACAGCAGCGCCATCAGCATCAACAACATTGGACCCAACAGCTTTGCTGCTGTTGTATTTTGAATTTGACTTCATTTGGCATATTTGTTGCCAGCAATATGCAACAACAATCACTCAGCAGCAGCGACGACGACGGCAGCGCACTGAGAAACTACTGAGGCGGCAAGGTAGCTTACACATTGCTGCAACAACTTTGTCAGTCGCAGCGATAACAAACTCATTGCTCTTTGCTACCAGCGCTTCGCCTTAAAGTGTGCTAAGGATATCAGCTAACGGCTTTCGGATAGTTCATCACTCCATTTCGCAACATGCGATTGCTGTCTGCTTGCGTATTCATTTTTCAAGTTTTCCAACGTGCTCCATATTCCTGGCATATTGTTGTTATTTGCTGTTGTTGTTGTTGTTGCTGTTGTGCAACACTTGTTTGTGCTGCATAAAGTGCCAAACACACACAGGTGCGCACCAACAAAACACAACAACAACCTAAGAAGAAACAGTCAGCATCAATGGCTGCAATTTTCACTTGAAGTGAGGTGAGGTGAGGTGAGTAGTGCAAACGCCAGTGTTGCTAGACACCAGCAAGCAAGCAACACAGTCACTCACCGAGAAGGTGTAAAAATTTATTCCCCAACTAATCGGCAACATGTGCGTTGTACTGTGCGCTGTTGTTCTACTTTGCGCATGCAATTTGGATGCGCTCCAGACATGGTCGAGTGGGCTCAGCGCGTTGGCAGAGGCACAGAGCCGAAAGTGAAGAAGCCAGAATGTAAGTGAAATGTTTATGGCAACAACAACATTTTTGCATTTTTGTGTGTGTTCAATTTTTGAAATGGAAACTTCAAAGTCAATTTGCAGCAGAACAAACACTCACACCAACCAACCAGGCAACCAAAAGTATGCTACAACACAAATTTGAGCAAAAAAGAAAGTAAAAAAAATCGCAAAAAGAATTTGCAAAAAACCTAGTTGAAAAATGGTAACGAAATTGAAGTGCAGGCACACATGTGACGCACACTTGCACCTTTGCGCGCTGCGGAAATTGCAGTTTTTGCCAATGTAAAAATATATTTTAATATTTTTAAGGGAATTCAATATTACGCATACGCCCCATGCAGCTAAAGTCAAATGTGACCAAAAGGAGTTGAGAAGGCTTAGACTTTTGAATAATATATTAATAAGAATTATTGACTAAATATTAATTATACGCCATGGGCACCCAGAGTCCAATTTGGTAAATAAGATTGATTGGGCGGATTCAAAGGCACTTTGAGGATTTCCATTGCATTCGGTTTGTATTATAGATGTGTTGGACGTTTCAGTCGTATTGAATGCATTACTGAATTTGATGAAATAAATATTAAGTATACGCCGTGGGTATCTACAGTCAAATAAAAGTGGTGGATCGAGTTCAGACGCACATTGAGGACTTTCATTTCGTTGAGTTTGTATTGTAAGTTAGTTAACACTAGAATGCCCGACAGTCTGACATACCTAAAATGCCCATGTGTAGTCATTTTGACTACATTATTATTTACTGATTTTTTTTAATTTTTTTGGTTTTTAAGTAGCAAATATGAACAAATGTATACTACATTAAACTAAAATAAGCATTTAGTTTTTTATTTTTTTATGGAATTTGGAATTTGTGAATGAATTTTGTGAATGAATTTTGTGAGTGAATTTTGGATTGAAAAACTTGGGAATTGTCACAACCTACTATGATATTTTTTTTTTAATATTTGCAATTATTTGAAATTTTCATATTTTGCACTTGGAGATGCATATTTGTCTATTTATCAGTAAGATTTGCTGAAAACTTTATACAGGTAGTCAAAATGACTACCATTGGGCATTTAAGGTAAATTTTGCAAAATTAATAATTATAATAATTGACTGGCACGACAGCCCGCTTACGCGAGACTAAGGCCTAGCTTCCCGCAACCACCCGTGTTGTGCGTGTGAATTTGTACGCGGGTGGAGGGACCTACAGTTTTATGCCGGTTCCGAACGGCTGGTTGGGAGCTTTTTTCATAAGCAATTTTTACTCTCAGAGGTTTGCCATTTCCAGCTGAGAGGACAGCCAACGAAAGAGAAAACGAGTTTTCCCGTTATTTTTTTAGGTGTTATTACAGGCAGTATTTGAACCTGAGGTTGCTGCCTTCGACTCGCGGTCCAACGCACTAACCAACTGAGCCACGGCTAATTTTGCAAAATTAGGGTAACAAATTTGTTTACAAAATTTTTAATTTTTTTATTCCATTTAGCTATAAAAATTAATAAAAGTCACGTAAGATATTTTTTCAGAAAGCGATGCAACAAAAGTTATTTACAATAAAAGACGTCAATGTAGTCAAAATGACTACCTTGGGCATTCTAGTGTTAAATATGTCACACATTTCAGTCGTGTTGGATGTATTAGTAAATAATATGAAATAATTATTAACTGAGCCGTGAGCACCCAAAGTGTAATAAGAGTGGCTTGTTCAGACCAGCTTTGAGGGCTTTTTCGCCGTAGAGTTTGGATTGTATGCATGTTAGATGCATCCAACACTTCAGTTGTATTGGAGGCATAAATAAATTTAATGAAATAAATACTAAGCATACGCCGTGACCACTCAAAGTGTATTAAGAATGGTTGAGCGATTTGAGACGCGCTTTGAGAGTTTCCATTCCGTTCGATTTGTATGCTAGATCTCTTAGATGTTTTTGTCGTATTGGATGCTTTAGTGCATACAATGTAATAAATTCTAAGTATACGCCGTGGGCACTGAGAGTAGAATGCGGTGGTGCTGAAAAGAGTAATTGAGAGAGTTCAATGAGAATTAAGTTAAACGTTGGAAGTAGCTAGAAGGTTTTCAAGGCTATTGAGAATAATTAATGCTGCTAGTTTGAGCGTCAGCCGCCGTGGCTCAGTTGGTTAGTGCGTTGGACCGCGAGTCGCAGGCAGCAACCTCAGGTTCAAATACTGCCTGTAATAACACCTAAAACAAATAACGGGAAAACTCGTTTTCTCTTTCGGTGGCTGTCCTCTCAGCTGGAAATGGCAAACCTCTGAGAGTAAAAATTGCCTATGATAAAGCTCCCAACCTGCCGTTCGGAACCGGCATAAAAAAAAAAAAACTGTAGGTCCCTTCTACCCGCGTACAAATTCACACGCACAACACGGGTAGTTGCGGGAAGCTAGGCCTTAGTATCGCGAAAGCGGGCTGTCGTGCCAGTCAATTATTATTATTAGTTTGAGCGTCCAGTGAACTTTGTGAAGTTAACATAAATTATACGCCATGGTCACGCAGTGTCTTATGCATTGAATATGAGTGGATTAAAGGATAGAATGGGCTCTTTTTTTTTAGAAAGCAAACTTAACCTTTTAATTATCTCTCAAATTCTTTGGATATTGATCTTGGTCTATCTAAAAATGTTTTTTGCAATACTTTGTCTAATTCTAAGTTTCTTAGGTAATTTGAATTGTTATCTCTCTATCTGTTACTTCTGTTAGTCTGAAAGTTGTTAGACTGAAATATATAAATAAATAAATAAATGCATAAGTTTTTATTCAGAAGCAAATTTTTCTATAGTTCACCTAGGACACACAAACATTTTAATATTTTTCCGACTTTTTGCTGTTTAAGTTAAATAAATTTCATTTATTTTAAGTTAAATAAATTTCATTTATTTTACCTTATTTGCTTGCAATGCTAAAACTGTTTCATTTGGTATATAAAAAACACCTGACCTGATAAAAAATACCTGACGTTATGCAACAGTGTCCGCTTTGGATTCCGTATAACAAATGTTTTGCTGCACAATCCGCCTTAACTCAGCATAGCGTTTCTATATGCGGCATGCCATAACAGCTGAGCGTTGCTGTTGTTGCACCTTTCAGGCCACGCGACACCTGTCGGCATGTCAGCAACAACAGTCATTGCGCGCTGTTCTTGTCACTGGCAGAGTTGCGGACATGGTGTCAGCAGCAATTTCCACGAGAATGAAATGCGCGGACAGTTGACTTTGTAATGCAAGCGTCGCAGTGAATTCATGTTTAACCTTCTGCCTGTCCCTTGCTTAAAAGTGCGTTCGGGGTTCGTTTGGGATCAAATTGACCCCAAGGGACAGGCTTAAGGATAATTACAATGTCCAACAGATTTTTTTGACTTAAATCAATATAGATGCACTTCAATGAATGATTATGTATTTGAGAGTAAAATTACAGCTGGGGTCAAATTGACCCCAAGGGACAGGCTTAAGGTTAATTACATTGTCCAACAGATTTTTTTTACTTTAATCAATATAGATGCACTTCAATGAATGATTATATATTTGAGAGTCAAATTACAGCTGGGGTCAAATTGACCCCAAGGGACAGGCTTAAGGTTAATTACACTGTCCAACAGATTTTTTTGACTTTAGTCAATATAGATGCACTTCAATGAATGTTCATATATTTGAGAGTAAAATTACAGCTGGGGTCAAATTGACCCCAAGGGACAGACTTAAGGTTAATTACACTGTCCAACAGATTTTTTTTTACTTTAATCAATATAGATGCACTTCAATGAATGTTCATATATTTGAGAGTAAAATTACAGCTGAGTTTTGTTAAATAGCATAAAACTGTCTGAATTGATTAAAGCGTGAAAGTGTTTCGAACTTCAATTATTTCATTCTTTCAAGTAATTAAATATGTATATATGGGAGTAAGTAATATTCCAATTGAGTTTTATACTGGGTGGAAGACATCGATCACAGGTTGAACATCATTGGCAAAAGAGGAGAGTGAGCAGAGCAGAGTGTGAGAGGAATTCTGGAAAATCTTCTCTGATTTTGCCTTGCATCCTCGGAAGAGATTTTTTGAGTACAAGAAACTGATATGTTTTTTGCATTTCTGGCAAAGATTTAAACACATGCAGAGTAGGTGAAGGATTGATTCTTTTTCATTCTCTTCCCTACTGCACAGTTACTCTAAACGCTTCAGACGTCCGTCTGGTAACGCTACGGACTCAAATGGAGATTATTTGAGACCCTAGAACCAGCCAAACCTAAGGTTTGCTTCATTGCATTAACCCGTCGTTGGTGTGGTGGAAAAAACTTACGTTATTCGTGTGGTGGGGTATGACATATCCCAAGACTTGATATAGCAGCAACCTCACGAAACAACACAAATATAAAAGATAGCAATTACTTTTACGCAAGAAAATACAAAAGCACTTCATGTGCAAGCAATTTGTAAAAGAAAATACCAAATTTAAGAAAAGTAAACGAAAAATACTGATATTTATAAGTTGACTTCATATAATGGGGTTTAAAAAAATATCTGTGGTATAAAAATAAAAATAAAAATCTATGGTATACCCCACCACACCAATGCCGGGTTACAAATTTAAATATAAGATTTCATATCTCGTAGTTAAGTTTTATGCGGAGTCTGCATGATTTATTGACCCATTTTTAATACCAGCGGCGCCAAAATAACTCTCATTGTTGGTTTTAGAAGACTTTGAAAGTTTACTATCAAATTTTGCAAATAAAACAATCTTCACTCCAAGGCTGTATGAATGCATTCATGTGCTATTGCTCAGTTAAATTTCACAGCTGAAGCAGCACAACATTTTTCAAATGTTACTCATACGCCATGAGGGGAAAAAGTACATTGGAATCTGCACACACGCATATGTAGCGCGGCCAAATGGTTAGTTGTTGTAAAGAAAGAAACTTTAGACAAGTTGAAAAAAACTCAGCATAGCTGAAACGTGACTTTCAATTATTCATACGAACCAGTGTGCGTGGCGTTGAGTTGAGTTGTGCGGCTGCATGAATCAAAATTGCGCACACGCAACACCGCACACACGCACACATACACACACGTAGAAGTCAAATAAAAAGTGCGGCATCAAAGAGGTGGGCAAAAAACGAAGAAGAAGAAGAAGAAGAGTGTGAAGGAAAAAGAACGTAGAACGCGCTTTTGACGCGTGAGAAATATTTCACTGAAATATTTAAATGAAGTGTTGCCAAGTGCGTAGACGTTGTCGTTGTGTTGTGCAGCGTTCGTGCGCCAATTGCGGCCGAGTTGCGTAGCAGAACAAGCCGAGAGCTGAAAGCAATTGTTCAAATTAATTAAATTTTATCGTAAATACAACTGTTTACATTTTTTAAAGAGTGAGTGTGTGTGCGAGTGAGTGACAGAGGGAGGGTGGAAAACAATTACACTGCTTTTATGTTGAAATGTATTTACAGTCAGTCAGCGTGCAAATAATCTGCTGGCATAGACAAGCACAGCGCACTCAGAAACGCACACACACACACACACACACACACACACACAAACGCAAACTATGCGCCACACTTTCATACTTTCGCCAAGACACAATTAAAATGATTCGTTGCTACTGTAGCAATTTGCGCTGATATTTTATTATTGTTTTGCTGCTGTTGTTGTTATTGTAATTGCAATTGTAATTTTCACTACAAGTAAGGTCAACGCTGACGGCAATGTAAGAAATCGGTGCGTGTGTCAATGCTTGCGCAGTAATTAAATTGGAACCATTAATGCGGCGCAATATTTTTATTGTTGTTGTTGCCATTTGATGTCACTATTGAAATTGCTTTTATGGCGTGCAAGTGTTAGTGTGTTATTAAAGTCAAATGGGAACGATGGGCGCTTGCTGCTTGATTGTTGCTGTCACAATGTGTGTTTGTGCTGCGTGTTGTATGTTGTGGAAATAAACGACATGAGACCATTAAAATTTAAGATCGCTGATAACACTGCACAACACAAAAAAAAAATAACAAGGTTCTGACTACGGATTCTGGTAGATGGGACCAAATAAAATAAAACAAAATATTTTATTAATTTTAGTAACAATTTTGAATAAGTACGAAGTAAACACTTAAACACATTTTGGCTTAATTCTGGCGTTCAAGTTAATTTCTGAGCTTTGATGTATTCAGAGACCTATAGTAGAATTTTATGGCAAATATTTTCGTGGTACATTTTTTCCTTAAAAAGTCCTGTTTTACAGGACATTTTTGGCATTTTAGAAAAAAAGGGTCCAATTCACCCATAAAAATAGTAGCTACAAGGTTAAAATGTTCCACAAAAATATTCTTCGTAGTATTTTACATCAAATTGCTGAACCCATCATATACCAAAATGTAAGGTTACATGGTTTTCGTATGCCGATTCACCATAAGAATGTGCAAAAGGGGGAAAACTTTTATCCCCCCTAAAAAAAAATTCAGACGTAAACTTTCAAAACGCCGATACACGTATATTTTTTTTTGGTCCCCTCTACCAGAATCCGTTGTCAGAACCTTGTTATTTAAAAAAAATTTGATTTTGTTGTGCAATGTAATCACGAAAAAGACTAAATCAATAAAAAAATAAAATTTAATTTAATTGAAATTAAATAAAAATTAAAAAGTAAAAATTTTAACTTTGCTCAGTAAAAACATTTAGTGGAAGGAATTTGAGTTAGTTATCACGTCACAAATTCTAGGGGAAGATAATTTTTCTCGCAGAGCTTTTCTATTGGAAAAACTAAATTTTCAGAATATTATGTCAAAATGTCTGACATCTGCGTTTAAAACGAGTGGCTTTTGTTTAATTAATCAACTAGGTCTTTTTTATAAAAAAGTGTGTAATCCATAAAAATCTTTTTTAAAAATATTTTTGCAAAAATTTCAAAGTGTTTTGATATCAAAATTATGCTTAGTTTTTATAGATACAGTACTTTTCGTTTATAACGAACCCGTTTAAAACGATTTTCCGTCTAAAACGAACCAATTTCAAAAGTACGCGATTTATGTTTTCGCTTATTAAGGACCCCTTTTAAAGCGAACTTTTGGTTAAAACGAACCATTTTGCCCAGTCCCTCGAAGTTCGCTTTAAGCGAAAAGTACTGTATTTGTAAAATAATTAATTCAGAATCAAAAATCTTACCTTACTTTCTCCTTATGATTCTTTTTTGGCAACACTTTGGTACATCAAATTTGAGTTGAGTGGCAACGGTGTTTCAGTGTTTTGTCTCTTATTTAGTTTGTAGACCAGATAATCAATTTGCACGCAGCAAACACACAAACACTCAGTTGTCTCTAATGTCTCTAATGGCGCTCGTTTAGCATTGCTATCCCTCTGTTCATTTGCCATTCCGCTGTTCATTCTCCTACTTCTTTCGTCTCCTCTCTCCTTCTGTCTGTTCATGCATTCTTTCATTGCGCTGTCGGATGTGTTCCATCTGTCTGTCTGCAGTCTTCTTCACACTCTGCTTCCTCCGTTTATTTGCCATTTTACACATTTGTTCATACACTCATTGCTTGTTCCATTATACTAAAATGCGTCCATTTGTGCGTTGCTTCTATAATTTATGACGATTCACATTGTCATCATTTTTTATGCAACAGCAATTTCCAACCAAATTTCCGTTGACTTCATTTGGTCTATTTGGCCACACCTAAACGCTGAGTGTGACCTAATGACGATATCATAAATAACCATTAAAAACAATAACAAAAAACTAAAGCGTAATGCCAAAACGAAACAAACCCACTAACGAACAACAACACTAACCATGCATTCATCCATCTATCTGCACGTCCGGCCGTGCAGGCGCCCATTGCCATTGTCGGGTTGATGCTGACCAGCTGTGTTGTTGTTGTAAACGCCTCTGAAATTGTCGTCCATCATTCTCAATTACTCACACTTTTGCACACGGCACGGCACGGCACAGCAGACGAATGTGTGGCGGCTCGTTGCGCAGCATTGCGTAAGTTTCAGCATTTGCTCTCTCTTTTGTGAACGCTTCGAGAGGGAGAAGGAGCTGGAGGAAGGATGTGAGTGTGTCGGCAGTCTAAAATTACAATTAAGTAATTTCGCACCTGTTAATTCATTACACGCCTCTAAACTGAAAAACTAAAAAAAAAACAACAACAAAATTATTAGTGGCTTATTTCCGGCTGCCGACAACTTGACAGCAGACAGACTGGAAAAGCGCGCAGACATTCTATAGAAACCTCATAATATGCCATGCACGATGCTGTCTGACTCACACGACTAATCTCGCCCATAGCGCTGCCACTTAAGCTCCGCATGTAACTGCAGCTGCATTAGGGGTTTTGTCTAATGACTTAATGAATGGCAGCGACCAACGCTGTGAGCACCACACAAGTGCACTGCATATGTTGACCGCTGAGGGGCTGCTGGCAAATGGGTGAGAGTTTGGTTCGTATGTGTATGTGTGCGGTCTTTTTGTTTTTTTTTGTGAGTGAGGCTGACTGTGTGCGTGCTTTAACCCTGCATTACTATCGTCTATCCACCCACAGTTTTTTATAATCCGTTTTACTTATCCATTGAGGCAAAATAAATAAAATCAAATTTTTTCATCATCAGAACATCATAACATGTAAAAACAAAAATAAATGGTATTATTTTGTTAATTCATTTATTTCATATAAACATTTGTTTATGTGCATCTCATTTCAAGAAAAAAAAAGATGAAATAAAAAGTTGTATTGGGAAAATAGCCACATCTTGCACAATATTTGAGCTATGCTTCTTAGGCTTAGTGATTCAGAAACCTCAAAAAATAAGTAATAAATAATTATTTAATAATTTTTTTCGGGCCAAGGTAAAATTTAGCGTAAAAACTCGAACAAAAATCAACAATATACCTGCTACTTTTTAAGATTATCAAACATGTCGTCATAGCTTGCGTTCATTTCTGGCAATGTTGAATTGATTGATTCATAGAAATAGATGCAGATTGGGTTAATGTAGATTTTGGAAATATATAATTCACATTTTCAGCATGTTGTTTTTGTTTTTCTATCTTTTTCATAGCCACATATAGTGACTTATTTTTAGTTGTGTCGTCGAGAAGTTTGATGCTATTTGATCGCTGCAGCTCAATGCAAAGTAGTCCTAATTAAAATTTGACACTTTTGACGAAATAAATCTTTGTTGGAGTTAATTTTAAGTAAATTTGTGATAATTTTAGTTTATATTTTCATATGAATAAATTAACCCATATCGGCCCAGAGATATTTTTTCTGTCAATATTCAAATGAAACATTCTTTTGTAGCGTTAAATGAGGTCGGAGAATTCAAATTTGTGGTAAAAAAAATTTTCCGATTTTTAGTTTTCGAGATATTTGGTGTTCGATTAATCGAACGCTGGGCACCACTTGGCATTTTTTTGTATGATTGATGTATGCATTGAGTTGATACTAAATAAATAACTGACCATTGACCAGTACTATAAATTCACAGTTTATTATATATTTGTTTCTAAATGATACGGTTCAAAACAATGAGTGTGAAGTGCAACGTTACATCTCTTACACAAATACGAACTAGGTTTATGGCAAGCCTTGCATATCCTTTTCTTATTGTTTTCTGTTATAATAAGATGTTGCCGCTTTGTTCGGGGGGAAGGTGTTTTGGTTGAACCTTCTTTGAAAACCCTGATTGAACCTCAAATAAACTCCCTTCGGCGCTATCACTAGCTGATTCTCCTTCATCCGGGTCATTATGAGAGAGTAAGCAACCTCCGCCCGAAACTCTTTTTGATGAAGAATATTTTTCTTATGATAACGACGATTGAAGCAGTCAAGTTTCCATGCGCCAATGGCTGAGTTTAAAACAGATATAAATAATGGTCAATACCACTTCTTAGATCGAATAGCAATATAATAGTTCTGCGCAGCATTATCATAATTCACCCCATCCATCCCTCTGCTATAATTCTTCAACAGTTGCGGTTGGTTATAGTTGACAAAGCGACAAGGTTCAACAATTTTCCCAGCATTTGTTTTCGGTTACTTCCATCTTTTTGTAGGTACTGTTGGTAAGATTTGGTCGAATCCCGTTGCAACCGTGACTTCGCTGTTGTCCTGCCAACCACAAATAAAAATCTTATTACGGTAGTCAAATTGGAAATCATGGTCGCCCCGTTCAATGTTCACTTTGAAACTGTTGCTGCGACAAAGATATTTCAAATAAAATCGTTTGTTTCGAATATAAAAGAAATAGTAACTAGCGCCCAGCGTTCGATTAATCGAACACCTGACTATAAATATATATTCGGACTATAATATTGGTTTTATGCGAAAAGTGTAAATATGTTTTTAAGGGTTTGATCAATTTGTAACAAGACTGCATAATTGCTTTTTTAAATATTATTGTTTTTTATGTTTTTCGATACTTTTAAAATTATGTCAAAAATTACCTATTGTTTGGGGAATTCCTACAACAGGAAAGGGGTGTGAGAAATGGATATATTTATTTTGTATTATACAAAATACATCATACCATCATATCATGCAAGAAGTGCGCGTTTAAAATTAAAGAACAGCCCAACAAAATTTTTAGAAAATGCTAAAATTTACTGTTCGATTAATTGAACATTGAGCCGATATGGGTTAATTTCGTATTTTCAAAATTTTTCTTTTAACTTTTTAATTGTGATTTATAATTTTTAAATTTAACAAAACTATCACAACATAAAAACAGAATCAGCAAAAGTGACATTACTTAAAATTATTCGGTAATTATTGAATTAAAATATTATGAAAAAAGTCATAACTCAAAATGTTGGATTTTAAATGTTGGAAAATAAAAAAAAAAATTGTTACTTATCTTAGAGCATAATTTTTAAGTACATAATAATTTTTAAAAATATTTAAATGTATTTTATAAAAATTAAAACTTTATTACTAACAATCGGTGTTAAGCATCCCGCAATGTTATAACGTTACTACCAGTGGCGCACGCCACGTTTCCGGGGGGGGGGGGGGCTTTGTGTACTTTTTTTGAGAATTTTGAAATAGAATCAAATTTAAATGTATGAATCTACAGTCTGAGATCCAAACCATGTATGTTTTTCATACCTGACATATTTTGGTCCTGAACGTTCAAAATAGAAAACTTAGTTAAAATGAGACAATTTTTCTCTTTCATTTGATATCCATATCTTCATCATTGCACAACCGCAAATATTAAAAAAAATATTTGAAATGTGTATGACCTTAAAATTTTAAAGTCCTTTAAAAAGGACTTTGGGTCAGAAAATGAAAATCTGACTATGCCAGGTTACTATAAATGACCTCTAGCTTCACGTCTATATCAACAATAGGATGGGTCTCGGTAAAAAAAAAAAATTTGTCCGCCAATGTGAAGTTGGTGTTTTCACTCAGTGCATCATAACTTTGTCATTTTTATTTGGATTATATTAATGTTAGGCTTAATATTTGCACAAATAATATGTCTTTCATCTTTAATTTTAAAACCAAAGTAGAAAATTCTTTTTCTCTAAAAAAAAAACGTTCAAAAATTTATGATTTTTGAAAATGGTCGAAAAATTCACTTTTTTACAACTTTCACCGACAGTAATTTCTCCAAACCTCATCTTATTTGAACAATCTGTATATCTCTGGAAAGGTTAAAGTATTATCTTCTGACCGACGGACAGCTTGAGTTTGTCGGATGATTTGTTTACGAGATATGTGCTCATAACTGAGGTGCATTTAGGTGCATTTTTTGTGTCGAGTCGTTTTATTGATGATTGAATATACATGCGACGGTTAAAATTTCTGTACTTACTGAAAGATATTTCGGGGGGTTTAAGCCACCCTGTGCGCGCCACCCAATTACTTTTGAAAACAATTGTGTAAAAATATCAGCTTTCTTTATACAAATGAAATATACTCTAAAACCTTTCGAAATATGCAAATGTGGATTACATTATAACTTTATGTGGGTTTTGCTTAGAAAATCTATACTTTACTAAGAAATTGAACGCACAGGGTAGTTTACACCCAAACGATAGTAATGCAGGGTTAGTGGCCACCGAGTCGCCACTTGCTGGTATGTGTGTATATAGTATGTGCACTAACGTTTGTATGTGTGTGTATGTATTTTTGTGTGTGCATACGGAAGCGTCGAGTAAAAGCACTTTGAGGTTAACACCAAACCATTTCCGGCCACCAGCTCAAACAACCGAAATGACGTCAAATGCTCTTAACTTAAGCGCGCAAAGTTGTGCCTTATTGTTGCTGCTGCTGTTATTATGTTAATATGTTGTTGTTGTTGTTGTTGCTGTCGTTGACCATGGCCATGCAGTGTTCTGTCCTGCCAGCAGTAGCAGCAACACCGCTGCTCGGTTGTTATGTTCGCTCGATGTAACCTTCTCGGTTAGCTGCTGGGCTTCGTTGTATGTACATGGCTGTTGTTTTTACTAGTTTTGTTGTTGTTGCATATTCAAGAGTATTGCTAGTAGCGTTGTTGGCATAATAACTACGCCCTTGAAATGCAATATGCTTAAGTGAATTAACATTTATGAGTGAAAATTTAAGCGCCCACGCAACGTTGTCGCCGCCACCGCTGCCGCTTTTCGCCATCGTGTCAACTGCTCTTGACCACGCAAAACGTTTTTTAAGAAAACAAAAACACAAGAAACTACAACAACAAAAGAAACCATTATCACACTGCGAAATCTTTGAGTTGTAGAGAAAGCGGATTAAGTGCCAGGCAGTCTCGCTCAGTGGCCGTTTTTGTCTTTGTCTTTGGTTTCGGCTTGGCGTCTGCCGGCACTGGCAGCGTGTAAAGGTAATGAAAATTGATTATAATTTTTTTTTGGCCACTGCTTTTGTTTTTGTTTTCTCTTTGAGTTTGCTTTTTCTTTGCTAATGCTGTGAATTTTTTGTTCGTAATTCTGCTGCTAAGTTTGGTCTTAGATATCCATTTGTTCAGCTTTATTCGGTTAATTCGAGTAAATAAATCAGCAATTAGGGATTGAGATTTTTTTAAAGTTTTATATTTCTTTTGCAACTTTTTGGGAAATCGTTTTCTTGATAGGATTAAGGATTGAGGATAGACAGAAATACAAAAAATCGTTACCGTGGACTGAGTTTCGGGTCGCTTGGATTATTGTATTTGTCTCTCCTCCTCTCCAAAGTTCTCTATATCGGCTTGTGAGTGTCTATTTAGAGATCCAAAATGTGTGTCTATGAAAACCAAGACATGTTGATGAGGGTTAAGCTACGATTTTGGTACAAAGTAGATTAGAATAACAAGTAATCTAGTAAAAAAAATGAGTTTTGAAAGATGATTCTGTAGACTTGAGCTTAAAACTTCAATAGTCGAAAATCTATTTGTGAATTGAATAACTTGGGATAAGGAATCCGCTATTGCAATCAAGGTGAAGTTGAAAAAAATTCAGGTCCCTTCATTTCCAACTTATAAGTCATTAAACATAACATACATCTATAAAATCAGCGCCTAGTTCTCATCAAGACCGATTGAAATAACAATCCAGGTCACCTTTAAAGTTGCCATTGAACAGCGAAGCCAAGAGAGAAGTGTTGGGAAGTGATTTTTTGTATACAATTAAATTTGTATTCACCAGTTGATACACTTTGCGCCATTACCGCCAGCTATACTGAATATACTTCTGATTGCTAATGTTTTTGTCGCCTTTGGTCTCATTACAAAAACCGCTCGTCTAATTATTTTAAAAATTTGTGAGCTCATTGTAGCACAGTGTGTGACTACAGCATGCACAAAAATGTTGCTAATGAAGCCTGCGGCCTTTTTCAACTACAAAACTAAACTACGGGCTGGCACTTGAAGCAAGTCTCTGCAAGACTGTTTTTCTTGCCGCATGTCGGAGAGAATTTTCAAGTTCAGAGTTTGTGATTAACGAAAACTACATAAAACGCAAACGAAAGTTGCAGAGTGTGGCTACATGTACAAATTTTTTATAAGAAATATTTTAAATGGGAGAATTATGCATTAAGCTTTTGGTAAATTTCACGAGAAACTTGTCCTAAGCCATTGTTGTGCGGCCGAACTTCTGAGCCGTCTAACCGTCTAAGCCAGTAGGTATTTTAAGGCCGAACCCGGGACCTGGTCTAGGCCAATAAGTATTTGGGTGCCTAATCCCAGACTTGGTCTAAGCCAATAGGTATTTTGGGGCCTAACCCCAGACTTGGTCTAAGCCAGTTGGTATTTTAGGGCCGAACCCGAGACCTGGTCTAAGCCAGTTGGTATTTTAGGGCCGAACCCGAGATTTGGTTTAAGCCAGAAGCTATATTGAGGCCGAAATCGAGACTTGGTCTAAGCCAGTTGGTATTTTAGGGCCGAACCCGAGACTTGGTCTCAGCCAGTTGGTATTTTAGGGCCGAACCCGAGACTTGGTCTAAGCTAGTAGGTGAGTTAAGGCCTAGCCCCAGGCTTGGTCTAAGCCAGTTGGTATTTTAGGGCCGAACCCGAGACTTGGTTTAAGCCAGCAGCTATATTGATGTCGAACTCGAAGCTTGGTCTGTCATTTGGTATATTAAGACCAAACTCTAGACTTGGTCCAAGCTAGTTGGTATTTTAACACCGAACTCGAGACTTTGTCTTACCCCGTTAGTATTTTAGGGCCTAACCCCAGACTTGGTCTAAGCCAGTTGGTATTTTAGGGCCGAACCCGAGACTTGGTTTAAGCCAGAAGCTATATTGAGGCCGACCTTGAGACTTGGTCTAAGCCAGTTGGTATTTTAGGGCCGAACCCGAGACTTGGTTTAAGCCAGTTGGTATTTTAGGGCCGAACCCGATACTTGGTTTAAGCCAGAAGCTATATTGAGGCCGACCTTGAGACTTGGTCTAAGCCAGTTGGTATTTTAGGCCCGAACCCGAGACTTGGTCTAAGCCAGTTGGTATTTTAGGGCCGAACCCGAGACTTGGTTTAAGCCAAAAGCTATTATATTGAGGCCGAACTTGAGACTTGGTCTAAGCCAGTTGGTATTTTAAGGCCGAACCCGAAACCTGGTCTAAGCCAGTTGGTATTTTAGGGCCAAACCCGAGACTTGTTTTAAGCCAGAAGCTATATTGAGGCCGACCTTGAGATTTGGTCTAAGCCAGTTGGTATTTTAGGGCCGAACCCGAAACCTGGTCTAAGCCAGTTGGTATTTTAGGGCCGAACCCGAGACTTGGTTTAAGCCAAAAGCTATTATATTGAGGCCGAACTTGAGACTTGGTCTAAGCCAGTTGGTATTTTAAGGCCGAATCCGAGACTTGGTCTAAGCCAGTTGGTATTTTAGAGCCGAACTTGAGTCTTGGTTTAAGCCAGTAGGCATTTTAAGGCCGAACCCGGGACCTGGTTTAAGCCAGTTGGTGTTTTAGAGCCAACCCCGAGACTTGGTTTAAGTCAGTTGGTATTTTAGAGCCGAACTTGAGTTTTGGTTTAAGCCAGTAAGCATTTTAAGGCCGAATCCGGGACCTGGTCTAAGCCAGTTGGTGTTTTAGGGCCAAACCCGAGACTTGGCTTAAGCCAGTTGGTACTTTAGAGCCGAACTTGAGTTTTGGTTTAAGCCAGTAAGCATTTTAAGGCCGAACCTGGGACCTGGTCTAAGCCAGTTGGTGTTTTAGGGCCAAACCCGAGACTTGGTTTAAGCCAGAAGCTATATTGAGGCCGACCTTGAGACTTGGTCTAAGCCAGTTGGTATTTTAGGGCCGAACCCGAGACTTGGTTTAAGCCAGAAGCTATATTGATGTCGAACTCGAAGCTTGGTCTGTCATTTGATATTTTAAGACCAAACTCTAGACTTGGTCCAAGCCAGTTGGTATTTTAACACCGAACTCGAGACTTGGTCTCGTTGATATTTTAGAGTCGAACCCGAGGCTTGGTCTAAGTCAGTTGGTATTTTAGAGCGAAACTTGAGCCTTGGTTTAAGCCAGTAGCTTTGTTAAGGACGAACCCGGGTCTAAGCCAGTAGAGTAGATATTTTGGGCCCAACCTGAAATTTGGTTTGAGCCAGTATGCATTTTAAGGCTGAACTCTGGACCTGATTTAAGCCAGTTGGTATTTTGGGGCCGAACGTGGGACCTGGACTAAGCCAGTAAGTATTTTGGGGCCGAACCTGAGACTTGGTCTAAGCCAGTATTTTACCTACGAACCTAAACCGAATATTCGGTGGGACACTATCGAAAAGGGGAATAAAATTCGGCTTAGATTCAACCAAACCACTGACTAAGTAATAAGACCCTATAAGATAGAGTTGCCATAATGTTATAATATATAAGTTTATTTGAAATAGATATATTTTTAAGATAACTTAAATATTTTTTTTTTAAGAAGATGTGGTTATTTTTATCTTGTTTAGAACAACTAAAATTTACAACAAATTTATTAACTTTTTTATACTTTTTTTAATTTAAACAAAATATTTGTAATGTTATGTTATGTTTTTAATTTAATTATTTTTGAAGACTACACTTCTAGATCTAATTTAATCAACATTTCAATGAAACGACAGACAACTGATTACTGATTATCTTCATATAAATAAAAAGTTAATCATTCTTATAAAAGCAAAAAACACCTAAGAAAATCGCCCAAAGCCACAAACAACTGTCACAATGATTTTTCCCTTCTGTTTCATTTAAACATTTTTTTTTTTTATTTTTTGTCTTATTAAATGTCAAATGAGCTTAAATTACTTGAGGGTATTTGCGCTCATTCGTACGAGTTGCATGTTATAGCGAAAACATGAAAGAGCAGGCAGCAACCATAATAGCTGAAACTACAAATCGACATTCAGCATTGGTGGCACTGACAAACAAAGCATTTACGTCATTTACGGGCGACATTTAATAATAATAATAATTGACTGGCACGACAGCCCGCTTTCGCGAGACTAAGGCCTAGCTTCCCGCAACTACCCGTGTTGTGCGTGTGAATTTGTACGCGGGTTGAAGGGACCTACAGTTTAATGCCGGTTCCGAACGGCAGGTTGGGAGCTTTTTCATAAGCAATTTTTACTCTCAGAGGTTTGCCATTTCCAGCTGAGAGGACAGCCACCGAAAGAGAAAACGAGTTTTCCCGTTATTTTTTTTTTTTTTAGGTGTTATTACAGGCAGTATTTGAACCTGAGGTTGCTGCCTGCGACTCGCGGTCCAACGCACTAACCAACTGAGCCACGGGCGACATTTGCTGCCGCAAAAAAACTGCAACTTTTTTGTAAGTATTTTCGCGACGTATTTCATGAAAAACAACACCACACGCATGCACTCACAGAGAAAAATATTTAGTCACATATCTACATACAAACATACAGCGCCGCAGTACATAATTTTAATTGATAAATTGCAGCATGGCTGCAATTAGAGCAGACTTGGAAAATAAAGAATACACTTCATAGATGAAATGAAAGCATTTCATGGAAACAAACAAATGAACGAGACTAGAAGAATTTCAAGTGTTAGCTGCCTCAAGGCGAACGCTTGACTCAATGTCGAATTCACAATCAATGCCAAGTGAGGCCTACTTAATGCAATGGAATTGCTTTTATTATAATTATCAGCATTTGTTCTTAACCGATGGCAATTTGCTACAAATTAATAATTGTTGTGCTGTCGTCTGTCTAATGCCACGGCAACTCTTATAGGCTCAAAAGTGTGAATAATTATTGCCATGAACTGCGTGAAACCTTTTCAGTGTAAAGTGAATTTAATTAAAACTATGAATTTGTGTGTCCCAGGAGAGACAGAAGGGAGGCTGTGAATAAATAACTCGAGCAGTTAGGGATATTAAGTCACAGAATGTGGATAGGCAAAGAACGCGACTTAAGCTAAGACAAAAACCTTTTTTTATTAGATGAGAACATCAGAACATATTCTTTAAATTTCTATGGAAGATACAATTTTTCAGGGTGTTAGACTTCTACGATAGCAAAGCAATAAACAATCAATTGAAATGGATTGGAATTGAATTGGATTGCACCTCTGAATTAGATTGGAAATAAGATGGGAAACTGATTAAACTGAAGTAGAAAGCACCAGAACAGATAAGTGGATGCAACTCTGAACTAGATTGGAAATAAGATGAAAACTGATTGAACTGGAGTGGAACTGGAGTTGACCTCTGAACTAGATTGGAAAAATTTTGGAAATTGATTGAACTGGAGTGGAAAGCTGCAGAGCAGATAAGTGGATGCACCTCTGAACTAGATTGGAAATAAGATGGGAAACTGGTTGAAGTGGGAGGGAGCAAGTTGTTGGACCTCTGAACTAGATTGGAAATGAGAAGGGACACTGATTGAAGTGGGAGGGAGCAGATCAGATAAGTTCGTGGACCTCTGAACTAGATTGGTAAATACATGTATTAGAAATTAATTGTACTGGAGTGGAAAGGTGCAGATCAGAGATTCGACACACCTCAAAACTAGATTGGAATTGATTGAACCGGAGTAGAATGGTGCATATCGGAGATCCCTCACGTCTTTCTCAAGAGATTCTAAGGTTCAACAGAAGGCCACACATGTTTTCTTTTGAGTCCAAACGGGACATTTTGAAAATTTTGACGTTTTTACAAAAAAAAGGCAAACATTTTCATAGAAACTGGTGAACTCGTTTTCAGCCTGCCGAATCCTTATTGACTCCTTATCACTTCACTTTGACTCACTGACTCGTAGTCACATTAAACACAGAGTCGTCACATCGACTCATGCCACTTTAAAAATCCCAAAAATTCAAAGATCATCTCATTCATTTGAAATTTATCATCCCTAACACATACAAACACATGAAAACTGTTGTCTTACGCATCTTTATTTATGTGCATACATTCATGTTCTGCTGCCATTTCACTCATAGCATCACTACATTCGATATTATGTATATGTACATAGGTATATACATATGTATGTACATCTCCCTGTGTTCGAGTGTTTTCACCTTATTGGCTGCTAACAGCGGCTTCGGTGCGACTTTCTTGCTTTTCAAGTTCGCTACTTAATTGGATCGTTAGTTTAATGTCTGCCGTGGGCGACACAATTCAGCGCACCACCCACACACACACACACATACACACACTTATGAGTATCATTTATACACCCTCGCATCGACATAAACTCCCACATCTACTTAAACTAACATCAGGAAATTAGAATTTTGTGCGTGTTTAGTGTCTTTGCCAAAACGTTCTGCTCTGCACGCCCTATGTGAGTTTGTTAGTTTTTTAGTAAACACAAAACTAATAAAATACTATAACTTCATTTAATGTCGCTTTGGCGCTCACACTTAACAAGCAAACAAAACTTAACGACTGTTCTTTTTGCATCTTTTGATAGTGTCATCTCTCGCGCATAGAAAATGGAGCCAACATTGTGGAATATTTATGGAAATTTTTAAAGCAACACTTAAAGGTTTATGTGTGAATTTAAGTGAGGTGTTAGTAAGTTGATTAGTTTGTTTATGTTTAGATATATTGAGATTTTGATAATATGGATATATAATGTATGAATGTATATAATATATGGAGATATACCTGGAAAGAACTGTAGTGAGATGAAATGTAGTGGTTAATGTCCTGAAGAGAGTAAAGATAATTTTTCTCGAGGAGTGAATATAATAATAATAGAATAAATTTATGAAACTTTGAATAGTTCCATAGAAGAGCTCATTAAATCCAGATCAGACAGAAAGGTAGTCGGTTGACGGTTAAAATAGTTCTCAGTCAAAGCGAATTCAGGAGAGTAGTTTAAAAATTTAAGCTGATTTATATTTCTTTACCTTAAAAAAGATGATGATTTTTATAATCTGCAGGTTACCTACCCCAAAGATAATTCAAATAATTTTGAAATTAGTTAGCAAAACTTGATAGTCCTTCTTTTACTGACCATAGCTGACATTGCTGACAGTTGTGGGTTAGGAGGTCAAGAAGGGATCGTTTCTACTTCATCTACTTTTGTACTGTGTCCAGAATTTTTGCTGATAAGTAGGCTGGCTTGTCTTGGAGTTTTCTACAGATCTCGACAAATGTGGCTTATGCTCCTCTAAACCAGTGTTGCCAGATACCTGAAATGACTTTCTACTAAATCTTAAAAAAAAACCTGAAATTTCCTCCCAAAAATGTAAAATATTCTCCAAAAATTTTTTGGTAAAATTTTTGTCATTATAAACTAAGGAAATCAACTTCTCATAGAAAAATACAAATATATTTAAGTATATACACCTAATTCTGTTTTTACACGGTCTTTTTTTACACGGTTTTGATTTAACACGGTTTGAAAACAAAAATTTTTTAATTTTTCGTGCTAAATGGAATAAAATCGTGTAAAAAATTAAAAAATTTTTTTTTTTTTCAAACAGTGTAAAAAAGACCATGTAAAAACAGAATTAGGTGTATTCATAAAAATATATATTTTTTTATTGCAACCTCTTTATTCATTAAAATTCAGCTTAACAGCAACTTAACAACAAAAAACATAAAAAATGAGATCGGTATGAAATTCGCTTTTGTAAACTTCTTTCATTCATTGCATAAATTATACACTTTGAAGTATTGTGAAAGCAATTAGTGAGAACGAGATAAACATAAACGAGACAGACACAAGCTGACATTTTGTAAGCTGAAAAATATTAAACACAACAGAGTGCTTTGACTATTAAAATATTTGGCAAAATAAGTTTTGTTGCCAGTGTTCCCCATCATACTTCGTTATCCAAAAAGAAAATTCCGAAAATCCACTATGGATCCGAAAAATCCCCTATCATAGAATGTAAATCTCCTAAACTTTCTCCTAAACCACTCTTATAACTCTCTTATAATTTATACTAAAAGGCCAAGAATCTCCTAAATCTAGGAGGAAATCTCCCAGTTCAAAAATTCCGACCGTCAGATGATCCTTTCTCACTCACTCCCACGCAATAATATGCGCAATTAACGCTCTAAACCAATCTTAACGAAGTTCCCAACCATCCTGTTGTCACTTCCTTTACCCAAGAGATGACGCTATGAGCGGTAGCGCACAACATCGGAGGCGTCGTTCCTAAGCAGCGATAGATGGCAACACTTAGCACTACCTGCGACAGGTCAAAGACCCTGGCAGAAAAACACTACCGATTAACAGAATCTACACAAGGCAATTTTTTGTGAAGGTCCTTTGCTACCGTGGGGAGTGAACAAGGAAAACATGTTTTTTTACATGGGCTATAATGCGCATTCATCCCAAGTTAAAGTCATGGGAATAGTCTTTCTGGTGATTCTAGGCTTTCTTATTTAAGATTTTCTTTAAATTTTTAATTCACTTTTGGTTGGCTGGTTTTTGGACCTGAACCTGGGTTAAGGAATTTTAAGGTTAAGGATTTTTCTTTTAAAACCAATTTAAAGCATTTTTGATATTTCGACTATTACTACGTTTGTTAGATTGTTCTCGTTTTCAGAGAGGCGATTAGTGGCATATAAGGTGTTGTATTGTTTCTTCTACTTACTCGTTTTTGAAATTCCTGTAGACATTGTGGGACAAGAGGTGCCATTTGTTGACCATACTTTCTTTGGATGAATGCCCATTGATGACCTCAACGAATGGAGTGGAATTTTTGAAGTTGAACCTAAAGGACAATAAAATTTAAGTATTTGCTAATGGATACGGTGGGTCATAGTAACTGGTTTTTTTTTAAGTTAAATATGTTTTTTGTAATTTAATTTCAAATATTTTAGTTTTACTTACCAATTTTAGTTTGAACGGTGTGGCGGTCCGTACTCTTTCAAGTCCGTCTGTTGTTTGTCTCTTCGCTTAATATTTCTCTCGTCACTCAACACTTTTATCCCATCTAGGTGACATTATTTTGGTTCATTCGTTTGTGTTGCTTTTTCGCTATGCATCCCTAGTACCGGGTTAACCCTTTTTCATCGTCATGGTTTTTTTGTTTCCCTTTTATTTCAGAATTACCGGGTACAACTTTTGCGTGCTGCATGTCCAGTAGAGAGCAACAACCTTTCTCTACTCGCTCCATTCCCTTCTTTGTTGTTCCTTGAATATATAAACACATTTTTCAAAAAATTTTCTCTATGACATAATTATTTTGCTTTGGGGTGTTTCGCTGCTTAATTGCCCAAGTATTAGCTTAAAAATGGTAAACACCTTTACAAACATTTCTATGTAATTAATGCCGCTAATAATCGCAATGCCAGTGGGCAGTTGTCTAACGCCTTAATGTGTTTACGCTTTGAGCTAAGTTTTTTAAGTAGCATAAGTAATAACGCGGATAGTGAAAATATACAAAATACATGTTTCAAATTGTAGAGCTACCATTGCGAAATTTTTTTTTTTAGAGTCACTAACAGTGCAAAGCAGCAAACTTTTGTGTCAGTAGAAAATTTGTTGCAGATGGGCTTAGTGTAGGGTGTTGAGCGGCGGCAACAACAACAACAAAAAAGCTGCGACAACAATGTCCTACAGCGCACAGCACACCTTAATGACATTCTTATGTTTTACATTACTAATTGAAATGGCACACAAGGTTGCTGCCGCTATGACTGTGACTGTACTTTTGGAATGCAGCCAACTGTCAGCAGTCAGCAGACGGCAGTCGCAGGTGAGTTGGACGCTCACTAAATGGGGTGAACTGAACGAACGTTAGGGTGTGGCAGCAGAGCAGAGTGGAATTACTTCATGGTGCCAATGCCCCAACAAATATCTTGTTAACAGCATACAAAAACAAGAAGCAAATGTCAACAACCAGCACTGACAGCAACATTCATGCAATGAGTAACGACCATGTACATACAACAACACTAACCAAGCTAGTAGTGGACTTGAAAAAGGTGACAATTAAAGTTGTAATAACGCAGTGAAAATTTTTTTTTTGGACACATTGGTGTTGTTGATCGTGAAAGGGTTAAATAAGTTGGAATGTTGCCTGATCTGCTGCATTGTTATTTTCATTATTGGTACTTTTTACTAATGTCAGTAAGTATTGTCAGTCATTTTGTTTGTTTGTTTAGTTTCATTTTCCCATTTACCGAGTTCTGAGCTATTTTTGCGCTGAACTTCGGCCAAAAACATTAAAACGTCATTGTCAATTAAAAGTTTAAGTTTTCAGGCAATCGAGGCTGCAACAGCGAAAACCCGCGTCGTGTCGCGCTGCTTGTTTCGTACTCCCACGTGGCAACTGCAGAGGAAATGTTTTGCTTAATCGACAGCCGACGGCCTGAAAATAGCTTCGAGTGTTGACGTCAAGTGGCAGCATTTAATTAAAAGTCAACATTTGAAGACGCTTCGTCGCGCTGGCTACGGCTTTTTGTGGCATTGTTGCTGGCACTGATTGGAATTTCGCTATATGCAAAGCAATCCTTTTGGTGCTGGAAGGTCTGCTGGATTTTTTGTTAAGTGGTAAGTTTGTCGAAATGTTTCATTTTCAAGCGCGAATATTGTCAGAAGTTGTCGCTCCGAGTTGTTAGTTTTGTGTTTCGGATGATTTTCAACAAAATCTTTGTGTTGTTTTGACTAAAGCGTTTCGCTTTGGGTTTTTAATTCGAAAAAAATAAATGAATTAATACAAAAATTTTGCAAGTTTTTAACCATTCAAGTGAAACATGTTTTTCTTAAATTTTTTAAAGGTTGCCAACTGAATTCCATGATCCAAAAATTGTGCATGAATTCATCAAATATCAGTCAAAATTTTCATTGTAATTTAAAGAAGATTGAATTCATTAGAAAGAATTTAATCAGATTAGGTATCATAGCACGCTTCTCTCATGTCTTTTTCAAGTGATTTTGAGATTCCAAAGAAAGACCATACAAAACTCCTTCCTTCAAACAGTGCACTTGAAGAATTTTTACTATTTTATTTTTAGTGCATAAGGAGTAGAAATATCAGCCAAAATCTTCATTGCAATTTTAGTAATAAATTTGAAATCATTGATATCATAGAACGCTTCTGTCATGTCTTTTTCAAATGGTTTTGAGATTCAAAAGAAAGACCATACAAAAATCATTTCTTCTTAATCCAAACAGCAAGAAACTTGAAGAAGTTTGGCTATTTTATTTTTAGTGCAGAAGGAGGAGAAAAATCAGCTAAACTATTTATTAAAGTTCTTGAAATTGGCTTCAATCATCCCAATAACAAAAATGTATTGCATTTTATTTTAAAATTTGGGCTATTGAAGGTGTGAGCATGGTTTGTTCTGCACAAGTTGACTGAATCAGAGTTAGAGACATGTAACGAATTTTTTTACGAATAACTGCATTTTAACCATTTGATTTGGATTTGGCATTGTGCTACTTTTATCTTTTCAGAGAAATGTGTTTCCCGATGAAAGAAAAGCATTTTGAGGACACGAAAGACGCCCAGATGGCTTGTGAAGGCATCCTGAAGGACATCAAGGTCGACCATCTCAAGCACTCATTCCACTATTTTCAACTTTTTGACTATTTTGTTTTTTTTTACTTCTTTGAAAAAAACAAATAAAATAAAACAAAATAAACAAATTTGAATAAAACAATTGCCAAGAAATATATTTACATATATTGTTGTATATTTTAAAAAGTCCTGTTTTTTTTTCGTTAGAAAGTCCATAGAAAGCGCAGAACTTTACATTAGATAAGTCCTTTGTACTATGATGATTGATGTTCCCTGTTAATTTGATTTAAATCTCCCCGACCTCCAAGGAATTCTGAAATCTGAGTCGATTCTGTGGTGTCAGGCAGCCAAGATGGTCGCTGTCCTGTGCTCTTTACTTTGGAACCTTTGTACTTACTTAACTGGCCACACCAACTCGTTACCGGGTTCCCTTCAGGCTCCTCTGCTTTGTACGCGCTTTGTCCAGTTGGTCATACCAAAAGCTGATAGGGCGTCCTCAGTTTAGTCCTTTCACCGTAGACATGATGCCCCTCTACGCCGTTGACCTCCAACTACCGCATCGAACTGCTCTTCTGCCAGAGCTTCATTGTCCATACGAGAGACATGGCCAAGCCAACCAAGGTGGAACGCACCTTGTAAATTTCTTCTGTATTAGGTCTCAATTAAATTTTGAGTACATACATTGAGCTGTTTCATTCATGGTTTTCAATGACATCTGTACTACAAAAACAAAAGTTTTGCTTTAATTTTGTGACACTTCGTACACAGTTGTACTTAAATTGTTTTCAATTACTGCAAATACAACAACAAAACTCTATACGTCAATTGTTCTGGTCCATCTTTAAACTTACATTCGATTTCGTTCTTGTAAAACTTGCAAATTTTCATACTTTATTTTCATTGTCCCACATGTAAAGCGCACAGGAAATGAAAATTGATGTCCTTGTTCATGTTTGGCTTACGGCATTGACTTGATTTCCCTTGGCTACAAACGATTTTCGCAAACCTCAACAAACGTCAGAATCTCACACAACTAAAACAGGTGGCGCATATAGGAATTCATTTTGGTGTGGTGGGAGGGGGAGGGGGAGGGGGAAGCGGGTTTGTGTACAACTTTTGAGCCTAAAACCATTTGAAACCATATTTTGTACCAGCAATTTTTGTGTTGGGGGGGAGGAGGTTGTTTCAGCCCCCCAAAATCCCTCCCTTAGATAACCCCGCCGCCGGACACGTGGAATCGCGCTGCTGCAATCGAAGCTCGTAAAAAATGTCTAACCTAATCAATGAGCATTTCAGAGAAAAATGTTTCACAAAATACGAAAACAACAACAAAATAAATTATCCACATGTTGTAATTTATATCAATAAATTTTTCTACATTTTACTCGCGCGATGCTAACAATGTTTAGTCCTCATTCCATCAATTTTTTTTTTACAAACTATCTGCTCGCAGCAGCAGCAGCTAAAATAACAACAGCTACAACAACAACAACAACCCACTGAATGGCATATGAACAAAGTGAGCATAAAAGGATTTATGGCAAGGCGAGGCATAGTCGTAGCAACATACAGATAGATAGACAAACATACAAATAGATACAGATAGACATACAGATAAGCATACAGATCGACAAACATATAGTCATGTGTAGCATAACGACACCGACAGAGTCTGACAGACGCAGCCATATGTCGCCAGCGATAACTATGTACGAGTATGTACATATGTATGTATGCGTATGTGACAGCTACTAACACTGGCTTGGCGTCGCGACGGTTGACTGGCTGCCGTCTGACGCTAATGCGTCACCTTACACGGCGTATGCCAATGCTGAATTGTGTGCTCCACCATACACTGACAATTTGTTCACATGTGTCAATGTATCTATGCCACTGCACACCAACTCACGGTAAAACAACGATGTATATCTGTCTGTCTGTCTGCGTTTGGGCCGGCGACGCGTCTTAGTTCGGGCACGTTATGTCACGCTTTTACGATTTTATTTTTATTCTGCTACGTGCGTTTATTATGCCCGCATTTTTATTGTTAGTACTTGACACACACACACACACACACACACACAGACGCGTGCTGACATCATACCACATGGCACTTACCAAACCATAGCTGCGTCATTGTGAGTGTGTAACGCAGCGCGGTTCAGGTCGTTCAATTGTAGAACTGCCACTGCGACTGTGTGTGTTTACCAACTAAAGTGAAATTGACAACATTTTGCGCAAATTGTTGTCATCGATAAAGTCAAATCAAATCAAAATATTTGTCATGCGTTGTCGTCTGCCAGCACCTGCAGTCGCATAGTTGTTGGCTGTTTTTTGCAGTTTTTTGCACAACCTTCTGGTTTGATTTTATCACACACACACACGCACACTTTCACAACATGCGAAGAACAATAGTGCAAGAGTGAGCGAGATAGCATCAGTAAAGGACCCTGGTACGCCATTAAACGCAACGGTCTCGCATAGCTACACTTGATCGGCGTGTTTACATTCGGTAGACAATTATTCAATTTGATGGCTGCCAAATCCTTGACAAACGTTGCCGGCAACAATGTGCAGGCTGATGTAACCGAATCAGCTCAATGTCAAATGTTCGCATCAATAACGAAAACGAAAGCTTTCTTTAAAGAAGAGAAGTATACACGTTTTTTTAATGGGATATCTTGACATAGTAAAGGAAGAAGAAGCAAAACAAATTAGAGAACTTTTTAATTTGACGTTTTCTTTCAATTTATGTCGATACTTTTTTTTTTTAATTTTGGCTGAAGTAAATGAAGAAATATTGAAATTTTCGTTATGCGTAAAAAGTTGTATGTTTAAGTAATTATTACAGCCACAAATACAGGGTTCTAGTATAAAAATTAAAAAATGTCTTATGGAATGTTGATAATATAACCGCCTAAGACGTAAAATTTAAAATTTTAACTTTACACAGCAAAAACCTGTAGCGAAAGGCTTAAGGCTGCGGCCCATAGAATCCGTTGCGTACGTGAGAGCGAAGTATTCAACTGACAACTAAGTTGAATGTATGAAATTGTATGTGGTGTGACCCATACGCAACGGATACGTTGAAGTAACGTACAAAGTTGAGCAACTTTCAACTTTTGCCGTACGTTGAATACTTTGACAAATAACGAATGATTGTTTTCTGTTTGACTTTTCTGTTTTCTGTCATTTAAATTTTATTCGTTCGAAGCAGAAAGTTGGTTTGTTTTCAATTTTGCTGATATGTTTGAGGACAAATTAATAGAAGCGGTGCAGCAGCATGTCAAACCATCTTTAATCAAATTGAACAGCAAACTAAAATTGTCTTTGCTCATTCGAACAGTCTTTTTAAATTGTTCGGAATCATTGTAGCACATTTCTTCAAAGCTGGAGGCAAAAAATCCGCGTGTGTCGCGATTTTGGTACAACGGCCGTACCCAAAATCCTTGTTTATTTTGTATGATTTTTAGCAGATCATACGCTTCATGCAGCAATAAAACCATTATGACCAACTCAAGGACGTCGTCAACGTCCAATTTTTATTAAAATGTTTGCCAAAGCTCAAAAAAATCACAACATTTTCGTTTACTCACAGACACACAGAATATATTTTGTATCCGTTGACAACGTATTCATTGGTTCGAGTCTCTCCGTTATTCCGTCGCTGTCAGTTGAACACTTTGACGCAACGGATTCTATGGGCCGCAGCCTTTAAGCTCAACTAGCTGGTCCAATGATCTACTACATCTTTTATTATAATATTAAATGTACTTTAGCATCAGACGTCTGCATGATTGCATTCAAAACGTGTTTTGACTCATTCACTCTTAAATTACGCATTCACTCACTCACATTCCTTTTTGTGATTGTGAATGAATGAGTCATAATTTGTTCTCGAGTGAGAGATTGTACTGTATTCATAAATTGAATGAGTCATTTTATAGTGTACTCAAACAGAAACTGTATTCACTTTATGCTGTGAATACAGCGAAATCAAATGAATGATTTGAATCATTCATATTGAGTGGTATGCTCAAAATGAAACTAAAAAATGCTTTTCTATCAAGTAAATAAATTGTCAACGAATACCAGCAATGAAAACAAAAACGAAATATACCGCTGTTTGTTGCTTTTGTTTACATTCGGCGAACAGCATTGCCAGGCAACTCTTTTTCTGTGCAATTTGATGCAATGATGAAAAAAAATTATTTTTCCAATTTTGGTTATGATTTTCTTTTTAATTACAGATGTGTTTATCAGGATTATTTTCCAGTTACATAGAAGGTGAATACTAAGCAATCATCGCAAAGCGAATATCGCTGCTCGGCGTTTTGATACTACGAGCAGTAGCACTTTTGTCCCTCATTGTGAAACAACAGATTAAGACAAAGAAGCTATGTACTTTTGCTGTTAATTGGTGTTTTTTACGTTTTCTTTCATCCTTCATCAAAATCTAATATTTGTAAGCCAAGTGGTCTATTCGATGCTGGCAATACTATTGGCAAATGAACCGTCTGTCCGATTTGACAACGAACCGAACAAAAACACTAACAAAATACACGTGAATTTTTTCGCTCTTTCCTGCCACTTGATAACCTTACGAACAAGTGCGTAATGAATATTCACTAAAGAGAATGGTGTGTTATGACTCTTTCTATTTTTTGACTCATTCTTTTTGTGCACAGCTTTTGCTTTGCCTACAGCAATTACTGTATTCATATTGTAATGACTCTTAGAAAGTGTGCACTCAGCAGAAGTGTCAACACTGTGGGAGAGAAAGTGAATGGAGCCATGCAGATGTCTGTTTAGCATCTATATAAATATTATTTAATATTTATTAATTAAAGGTAATATTTATTAATTATATTAATTAATTAAATTAATTAAATTAAATTTAATAAATAAATAATTTATAATATTTTTATTAAAAATGAAAATAGAAGGTGCCTGGTACTTTGGTCTTAGCTCAAGAGACACATTGGTTTCTATTCCACTTCAAAGGACATCAATGTCTGCATGGTTTGTTCCATTAGGATCAACCGGCTGGACTAATGTCTACTCACAGATTTAAATAAATTATTATGATAACGTAAGATTTATTAATTTTAGATCTACTTGTATTTGAATTGAAAATGAACAATGAACAATGCTTCTGAAACTAAATTGTACTTTATTCTAAACTCAAAAGACCAGTGGCGTCCCCAGGATTTCGGGAAGGGGGGGGATATGCCAAAAAATCCAGTTTAACGCAATTTTTATACTTTCATCTTTACGTATTATTTTTAATACATGTTGCATAAAATTGTACATATGTATGTACAGACATACATGTATATGTACACATATATATATATACCCAGCAAACCAAACGATATTGAAACGATATCGTTAAAGCGAGAATTTTTCTCGTTTTCGAGTCTTGCTAAAGTGTCTAAAATGATATCGAGAACGAGAAAAATTACACTATCGTAACGATATCGAGAATTTCGAAAATCTCGATATCGTTGCGTTACTGAAATTTTCTTATCCGAGATATCGTAACGATGTCGAGATTTTCGAAATTCTCGATATCGTTACGATAGTGTCATTTTTCTTGTTCTCAATAGCATTTTGGATACCATAACGAAAACTTATTTTCCTTCTGAAAATTGAAATAAAACGCATACTTGACAGTACTGTCACATGGCTAGTTCATTATTCAAATCAAATAACGATTATAAATACAACACAACAACTCTCAAACTCGGGTTTGAATGCGCGCACGTTCACGTAATGACAACTTTTCGTTTGACAAAAAAATATTTAATTTCATTTGAAAATTTTCAAATTCTTCAAAGCAAAAAATGCAAGCATTATCGAGATTATTTCGAGAAACTGTCGCTAAAAATTTATATCGAGAAATTGTTTGCAGGGTATGTATATGTATGTATATGTATACAATTGCTAACATAAAATTCTTAAAGCGAAAAATTCAAGGTACATGTATTTTTAAGTAATAGATCCCAACTAAAAAATTCAAGTTTGCTTTAAGTTAGAACATTTTGAAAACTCTTTCTAATAGAATTACGGAAAACTCAAAAGACTTATTTTAAAAAGCATAAAACATGTATCGGAATTTTTTTCAAATTTCAACAGCTGATGCAGGATTGGCATGAAGCCTGCGTTTGACTACTACTTTAAATAGTCGATACTTTTGGGAACACTGAAAATACAACTATTCTGCGAGAACAAATGCAATACACCCATACCTCGCTATACGGCCTAGATACGTTCCACGAAACTTGGCCGCAAAGCGAAAAGCCGTATAAGGAATCAATTATTTTAATACAAATTCATACAAATTTAATGGGATCGGTTCCAAATTTATTTTTTTTATTTTTATAACAATGTTATAATTTATTTTTATAATAATAACAAAAATATAGAAACAAAAATGAAAGAACTTCGTGTTACATAAAAATATTTTTTTTTAAATGGCTTTAATCTGAAGATGAAATGGTAACCTGCAGATCACTTTTTTCGCAATTGCGTAACTATTATTCGTGACAAATATTTTTTTCTGTTGCCTTATAACTATTATCAGCAAGAAATATTTTTCCATTGCTCGGTAACGTTTATTTGTTGAAAAATATTTTTTACGTCATCGCATAACTGTTATGAGAGAAAAATATTTTTTACGTTGCTCGGTAACGTTTGAATCTGTTATTCCACCGGTGAGTGTGCTCGTGATTTAGAACTTGAGTGGTTCAGAACTTGGATAAGTTTTGCATACAAAATGCATTGGTGCCGGTATTTTCAACGTAAAAAATATATATTGCAAAATAATAGTTATCATTCAACGGAAAAAAAAAATCCCATTCACAATAGTTACTGCCAACGGAAAAAATATTTCCCACAAAATAAACGTTACCGAGAAACGTGATATATCATCGAAAAAAATTTTTTTTGGCCGTTATAGCGAAACATTTTAGGCCGTAAATCGAAAACGTGCCTTAATTGAAGAAGGCCGTTATAGCGAAAGGCCGTATAAAGAGCGGCCGTATAGCGAGGTATGGGTGTACTGATTTTTTTATTCATTTATTCTTAACCCTGCAGCCGCCGTGGCTCAGTTGGTTAGTGCGTTGGACCACGAGTCGCAGGCAGCAACCTCAGGTTCAAATACTGCCTGTAATAACACCTAAAAAAAATAACGGGAAAACTCGTTTTCTCTTTCGGTGGCTGTCCTCTCAGCTGGAAATAGCAAACCTCTGAGAGTAAAAATTGCTTATGAAAAAGCTCCCAACCTGCCGTTCGGAACCGGCATTAAACTGTAGGTCCCTCCAACCCGTGTACAAATTCACACGCACAACACGGGTAGTTGCGGGAAGCTAGGCATCCGATTCTGACCATACCATTTTGACCTTTGGATGCACTTTAGTAATTTTTGTGGTTAAGCTATCGAGATCATATTTCATGATATCCTCAACTGATCCTTTCTAAGCACAAAAACCAAAACCATGGCCTGGCCACACCATGGTGTATTTTCATAGAAATTTGGCAGTTAACATTTTGTTTGTTATTTCCCACATAATTATTGTCGGAATGGCTTAAAAATATTTGTTCAGCCCTTTACGGAGCATAGGGCTTCAACTAGGCTTTTCCATTTGACTAGATTTGAAACACCTTTTTCGTGCCATCCCATGTAATGGTGACATAAGTAAGTTGGCGCAAAATTTACCTGGTTCAAGTGTTTTTTGATCGCCTTGGCTTTTATTTTCTTTTGGTTTAGCAAATTATAATTTTTGGTACAAAATAAAGTCGGAACATATTCAAATTTAATATTTATCCATTCATAGTTATGTTCGTGTTTTGGTGCCAATTCAGTTACATTCCTGAAGTGAAGATAGTATTTGTGGTCCTTTTGTGTCTGGTTTCTTATCAATTCGATTAGGTGTTTTCTGTGGCAGAGATGGAAAGAAGACAATGCTATTTTAAGGATCAGGTGGACATAGTTTTTGAACTTCGACGCTGGAGTAAATCAGAGACGACAATTTCTCTGAAAAAATTGGTTATAATAACGGTGCTGACAATTTCAGGCTTTCATTTGGCGCTGAACAAAACTAAGCTTCTGATACTGATAAAAAAAATTATCGTTTAGATAGTTCAATGTGAAGATAGCGACGTCAGTTCAGCATGAACAATAACATGTTCTGCATGTTTTTCTTTGGCAAAGCAGTTCAGAATTGTTAACAAGTAACAGTGCAAGGAATTGAGAGTCAGTCATGATATTGCATTCTATTGTTGCAATAATTGCATTGGTTAAGCAGTTGAAGCAAATCCATAAAAAAAGTATTTTACATTTATACATTTTTTTATTCTTTTTTTGCTTTACTGTCGTATTTTTTGAATTTCAAAATTAATTCATTGAAGTTGAAGCTCGCTATTTACTTAATTATTCAAGTATATTTTTACCGTTTTACGTAAATAAAATGTAGGCAAGCAAAAGAAATCATTGTGTTCACACTTTCTGTTTTTTTTATATCCTTAACTACAATCCTAGACTATCCTCTTGTTTACACCATGGTCCGGCCAGATCATGGGATGTTGAACCATTAGGTTTTAAGTGGGTACTCACAGAAAAGATAAAGCAAATAATAAAAATTGTTCACAATTCTATATTGTTACATCAAATTGTATAAATGAATTTATCCACCAAGGGGGGGGATCCATCCCCCTAATCCCCCCCCCTGGGGACGCCACTGCAAAAGACACATTGATTTCTATTCCATTTCAAAGGTGGACATTAATGTCTGCATGGTTTGACATTTTTCTTTCATTAGTATCAACTGGCTGGGCCTATGCATAGATTTAACAGAATTTTTGTTATAAGGGAAGATTTATTAATCTTAGATCTATTTTGAATGAAAATGAATAACTAAGATTGCTACTGAAACTATTTGCTATAAGATCAAGCAACACATTGGTATCTATTCCAGTTGAGATCAATGTATCCACACATATAACTTTGAATATGGTTCAAAACTTTGGCTTAGTCGAACTAAACTAGCTGCTCCAATAGTCACGTACACCTCTATTTGATCTGCAAGATTAGAAGGCTAGATCTATTATTGTTAGATCTATTATTATTATTATTAGAATCTTAACGATGGTTATGTTCTCGAAAACGTTGGTTTAGTTAGACTCAACTGGCTGGTTTATGAAAAAGGTCCTTTCAAAATTTAATCCTTTGTATCCTTGAAAATGTATATAGAATTTTCTTGAAAAGTAGGTATGTCAAAACCCAAAATCTCCTTGATCAAATTTTTTTAATTTTTTGTCGCACGGCATTATTGTTAGACCAACTATTATTAGGTTCTTCTCGATACCATATGAAGATCTGCCTGAATCACAAACCTTTTATTGAGAACTTACACCCAAATTAGGTACTTTCTTCAGCCTCTTCATTCAAAAACCTCCCAGGAAGGCTAGTTGTGATTTTGAAACCACCAAAGCAACAGCAAATGAGATGTTATTGTGCCTTGAACATAACTGAGACCAAATTTGTCTATCTAAATACACATACATATAAAGATATATAAGTATGTACATACAAGTCACATATAAATAAGTATAAATAGATATAATTATATCCGTAACTACTACTTTTTACTCATAAAGTTGCGCAACTAAGAAAAACTCATCAATCAATCAATCAATCGTAATAAAAATTTGTTCTTACTATTTCAATCACATTAATTGTGGGTATACGCACAAATTGCCTCTACAAAATTCTACAAAAAAATAACCCAAT
This sequence comes from Melieria crassipennis, assembly GCA_963668005.1. Lineage (NCBI taxonomy): Eukaryota > Metazoa > Arthropoda > Insecta > Diptera > Ulidiidae > Melieria > Melieria crassipennis. The sequence goes on along the minus strand of OY764963.1, from coordinate 95,906,995 downwards.
CATTTCCTAAACACAACAAGAGAAAATAGAAAAAATTGCAATACAACAGAAAACAAGAAGCCAACACTTTTACCTCAAAGCCTTAAAAACTTCAATACAAATTGAAAAAGAATAGTGAATGCAACAACAACAGCAGCAACAACAACAACAAACTGCGCTGCGGTAAAAGTTAAAATTGAGCATGAGCCGATATTTGCACCGCCCACATACAAACATACAGACAGAGGATGCGCGCTTAAACATTTTATAAAGGAACAGAGCGACGAAGCAGCAGCAGCAGCAGCCACAGCAGAGCTTAACGCAAATACAAAAATAAAGAAATAATATGGCGCACAAACAATTCAAATGGCTGTAGTGGACTTGTTCGAACGCTATAAATGAGAAATAAAGTATTTTTTTGATGATATGAACACAGAGCTGGAAGGTGGTCGGGTTGAGTAAGCTGGCTGTACAGATAGGACACGCTTACTTAGATTCTGTTAAAGCTCATTGGTACTACGAGTCGACGTAAAAGTGATCGATGATAATGTGCGTGTTTTTAGCAAAGGTAATCAGACACTAAATGCCGCACTTGGGGATCCTTTTTCATCCATAGAAGAGTGGGTCCCCTAAGTGAGTAAGGCGGATATTTACAATAAATATTTGTATACTAATTCCTAAACTACAGTAGATATTTTTATTTGTATTTACAGGATATACGAATAGATCTAAATGCATCCATATGACTAACAACTACGCGTGTAGGGCGCTATAATTCTCACTAAGTAAATTGAGGCGAAGCGCAACTTTTTGCATTAGTTGTGTTTACCATTAAAAATATCCAATATAGCGCATGCAACAACAAATGGCAAAAGTAGTAACTACTCACCAAACAACAACAACAACAACAACAAAATAAAGACTATAAAAAGAGAAGAATGGCAGGCGTAGAAAAATTAACACGGCGCCATTGCAAAACGGCGTGAGCAGTAAAACTCTGGTAGTCAATGCAGACACACACACACACACATACATACACAGACACAGGTTAGCATACGGCAGGCTGTGCTGGAGTGCAGACCTCCGACAGAAGAACAGACACATGCATATCGACGCATAGATTGCGCTGGTATCTTGCAAAGGTTTCCAACTATAAACATCGAAAAAAAAACATACACGTACACATACACATAAACATATATACATAGGAACAGCATAAATCCCTTGCATGCGTGTGTGTGTGTGCGTACATGTTGCGGAATGCAAAGGCAAATTGTGGTTACATTAATTTGTTGTTGTTGTTATTGTTATTGGTTCTTTGTTTTGTTGTTGAGATGCCAAGACACACAAAGCAGCGCTGCAGTAAAAGTGTTAAATCTAAGTGAATGCTGTTGTTATTGTTGCATGTAGTTTACTTATAATAGAAGAGCAACTGACGGATGGAAGCCACGAGTGCCCGGCAGGCGAGAACCAGCAGCACTCAGCCGCAAGTTAAGTTAAGAAAAACTGCTTAAGTGGGATTATCTTCTGTTGGTGGGCGGTGGCTCTACGTATGTGTGTGTGTGTGTGCCAGCCAGAAATATACATCTTTTATATATATGTACTATATGTGTGTGTGTGTGTGTGTGAGTGCTTATGCATTGCAGCGAGATTGCGTTGCGCCTGGCAACAGTCGCTCGTGCCACAGCTTAACACTAGAATGCCCAAGGTAGTCGTATTGACCACGTTGAGGTCTTTTATTGTAAATAAATTTTATTGCATCGCTTTCTAAAAAAATATCTTACGTGACTTTTCCTAATTTTTAAATCTAAATGGAATAAATAAATTAAAATTGTGGTAAAAGAATTGTTTACCCCAATTTTGCAACATTTACCTTAAATGCCCAAAAGGAGTAATTTTTACTACCTATAGAACATTTCCAGCAAATCTTACTGATAAATAGACAAATATACATCTTCAATTGGGAAGTATGAAAATTTCAAATAATTGCAAACATTAAAAAAAAAATCATAGTAGGCTTCCCAATTTTTTCAATCCAAAATTCACTCACAAAATTAATTCACCAATTCCAAATTTCATTCCATTTTATGCCATTTATATGTCAAGTACGCTATTATATCCCTTTCCGGTCAATTTCCACATTTCTTGAAATACAAATTTTTCCTTCAAAATATTGACTCTTATTGAACATTTTAGCAATAAAATACAAAAAAATTTCAAAAAAATTGTTTTAGTTGAGAATTACAGCTTCATCAAATTTGGTCGATATATCGTACAATGGTCCGCAAATCAATAAAAATTCACGAATTTTTGGTTTCGGTTTTTTAAGTTTTATGAACAATTCATTGATTTTTTTGATAGAAAACATAAATTATAACAACAAAAATCGAAATGTGATGTCAATTTGATCGAAAGTTATATAAATTATATATATAAACAATTGATTCACATTTATTCGGCCTTATATAACCATTGTTGTTGTTGCAAAGCCTTTTTCCTCTCAATAAAACACAGAATAAATTAAAATTCATACAGTTTTACAGAAAGGCACTGACTATAGCTGATTTCTCTTATAGTAGTGGGAGTGGCAAGTACGCATGTCTAACCTTACACAACCCGTGTCTGCCCAGTAAAACACAAAATCGTCTAGTAATTCTTATTTTTAATCGAAAATTGCCGAATAGTCGAATTTTATTAGCCACGTGGTTTACAGATGGGTGTGGCAGGCATACAAAAGCAAAAAATCTGTTACCAAACCTATAACTTTAAAAAAATGCAAACATAACTTGCAACCTTTGCTTTCCATTTGTACGATATATCGTACAAATTCAAATTTGTACGATATATCGTACATTTGATTTAAGTGCCATTGTACGATATATCATACAATTTTTTTAAAGACTCGGGAAAAATGTTTAAACTCAAAAAATTTTAAATTTATTAACTTTTATAAATCAATTGATTTTTAAACTTTTAAATGTTTATGTTTTTTGTTACCGAAAAATATTACAAACCTAAAATTTTCCCTCAGAAGCTTCGTCACTTGTTGCTTGGTCAACTTCTTGCAAAGAACGTTTTACAAAACAAACAAATATTGTGTAACCACTAACACTATGATTTATTTTTGTAAACAGAATGATAAAGCACAGCCTACTTAACAAATATGAAAAAACCGTTTCATGAAATGTGCGCTCGCTGTCAAATGAAATTTCCTAGAAAAATGTTATTTTAATTGTACGATATATCGACCAAATTTCCGGAAAGGGATATGTAAATGAACTTTCCTTGTAAACCATAAAAAAATAAAAATGAAATATTTATTTTATAGTAATTTGATCTCATGTGCATTTATTCATATTTGCTACTTAAAAACCAATAAAATTAAAAAAAAGTTAGTAAACAATATTGTATTATTGTCAATATTGTCAAAATGACTATGGCCATTTTGGGTAAGTCAGATTGTCGGGCATTCTAGTGTTAAAGCGGTGCTTTCTTACTTCCGCCTCGGTTGATGCCTTGTTTATCTGTTCGCTCAGCACGGCTGCTTCATCTCTTCGCACTCATTCGTCGCTGCTGCTGCCGCACGCAACTCTCGTAAATAAGCAAATAACAAAGTTTTCGCTGTGTCTTGGCCGCTGCTGCTGCCGCTGTCGGTCTTACTTGCTAACTTGGCTTCCGTAATGTTGCAACTTTTTGCTCGTCGTTGCTTTTGTTGTTATTGGCGCCGCAACGCTGTGTGTACGGCAAAGGCGAAATCCCAAAAAAATCCACAGAAGATTATTTTTTAGTTTGGCGCTTTAAGTTTCGCTGCCGCACCATTATCACCGCCAACAGCAGGTCGAGAGCGGCTGGCAGCACGCGTCGCCATTGTGCGCGCCTTTTCTCTTATTACGCTTAAACGCTGCCGCCCGATTCGCCACGTGTTCGCGCTTTTTGGATTTTTTTGCTTCTTTGCTCTTTGCGCGCCGCCAGTCGCTGCCAATTAAGTTACACTTTCGGTTAGTTACGAAGCGCACTTTGCACTTGTGTCGGGCGCGCCAAAAATTCAACGCTTCCGCGCCCTTAAGGCTGCTAGTGTTGTTATTGTGGTTGTTGTTTGCAATTTTTTGTTATGGCGTTTTAAGTCGAGCGCAAAGTTTTAAGGCGCCTTTTTGAGGCGAAAGCAGATTTCGCAGGTAATTTGCGCGCCATTGAAATTCGGCTGGTAAAAAGCTTCTTTTCTACCAGGATTTCAGTAGATTATGAATTAAAAAAAATTTAAAATTTAAATTAAAAAATTACTTTCATAGATATCGAGAATAGAGAAAAATTTTCGAAAGTATTTTCTTGCACACTGTGCAAATTCTGCTATCGAAAGTACATTCAAGAAAGTCGAAAATTGTTTGCTAAAAGTAATTTTTTTGTATTTTTTATTTCTCAAGAGTTTTTAAAATATTTGATTAGTTTTCTTTCTCCAATTTTTTAAAATGTAATTTTTTTGTATTCAGACAAGGCAAGTTTTACTCTGTAAGCTTGAAATTCTTGCAGAAAGTTGATGAAGCAAACAAATACAATTTTATTTTTGTTGAAAACCATAATGAAGTAAGTTTATTGTGAAAAATAAGACGATTTTTCACCATTATTTCTTAATAGTTTTTAAAATATTTGACTAGTTTTCTTTTTCCCATTTTTTAATTTTACCAAAAAAATTTGGTTTGTTACAAAAAATTTTAAAAATTTTAGGTTTATAATTTTTATAATATATTCAATTTTTATATTTAAAAAGGTCCAACCATTGATAGTTGAATTAAGTTAGAGCTTTTAAAGAAGTAGGCAGAAATTACTTTTCCCGAAATTCCTTCTCGGAATTTAAGTTTAATATATTATTAGATTTTGAGTATCAAATATCACTGAAACTTTAATTCAAAATTTTTTATAATTCAATTATTTTGTATGATATTTAAAAATTTTAAGTTTTCTTGCCTGTAATATTAAAAAAAAACCTAACCATAGATAGCAGAAAAAGATTAGAAGTTATAAGAAAATATGAAGAAATTCTTTCTTCGAATACTTTAGGTATTAGGTTTATTAAATTTTTAGTATTAAATATCACTGAAAATTTATTTCACAATTTTTTATAATAATTAATAATAATAATTTTTTTATAATTTATAAAATGTTTTAAATTTTTGAGTTCTCAATATCTACAAAAGTCCACTTCTGTATGACTGTATTAGTATTACTGTAGGTATTAGAACTTACAAAAAATTTTAAAGTTGAATTAATTCACTGTAAGTTTTGTATTTTTAGCGCCAAAAATATATTTTAGTATTTTTTTAATTTGTTAAAATTAAAATTATTATAAATTATTATTAAAAAATTAGTTCTTATTAAAATTCTATTTTATACTTTTATAAAGTTAATAATAATAAAAATATAATTTTATAATAGTATATTAATTTATAGTAAAAATATAAATTATAATTTTATAAAATTATAAACTTTAATATGAAAAATTAAAAAACATAAAATAAATTTAAAAAATCTCATTAAATTCATGTTTTTCTCGTCAAAATAATCAAACCATTAATTTTATAAAAGTATATTAATTCACAGTAAAAATATAAATTATAATTTTATAAAATTATAAAGTTTAATATGAAAAATTAAATAACATAATATAAATTTAAAAAAATCCCATTAAATTCATGTTTCTCTCGTTAAAATAATCAAACCATGAAAATAGTTAAATTTTGGTGAAATTTCAAATCCCAATTTATCGCTCACACATTAAACTCAATGAAGCATTACATGACAGCACAGCGACCGCGGCGCACTGCGGCTCATTTCGTCTGGCACTGATCCGCCGGAGAACCGTAAACCAAAACCCAATTAAACGCACCAGCTAATTTAAACTGTTGGCCAGCTTTTTTGCTTATTTTTGGTTTTTGTTGACGTAAATCAAATTTTAACATTTTAAGCCACAAAGCAACAATTCAATGCACTAAAATACCAACAACACCGAGTGGTAATAAGAGACGCACAACAACGGCCACAGAAAAGTTGCCAAGTTCGAAAATTGTTTGCACCGGCCAAAAGGTGCGCACATTGATTTGTGGTGCGTGTGAATTTTTGCTGTTTTTTGCTTTATGAATTCCCGGCCGCTGCGGAATGATAAAAACGCAAAGTGAGCTGATAAAGCGAGAAAATAAAACTGAAAATAAAAATGCGACGAATTAAAAGCGCGCCAAGTGACGGCAAAGCGTTGGTGGGTCAGCCCAAAAAAAAAAAAAATAAATGTATAAAAAAAATCAGCGCTACCGCAACGCTAATGTACATTTTTTTCGGTGGTATTTTTGAATTTATTTTTTGATTGGTTTTTTTGACAATTTTTTGTTGACCCATAAAAATGAAAAAATCGAATAAAATCCGAAGCGGAATGTTGAAATGTAATTTTGAAAAATTGCCCAAAATTGCCGCAGTAGCGTTGCTTTTAGTGCCAATGGAAGGCAACGCGTGGCCAGCGAATGCTGCAATTTTCGTGATAAACGCACTTGGCGACCGACAACAGCAACAACAACTATAACAACAGCGTGTCAATTGGAAGCAGAAAAAACATTGAGCGCAAAAACATAGTATCAAAAAACAACAACAACAAATTAACAAAAATAACCAAAATAACTGAAATTCCGTTGGTGAAAACAATAGCAACAGCAACAACAAGAACAGCACAACAACTAATTCCGACAACAAGTGTAATACTGACGCGCTGCTAGTAACGATGGGTCAGCAAAAAATAAATACAAAACGAATATATTAAACATTCTGTGGTTTATTTGCTTATCAACGCTACAACAACAACAACAACAACATCAGTAGCTACAATAAAACCAATAACAACCAATATCGACATCGCACGCGCTCTGTCCTTTCACCCGCTTATCTATGCTGATCCTTGCAAAAAGAACAAGTGCACACTCTCACTTTATTCTCCCCTCACCATTTCCCCCTCCTTCCACGACACCCGGCAATACTCCCCTGAGTGTACGCTGCCACAATTTTACAAAAATTTTTTTCTCATAATTTTTATCCGCACGCTCAGCCTTGTGTTGGTTGTTGCTTTTTTTGTTGCCTTTGTTGTTGTTGTGCTCATAATTCGAACGCTGCCAATTGCTGGCGCCCCTTTTTTCCTCTTTTTGCACAATTTTTTTTGAGATGGCTTTTTTGACACAGCGCATTTTTTTCCAATTTTAAACCACTTTTTACGAGCTTGTTGGCTTTTTAATTTTATTTCATATTTCGGCTGAATTTTTTATGCTTACTGCACGCCAAGTGGGTAACAATTTCAACGTTTTTAAAATTTACACACTTTTTGCAAATTGACTGCACTGAAGTTTCGTCGCGTTGGTAAATTCGCGTTGTACATTTTTGTATGTGAAAAAAATATGTAATATATATGTATACGTATGAGGTTGTCTGTGTGTGGTTGGTAGGCGGCTCAATGTTCGTAATTTATTGCAAAATAATAAAATGTGGGAATTTTTAAGCCTAAAAGATATTCAACAAAAACATGCAAGCCTTGCCTTGCAGTCGGTCATTGTTGACTTATAGTAAATATGCACTTTTGCTGAGCTCTTTTGTGGGCCCACTTTCAAGTTGTACTTCTTTCAATTACAGAATATTTATAAAAAACACCCACACATAGTAATTTATATACCTACATTTTATCGTATTCGGAGTAGACTATTCAAAGACTAATTTCGTCTTTTCCACGAAAAAATTATCAAATTCCTACTTTCAATTGATTTCATCTCAATAGAATGAGTTCGTTGACAAACAGTGGCGGATTCAGGGGAGAGTTTTGGGGTTTGAAACCCCCACGAAATATTAGAATCGACTTTAAAACTACATACAAATTAAAAGGCATTTTTGACATTTTATGAATATTAAAGAATTACTTTTTGAACCCCCCCCCAAAATATTTTTCTGAATCCGCCCCTGTTGAACTCCAAGTATCTCAGAGCAATGCTTATCAAGAAAATTAGTTTATCTGCAGCCACCAGATTCGGTTCAGAGATCGGCCGCAGTCATCGCAGTTGGTCAAGTGCCATCGATTCTATTAAAAAAGATTTACGCTCTGTTCCACTTTCTTCCTGTTGAACTTTTGAGACAAGAGACAACAGCTTTTTTTCGTTCCGCTGCCGTTTCTTCAAGGAATTCGATTACTTCAAATCAGTCAACATTACAGATTTGCTGAACATAAACCTACAAACCATATACAAAGGGACTTCTTGGGTTAAAATTTTGACTTGATGCATAATTAAAAAAAAAATTACCATTTCTGTTTACAACGCACTCATTCTGCATTATTTATTGATTAATTTTAGTTAAAAAAAAATATTTAAAATGTTCATTTTAACTGCATTTCCTGAAAGAAATTATTCAAAGATTCTAATTACATTTCCGAAATTCACTTTTGGCATTCGCTGCAAAATTGCCCCCAAATGTATGCAAATTTTTAATGAGCATGAAAGGTCGCATGTGGCTGCCTTAAGGGAGTGTTCCCGGGTAGAATGCCGATTTTAGGCTGTTTTTCAAAAAATTATTTTGGAGCTACAAGGCAACATGCAATATTCTGGTTTTTTGCTTGTTGTTCCTTATTATTTGGAGAACAGAAACTCATATTTGTGTCAAACAATTTTATTTTCTAAGTACAAATTTTCAGTGGTCAATGTGACCTTGTTTTCACTGCTGGCCGATAATAAATTTCGGGAACCAGTAATCTGAAACAGAAATGGGTATGCAATTATTAATCTGCAATAAATTCCGCGGATGCTAAACCACAGTTTTAGTCAAAATGTTGATTAGAAACAAAATGGCGGCCATATGAAAAAAAATTGTCCAGTTTTGCCACCTTTTTTTACCTTTAGAGTGCTTGAAAATATATTTAACAATAATTTTTTGATGAAAACTTTGGTTTAGCATCCAATGAAAACTATCTAGAACATTTTCCCAAAATTTCAAGTCGATACCTCTCATAGTTGCTGAGAAAAATTATCGGCCAGTACAAAAAATGTGGTTTCGAGAAAAACGCGTTTAAAGTATCATGCGCAATGTATCAGCGGAGCAAAAAGAGCTGAGATTACTTCAATTAACATGCAAAAAAGTGGGTACTGAGTATGCGGATTGAAAAACGACTTTGGGTGGTGATAGTATATAGTATAAGGTACAATAAAACGCCAAAAAAAAAATCGATTTTTTCAAACTTCTACCCAGGAACACTCCCTTAATTGCAGACCTTTTGAGACATTCAAATCAAAGCCAAATGAAAAATAAAAATAATGACAAATAAACAAAAAGTTAGTAGAAAAATAAAATTTAAAAAACTTAAACTTAAAAATAATGCAAAAACGAAATGAAAATGTTTGATGCAGCTTGAACTTAATTTGTATGCAACTCAACTCAACGAAAAGGTGCAGTAAATGTGAGAAGAGCGCAAAAAAGTGGCCATAAGCAACAAGCAGCACAATTAAAAATCGAAATTAATGTCATGGAAAAATCTACACTTTGTTGAGGTAAATGCGGTGTTCGTTATTTTTCTTGAAACAAACAAAATCGAATACGTAAAACTGCTGATAAACCAAAACAGCCAAAACCACGTAAAAGCAAACAAAAAAAATAAAAAATAAAGTCAATAAAATTTGAGCGAAAATTTAACGAACGAAGCATTGTTGGTGGCGCAAAGCGAACCAAGTCGCACAAATCTCATTAAAAGCGATAGCGAATGGCGTCGATAACAAATACGACAACATTGCAATTTCTAATTATTGTGTTATCCATTTTAATCCTTTTCTGGTGGTTGTGTGGGTTGGTGGTTGCCACCAATGGAAGATTGAAGCCAGCAAACAAACAGCATTTGGCTTTTCTTTGGATCGTTTTCAAATGTTCAAATGCGGCGCTGGTTCAACAATTTTTACGTGATTTTGTTTTTTGTACGAATTTGTTTTTCTATTTATTTTAATTTTTGTTGTTGTTTTTACAAGTCAAAGCGTAAAAGCCAAACTGAAAGAGGGAAAGCAGCTTATTTTTGTGGCTATGCAAATAAAGCATAGAAAAAACAAACGAATGCAGCTAGAATGCGGCAAAGCAGTGCCAAAGCGAAAAGCGAAAAGAATTTGTTAAACGTATTTAAAATATTTGCAATGTCAGTGCAGGCACAAACGATGACGACAACAGCGAAAAAGGGTTTTGCCACAAATCCCAATCCTTTAAAATCTTTTGGCTTGAACAAATGACATAAACTGTCATGAATATCAGCGCAAATAAAACCAACAAAGAAAGATAGAGAGAGAAGAAAACTGCACCGCTTGCCATTGCAACAACAACAACAGTAATGCTTTGTGGTAGTTATAACTGAAATATGTTTTCTGACAGGATTTAATAACTGCAAAAGCGCAACGTGCGCTTTGCGATACACACACAAACACACACACACAGACACTAATACATTCGCCATACATAAATCGCCCACATATTCCAATCAAAGAAGCATAGTAGCGCACAAATCTATACAAACACAAACTCACTTGGAGCTCCACTACGTGGAAAATGTGCTTATGTGTGTGTTAGTTATCAACTAACGGGAAAGGGTTGTGGCGATTTTGTATTCAGATTTTGGTTTCTAAGCGTCTTTTCGTGGTACTCTTCGTTAGTTTCCTATCTATAGAATTGTAAAAGGACGACAGAAAGAGCTGCCTGTGCTTTTTTTTCGGCGAAATCAAAGCAAGTTGTGTTCCTGGGAGAAGCAAATGTCACGAGTGGCCAATGCAGGTCCTTTGTCAAAAACACGCTGAATATTTAAGTGTGACGAAATTGAATGAAATATGAAACAAACCATTGAAATCTAAAGTTCAGTTTAGCTTGTTGAATCGTATTTCAATAATATGAAATAATTATAAAATAATAAAAAAATATAACCAAATAGGAACAGAAGCATGAAGAAGGCTTATTGGTAAAAAGTTTTGGCAGTTTTGACTCTGCATTGATTTGGTCATTACGTGCCATAGATTTGTCTGTTTGTTCATCTCCCATCTGGCACTCACGCCACCTTTGAATGGAGTTGAACTACGATACGACAATATTTGTGTGTGCGTGTGTGCGTGAGTGAGCATTAGGCCGACGTGCCAACTGGTTGTAAATTTATCTTATTTGCTTTCGCAGCGCATTTTTCACGCCGTGCCAATCCATTTTTATTTACTATAATTTTCACAAAATTACAAAATAACACCAGCAACTCAATCAATTTAATGGCCAGCGAAATGAGTTTTTGAAGCTGTGCCCGGTCCGGTGCGCCGAAAAGGCTGCAATGTGCTGTGTGTGCCGTTTTACAGCACTTTTGCCGCTGCGCTGTGAGCAACATTGATGGTCATGGCTCATGACTGGCGGTTGCGTGAGTGTGATTCGGTCCAAAATGACTCCATAAAAATGATTGCGACGCTTTCATGGTCAAAATCGCAGCTAATGAAGAAAAGTGGACATTCGGATTACGTTAATGTGAAGCCTGCCGGCCATTATCGGCCAGTGTAGGCATTGTGCTCCTGTTTTGGGCCATAAAACGCCCTGCAGAGACACACCGACAGTCGTACGAGCAATTTGGGATTTGGCTGCCACCTTCGACGCACATCAATTCGCCGCTTTGCGCACAGCGACGTTCCCGTTCAGCAGTCACATTCGGTTGATTGTTGCTGCTGCAAGCGAAATGCGCAGCTAAAACAAAGTGCAAATTAATTTTTAACGCTGGAGGCAAGCAGTTGTCATTCAATTCGTAATTGATTCATTGCGGCATGTTGCTACGTTGTCAATGATAGTATTGGGCCAAAAAATAAGTGCCGAAAAACAAATGTAACTGTTATAGAATTTGCAAAAAAAGAGCAAAAAGAAAACATTTTGCTTTTACTAAAACGTCTGGTCGTCCAGCCGTTCGTACATACAAATGCCCGTACGTCCATCTGTTCGTCCATTCATCTTTCTGTCAGTCCATTTGTCCATTAGTTTATTCAATCATCTGTGTACAGAAACACAAAAATGTTGGAATCCGTCTACCTTTTAGTCCAACAGTTCGTCCATACATCTGCTCGTCCATCCATATGTTCGTCCATTCATTTTTCCATCAGTCCATCTATCCATCTGTCCATTAGTTCATTCAATCATCTGTGTACAGAAACACAACAATTTATGCATTCGTCTATCTGTTCGTTCAGCCGTTCGTCCAAACATGTGCTCATCCATCCATCTATTCATCCATTCATTTTTCCGTCAGTCCGTCTATGCATCTGTGTACAGAAACACAATCACTTATGCATCCGTCTATCGGTCCGTCCTGTCTATGCTTCTGTCCATTTGTTCATCCGCTGGTCCATCCAATCGTTCATCTGTTCGTCTGCCAATCCGTCTTTCTATTCATCCGTTAATCTTCTCATCAGTCAGTCGTTCATTCATTTGCCCAACCGTCCATCCCTGCGTCTATCCATCCATTCATAAATATTTTTCTGTCCATCCTTCAGTCAATTCATTTAACATAAACGACCATGTCTATCTATCCATCCTTTTCATTCATCTGTCCATTTGTTTATTCATCTATCCATTTATCTCTTCGAATGTCCCTTTGCCCAGTAGTCTGTCCTACCGTCCATACGTCTGTCCTGATTTCTATTCCGTCCGAGCATCAATCTATCCATTCATCTGTCTACTCGTCCATTTATTTGTGCAATTATTTGTCCGTTCATCTGTATGTCCGCCTATACATTTGCCTATCAATTGGTTCACTCAATCGTCGGTTTGTCCAACCGTCCATACGTCTATCCTGCTGTCTACTTTATTCCACTCCGTCTGTGCATCCATCTAGGCAACCATCTGTCTAATCGTCCATTCATCTCTCCAATTGTCTGTCCATTCATTTGTCCGTCCATCCATCTGTACATTTTAAAGAATTTGAGGAACAAACTTTTTATGAATTTTATGCAACCTACAACTAAAAACTAAATAGAACTTTTGAATAGAGTTGCCATATGGAAATATTTGATCAAATACGAAAATTCAATAATTCTCAAGTTTACTATTGTAAAAATCGTATAGGGAAGGATGGTTGGAAATCGTTCAGGAGGAAGTTAATTTTGTTTCATTTTTATTTATTTTATTTCACACAGATAATCCAACTTCTGAAAAAAGGACTTTCCAAATTTTGCATTGGAAATGTGTAAAATGAAAAGTAGGCTGTCGAATGGGTGTGGCAATAGTGAAAAAAACTCAGAGAGGTCAATCGAGGCCAACTGAAATCCCCCTTACTTGCTATAACGATTGGTTTTGCTGATTTTTATTATTGTTGTGCTCGTTGTCATTATTGTTGTTGCTTCTTTTCTAACTAGCAGACGATTTGCAATATTGCCAACGCTATCTCGCGCTTTCGCTGTTCGAATGGTTGTTATTGTTGGTGCGATTGCTGTTGTCTTCATTGTTGGTGTGTCGCCTTTATGCGCGCACGCACGTCGGCTGACAGCGAAACATTTTTGAAAATAAACGTAAAAACGCAAAAAATAAAAAAATTAAAAATTGAAAAAAAGCACGTTGCACGTTGCCTAATCATATTAATGGAATCCTTTTTATCCATTTTATTCAGGATTTTCGCCGACTTTATTGTCCTGTGAGCACATTTTTATTTAATATATTCTTGGTTGTTGTTTTTGTATGTGTACTAGCCGCCGTGGCTCAGTTGGTTAGTGCGTTGGACCGCGAGTCGCAGGCAGCAACCCCAGGTTCAAATACTGCCTGTAATAACACCTAAAAAAAATAACGGGAAAACTCGTTTTCTCTTTCGGTGGCTGTCCTCTCAGCTGGAAATGGCAAACCTCTGAGAGTAAAAATTGCTTATGAAAAAGCTCCCAACCTGCCGTTCGGAACCGGCATAAAACTGTAGGTCCCTTCAACCCGCGTACAAATTCACACGCACAACACGGGTAGTTGCGGGAAGCTAGGCCTTAGTCTCGCGTAAGCGGGCTGTCGTGCCAGTCAATTATTATTATTATTATTACTAGTTTTTGTTGTGGTGGCTGCTGTGCGCTCGCATTCAATAAAGTTGTTGTTCTGAGGTGTCAATTCGGTTTTTGGTTAAATTTAAAAATGTTCGTTTTTATTAAATACAACATTTTTTTTAACACATCAGCCAAAGCTCAGTTTTTATTCAAAACTCAACGAAAACAACAACAACAACGAGCGCCTGGTAAGTGTGGGCCAAACCCACTCCACTCAAGACTACTCAGCGTACCTAAAAACCCTCAGCGCGCACACACACACACACACAGAAACGACGAGTTCGAGTGTGTTGCGTTGCTGCGAAATTGTTATTAATTTTATTAGAGAATTTTTTTTTTGCAATTTCCATTTTATTTTATTGACTGAATGTTGCTTTGCCCATTGGCGGTTGAATGTTTTTTTTATTGTTGTTGTTGTTGCTTTTGGTGCTCAGCGTAGAGGCATGTGCGGCAGGCTTATTAAGTTAATCCAGCTAAGTCTACGAAAAAATTTCCCTAAGTAAGTGTCGGCGTGTGCGTGTTCGTGTGCGCGTCTTCGTTGGTGTATGTTGGTGAGAATGTGACTGAGGGGAGAAGGAGAGGCAGGTGGCGGGCGGGTAGGGCAGTGTGCGTAAATATAGTGGCGCATAACATTTATGCTTCTAATCATAGCATACTTTGTGCGTGTGTCACTGTCGATGTGTTTGTGTGTTTGAGTGTTGCTTTTAATGGAGTCGGTTAAGGTGCAAGTATATATATTATTTCGTGATTATCTCCAATTTTCTTGTTTTTTGATGAAAGATAATAGGGAAAATTAAGGCTATGGGGGAAGATGGAGGCTGATGATTTGGAAGATGATGGTATATATAGAAGATATATATGAAGAAAATGGGGAGGTGTAAAAGATGGGAAAGAAGACAGGATGGAAAAGACGATTTTGAAAAGAAGACCTTTGAGGGAAAATTAAGAGAACAAGTTAAAGGATGAGGACTAGGAAGACGTTGAAAAAGGAAAGACAACGAGGATAGGGAACACGATAATGGATATGAAATAGATGAGGAGGAGGGAGGGCATATGAAACAGGAAGATGAAGGGAAGTAGAAAAGAATATAAAAATTGATTGGGTATGGAAAAGAAGAAGAAAGGATTAGGTTAAGAAATAGGAACAGGACGAAAAAAGACAATGCAGAAGAGGAAGGCTAGAAGATTAGAAAAATTAGGAAAGAAATGAGGATTGGAAAGACCACGGGAAAGAGAACAGAATTAGAAGCTGCAAAAGGAAGTACGTGAGATAGATGATGGATGGATGATGGCGAAGATAATAGGTATGGAGAAAAAAAGAAATGAACTTGAGCAGGAAGACAATGGTAAGCTTAAGGGACAAGGGAGATAATTAGAATTAGAAAGATGATAAGAAATGGACGAGAATTGGAATGGGGACGAACAGTAGGATGGCGAAAACGATGATGAATTTGAAGAAGAAGACGATGACAAGGACAAAGACGATGAAGAAGGAATTGAGTGAGAACAAAGAGATGACTACAAAGACGATGGGGAAGCGGATGAGAAAGACGAAAAGGAAGAAGATAATGGAAATGAAGAGAATAGCAAGGGTGAGTATAACTAAAAAATAAATAGGAATGATAAACAGTCGTGACAGAGAAATGAAAATCTAAATTCGAAAAACGAATTAGTATGAATTAGAAATGGAAAGAATATAAAGGCTGGAGAACTGCTGAGATTAGCTGTAGACGGATTATTAGATACGGATTGGTAATTAAATGGAATACTACAGAGTGAGTGAAGATTGTGTGGTGATGTAATGAAAGCGATTGTTTAGGTCTTTCACAATAAATGGGCCAGACATACATATATGACTTATAAAGAATTTTTACTATCTTTGCCATATTTTAGTTGTCACATTTTAACTCTCCTGGTACTCCCTAATATAATATAATAAAAATAATATTCTATTACAAGGGTCAAATAGGTATTAAGAGTCTTACGACAAAAGTATTCGTGGCATCACAGTAACAGCGAAAACTTGAGAATCTCTTAAGCGTGCAACGTAATTCGCTCTTCGATTTGCTGTTGCACTTACGTCATTGCAATACATGTCCCCGCTTTTTCCCACAAGCAGTACGAGTGCCAAAGTCAAAAAGCCACTCACCATGACGACCGACATGCATTTATTTTAATCTTGGTGAATTTTTTGCCGCATTCGCCATCGCTTGTTGTTGCTGTACAAAGCTGCAACTCGAACATCGAAAGCAGCCGAAGCAGTCAAACACTGGCCACACAAATGCGACTAAACAACAATGCGGCCAAGAGCGGCAATAATGCCGAAAAAAATAAGCAACGACCAGCTCGATAGCAAAAGACGTCTTTGCTGTTTGTAGTTTTTGGGCGAAAGCATTTGGGCCGAAAGGTATTCGCTTTGTTGTTTGCCATTGTTTGCAATTGTTTGTTGTTGTTGCTGTTGTTGCTGGTGCTGTATTTACTGGTCTTGTCTTGCTTGAGCCAGCGTTTTCGTTGTACTCGGTTCGTTGCTATTTGCAGCGTTGCGTTCCTTTCGCTCAGTTGTGGCATTCGTTTGTTTACCAATTTTCTCGACGCTCCTTTTGTCGAAGTTGACCCACATCTGAGACGCAAATTGAGTGCAGCGAAGGCAGCTTTTCATCAGCGTGTGTGCTTTGGGTGCATGTTAACGCTACGGGGGTGAGGAGAGGGGAGTGTAGTGGTTGGGATTATTGTGTGAATTTCTGGTCACAAAATGTTTGTGTGTATTGCATGCTTGACTGTGCTTGGCTCGTATGTTTCTATTCAGTTACAGTTACACACGTTTTGTGGCTTTAGGGTGGCAGTAATTCCCAGAATATTGTTTATATTTTTTAGATATGCATTCCGTCGATCAATGGTATGAAATTTTTTACAAAAATTAAAAAATCAAAAAAACTATTTAAATATCAAAAGATTACAAACAAAGCATTTTAAAGGCACAGCTCAACAGATTTTCCCTCCACATATTTCTTGCAACATTTTTGTTTAAGTTTCCATTCCGTTCCACTCGAAAAACTGGATAACTTGCACAAAATGCTTTAAGAATTTTGTGAATTTTTTTTTTTAATTTTTTGATACAAATAAATTTTTTAATATGAACGCTATATGATTTTGAATTTTTGCGGAATTAACACTCGGATGCCCAACAACTTTTTAAACGGCCAAAGACCAACAAGGTCCCCAGGGACCTCTTCTGTAATATTGCATATAAGGCTTGTAATTGTGTAATGTAGTGTTACATAATGTGTGTAGATGTGTTTGGAAAGCCAAAAAGCTAAGCTTGGTGTATATTTTTTACACATGGCAAAAACGTATAAAATACAAAATAATTGCTTTTAAAAACGCCATAGGTCCCTACGGACCTTGTTGGGCATCGGAGTGTTAAAACTTAAAAAAAAAAAAAATTTTTGTGGTTTTAGGGTGGCAGTAATTCCTAGAAGATTGAAGGAAGAACTTTATATTTTTTCGAAAACAAATTTTTCTGGTTTTAGGGTGGCAATAATTCTTAGAAGATTGAAGGAAGAACTTTATATTTTTTCGAAAAAAAATTTTTGGTAAAAAAATTATTACAAAAAATCATCACTTCTTCTTTAAAAAAAAAAAAAAAAAAAACATTAAAAAATTTAAAAATGATGAAAACATAGTATGAACCGAAATATGAAAACAGTTTTTTTCAATGCAGTCCTTGTGAACAAATAATTTTGTTGAATTTCTCTTTATATAAATATGAAAATTTTAACATGCAAATAAATGTCATATTTCTGTTTGGAATTCGTTATTTCGATTTCGCATTTTAACAAATTCCAACCAACGTAGCGCGATGCATTGTGGCAAGCAATTGTTTTCGTTTTTCATCACATACAACTTTCGCTCAAAATTCAACAATCCTCTACAGTTTGGTTTTTTTCACTCCATTGTAATTGTATGCGCCTAAAAGTATGCCACAAAATATTTGCTCGCAATTTACTGTGCCTACGTACGTCAACTGATGGTTGAGTACTGTGTTTGTGTATATTGGTGGGCATACTTGTAGGCGCACTTTTAATTGCAAGGCCATTCAACGCAAATACGGAAGATTTTCATCAAAATTGTCGGCATTGTTTGTGGTGCTTTTTCCATTACGAAACATTTTCGAGCAAAGCGGCATTAGAACATCAAGCAACACACACACACACCCGCACACGCGCACCCATACACGTAACCGATCGCAGTGTGGTGCAGCAATTTAGCAGATTTTCGAGTGAAATTCACAACAACAACAAGTAAACGCTTTGGTCTAAGGCAATGTTTGTTGTTGGTTTGCTTCTCGTTGCGTGCTGCTTTTTGCCTGAAAGCGGTTGTTGCCGCATCTTCCTTGTTACTGTTGTTGTTGTTGTTGCTACTGCTGCAACTGCTGGCACTGTACGGAATGCAACATTTTGCATGCCAATGTGCTGAGCAATTGAAATACACTTGCGGGCTGCGAAGCAAAGTGAAGAAGTAGTACACTTGAAAATGACAAAAGCAAGGCGACAATTTGTATGTTTGCTGTGTATGTGTGCGCGGTTGATGCACCAAATTGTTGTTGTTGTTTTGTCGTCGTCATTGGTGTTGGTGTTTTTGTTGCTTTTGTGAACGGTGTTTTTGCTGCTGCAGCCACCGCTTGTTGCGGTCGTCTATGGTAATTATCATTATTAAGAAAGCGCGTATGTTGTCAAATACACACACACACACACACATGCACTCTCAGTCAGGAATCCTAAACACACAGCTTCCTCTTTAGCTTCCTTTCAATATCTGTTCATGTGCTTTTGCTAACAAAGCGTCCTCCTGAAAACTTAATTAAATCGGCGTCCTTGAAATGTTCAAATGAAGCCGAAGTCAGCTCTAGTTTTGCTTTGGCGTGCTTCGACTGCATGTTAACTGCAATTGTTGCTGTTTTTGCTATTGTTTGACAAGGCCAATTAGTTTTAGCAAGAATGCAAAGCGATTGCACTTTTGCCCCCCACTTTCCCTTTAATTGCCCTTGCCGAATTATTAATGTGTGAAATTGTATGTAAAATTGAATTTTGTTTTGACACTTTTGGATTGTATTGTAGGCAAATAAAATCAAAAATATAAATAAAATAACATAAAATGTATAGATATAAAAAAATACTAAAAACTAAAATAGAACAAAATAGAAATAATTGGATTTGGTTTGCCATGCTGTCAGTAAAAAATAAACAAATTCAATTGAGAAAATATTTTGCTGTTTTTTGAAAAGAGTAAATATTTTGGCAAATATTGGATCAACTTTTCGAACTCTGAATTGTTTGCTTGCCACATGCAGTTTTATTTATTTTTATATTTATTTGTTAAATTAATACACATTTCTTTAGGATAGTGAAAATAAATATTCGACAGCAAATGATACCTAGTCATAAACATTTTTATGTATTCTATCTATTATACAAGGTGCAACCCAAAGTAAACAGGACTTTTATAAAATAAAGAAAACGGATGATTATTTTTGTATAATTCTTTTTATTTATTCATAATACTCTCCTTCTGCTTCGATACAACGTTTTGCACGGTCCAAAAGCATTTGGAATGAGTGTTTTAGGTCATCGGCCGGCATCGCCTTCAGAATGTTGGTACAAGCCTTTTGGATGTCCTCAACGTCCTTATAACGGTTTCCTTTCATCGGCAAATGCAACTGACCGAATAAGTAGAAGTCACAGGGAGCCATATCAGGCGAATACGGTGAATGATTGATGGTAAAAATGCGATTTTTGGTCAAATAATCGGTCGTAACTAGGGCTCTGTGAGCCGGTGCATTATCATGCAATAAACGCCAACTTCCTTCCTCGCGATATTCTGGCCGAATACGACGAATGCGATGCACCAAACGTTTCAAAACTTCAACATAAAACAAAGCGTTAATTGTTTTTCCCGGTGGAACAAACTCTCGATGAATTATTCCCTTTGAATCGTAGAAACAAATGAGATGAGTTTTGATTTTTGACTTCTCACGGCGGGTTTTTTTCGGATTTGGCTCATCTGGGTGCTTCCATTCGGCACTTTGACGCTTTGTTTCGGGATCATATTGAAAGCACCACGTTTCGTCACCGGTTACGATGTTGAACAAGAAATTTGGATCACGTCTGGCTTCCCGAACGATGTCTTTTGCGTGCTCAATTCTCTGCGCTTTTTGGTCGTCGGTTAAAGTGTGCGGAATGAAGCGAGAACACACTTTACGGAGACCCAAATGTTCGGTTAAAATGCGATCAATTGATGTTTTGGAGATGTTCAATTTCCATCAATTCCAATGATGATTTTGGCTGCATTTTGATAAAATCACGCACAGTTTTGATGGCATCGTCAGTAATCACAAATTTCGACTGGCCGACGTGTTCGTCGTCATTCAAGTCTTCACGACCATTCTTGAATCGATTCAACCACTCATTAACACGGCCACGGGATAAACAATCATCACCATAAACTTGCTTTAACAATTTAAACGTTTCGGTAAAAGCTTTACCAAGTTTAAAACAGAACTTAATATTAGCTCTTTGTTCGATCGACATTCTCGTACCAAAGTTAAAAACATACTGTCACATTGAGCGGGATATTTCGGCGTCTACTAGACCAAATGTCATGAAATTTAGACAGTATGTGAATGAAAGATGTACCTTTCCAACGCATGTCCTCACACATAGATGGCGCCACCAGAAACGTCCCTATTGCAAAAGTCCTGTTTACTTTGGGACGCACCTTGTATATATGCGCATATTGTTACGAGTATGAGGGTTCCAAGCTGTTCGTATCTGATTGTGCTTGAAAATAAAACAACTTCAATTACTCAGCGCAAACGCAGTCAAAAATCAACAATCACTTTATTTACAGATTCACACTTTGCTTGTACTTACACTTGTTTCTACTTTGCTTGCTCAGCTAAGACTCGACTCGTTGCGCCGCGCACCGCTACTTATATACCAGTTTTCTTATCGCGCCGAAGTTTCTTGCAACTTCCAATTGGAAAACGCTCGACCATTCTCGCACAGTCCATTCGTTTGCGAACCATCCTTGCCATATCGGAATAACACCAAGCGAATTATAACAAATTTGCCGTACTTCAAAGTGCATGCCTAAAAGTATGCTTGGAAAAGCATTCGTGCATAGAAAAGCATTCAGCACAATGCCTCATAGCAACAATATAAATGTATTTGAGCAATATTTAAATTTTCTCTTTTTCTGGGATTGAAGCAGGGTTTAACCCTACAAAAACGAAGAAGAAGAACTAGCACTTAGATGCCTCAGTAGTCCAACAAAAGTCCAACAAAAGTGCGTTGAACTATTTTCCAAGTGCTGCCCAGGCTCGGCCTAGCACTTTTACAAAGTTTTTCTAATTTCTCTGCTTTGTTACTGTATCCCATAAACAACAACAACACATGAACCTTACCTAGTCAAATCCATCAGCATGTGACAAGTTGCATACTCGGAATAAGTTCCTCCTAACCAGTCGTCGCATAAACGGAACAACAGCAACACTAACAAAAGTGCCAGTATAGACTAATGAAGAATGACACAGAACTAATCGAAGACACCAACCCTTTATATTATGCATCAACTTCTTCTGCCTAAATATCAGCAACGGATAAAGCAACGAAAACACAAAGGATGTTTCTATGTATAGTCGAACTTTCATAAGTCGAACTTCCATAACTCGAACTTCTATAGCTCGAATTTTCTATAACTCGAACTAAATCGAGTGGCAATACCGTTTAGAGAGCAAATTCCATACAATTCTATAAGTCGAAGTCTCCATAAGTCGAAGTTTTTCTTTGGATGATGGTGATTCGAGTTATGAAAGTTCGACTGTATAACTTAGTTGAAACTCTCACCACAGGCGCGGATCCAGAAAAATATTTCGGGGGGGGTTTTAAAAAGTAATTCCTTAAAATTTATAAAATGTCTTTTAATTTGTATGTAGTTTTATAGTCGATCCACATATTTCGGGGGGGGTGTCAACCACAATTCACTTCAATTCACTTCATTGAGTAAGTGACATAAGATGAATGTTGCATGCTTGAAAATTGTTAAATGATTTAAACTAGTTGCCTGTCTCTGTGAGAAACACACGTTATCACAAATTTCACCCTTTTGAGCCTTAGCCGAGCTAAACGTGCTGTCGACCTCTTCAATGTTTGATCTGTCTGTACCTAAGCCCTCTTTCATTGCCTTTGTTTATTCTCACCTTCCCTTTTAAGTTTAAGTTTAAGTTTAAGCTTAAGTTCCATTTTGTTAATTAGTCTAAGAATTGTTCATAGACTACTACTAAATAAATACATTTCAAATGTGTGAGGGAAGGAGAGGGGATCTGCAGTTTAATGCTGATTCCGAACGATGGTTACCAGTTGGAAGTTTTTCTTGCACATTTGCAGGTGTTTCTTATGAATAGTGAGCAATAGAAGTGGATGAGTGTTTCACCAGTCCGAGCTGGGAATCGAACGTAGGACCTGTGGTATGAAAAGTCAGTGGGCTACTCGCTGGACTATCAAGGCCAATCAAGTAGCGATATAAGTGGTTAACCAAGCCTGACTAAGGAATCTAATCCTAAATCTATATCGAGGCCGGCATGCTGGATGCTTAGTCTAATAAAAATCTAAATACAATTAACTCCCAGTTGAAATTGTATGTATTAAATTAAGTGAGCAGACAAGCATTAATATTATAACTAAGATCAGGTTTAAAAAGGCTTAAGCCCATAATTCGAAAAATTTGTTTTGGACAACAAATGTCTTATATTTGTTTTGTCTATTACAAGTACTTCTCCTCGTCCTTTGATTTTTCTCCTGGACATTGCCCACTACAAGTCGAAAATTTTACAATCTGACGAGTCTGGGAGGCTGATAAGGGTTTAAGCAGAAATTATAAAAAATCTTATTGATGTATCTGAATTTATGTTCTAGGAAAATCCATACAATTTTACAAAAACTAACAAGAATTTTCATTCATTCATTCGAAGCAAAAACATCTCCTTTCATAATCTTCTAAGGATTAAATTTTTTCTAAGTACCTTAGAACACCTTTGTATGAAGCTGACCTAGCGAACTTAAATTTAAAATGAAAATAAATATAAGCAAACCAGTTGTACGTAATTGACATACAGTTTTAGCAAAATCGTAAGTAACAAGCCCTTAAAAATATTTTACTAAAACCAGAAAAATTATTTGAAAAAATAGATGTATTTAGCTATTCAAGTTTCTCTTCCTATTGCTAAAATATTTTTCTATACAAAAATCTTTCTTGTATATGTATTTTAAAAATCCAAATTTTTGTAGATCCAATTTATGTTTTTATTTTTTTAAATTTTGTATTAAACAAAACATCTTTTTTGCAAGAATTCAAAATCATTGGGCACTGCTTTTGACTACAAATGCCGCAATAACACCTCAAATTACCCTCCTAAAAATGTTGTTGATGCCAACGATTTTAAAATCACTGCAGACAAACTTGCGATGCATAAAAATCATTTAACCAACAACCAGCAGCACGTCAGGTAATGCCAGGCAGCAACATTGTTGCACCGTGTTGTGTGTTTTGTTGTGCGGAAAAATTGGCATACTTTTGCTTTTATGGGAATTGCCCGCAAAGCAACACTTTACGAGAAGCGGACAGACGGACCACGCGTTCGCAGTGTTGCTGCAAGGACATGTCATAAACTAACCGCAATGTGATATAAAGACAGCCGCACACATACACACACACACAGATACAAAAATGTATATATATATAAACACATAAAGCGACACGTGTTGCGGGGAGTGCGGGTACCGACTGCATACACATTGCATGTAATTAGTGCCATCCAAAGTAATTGCCAACGTGACTTACATGCGACAGCATGCAGCAAGGGCGGCGACGGTGGCGGCAACGGCAGCAAGGTGCTTGACGGGCGTTTGCGTGTGAAAATATGAAGCATGTCACGTAACTAATTTCAACGAGCGCACTCCTGCACACCTGTGTCGAAGCTGCCGAGAGCGAGCTGACGCGTACGAGAGGTGTTGGTGTTGGTGTTGGTATTGGTATTGTTGTAGCCAATGCCGTTAAATGATGTGTCGTGCTGTTGCTGTTGTTGTTTTCGATGCCGCTGAGGCAGCGCTGCTCATACTGTTTGTTGTCATTTGTTTACATTTTTGGTTTTTTCGTTTATTTGTGTTGCTGTCAGCTTTGTTGACGTTGACGTTTTCGATGTTGCTATATTTTTCTAATTTTCTACATCTATTTGTGCACGCACATGCATACATACTTCCATACATAATCGCATATAACCGCAAATAAAAATACATGCAAGTATTTACGTGCGTAGCAGTTAACAATTTGCCTTCACTTTAGTTTTGCTTTTATTTTAGTTTTATTAATTTTTTGCTGCCTTCAGTTGTTTTTATTGATAGTAGCAATACAGGTTATATGTCGGCGTGTGTGTGTGTGTGTGCTAGTAAGTGTGACAATTCCATGCCATATATGCCAGTCAGCATTCGTGTCTACTGGAGCGCTACAATTGACACTCTTACGGAAACGAAAGATGTGCGCATTGGAATGGGTTGTGAGCGTTTGTCATGCGTGTCACTTGCTGGCGTGACGATGGCTGTATTTGCGTGTTGGCGCCATCTTGTTTTGATTGCGTGTTGGCTTTAAGCGAAGCATGCTACAAACTGCCAAACTTCCTTTACGCGGCATGTGGGGCGTATGAGTGATGTTTATTGTATGCGTGAGTAGGTAACGACTCGGATTGTTTCGATCGCTGGTAATCGACTTGTATTCAATATATATAAATATGTGTAAAAATACCAAAAATAAAAAAAATAATATAAATAATATAAAAATAAAAACTTTGTCAAAATGTCATCGAAAATTCCATCAAAAGAGTAAAAGTAATCGGAACATGTCTACTTTACCGTAGGAACACAATTGGAGCGTATAGACGTATGGGCGCACGGCGTACGGCGTAAATACGCTGTCGAAATACGTTCAGACGTTGCCTTGGTCACAATTCCAGCGTGAGCAGCAACGTATAAAATACTCAAAATACGTTTTTGAATTGTCGAAAAATGAATAATACGCCCATACGCGGCGTAAAAAATTTAAATAGATCTAAGTGAGCGTAGGACGCTTTTACGTTCATACGCTTGCGTCGTCAATTGTGTGCGCTTTCATAGAAATACATGAAATTTAATTTGACAACGAAATACGTCGAACGTAAATACGCTCATACGCTCCAAATGTGTTCCTACGGTTACAATGCGTTGCAAATTTCACCACTAGCTCAATGTATTTTTATTTTTAAATTAAATTGTGCACTTTTATTGGGATCCTATATATCTATATATACACATCATACATATGTATGTACATATACACGTATATATATCGGGTGTTTTTTTTAGAGGTATAGAACTTCGAATTGAAATAAAACACAAGAAAATTAATGTCCATCAATTTGGCTTTATTGGAAGGATAATTTTATGCCATTAATGTTTAAATATGATTTCGGGCATGTGGCCGCCGCGGCTGGCTCGAATAAAGCCAATTCTACAGGTCCAATTTTCAACCACTTTTTCGAGCATTTGGGGCCGTATGTCGGCAATAACGCCACGAATGTTGGCTTCCAAGTCCCCTAACGTTTCTGGTTTGTTGGCGTAGACGAGCGACTTCACATATCCCCAAAGAAAATAATCCAATGGTGTCAAATCACACGATCTTGGTGGCCAATTGACAGGTCCATTCCGCGAAATTATGCGCTCATCGAATGTTTCCTTCAATAAATCGATTGTGACGTGCGCTGTGTGGCATGTAGCGCCGTCTTGTTGGAACCACAACTCATCCACATTCATGCCATCCAATTCGGGAACAAAATAGTCGGTTATCATGGCTCTATACCGGTCTCCATTAACGGTAACTGACTCCTCTTCTGACTGGGTCCTCTTCAACATTTTGCTCTACAGCGGCAATTGTTTCTTCGGTGTGCACTGTTCGACGTCTCTGCGGATGCGTATTATCGCATAGAGTAAACGTAGTGCGAAAACGACCCATGGTTAACCGAATTAATTGCTCTGATGGACGATTATGTCGACCATAAAATGGACGGAGCTTGCGGTAAACTTCGCGAACTGAACCATTATTTTCGAAATAAATTTGCACGATTTGCAAGCGTTGTTCTTTTGTCAACCTGTTCATGATGAAATGGCAAACCAAACTGAACATAAATGACATTAGAGTTGCCAGATTTGACCACAAAATGCCAGTTTTATCTCTGTTCGAAAAACAAACCTCTAAAAAAAACACCCTATATATATATCACTTATTCCATACTGTGTCCAATGTCCAATTTATGAGCCTGTTTCAATTGTCAGTGAAATGAACCGCCAGTCAGACTCCTTCGCAACACTTGGCGTATGAGTAACTTTAAAAGAAACAAATCAAAATTGTTGACTGATTGGTTCAAATTCTTGCTTTTAGTCTATAATTTTGATTCTTTGTACTTTTTCTTCTAGTGTACCTAAGAAAAAAGTAAGCCAAACAAAGTCAGCTGACTCGGCAAATTTTATGTTTTTCGCGCAATCAAAAATGAAAAGTTG
This sequence comes from Melieria crassipennis, assembly GCA_963668005.1. Taxonomy (NCBI): domain Eukaryota; kingdom Metazoa; phylum Arthropoda; class Insecta; order Diptera; family Ulidiidae; genus Melieria; species Melieria crassipennis. The sequence goes on along the minus strand of OY764963.1, from coordinate 95,880,309 downwards.
CGTCATAGTCAAAAACTCTTCGCAACTCCTGGCATATGAGCTTTGAAAGATGCAAATCAGAAATGTGGACTGGTTGGTTCAAATTCTTGCTTTTAGTTAATAATTTTCTTTGTGCTATTTCTTCTATCAGTGATGTACCTAAAACAAAAGTAAGCCAATCAAAGTAAGCTGATTCGGCCAAATTTGTTCCTATTGTCTACATGTATGTTAAAAATAAAAAGTTGCGTCATAGTCGTTGAAAACTCTTCAAAACACGTGGCCTATGAGTATCCTTAAAGGAAGTAAATCGGATATGTTGGTTGGTTCAAATGCTTGCTTACAGCCTATAATTTTGTTGTGCTTTTTGTCTTTTCTTCTTCTTTTCTACATAAAAAAAAAGTATAATAAGCCAAATTCAGCTGACTCGGCGAAATGTGTTCCTATTGTCTACATTTCAGTTATGCTTTTGTGCGGAAATCCTCTCAACAGTACTTAGTAGAAAAAAAAATGAATAATTAATTAATAATAATAATTAATAATAATAATAAGTTTAAGTTTAGAAGTTTAGATATAACCACTAAAAATCCCTTTGCTACACGTGGCGTATGAGTAACTTTAAAAGAAGCAAATCAAAAACATTGACTCGTTGATTCAAAATCTTGTATATACTATCTACACTTTATACTTTTCGTACTGTTACTTCTATCGCCTTCCAATAAGTAAACCAAAATAAGTCCGCCAACTCGCCAAAATTCTTTCCTATTGTCTGCATTTCAGTTTTGCACTTTCGCGCAATTTCTATCAACAGTACTTAAAGGATTAACAACGGACTCTGCTAAGCCACTGCATATGAATTCATATGCATATTTATTTACATAAACAAGTACATATATTTATACGCACGTTTGTCTGCTTGGCAAACTTCTATGCGATATGTCGCATACGTCAGCCGCAGCATCTGAATAACAACGCGCTACAAGCACTCAATGTGTATACGTACATGTATGCGTATATGTGTGTATGTGTGCCCATAAGCATTTGTTAAAATGCTTCGCAAAAGTTTCTGCCGTTTCTCACCCTTTATTGTTGTTGTTGTTGTCGCTGTTGTTATCGTTTGGTTGGCGTCACCTGCACAATCAATATGCAAATCTATTCGAATACGAGAATTTATGTTGGCAGTGAGTGAGTGCAAGTGCGAGTGTTAGTGTGAGTTTGAATGTGAGTGCTCGTTCGATTTGATAAACGAAATTTGAGTGGCTGGCGTGGGTAATTTATGAGCAATGCCGCTGTCAGCGCCACCAGATTTTGTCATCAATATTAAATGCTGCTTAGATAAATATTTGCTGCAGTACTTGTTTGTGAATGTGTTTGTGTTTAGGAAACTATTTGTCATTTTTCACTTACTTGTGTCGAAGAATTCAGTGGTTGCTAAAGTATGGCATTGGCAATTTTGACAGATTGCATACAAATATTGAGAAAAGTGGTCTCACTAACATTTGGCGAATATTTTATTTAATCATTGATTTGAAGGTATTTGCAATGGAATTATGTTTGAGTGGTGTTGCGAAAGGGATTAGTGAAGGTGAAGTGTGACGCGAAGTGGAGCTACTGATATACAGTAATCGGTTGAAAGTTATCTGCAGATACATAGTTCCAAATCTTTTGAAACGGTTGACAAGATTAAAACCGAATTTTTTGATGCACTATTCAAACGGAGCTGAATAAATTTGGTTGTTGAAATGCATTTTGTATTTTAATGCACTTTTCATGTGGTAAGTTCAAATATTGGATAATGTACACTAATTGTATGATTCAAAGTTGAGAAAGTTGAACTAGTTTAATTTTGTTGCGGTCTTGTTGTTACTAATTTTGCTAATATTTGAGTACATGCGTTTTGTTTCATGGTTTATGAACAACAAAAAAATGCTAAAGCAGTTTAATGAGATGCTCAGTAAATGTTAATCATACGCCGCGTGTGGTAGCTGACATCAATTAGTGCAATATACATACAAATATTACTTTTGGGTCAAATAATATATAATTTGTGATCTTTCTAGTTGTTAGTAAAGGGTTTTCAATTACGATTATCTAAGGTTTGAGTTGAAAATTGTATCATTCGAATAGCATAGAAGCTTCCCTGACAGGACCCTAGCTGAGAGATGAAATTCAGTATGATTCTGTTGGAGCTCACGAATTGTTTGATTGATTGTGTTCTCTAGTTAGTTGTACATGTCTAGTACATAGTCTAGTGTCGTTAGGGTTAATCTAGGAAGCTAAGTCAGTTAGTGAAAAGTGGTAAAAAGTTTTTCAATAGCTTCGCTGGCCTCGGTCGTCCAACGAGTAGCATTGCTAGATTTCCATACCAAAGGTCCTGGATTCGATTCCTAGTTTGCGTCTGTTAAACGCTGGTCTACTTTTATTACTAACCACAAGGAATAGAACAAAAAAGTCCAAGTGTGAAAGAAAAACTGTTAACCACCAACCGCCACACAGTGCTTCGACTCCATACAAAATTGCGGCAAAATAGAAGGAGTACGTGAAATTCGCTCAAAATTTGCAGTCTAAGTCATTTTGGGCTGAATTTGTGTTTGTTCCCAAAAAAAATATATAGTTAAAAAAAAATCGAATATATAGATATGGTTATATAATATTTTATCATCACCGAACCCAAACCGCTGGAGCTATAATGATGAAATTTGGTCAAAAGTTGTATTCTAGAAAGTCAACTCTTAAAAAGAAGCGATTTCAAAAACGTCGACTTTGAATTGGCGGAAAGGGGGTGGAGAAGCTTATATGGACGGACATTGTTTTTTGGTCGGATTGTTTAAAAATTATGTATATTTATACTAAAAAAGCAATAACAAAATACGTATTTTAACGTTTTTCTAAATTAGACAGTTAAAGGGTGGAAAGAGGGCGGTAAAGTTGCTTAAAGAATATTTTTTTTGTTTATTTGATATCCGTAGAGCTTAACATGGAGATGAGACAGGTGAATATGCAATGCAGCTCAATTTATAACGGCGAGACTATTATAAAAATTAATCTTCAGAATTAGACATTCCCTCTTTTTTTAGAATATATTAGCATTAAATCACATTTTAGCAAACAAATTCCATAATAATGAAAAAATTTGATAATTTGGCTCATAGTGGGTTAAATAGGCATGCCAAACCTATTTTTATAAAAAACATTCATAGTTCGTGCCATTGAGTTGGTTACACATTTTGGTCGCAATTTGAACTCAAGCGATTTCTGTAAAAAAATCAACATTTGTAGTTTAGAAAAAATTGAATATTTTCCAAAGGCGCAAAAAGACGCAGAATTTTTTTTACGGACTTAAGAGAAGAAAGTCCATCTAAAAAAAAGTTCATAAAAAGGATTTACCCCAGTAAATTCGCCATTCGATTTAAATTGCCTTTCTTAATTTCGTTATTTTTAATTTTAATTGGTTAATTGGTTTTTTAATTGGTTTTTGGCATTTTTAAAAATTCGTACAAAAAATTATTTATGCTAAATAAAAAAAATTATCAGCTGTCTCGCTCCTATCAATGTTGTTTTAATATTAAAAGAAATTAAAAGCCTATCTACAACAACACATTTTCTAAAATTTTTTTTATACAAGCACCTAAATTTCATTTTTCCCCTTCATACATTTTTTTAAAAATATATCCGACTTTGACAAGCTATATCACCTAATCTCGAAAATTTTTTGGAGAATGTATTTCGGATCCAGCTTAATCTTTAACATGAGATACTACTTTTGTCAAAGTCCGCGATAATTTTTGTTCTTATTTTTGTTCACTCTCGAAGCACTGTACGCCATTCGGATTCGGCATTAAATTGTAGGTGCCCTTTTACATCATCTATTTTGAAAATAGTTCTTTTTTTCTTGCAAAAATTCCATTGTAATGCCCGATGTGTGACATATTGAACAATCTGGTTGAAATCACTTACAATCGAAGTCCAATAGCAACGAAATGAGCCACAAAAGTTAGTTATCATGTCCTTATAACGCTCGTCATTGGCATTCGTTGTCTGTCCACTTGTCGATTTAAAAGATGCATGAACCAACGATGTCACCTTACACGAAAAAGTAAGTTTTTCCATATGAAATGTAGACTTGCGATACTGTTGTGGACTGCTCTCTTCTAACATGCGCCAATCTTGCTAAGTTGCAAAATGGTTCCATGTTTCGTCACTTAAGATGACGTGCTACGTTTATCAATTTAAACATACAGCATTCAGTTGTTTACATATTTGTAGTCTTTTTCTAACTTATTATAAAAGATAATGTTGATCATACGCCCCACATTACACAAAATTGTAATGTGGGGGCACACATGTGTGAGTGTAAACAATCAGAGAAATTACTTCCGCTAGTACGAACGCTGAAAATGTATTATTTATTTATATTGAACAATGGCAGACCTTTACAAATCGCAACTATTTCAAATCTGTAAATATTCACACAACGTACGATGTATGAATATGAACAAACATTATAAATAAATCAACACAAAACCAAGTCAAACCTTGAAGCATGAAATAAATTCATAAAATGCATATCCGTCGAGTACTAATTGCACCGTAAAATTGCACACAATCAAACAACAAACATCAACCAGACAGCAACATGCAACACAATTTGCAATTTACAATAAAATATTCTCGCATATGGCCGCATGCGAATATTTCGTATAAAATATGCGAAATATTTGAAAGACTGGCCAATTGCATTGTTTTTGTGTATGACAAATAACAAAGTCCATAATGACTTCCGGTAGACGGAAAAACCGCATACGAAAACAACAACATGCACACCGGAAGGCATATTTCGATATTTATATAGGACAACCAGACACTGGGCAGAGTCTGTCCGGCACACGTGCAACTATGCACAAACTTTTCACACGTTTGTATGTACAATATTTGTGTATGTGCAAATATTTGTTGTTGCTGTTGTTGACCAGCACTCAATGAAGTCATAATAAACCGGCAATCCGAAAAATTTGCCACTCTATTCAGAGCGCCGGCACAGCACAAAGGCAGCAAATTGCATCCAGCTTTGGGATATATATCGGCTTAGAGTTGTGATGCGGCCATAGATTAGTACGAAAGTCAATTATCTGAAAAATGCCAAGTCAACAATTAACATATTTTCCCCTAAGCGAGATAGCTACACACACACACACACATACAAGTAGCAATAACAACCAAAAATAACAACAACATGACACGGAGGCACTTTTATGTTTGCATGAAATTATGCCATATCGCATCACATACGTAAGCATACATGAAATATACATACATACTCGTACATATAGTACATGTGGATATGTAATATGTCCATGTGTGCGCAATGCAAACGGCCAATTGTGTGCTTGTGTGAAATATGCAAAATTTGCAAATTTTGTTATTGCATTGCAATTACTGCAGGTCCTTTTACAATACAAGTATAATTGTGTGTATCTGAGTGTGTGTGTGTGTAAGGCCATAATCTGCCATGCTAAAGTGGCATAAACAAACTACACTATGTATATGTATGCATGTGATCCATTCACCTAGACGCGTGTGTGTGTGTGTTTAAAATGCACATTGTGTGTTTGTGCCTAAAAAGTGTTTTTGTGTATGTACTCGTACATGTGAGTCATTGTTGTTGCCTGGGAAATGCCAGTAATCTCACTGCGTTCACTGTTGGCCAGCAAACATCAACAATGCAAACTCACACATAGATGTATACTTTTGAATTTTACATAAATATAAACTTACGGCGACACTCACACACACACACAGATAAACTTTAAAAGTTTCGCCTCTTGCCTTCATGAGAAAAGCACAGCAGCAACAAAAATTGGGTCACTCCATGTGGCGGAAGCATTTTGTAATTTTTAAACAGTTTCCTTTAACGCATTTCAGTTCTTGATGACAGCTTGCGTACACATCCTTTGCTGTCTTCTTTCCGTAATTGCGTAATTATGAAAATTATTTTTGCTTAATTTGTGCTTTTTTTTCTTTTACGACGTTATGTAATCACTTAATTCATTAGCGAATGAACGAATAAAACTTGTTTACAGCGACATAAAATCGAATGTAAATAAAGTGGGAATTATGTTTTTCAACATAAGATTATTTGAACTTTTGAAAGTTGTAATCAAAATTGCAGACTTAGGGTGTCACAATAAAAACGAATGATTTAAATTGAAATTAAAATGAAAAGTATGGAAAAAATGTTTGGGAAATTGTCTCAGTCTCTTCGCTTTTGCTGTTTTCTGTAAATTTTCAATGAAAGTTTGGCAAAGATGTGGCATCTCATCGATGATGCGTTGAATCTGGTTTTTCAGCTCTGGAAGTGTTTGTGGTTTATTTGCATAGACAAGAAATTTCACAAAATTGCGAAGAATGAAATAAGATGGCTTCAAATCGTATAATCTCAGTGACTAATTGGCATTGGAATCTCAAAAGATGTTTTTACAAGGATAACGCATTCTTCTTTTGTGAAGCGCTTCGTTTTTAATTATCGGACAACAGCATCAAATTTCAGTCAAATTTCATTTCAAACTTAAATTTTGTCAATGAAAATTTAAAATTGATTGAATGAAAAAATTGTAATCATGAATTTTATTGGGACAGGGTGTCACAGGGTGTATATTCATATTCATAATCTCTCCAAATTAATTACTACCACAGCCATTTATGATTTCGATTTTACGTTTCAGTCTGATTTCCGCTCCCTCTTTCAAGTTTGAAATCTGCCGTTCAATTCACAGGGATTCTTAAATCATTTGTGCTTCTCCTAAAGCTCAATTTTCAACTAATTTTCATTTTTCTTCTTTCAGTATATTTTAACTTTATTCTTCTTGTTTCTTGCTTCACAGTTGATTTTAATTTTCAGTCACTTTTCTGCTTACTTTTTATGTATTCTCTGCCATCCATTTCTAAAAGATTTCTAATAAATATTTCAGTCATTCATAATTGCATAATTTCCTAAAAATTTCTTTTTAAAAAATCCTTCAGTCCTTTGCACTACTCCCAAAGCTTAGTTTTTAATACTTTTTCTTTTTTCTTTTTTCTTTTTCCTTATTCCTTCTTCTTCATCCTTCTAACTTCGTTGCTTCTTTCCACACTCGGTTGCTATTTAAAATACCTTCTGCCTTTCATTTGTCAAGTTTTTACATCCATACACTTCTCCCAAGGATCATTTTTCATTCGTTTTCTATTCTTCCTTCTTTTTCTTACTAACTTCGGTGCTTCTTGTTTTCATTAATTGTATAGTTTCTTTACAATCTCATTGATTTATCATATTCAGCCAAGTTATAGAATCCTTTGAGCTTCTCCCAAAACTTAGTTTTCAGTATTTTTTCGTTCTGTTTCTCTTCGTTCTAACTTTGCTTCTTTTCACTCTGGGTCGCTTTGAAAATATTCTCTCCGATCCGACCTCGTTTCACAACTTTTAAAATCCTTAACACTTCTTCTAAACTCTTTCTCCTTAGCACTTTTCCCAAGGTCTTTAAATTATTAGGCACTTCTCACAAAATCGTATCCTTAAAATCCTTAGTACTTCTCCCAAAGTCTTAAAATTCTTAGCATTTAGCCCAAAGTCCTTAGCACTTCTCCCAAGTCGTAGAAACTTTAGCACTTGTCCCAAAGTCTTAAAATCCTTAGCACTTCTCCCAAAGTCTTAAAACTTTTAGCATTTAGACCAAAGTCCTTTAGTCCTTAGCACTTCTCCCAAGTCTTAGAAACATTAGCACTTCTCCCAAGTCGTAGAAACCTTAGCACTTGTCCCAAAGTCTTAAAATCCTTAGCACTTCTCCCAAAGTCTTAAAATCCTTAGTACTTCCCCCAAAGTCTTAAAATTCTTAGCATTTAGCCCAAACTCCTTAAGTCCTTAGCACTTCTCCCAAGTCGTAGAAACCTTAGCACTTCTCCCAAGTCTTAGAAACCTTAGCACTTCTCTCAAAGTCTTAAGATCCTTAGCACTTCTCCCAAAGTCTTAAAATCCTCAGTACTTCTCGCAAAATTTTAAAATCCTTAGCACTTCTCCCAAAGCGTTAAAATTCTAAGCACTTCTCCCAAAGCGAATATTCCATTATTTTTCTTTATTCAAATTCCTTCCTATTCCTTTCAATTTCATTGCTCCTCATTGCACTCTCAGTCCCGTTCTTGATCATCATTGCTCCATTAATTAATTGTTTCTAATCAATATTCCCAATATTCATAACTGCACAGATCCCTTACAACTTTTTTGATCCTTCATAATCTGCCAAGTCCTTAAGTCCTTTTCACCACTTCCAAAGCTCATTTTGCAATTCGTTTCCAATTCCAAATTTGTCGCAAAATTTCTGTAAAAGACAATCCCAGCACCACACGCCATCTTAACTTGAATGCTATTTCCACTGTCGCCCTCTCTCCTCCGCCGCTACCACTGACTGCTGAATTGTGCTGAAATGCATTTGCTCACTTCCGCTTTTGCGCATTTTATCTCGCATTGCATTGTTTCCTGCATTTCGTGCAATTTTTCACAAATGTTTCCGCCTAGCATTTGGCTGGCTGGGTGCCTGTCGCGTGTCGTGTTGCTTTTTGTCTTTGTTTTTGTTTTTGTTTTGCGTGCATTATCCACGCTCATGTAACATGTTGCAAGTGTCTGCTGCTGTGGCTCGGTTTGTCGCTGTGTGCTTGTTCGCATCGTTTGTGTCTAAGCAATTGTGACGGTTGCCGGTGTTGTTGGCATCAGACGGTGAGCGGGCCGCTGAGGGAACAAACGTTCTTGTTGTTGTTGTTGTTGTTGTTTTGTAAATGGTTTTCTCGTTGACTTCACTTGTGTCTTGTTGCACCGAGTCGTTGTGTCATTGTGTTGCTGCTGTCTCGTGTCTCGGTGTGTCACGTTGTTAAGTATCACAGACACACACACACACACACACACACATACAGAGATTTGCTTGCATGCAGCTACACCAGGTAATTTGCTTGCACTTCTTACTTTTCTTTCATGCTTTTTTATGCATTATTTTCTTTTTTTCATTTCTCCTTCAACCGTTTTGTCACTTTCGTATGACATCAGACGGTAATGTTGCGCTGTCCATGTTAAGTAGAAAATTTTGCGCTTTAAAGTTTTGCCGCTTTTGCACACGTCTGACCTAAATATAAATGCCAGCAAGTGGCTGTGTAGGGTGCCCGCACTGTTAGAGAGGCAAGGAGAATGTGCTTGTTTGTGTGAGTGAGTGTGAGAGGGAAGTTGTTGTGTGTTGCTTTGTGGCAGCAAATGAAATGCGGAAGGCATTGTCAGAGTTCGTTACCACGGCGAAAATGGTTTTGATGCTAACTGAGATGGGCTAAAGAGAGATGGGGGCGAAAGCAGGTGGCAAATACTTCTTGGAAGCTGCACTTTGCGAGCGAGTTAAGTGAAAAGTAATGGCACCTGTGCAGTTGAGAAGACTTGAGTTGCTTGAATGGCAGCATAATCGAATAGTTTGAACTATGTATATGTAAATTGTTATCTTAAGATGTAGAAAATTTAGAAAAAAAATTAAAACAAAATCATGTTTCTTCAATTTTAGATCTGAAGAAAAATAGCTGCTTGTTAACTTTGAAAAGTCTCTTAAATTTTTAAGAGGCTCTATGTTCTTTATGTTTCTAATTCTCGTTATACCATAATTGTGAAATCTGCGGAGATGTGTGGACGATGGCGTTTAAATCAAAGCTGTGTTGAGTGATGCATCGATCTCATTGCTAATCGCATCGCTTCCTTTTCCTCTTTGTACTAATGTTTCCCAATTTCTGTTCCCTTGCCTTGTACGTTTGTTCATTCGTTGCTTAAAATGCTTTTTTATACATCTTTAAGTCAACATTGAACAAATAAGCATACGCACCAAACTGACCCTATTTCATGTTAAGATTTATCGCTCTGTCGACGGTCGATTTATTCAAATTAAAACGAATGGAACCACAACAATTTGACTCTCGGGCCTAGGTGCCTGATGAGTCGAATAAATAGTAAATGCAGATATTAAAAGCTGGCACAAACCCCAAAATGAAGCAAATATTAATCACTATTTGGTAATGTTTGAATGGATGGATTGATGAGTGTGAGAGGAAGCCGAGAAAATGAACCATTGCTCAAAGGACTTACGCTTAATAGGCAATTGCACTTAAGACTCAGGGAACAGGATGACAGCAGAGAGAGGAGTGGAAGGAGATACAAGAAATTGGATTTGTTTTTTATGTAGACTTTAATAATTAATGGCTTATAAGACTATTTGGTTAGCTGAAAGATCAGTTGGCGATATTTATTTTTGAAATAAAATATTGAAAGAACTTTTTTCCAATTAAAAAAATAGGTTTTTCTTAAAGAAATAAATACATAATTCTCACAATTTCAAATTGCATTTCTATGAAACTGTGACAATTATGTATTTATATATTTAATATATTTTAATTTAATAAATTTTTTTAATAAATAAATACATAATACATAATATGTATTTATTAATTTATTAAATTTTATTTAATCAATTTATTTAATAAATAAATACATAATTGATTTATGTATTAAATAAATTTTATTTAATAAATTTATTTAATAAATAAATATATAATTCTCACAATTTCAAAGTGAACTTTTATGAAACTGTGAGAATTATGAATTTATATATTTAATAAATTTTAATGTAATAAATTTATTTAATAAATTTTAATTTAATAAATTTATTTAATAAATAAATACATAATACATAATATGTATTTATTTATTTAATAAATTTTATTTAATAAATTTATTTAATAAATAAATACATAATTCATTTATGAATTTAATAAATTTTACTTAATAAATTTATTTAATAAATAAATACATTATTCTCACAATTTCAAAGTGAATTTTTATGAAACTGTGAGAATTATGTATTTATTTATTTAATAAATTTTAATTTAATAAATTTATATAATAAATTTTAATTTATGTATTTATTTATTTAATAAATTTTATTTAATAAATTTATTTAATAAATAAATACATAATTCATTTATGTATTTAAAAAATTTTATTTAAAAAATTTATTTAATAAATAAATACATAATTCTAACAATTTCAAAGTGCATTTTTATGAAATTGTGAAAATTACATATTTATTTATTTATTTATTTAAGAAAAACATGATTTTTTAATTGGAAAAATGTTCTGTCAATATTTTTATTTTGTAAAGAAATGTTTTTCTTCAATAAATAAATACATAATTCTCACAATTTCAATGTGCATTTTTATGAACTTTTAATTGCAGTTTTCCAAAGCTTAGAAAGTTTTATGTCTGAAAACATTTTGGTTGAACTTTTTAAAAATCGATTTTGTACTGAAAAGTGTTGCTTGAAAAAGGTCGTCGTCTGTCGTCTATTCAGGCCCTAATGGGTTAAATTAAATTTGCTACTATCTCCCTACAGAGTTTCATAAAGATTGATGCGTTAAATTGGTGTCAGCTTTTAGGAGCTTCCACCTAACTGTGGCACGTGGAACTTATTTGAACGTATTTTGCTTCTTCTTCTTCAAGTTTATTCGCTTCTGTACAGTTTAATCTTCCTAATTGCGCACTACAAGAGTACACAATAAACCATGACCGCTGAACACTTCATACGTCCTTCTTTTTCTAACCTAACTTCACATTTACTATTTAGGTTTTTGTGTCTCTATTGAACTCATTTTGAGTCAGCAACATTTTCTGCAATCATGCAACTTTCGTGCCATAAGCTAAACAATCATAAACCTCAAAATATGTGCCAACTAAACAACAAACAGCGCAACAGCACAACGACAACTCATTTCCCGCACACACACACATACACACACACGCGCGCGATTAAGTGCAACCCTTAAGTATTGTGTGCAGCCGTTCGGAAAAGTTAAATCCATCCGCTAAAAACTGCACAGCCAGCAACAACATCTTCAGTCGTACAACATAATATAACACAAACAAACAGCCAGCCAACCAGACAGACAGACAGACATACGCACAATCAGGCGATGTCATACGAGTACTGCAACAATGCAAGTGACAGCTGGAGCGCGCGCGCCTTGAAGTATGCCAGCGTGGCCATTACACGATTAAGTGCTCGTACGGGCGCTGCGTAAGTTATGTGCTCAAGAAATGCTAGCACAGACATAAAGTTACTGTCATAAAGTTACTTTGGCACTGCGACAACCGACAAAAACCCAAAATGCCAACACAACAACAAAATTGTGCAAGCGTGTAGCAGAGTACGAAGAAAAGTCAGCAGAAGTGAAGAAAGTACACAAAATGTGCATTGCAAGTGGTTGGATTATGCAATAACGCAGCATAAGACAGGCGCTAAAACAACAAAAACAACAACAAAATAAAAAAATATATATATATATAATGTAAAAATTATTGATGCTACCAACTTGATGGGCAACAACAATTGTCTTGGCTGCCATATTGTTGTGTTGGTTGACTTTAAAGTTTGCAATCAATAATGACGAAGCTGTGTGCGAGCTGCCGCAATGCCAAACCTCAGCAACTGTTGCTGTCGTATTGTCGTTGTGATGCGTCTAATGCGGCAACCATTGCAACTATTGCAAACAGCAGCAGCTGGCTCGTTGGTGCGCCGCACAGTCGAGTTCATTAAATGTCACTCTGCACGGAATTGTTGTTGCTGATTGTGCGACTGTTTGCAACTGTTATTGCATTGCTAACTCAAATAACAATGCATTCGCAATCTAATGTCATGTACCGCAACCGGCAGTCGGCAGTGCAGAGCAAGGGGACAGGGAGCATTGAGAGTGAGTCGTCTCCTGCTGGCTGCATGAGCTGTGCAGTTGTGCGCTCGTTGGATTTAAGTTTGTAAATTTGATATGCAGTTGTCGCATAATACTATTCTTTGTTGCTGTTGTACTTGTTGCTGTTATGCCTGCCAGCATACTGAGGAAATTATTAGCTGCACCACGGGCATCATCACAACTTATGCATATTCCATGCTGCATTCTACACACTCACACACATGAACACACACACGCACGCACAGCTGCTTCATGCGTGCGAGTAATAGGAAATTGTGTGCCTTACGGAGTGATGCTACAGTTTCCGCTTTAAATTTAGTCACAAATGTTATGCTCAACCACAGAGAGAGAGAGAGATTTATTGTAGAGAAATTTATTGGCACAGTAGTTGGTGCACTTCGGCTAATCCTTCGACAATAACGATACCAGTTGATTTTGGTCTGCAAGCACAGAGCTGGTTAATCAATACCTCAAGATCAAGAAACACTTTGGGACGGAACAGAACAGGGACCGGAAATAACAGTTATTTATGAAAACTATAATTGAAAATTTTACTATGAAGGAAAAATCATGCAAATAAATGAAATATACCAATACATTTCTTTTCGCACGGAGAATCAAACTTGGCAATAAACTTTGTTTTTGTAATTTTTACGGAAAAATTAAAAAATACGAATTATTTTTTATTTATATTTTAAAAATCCTTTAATAACAATTATTTTTGATTTTTTTCATATTGGTCCACAAATAACAGTTTTATTTAGATTTTTATTTTAGTTGTCCTATGATAAGAATTATTGGTGACTTTTATTTTTTTCGTCATCAATAAAAACCATTCAGTGACTTTTATTTAAAAAAGTCATCAATAAAAATCATTTAATGACTTTTATTTTTTAAGTCATCAATAAAAATCATTCAGTAACTTTTATTTATAAAAGTCATCAATAACAATTATTCAATGACTTTTATTTTTTAAGTCATCAATAAAAATCAGTCAGTGATTTTATTTTATAAGTCTTTTTACTTTTTCACAAATTTTCAGAAGTCACGAATAATTGTTATCATAGGACAACAAAACATTCGAAAATTTATTAATTTTGAAATTGATCGAAAAATTCACTTTTTTACAACTTTCACCGTCAGTAACTTCTCCAAATGTCATCTGATTTAGACAATCTGTATATCGCTGGAAAGGCTGAGGTATTATCTTTTGACCGACGGACAGAAGTGTGCTAGTCGGATGATTCGTTTACGAGATATGTGCTCATAACTGAAAAGGAAAAAAACTCGAAAACGCTTCTTAAACAAATTTTTTGATATTTAGTTTCGTACTCCGTGGCCCAAAGTTAGTCTAGAAAATACTTTTGTTTTTAGGTGCACGCGATTGACCCATTTTTTGTCGAGTAGTGTAATAGACCAAACAATTTAAAGAGGAAAACCGGACTAATATTTCAGGGAAACACTTTTCAGAAAAACAAATTCTTTGAATTGTCTTGAAAGCAACAAAGAAACATAATAAGCATTTTAAAAACAATATTCGTAATCCCGAGAGAAAGGAAAACATTTTCTAGAGAAAAATTGAAACTTTGTAATTCAAATACAAACCAAAAAAAAAAGAAGAAAGATTTTATTCTTCAAATGTCAAACATAAAGCAACAACGGATTTTTTGTGTTCGTGTTTCGTATTAATTTTTTGCTCGTTATTTTTTTTGTTGCGCTGCTTGAATGAAACAATTAATTTGCTGACTTTTTCTGTTGCACACACCTCCGCTGCCTCAAGCAGTTTCCGCAGCTCCGGCGCATAAATTATGAAAATTGAACACAGGGCTTCGTAGCTGACCTCGTTGGCCAACAAAAACAAAAGCAAAGAAAAACACAACCAACGAGCAAAGAGTCAACAGCGTTAAGCCAAATGCTGGCAATTTATTTGCGCGCAAGTTCAGGCCGATTGTGTATTAAATTACAATGTAAAGTGTGGACACATGCACATTCGTCAACACACGATAAGTGCAATGCCAGTCGAGTGTGGCCTTGTGTGAGGAGGTGAGATGCAGCCAGCAGCAACAATTTCCAATTCTAAAAAATTTAAATGCTGCTGGCCAAGCCGCACCAGCGTTATTGATATCGAAAATGAGAGGGGAGAGAGAGAGGGAGAGAGGAGTCACTAGCGGGCAGAGGTGTGTTGTGGCGTTGTTTGTGGAAGCATTTTCAAGAAATTTTCACTGAAAATTGCATATTTTCACGTAACAATACGTACAGTTCTTTAAATATTATTTACATGTGTGTGTGTTTGTGTGAGTGTAAAGTGCTGTCAGTAATTGGAACGTTCGCAACCTCGGCACCTGATAAAAGTGGCAGAGATATGTCGACGTTATGGTTTACTTGAATTGCACAAAAATCAGATGACTGCATTGTTACAGTCTGTGCAGTGCAAAAAGCGGCACTAAGTATGCTGTTTCTGAAAATTTTAATGAAGAGAAAAATTAAATAAGAATAAATTTGTAAATAGTAGTTGCTTAAAAACATATAGCCACCTCGTAAGCTCAGTGATTTGTTCTTGCGCACAAAAAATATTTTTTTTTGTAATTCTAGGGAGTCTTCTCTTTTATTTGATACTCGTATATAATTTTACAAAATATCCACGTCCTTGAAATTACAAAGTCCTTTTAAAAAAAATCCCTTTTTCCTTTTAAAAAATACTTCATTGATATTCCACATGCACTAAATTTTTAAAATAATTTTTAAAAATATCCATGTCCTTAAAATTTAGTCATTTAAAAAAAAAACATTTTTCCTTTTAAAAAAAAACCCCATTGATGTTCTTCATTGCGCTAAATTTTTTTTTTGTTAATAGTTTTTAAAAATATCCATGTCCTTGAAATTTTTAAGTTTTAAAAAAAAAAAATCATGACCTCAGGGAAAAAACTAAAAACGCAGTTTGACTTTATTTGGCTCCTAGTTTTGCAATTAGGTTTCTTTCTTTCCTGTTTTTTTTTTCAAAATTTTTGATTTTTGTCGCACAGTGTTATATACTCGAAAGATTCTGAAGGCGATAAATCGCAATCCCTTACCTTTGAACAAACTTCTATTTCTACCTTTCCCACTTCAATCAGTTGTAATAAGTAAGCAGCAATCTGCTGATTTTCATGTCTAGATGTGCCACAAAACACAACTAGCATTGCCAGTTTGGACTGACGGAAATATGTCACAGCGCATCGATTGTCCAAAAATAGGCCCATCAAAGACACCAACCAAAAGGATACCCAACAACACCTCCTACCTTGCAGCAACGAATGCACAGAAGGCACTCTACACAACCCAGTAATAAATTTGTACATACGAAGGCGTCTCGCCCAGGGGACGACAGGTGGTAGCCCCATCATCTGGAACTACTAATGATAGGTTAATCATCTAGCCTGGCAGAACTTCAGTCAGGTAAAGTAACTAACACCAATGCTCCCAATAGGAATGAATAAGAAGAAAAAACTCCTATATGGCAAATTTGCTTAAAGGTTGACGTATCATGCCCACTTTTCTGATGATTGAGTTCTACAGTGTTCAGAAGTATAAATATTGACTTCTTAATTCGTTCAAAAGTTATCATCTGAACTGGGCGATTAATAACGTATTGACAGACATTGTAAAATCTATTCTCCTCGTATTTTCTGATCCTTTGAAAAACAGGTGGCTTGAAGCTTTTCCGGGCGAAAATTTTACTCTTAGAGTTATCTAAAGGATGTATATATCAGTCCATGACAGCCATAACTACTTCAACATGTTACAAACTCTTTGTGCAAGTCTCTATAACCTTCGACCGCTCTGCATTAAATGAAATTTTTCACATACTTTTCGTACGGACTGTATAAAGTTAATGCCAATGTTATTATTGCTCTTTGGTAAGTATTTTTTTATACTCGATATTTATTTCATATTATTTATATTTTTCTTTTATTTATTAATTTTCTTTTGCCAAACAGCTCATATGTGAGTGTGTGAGAGTGCTGGTAAAACTATCACTACTCGGTCTTCCTGCCATCTGCACTACACGCAATCGGCTTAAAATTACCGTAAAACAACAACAACTTTTTCACATTTTCACATTTCACACAATCTATGTTATTTATTTTGCATTGCCATTATTCGCAGCAGTGTTGTTAGTATTTTACATGGCGCGATGTAGACTTTATGCAATACTTTTGAATATATCTCGTACCTTGTTGTTGTATTTCCAGTGTACTGTCCACTGGCAGCCATTGAACTCGCTCGTGCGAATGCGATTACGTTGCTGTGTGTGACTGTGTGTGTGTGTGTGTGTGTCGTCCTTTGGCCGACATTGCGTTGCGTTTCTACGTAAATATTTAAATTTCGGCTGGACCTCTTAATTGTCTACGAGACTCAGGCGTGCACCAATGCCGCAAGTGAGTGAATTGTATGTAGATTTTTAAATTCAAATTTAATTGTTGTTAAAGTTTTGTAATTACTACAATTGAATTCATGTGTTTTTCAATATATTTATTATGAGCATTATTAAGAAGAATGATAAGTTGTGTACTGAAACGATTAAATTTTTTCAAAGTCGAATCTATCTCAACCTTGAATGAGAGATGACAATAGTCTGATGTCGATTGTAAACAGCCTGTTTGAGATATTTTCATGGGTCAAAATTTTACTTATTAGTAGATTCGAGTGCTTAAAGCATTCATGTGGATATGAATGGTTGGTAACAATGGTATGATGTCAATTTAGAAAAGTTAGTTGGAAGCTGTTGAATACTTAACGCAGAGACTCGAGTGATGAGTATTTTGAAGAGGCTAGGAAAGATAATAAAATCAACTGGGTAGGGACCATGAAATTACTATTCGCAGGGTTCTTGAATACAGTATAAGTATATGGAAATGTATCATCCGATGAAGGAGAGAGTTCGGCAATAGCTATTGCAGGAACATAATTTTCAATCGGATTACATTGTGCAACAGTGCTTTTGACCTATCCAAAAGATTATACAGGCGTGAAACTAGAGGTCATACATAGTAACTTGGCATACTCAGTTTTTCATGATCCATTGTTCTTTTAAAAGGACTTTAAAGTTCAAGAACATACACAATTCAAAGAATTTTTAAAATACAGGGTGGAACATTTAAGAATTGGAAGTTGAATCGGTTATAAAAAAAACTAATGAAAATTTTTAGAAAATTCCTGTTTTATTACTTTGTTATTTAAGAATGAAAAACGATATCATTCATATGACTGCCACGACTGACCTTACAGTACGCCATTCGGTCAACCCAATTTTCAAGTATTTTTTCGATTGTTCCTGGTAGAATTTCCTGAATGGCAGCCTCGATTTCATGTTTCAAAGCTTCAGTCGTCTCTGGATGACTAGCGTAACACTTGTCCTTTGCGGCTCCCCACAAAAAAAGTCCAACGGACTTAAATCGCAGCTCCGAGGCGGCCAATCGACTTCAGAATTTCGGCTGATTATTCGATTTTTGTAAACGGTGCCCAAAAGTTCGATTGTTACGTACCGGATGGTCATGAGCCTTCAGTTCTTGCACCAATTGAATTTTGGAAGCCTTCATACCGAGATCTTTATGCAAAATTCTCATCAAAGAAGTGCGGGAAATGTTCAATTCCTGAGAGCGATGGCGAGTTGACGTTGATGGATGTTTACATTTTCGGCTCCAAAGCAATGCGCACTGTACGAGAACGGGAACGGGTTTTTTGGTCCATTAACGATCCAGTTTCACGAGCTCGCTTCACAAATTGATCCACAAACTGAGTTAAAGGGCAATCTTTTTTTTTTAATTAAAAAATTTTTTTTTTTTTAATTTCTTACAACTTGGGTTGAAGACTCCCCACTTTGGAAGTAAGTTCTCAATGTTTCCCAATGTTGTTCAAGCGTATAGCGTCACATTTCGTAAATGTCAAACTTTTAACTAAATTGCGAAAACAAATTGAATGACATTTGGACTGCCATTCTCGAAGTAAAGCGTAGTTCAAATTCCAAATCTTAAATGGTCCACCCTGTATTTGCGGTTGTGCAATGATGAAGACATGGGTACCAAATGAAAGAACAACTTGTCGCTTTAGGACTGAATTTTTAATTTTGAACTTTCAGTACCAACATATGTCAGTAAGTAATATGTAGTATAATACCTCAAAATTGTATTTTTCTATCTAATTTCGTAGACAACAAATTATTGCGTATTCCATACAAAATTCCTTCGAATAAATGGAAACTTATTTTTTTTAACTGTGAACCAATTGCGATAGAAGAATACAATTTTTGGGTATTATACTACATACCAAGATCCAAAACATAAAATTTGTCCAAAAGGATTCGTTAAAAAACTTAAAGAATATCGAAGGATACATCTTTGAAAGGACCTTACTGACATATTTTAGTCTTGAAAGTTAAAAATAAGAAATGTAGTCTAAAAGCCACAATTTTCTTCGTCCATTTAATACCCATTTCTTTATCATTGCAGAAGCGGAAATATTGAATCCTCACATATTTATGTCCTTAATACTGTAAAGTCCTTTTAAAGACACATCGGATCAGAAAATGAAAAACTGAGTATGTCAAGTTACTATGAATGAGCTCTGGATTCACGCCTATATAATTTTTTTGATGGGTCTTGAAAAAAGTGGTTTTATGTCGCACAGTGTTATCACTGATAGATTTGCATTAAAAAAATTAAATTTTTTAAGGCAGGTTTCTACCTTGTGCGGCCGAGAAAACATGTTTTTTTGAAAAATTTTTAATGGGAAGGTTTTTAAGATAAACACTGGAAAATTTTTTCAGATGTAGGTATATGTTTATTGTACAAGTAAAAAAAGTTTCAAGATAAAATATGCAAAGGGGGGGAGGGGGCCATCGAGCAATGGCGGCAAGACTTCCTTACTCGCGGAAGTCCTGCCGCTGTTTGAGATGACTTGAAACAAAAAATGAAATTTTTTCTTATTCTGTATCCTTTTGTCTATGGCTGGAACTAGGATTTTAAAAAACAAATGAAAAATGAAGGATATATGCGATTTTGACTAAAAAACTAAATTTTTACCTACTTTTTTCAATACAAATTTCTATTTTTAATGAGAAAAAATTATTATTTCTTGAAGATCCTAGTTCGTGCCATAGCTAAGACCTTGATAAATGACTGTTTAAAATTTCGTAGCTATTGCTCAACTCGTGTGGCCTAAATCACTTCCGCCAGGTCAAAAAATGTAGTTTTGAGAAAAACGCGTTCAAAGTTTTGCTTCAGCAGGTCGGCGCGCTCGACACCGCTACCTGTTTCTATAAATTGCTTCCGTAATTCGAAAGATTTCAACTTCAAATTTTGGGAGCGTATTCTACAATCATGTATTTATCCAAAAATGCATGAAAAAAAAATCGATTTTTTTTACCGCACAAGGTAGAAACCCCCCTTAAATTAAAAAAATTAAAAAAAAAATTTTTAAATTAAATTAAAAATGAATTCAAATTGAATTGCAGTTAGTTAATTGCTGTAATACTGATTCAAGACCACAAAACTTATTTAAATACAAATTTTTATTTCAATGGAAAGTGAATTAAGTAAAAGAAGGGAAGGAAGGAATCGAACCCGTGTTGGATTGTATGCCGGATTCTTGCAGACTGAAAACAATCCGTAATTCCGGCAGAACTGCCGCATCGCCTAGCGGGTTTCCGGCTTTATATATGTAAGTATGTGTGTGAGTGTGTGTATTTATTAGTAGCGCTTTCGCTACTTGCCCATTATTGCCGTTTACACTTTTAACAAGTTATTTTTGATACCTTTTTATGTACTTTTAACAAGATATTTATTCCTTTTTACATGTTAAGTTGTTTACTTTCAATTTCCGCACAATATCAGCAACGCGCATTAACCGGTGCTACACGCGCACGGTGACGCTGTGCCACGCAACACACACATATCTATGTATGTATGAATTCATAGCGCTCAAATCCGCCCTCCGTCCGGAGGGGTAACCGGTACATGACGTGAGGAGGTTTAGTGTGTTAAAGTCTCACACTGACGGGGTTAGGCTTTCGATGCTTCCTCCTCGTTAAATATAAAAAAAAATGTATGTATTTATCCCAACGTGTGTGTATGTGTATTCCTTCGTGTGTTGTTAGCATTGTTTGACATTTTGTCTGACATTTATTTCCTCCTAGTCACTGCAGTGGCAATGTGAGAGCGGTTGCATTGTTTGTTGTTGTTGTTATTGTTGTTGCTTTGCATTAGTTTAAGTGCAATTTTGTGCAAAAATAAAATTGAAATCACAATAAATGCAAATTGCAATCTAATGCTTGCTTACTACAACTTTCATACATTTATTGTATTCGTACATTTGTTGTTAGTGTGTGACTGAGTACACATACATATGTGCGTGTGCGTGTGTGTGTTTTATATGTGTGTTATATAACTTAAGATTACTTAAGATTTTCTTTTGTCAATCTTTTCTTTGAAACGACATCAAGCACAATTGTCAAATGTCAGCTGCTTGGTGGCTGATTGCAAGGATATTTCACTCTGTCAGCTGTGTTACAGTGTGCGAAAATATTTTTTGGCAAATTTCATTTTCGACATATCTAATCCATGCACTTGTGGTATTTTATATACAAACAAACACTTGAATGCACAAGTTCATAACAACTCGTTGTCAACTTTAACAGCTCTCTTCAATAAGTCACATGGAGCACAGTTTGCGTCTTCTCGAAATGGTTTAGTTATATAATTTAAGTTATATAACTCTAACAAGTTGTTTATGTTTTGAAGGTGTTTCTGCTGTTTGTTGGACTGTGCTTCGATGCTTTAATGTTACTAAGTACATACTTAGTGCAAGTGTTGTAAATGAATTTACACATTGAGTTGTAAACGATTCATACAGGAAGCAATAGTCGACCCTGAAAAGCTGTAGAACTGCTTATTGTTTTGTGCTTTAGACTGTGAAATTTGTTTGTAATTAAAGAAAAAAATGTTCGCCGAATGTTGAGACTAATCACAGCACACAATCCATGGGACCAACATGGGCATCAAACTTACTTATCCACCTTTTTGCATTCTCCAATTCATTGTTTGCAATTATTCTGTGTTCTGAGACTAAGGTTTCTAAGACTCTGTGCTTAAAAAAAATGGACCTCCTACTGGTTCATTCCTTGGCTTTTTTCATATCTATCATGTGAGCAACTTTTCATTCTGCTTGCATTTTTCTATCACTCAATATTTGTTCCTCTCTTCACTGTCTCTGCTCACTGCTCGTTTGTTTGTTCATCTATAATATTTCCCTGTATATCCAGTTGCCAGGTTATTTATTGGTCCTTCTCTTTAGGTACTGAGGTGCAATAACTGCTTTCGTTGGTTGGCAAAATATTTGAAACCCTGAAATATCCTCGGAATGCTACATGGACGAAACGCTTTATCACTATTTGCCTGACAGTTGCTCAATGGAGAAGCTTCAACTGATTTCATCAGAGCAATTTGTGCCCCTAAATAATGATCCCTGAAGTTTTATGGTACTACATATTACCAGTGGGTTAATTTTTCATGTTCAAGATGCCAATACTAGCTTGTCGTAGAAACAGTCGTATGCGATAGCGTCACGAGCTGTAAGGATAAAGTGCACCGATTTAATGTCTTCAAAGAATAAGGTGCATTGTTTTAATGTCAACGGACAGCACTGTTTGGGCCATGTGGTTAAAAAAAATGAAGGAAATGAAATATCCTCGGAATGCTACATGGACGAAACGCTTTATCACTATTTGCCTGACAGTTGCTCAATGGAGAAGCTTCAACTGATTTAATCAGAGCAATTTGTGCCCCTAAATAATGATCCCTGAAGTTTTATGGTACTACATATTACCAGTGGGTTAATTTTTCATGTTCAAGATGCCAATACTAGCTTGTCGTAGAAACAGTCGTATGTGATAGCGTCACGAGCTGTAAGGATAAAGTGCACCGATTTAATGTCTTCAAAGAATAAGGTGCATTGTTTTAATGTCAACGGACAGCACTGTTTGGGCCATGTGGTTAAAAAAAATGAAGAAACTTTAGCGAAACTGGAAATATGCTCAATGTACAAAGACGACCACGACAAGAACGAATAAGTCAAGAAAAATTGCACTTCTGTTGAAAGAACAAAGAAAATGTGTTCAGAAGGTAAGAATTGCGATCTTTTAGTGGAACAGAGGTTTTAGGTAGCAGATCATAAGTAGATGAGGCTGTTAGTTGAAGGAGCCCACTATGTGGTCCTTACTTTCTTACAAAACTGGCCATAAGAAAACTGGCCCCAGGTGTCTCTTCTGTTTTGCGCGCTTTGTCCTGTTGGTCACATCAAGAGTTGACAGGACGTTCTCAATTCCGTATTTCCATTGGAGACATGGTGTCCCTCATCGCCGTCGACCTTCAACTATCACGTCGTACACCTTTTTCGCCGGACCACTATGTGGCTCGCTGCGGCAAACCCCAAAAAGGGGCTGGTCTTTAGTTGGTAAGAAAATGTCAGGCTGATATTTACGCGTCTACCAGTTTCTATGAAAATTTTCCAAAAAAGAAATAGCAAATTGAAGTCAGTTTTATTAATGGAATATGAAGTAGAAAACAGAAAGCTGTCAGATCGAATGACTGGTAGCAGACGAAAAATAATTCAGGGAAAAGTCTGCGTAGAATGATTGAAATGTTTCTAAATTATTTTTCAGTTTGTCTGCTGCATTTTCTATAATTCACGCGCAGACAGTACGTGACTGTAATAACAACTTTGTTTATATAAAGCAATGCAGCAAGGTATGCAAATATGACGCTTCTAGATTATGTGTGTGTGTGTGTGTGTGTGAGTGTCAGAGGCACACACAGGATTTCATTTTAGGGTGTTTCGTACCCAACATTTGATCCAATTAGCATTTAGAACGAAATTACTCATTGAAGATGTTTACAAAAAACAGATAATTGGGTGGCTTTGAACTCCCAGAACCCACTTGCGTGTGTCACTGTCCATGTCTGCAACATAAACGGGTGGGCAGCCCGATAATTACTTAGGCCCACCGCCCGATGGTGCCACTATCGTAAGAGAAATTTACTATCGTGTAGTACATCCTCGTAGACGGCTACTGTCAAAATTTCAGCCATATTGGATTTGTAGTTTTGTTTTCACCACGTGTGGAAACGAACGTGTCCGCGGATTTTAGAAAAATGGAAAAAGAGCAATATCGGTCGCTGATTCGCCAAATTGGTCGCATTAGGCTACGAACAGCTGCCCCATCCACCGTATTCTCCAGATTTGGCCCCGTGTGACTTCTTTTTGTTTCCAAACTTGAAAAAGTCACTCGCCGGGCAGAAATTTGAGTCAAATGAGGAGGTTATCGCCGCCACTGAGGCTTTTAGAAAACGTATTTTTCAGACGGGTTAAAGACGTTGGAGCATCGCTGGGTCAAGTGTATCGAGTTGAAAGGAGACTACGTTGAGAAATAAATCGCCACTTTTCCAAAATTTTCGTTTTTCTTTTGTAGGCTAAGTACTTATCGGACCACCCACGTAGCAGCTAAACAAAGTGCCAAAATCCCAGCCACGTAAGTGGATGTCCAGTAAGTTAAAGGAACTGAGAATACAATAAAAGAAAATATAAAAATCTGCAAAACAAGAAATTGCAACAAAATTGTAGAAAATAGTTTTGTATGTTCCAAAGTTGAGAAGATTTTCCAGTTCGCATAGTTGAAATTTGTAGCAACTATGGCAGCTACTTTTACAATAATGATTATGAAAAAGTATGTTAACCCTCTAGCAGGCTAGTCCGCCTGTAGGCGGGGTGTACTATTTTAGCTTTAAAATTCCAAACAAACCTATTTTTGTTTTAACTCGCCAAGAAGGCTTTGAAAAACAGTACAATGCATGCACGGGAGATATTTTTTTTATCGTTGTGGTAACATTTTCGGCGCCATGATCATTTAAAGCGTAAAATTTGTGTCAAACAGGTGTAAAACTAATTTGTGAAACGTTGTGATTTTCAAAAATTAATTTAAAATATCTAGAGATTTTTGATAAAGCTCAAAAAATTACTGATAATTAGATAAAAGTGTTCTTAATCCAATGGCGTTTTTAAAAAAAGTGTAATAAAAGTGAAAGGTTACAAAAAACCCTTTTAATCATTGCCCGCCTACAGGCGGACCTGCCAGGCTACGCAACATTTTTTTGTTGCTCATATTGGCCTTTCATTTGTTTAGATATGCCGCGACGAGGAAGTAATAAACTGTCAAATTTATCTGATGGAGAAATTGTGGAATTCATGGAAGGCATGCATTCTGACCTCGAGTCTAATGAAGAGTCAAATGGAGAATTAGCGACGATGATAACGATTGGCCCCAAATATTGAATATGAAATTGATCAATGTATTGCGGTAGACAGCATTCCATCTGTTGATTTGCTCTGCAATGTGGTAGACAAAGGTTTGAATGACAGTAACCTAAGCAATATATCTTTAGTAGCTACTTCACCATTAGTCATTTATCAGCAATTACAACCAACTGTGCTGAAAAACCACACACTGATGAACAAAATTTAAAAATTGTATATTTGATAACTAAACCGGCAAAACGGCCCCGATCGCCATTGCCATCGTAAGAAGAAAGCCCATTTTTGTAATCTCATTATGGTGGTTTTCTCGGAAATATAGCTGAAATTTATCCAAAGTCCAAAGTTTAT
This sequence comes from Melieria crassipennis, assembly GCA_963668005.1. Classification (NCBI taxonomy): domain Eukaryota; kingdom Metazoa; phylum Arthropoda; class Insecta; order Diptera; family Ulidiidae; genus Melieria; species Melieria crassipennis. The sequence goes on along the minus strand of OY764963.1, from coordinate 95,854,850 downwards.
TGATATGGCATTGGTGAATACGTATCTACTGCTTCGACGTATTCATGGGGCGACCATGTTCTAACTTCCTAAATTTCGCAGAGAAGTAGCGTCTGTCCTTTGTCAGAAACTGCAATGACAACGTAAACTATCAGGTAGGCCGTCCAAAAATATTTCAAACGACCGGTCACCGCCACCAAAGAGGACTTATATACCGCCTTCGGATGTACGCTTTGACGGATATAACAATTTACCTGATTTTTTGGATCGCAAAGATAAACGAATGTGCAAAAACCAGAAAATTTTGCAGAAAATAACATTTCAACGGCTGACTTTTCTCTTTAAACTTTTTAATTCGTTATCTCATAATAAACCAAATTTAAATTTCTCCTTTATTTTTTCACTCCTAAGCCGGCAGGTCCGCCTACAGGCGGGGTACCTTTTTTCTCACCTGGAAGCTAAACTACTCATCAATTAGAAAAAATAACTTCATTTTCGACTTTTCTGATTCAAAATTAGCCCGTCTATATTTTTTTCATCGAAAAAAAAAATTGGCCTGCTAGAGGGTTAACGCACACACACATAAAAGAACAAACAAAAACCCATACAAAGATAGACAGACGAAGCGACTTGTTTGGCTGTTGCAGGTCTGGCACAATTGCACTGGTGCAAACACATCGATACACTCACACATCTACAGACATGTGAGTGCGTGCGTTCATAAAGTCGACATTCATTCGCTCTACTACATACATATATACACAATCTATATATACTTATATATGTATTGACAAGATGTGCTAGGAATTTTTTATAACAAAAATGCTCAGAATGGTCAAACGTTGCGCTGAATTTAGATCGTTTGTCGGCAACTTTTTCGTTTCGTTTCGGTTGGGCGCATTTTTGGGGCAACTTTAACACACACAAATACTACATACACACACACATGCTCGGCATGCTGCACCAAGAGCCAAATAAAAATATATTTAAAAAAAATAAAAAAAAAAATAAAATCATAACCATCCATCCAACTACAACTGTAACGCTGACCAGTAATAACTGCAATATGAAATGCAACAACAACTACAACCAACAATTGTTGTTGGTACAAAACAAAAATAAATACCACCGCATTGATGTTTGTTTTTTTTTGGACTTCCCATACGGACTACTAGGAATTCAAGTGTTTGTTGTTGTTGCTGTTATTGTAGTTGCACGCATGAGGTCAGCATTTGTGACAATTTGGCGTATGTACACAAAAGAACAAAAAAACAACAACAACAATTTAGATAAAGCTCACACAGCATTGGCGCCGGTAATAACAGCAGCCAACTATGGCAAATTGTCACATATGGTTGTCGTCCTCAGCACACCCGCACACACATACAAATGTAAGGGGATGTTGTGGTGGAAGGAGCACTGATAGAGGCAAAAAAAGGGTTTTTGCCTTGCTCAAGGTTGATGCTCGTTAGTGTCAGAAACAAATGCCTCCAACAAGTTGACTTTGTTCGAATAACAATTGAAGCATGGCAAAAGTTGGTGGCGATCAGGGCGGCGCTTATGTGGGTATGTGTGAGTGTGTGTGTGAGGGGTTGTGTGCCAGACAAGGCAGATGTACGAGCACAAAACCGAATGACAAAAGTGTCGAAATAGTTTTTCAGTTAATTGAGGGTTTGGGCTTTTGAGAGTTTTGGTTTCAACGAATTGTTTGTCAATCGCAAAATTTTGCAGCAAATTTAATGAAAAAAATGTCAATGCACGAGCGAGTTCAACGAAATCGTATGTGCTTTAGTGGGCAGTGGTTTTTATTGGAAATTTTTTGGAAATCTGAAATTTAAATACAAAAAACCTAATCATCACATTGGGGGTTTCTAGTCGGAATCTAATTTTTTTATAGTAAGTAATTTTGTTTCATAGCAACTTAAACGTAAATTTTGTAGGTAATTCCAAGAAACGTTTTCATATCAGCAAATTCAATTAATTTTATATGACATATTTATCCTTTCAATAGTAGTTAAAATAATTTCGCGTTAAGCAAACAAAGAGAAGAAATGACACCTTATGTCGCTTGAAATCATTTCATATTTCTTACTAATTTTGAATGCAGTTTTGTGTTTCTAATATTTATTTATTAAGATTTACTAATAAAATAATAAATTAAACAGAAACGTTTGTGGTCGCAAGTAAATTTGTGACAAATAAATCGCCAATCCAATTCAATAAATTTAAAATTTGCTGCCAGTTGTATTGTTGCTTCTTTAACTCAACCGGCTTTGCTATGATTGGAAAATTCCGAAAAATTTACACAAACATTCATTTGAGTCGAAAACGACACAATTAACATGCATGGCAGACATATTCATGAGCCAAACTGCAACCAATCAAAACAATAAATTTCTGATGGTTTTTATGCAAAAATATTTGCACAGAAAAAAATTGAAAATAATTTATTGCCCATTAGATTGTTTGTGTAAATTGCATTAATTATTAAAATGCATATTAGACTCGGTTTTGGCTGATTGAAATTTATTTTTGAATATATGATTGATTGTCGGCACAAGGCATACACGCACACTCACACACACTCATAAATTTTACTATGATTGACAGTAAGCGATATTGTTGTACATTAGTCAATAATCTGTTAGACGATGAATTTTAAATGGAAAATCACAACTAAACATTGAAAAAGGTTGATACAAAAAGTTGCATGTGGCATGGAATTTCATGGAATATTTATGTATTTGGAATTATTAGGTAATAAACACTTTGCTATGAGAATACGAAAAGAAACATATCAGTACAATTTTATAGCAGGCGACAGTGTCTGCTGTGTGAAGTTTCATTACATAAAAATAGAAAAATCAGAAAGAGAAGTAAATTATGTTTTTTCATTTTAAATAAAACAAAATTTAATTCGAACTTCATTGGACTCTAGAATTTTCTTCATTTAATTTCTTTATTTAACTGCTGATGTTGCTGTTAATTATGTTTGTAATAAATTAGTATCAGTATCAGTAAATAAAAATTCTAAAACTATTTATAGACAACATTTTTGTGCCAGTAACGAATTTCAAAGGTCACATAGGCTGCTGGAATTTTAATAGTTTATGGCTATAAGCACCGCGATCAGTATAGTCTTCTGACCAAGTCTGGGTTTAAATCTCAAGGTTGAGGTTTTTTATTAGATTCAACATTCTTTGGGGTTCTTAGTAGCAGATCTTCTTCGGAGCCAAGGTTGCCACCACTAACTCGAGCCAAGGTTGCCACCACTAACTCGAGAATCCTTTTTCTGCTTAGTGCAACGTGAACTATACACTTTTGGTAAACACTTTTGAAGAATCTGCATCTCTAAATTTGCAACCATTTTTTATGAATTCTGAAATTATTTTATTTCAGATAGTGATTGAGAAATGTGCCTTTATACGATATGCATGAACTTTCTGACCAAAACAGTCCTTTCAGTGCTTCTTATACACACTTTTCTTGATACTATTTCCTTTTTTAATTTCAAATTTAAAATTTTTTAATCTGGTCCTGGTTTGAATGTAAAATTTTTTAATCTGGTCGTCAGTGTCATAACATCTTAAGTTTAAAATAAAAAATAAATATTTAATTTTCTTTTAAAAAATTAAAATCTATTTTTAAAAATGTGTATACTTCTTTGTGAGTCGATTTGTGCTTTTCTTAAAGTTATTGTATTGAAATATCTAAATGAATAATGTTATTTATTTTTAGCTGTTGGATACTAAGTTTTGGAATCAGTTTGTGGTTTTCAAAAATAATTTTTTGGAAAAAGTTCCGTACAAAAAAATCACAGAGGAAGTAGTCACAATAACAACAGCCATTGTGATTAGAAGAAGAAACTTGCTGAAATAAGTCAAAATTAATTAAGGATTAATAAGGTCCTATGGACAATGAAATGAGTAGAAAAATAATGGCATTGCAGTAATTCCTTGAATTCTCTACACCTTCAGGTTCACTAACTCTATGCAGCTAAATACTAATTTTCTTAGCCTTTCCAATGAAATTTATAAATGAACTTGCAAATTTTCAAGACCTACGATTTTATTTATGTTACGCGGCTTAACAGCATTTTAGAAAGTGTTTGTGAAAATGTCTGCTTGGGCGGCGCGTTTTAGTGCGATTCCCATTAAGATCTGACCGCAACAATCAACGCAGCTGGTCAAGGCGCGCTCAGTGTGTGTCGGTTTGCTGCTTATGAAACTTTCACACTCAGCAATCGTGCAATACAATTTGCACACATTTGCGGCGCAAATAACTGCCCAAAACACAGACACACACACACACATACATACATATACGAATTTTTCGCAAAGCGTCCCCTTCGTTGTGTTGGCCGAAATGGCCGCAAGTCGGCCAAGTCTCGGTGCTAAACTTTCGCCTTTCACAGCGCGGCACTGCGGTGCGGTGCGATCTGATGCGACGCCGCTGGCGGCGCTTCATCCGCTTAATGGCAGCATCACTTTTAGTTATTAGTTTCCATGCTTATTGCCGCTCGCTCGCGGGCCGAGCACATTGCACAGTTTGAGCTAACGTCCAAGTGGGATTTTGTGTGCGTGCGAGTGTGCGTGTGTGTGTGTGCGTGTGCCAACTCAAGTTCATTTAATTTTATTGTTTTTAGGGCTTTCGGCGCAAATTTATAGCAATGGCAATATTTTCTTTCTTTACTTCTTTCTTTCTTTCGCTTTTAGCTGTTTGTTTGCCCATTTTGGTTTGTTTTTTTGCTCTATTTTTGTCGCTTTTCATGTGTTGGCCGCCTTTGCAGTTAACAATGAACCCTCCGAAAGCGGATAATACTACCGTCGAGGTTAAAACTTTTCGAAAATGGAAAATTGTAGTCGTAGAAATTTCATAATTTACTTTTATTTTCATTTTCTATTTTATTTCTTGTGCAGGATTTGTGCCAAAATGACTGCACGTTCGCGTACATCCGTCCGTCCGTTTGGCCGGCGTGCCGATGCACAGCGCTACTTGGCTTCTTACTATAACAATAACAAAAATGAACAAAGAATAAAAAACAAGGCAAAGCAAAAGAAAAAAATACAAAAAGCGGCAACAAAAGAGAAAGCCAAATGCTGGCCTGGCCAATGGCGAATTTTCGGCTCGCTATAAATAAATTTCATAAATCTCCAGCACTTTGCACGCTTCCTCACATACGGCCGGCGGAGACAATTTTCCGGCGAAAATTACTTCGGACAGCTCGGAAGGGACAAACGAAATTAAATTGTCAATTTGAAAGCATTCGCTTGGCAGTAAAACGCCTTCGTTTACTCCATCTCTCGCCCCAGTCGCCTTTCTCCCACTTTATGCGCAGCATAAATCCGCTTTATGTGCCTACCGGCCGTGCACAGTGTAGGCATTTAAATTTGAGCGCATTTTTGTTGGCTGCGGCCAACTGTCAGCGTCGCAGCTGCGCACGAAAGGGTCAAATCTGTACGCAAGCATGTCATAATAAAAATATTATTGGCCTATTTTATGTTGAGAAAAAGTGTTTATGACAACACTGCATGCGCTCTTGTTTATGGCATCTTGTAAATTTTACAGTTTTCCGATTAAGAGAAGAAGACGACAGCAGTGTCGAGCTAATGCGCTCACAGTATGAATTGGCGGCATTCACACCATGTGGCAATTGTACTAAGAGAAAGCGAAGCATTTCTGCAGCTGCATTTTCACGACCAAGGATTCAGAAGCCGACTACTCAATATGAAAGAGCAGAACAGTAGTCGAGAGAATCATTCAATTCCATTCAATTCAATTCACCTCAATTGAATCCAATTTAATTTAATTCAATTCATTTCAATTCAACATAATTTAAATCAATTCAATTCAATTCAATTCAATTCAATTCAATTCAATTCAATTCAATTCAATTCAATTCAATTCAATTCAATATAATTCAATTCAATTCAATTCCAATCAAATCCATTCAATTCAATTCAATTCAAAATTAATATATAATTTTTTTGTTGTTGTTGTCTAGTGTTAACTTGTTCTACTGTACAGGAAGTTGCTACAAAATTTGTTGCAGATTGTGAATACCGCAATTGACTCTGAAATGTCATAGTTAAAAAAAGTTTTTGTGACTCGTTACTTCACGATTTGTGTGATAAAATCAAATATTTACGCTTTGCTGTGATCAATGGTCACTTGCTGTTGTTGACAAAGACTTGGCCTACTTTATGCTGCATTTTGGACAGAAAGGCATAAACAGATGACACATGTGTGGGGTAATGCCTTCAGCTAGGAGCCAGAGTTGAGGCAAAGATAACAAAGACAAATACTTTTTAGGCAGTCACTATAAGTCAGGGGGTCTTATTAATATTTATTTTTTTATTTTTATCTTATTATCTCTCTTAAGAGATTAAGTTTTTGTTGACTCTGTCAGATTTTGATGGCCAAAAAATAAAATAAAATATTTGCTTAGTTATTTCGTTCTTGAGTCGCTTTTACCAAATTTATTGCGGTTTTACAGTGTTCCCATTCAAACTCTTATCCCATTGCTGAACCTTCCCGCTTCCAGATTTTGATTTTTGAGAAACTGAAAAATAAGTGTTGAATTTTGATTTGGAGTATTTGCATCTCTACATAGTTCTGAGATTTTGTCCAGTCAGATCTATAAGCCATATTTAATGAAATTTCTATATAAAAATTTTTTCTTTAGACCGTCAAGTCCTGCTTCAGGATTGTCCGCAGAGGCATCCTGTTTAACAATTAAAAAAAAGTGAGATCATGTCTCTGGTCGAAGAACTAAGATGAGATAGATAGATATGCATGAAATCCTTCTTCATGAAGTTCTTTTGGAAACTGATTTTAGTTCCATTGAAACTATGAAACTTTAACTCCTTTGAACATTTGTGATACTCATTCAACTCATACCAGGTTTGGCTCTGTTGCCTTAAGTATGCTTAAACGGATTTTAGTTCCGTTGAATCTAAATATGAAACTTTTACTCATTCAGGCATTTGTGATATTGATTAAACCTATGCCAGCTATTGCTCAGTTGCCTAAAATTATTCTTCAAATATAATGTAACACTAGTAGTGCTTCTGTTTGGCTTCATTTAGGTTTTTAAGTATCTAAGAATTGTAGATTTCATTGCATTATGGTTTGTATTCTATTTGCAATACGATTTGTATACATTTCTTTATTGTTTCATTGTAATATTTTTGTGGTATAAATTCTTTTTTGCCACTTTTTATACGCCCATTTCGCTCTCATAGCCTATCGACCTTATTCCCATTCAAGCTTGAGTCACAACGTGAGTTATATGGCCCAAAATGCTCGCCGTTTATGCCTAACTAACATGTCTGTCCAAGCGCTGATTCACCTTGTCGACCTGCCATCAAAATGACGTCTTCATCACACCAAAGCCCGCCCACAGTTTAGTTTATTGACGCTGGCTTACCAGCTTAACAGCTTCGCACTCCTACGCATTGTTGATAATTTTATGAGCTTATGTGACACGGTTGCCGGGCCAACGGTTGCTTAGGCTAGAGTTGTTGTTGTTTGCTTTAGGTGCCTATGTTTGGATTTCATTTTAATCAAAATGGCATGTGTCCGCATGTCAACAAACAAACACGCACACATAAGCTCTCATACACACACACACACAAACACATTATATGCCACAACTTGACACAAAGAAAAGTTAAATTTTCGACAACACTTCCCCAAACGGCGCTGCTAATTGTTATCCTGAGGCTGCCTTAAGAATCTGGCCGTTGCCCTTAGCCATTTCGTACATATGGCAGATGAAGAGAAGGCAAATGCGGCAGTGCTGGTGGTGTTGTTGGTTGCTCAATACTGCTGCATGGCAACTGGCTGGAGTGAGTAGTTGACGTACACAACACCCACGCGGGCACAACTGTCATAAATGTATAAACGCTTGATTTGTTATAATGTGCACGCACACTTGTCAGTTGACACTGACACTGACACACACACTCGCGCCTGATACGTGTAAATAGTTGTCGATGTGCTGAAATCTCGTTTTGTGCGTTCACACTTGGTAACTTTTTTATATGTAAATATGTGTGACACACTAACATAAATATATACATATTTGTATATACATGTTCATAAGAGTGTTTGTATGAGTTCTTGTATGCTCTGACGACGGCTTCAGTTGAGCAGCTGTGTTATAGAGAATAGCAATTGTGTGGTTATGAGATACATTTTGGCTGTGAAGGCGTCCAACCTGAAAATATTTGAGCCGTTTCGGAAAATTCCAAAAAGGGGTGAGTTTTAGTTAGTAAAGACTCGGAAGGCTTTTTATTTTTTAATTTTATCTTTAATTCTTAATTTTTGATTTTTGATTTTTGATTTTAATTGTTTATTTTTATTTTGAACTTGTAATATATAATTATTAATTTTCTGTTCCCTTTTTTTCTTTTTTCTTTTTTTTCTATTTTCTATTTATTTTCTCCCTCATATTTAAATTTTAAATTTTTAAAATTAAAATTTTAAATTTAAAATTAAAATTTTAAAATTAAAATTTTGAATTTTAAATTTAAAATGAAAAATTTTTTATTTTTATTTTTAAATTTAAATTTATACTTTTGAATTTAAAATTTTAATTAAATTGAAATTTAAAATTTAAAACTAAAATTTTACATTTAATTTTAATTAATTAATTTTAATTTTAATTAATTAAATTAATTTAAATTAATTTAAATTTAAAATCTAAAATAAAAATTTTAAATTTAAAATGAAAAATTTTTTATTTTTATTTTTAAATTTAAATTTATAATTTTGAATTTAAAATGTTTAGTTTTAAATTTTTAATTTTAATTTTTAGTTTTTAATTGTTTTTTAACTTGGAACTTGTAATTTTAATTACTGATTTTCCGTTTTTTTTCTATTTCTATTTTTTATTTTCTATTTTCTCTATTCTCTATTCTTTATTCTCTATTCTGCATTCTCCATTTTCTCTTCTCTCTTCTCTATTCTCTGTTTTCTGTTTTATATTTTATATTTTATATTTTATATTTTATATTTTATATTTTATATTTTATATTTTATATTTTATATTTTATATTTTATATTTTATATTTTATATTTTATATTTTATATTTTATATTTTATATTTTATATTTTATATTTTATATTTTATATTTTATATTTTATATTTTATATTTTATATTTTATATTTTATATTTTATATTTTATATTTTATATTTTATATTTTATATTTTATATTTTATATTTTATATTTTATATTTTATATTTTATATTTTATATTTTATATTTTATATTTTATATTTTATATTTTATATTTTATATTTTATATTTTATATTTTATATTTTATATTTTATATTTTATATTTTATATTTTATATTTTATATTTTATATTTTATATTTTATATTTTATATTTTATATTTTATATTTTATATTTTATATTTTATATTTTATATTTTATATTTTATATTTTATATTTTATATTTTATATTTTATATTTTATATTTTATATTTTATATTTTATATTTTATATTTTATATTTTATATTTTATATTTTATATTTTATATTTTATATTTTATATTTTATATTTTATATTTTATATTTTATATTTTATATTTTATATTTTATATTTGATATTTGATATTTTATATTTTATATTTTATATTTTATATTTTATATTTGATATTTGATATTTGATATTTGATATTTGATATTTGATATTTGATATTTGATATTTGATATTTTATATTTGATATTTGTTATTTGATATTTGATATTTGATATTTGATATTTGATATTTGATATTTTATATTTTATATTTTATATTTTATATTTTATATTTTATATTTTATATTTTATATTTTATATTTTATATTTTATATTTTATATTTTATATTTTATATTTTATATTTTATATTTTATATTTTATATTTTATATTTTATATTATATATTTTATATTTTATATTTTATAGCTAATAGTTTAAATTTTATATTTTTTTTTTCTATTTTTCTCTGTTCTCTATTTTCTATTTTCTATTTTCTGTTTTCGATTTCCATTTTCTGTTTTTTATTTCCTATTTTCCATCTTACATTTTGTATCACCTACCTTTCATTTTCTATCTTCTATTTTATAGGTCCCAACTGTGAATGAAGGTTTTTTACTATTTCTAATACTTTGGAGTGGTTCATTGTTCTTGACAAACATCAGCACCAAAGTGATCCTTGGTTTGCAGCAATTGTACCCAATTTCAGTATCAGCCGCAGATATCACTTTTTATTACTTCAAGTCTTTCTCTTTGCTGCGTCAGAATTTTGTTATTTTCAGACATATCTTGACTTTAGTGCTTTCTATGACTATTGTTGTTGTTTATTTATGCAGTCACTTTGTTGAGTAGCCAATTTTTGTTTTTCTTTCTCATTCTAATTCTATTTCCATTCTTTGGTCAACCTCACCAGCTTCATACTCCAGCTTAGTAGCACAGAGGGGGAGGGGGGATCAAACGCCGCCCCTCAAACACAAAAATGTCTGGTGAAAATATGGCTTCAAATGAAACTGAGCTGAAAAGTTGTACGAAAACCCCCCAAAATGGGGTCCTGTGTGCGCCACTGCTCCAGCTGCATTTCTTTTCTCTACTTGTAGGTTTGATTTCGCTATTCGTTTCTCTTTTCTCATATATCTTCTCATCTCCAGTCAGTTTGTTGACTAGGCAAATTTTATTTTTCTTCCTCCTTTCAATTTTCTCTCCATTCTTCCACCAACCTCAGCAACTTCTTACTCCAGCTGCTTTTCTTCTTTCTACGTAAGTTTAAATTTGCCTTTCGTTCCTCTGCTCCCATCTGTCTGCTCATCTCCGGTCACTTTGTTGACTAGGCAAATTTTGTTTTCATTACTCATTCCAATTCTCTCTCCATTCTTTCATCAACCTCACCGACTTCCTATTCCTATTCTTCTTTCTAGTTAGGCTTGAATTCGCTTTTCGTTTCTCTTCCCTCATCTATGTTCTCATCTCCTATATGCATTTCCCTCCGAACTTGCTGTTGTCCTTTTCCTGTGGCCCCTCGCTGCTCTCACCCAGATGCCCTTAAGGCAATGCCCAAAATATTCCATATGGCTTGCTTGATTAATTTAACCATTTTATTTACGTATGTTTTTGTTTTCGACAGCGTGTGCTTACGTGCGTCTGTGTATGTGTGTGTGTGTTTGTGTGCTTTTTGTGGTAAAAATATGCATATTCGAGGCCCATCAAAATATTTGTTTTCTACATAATTGAAATGGGTTAATATGTTGTCTTGCGTTGGTCACCTTTCTCTTTCTCTCCCCAACAGTTCTCCTATCCTTTGCAGTTCATCATTTTCTCCTCTACACGATTGCTTTGTAAATCTTTTATTCTTGTTGCTGTTATTGTCTGTTGTTGCTTTTCATTGTTGTGGTTAGCTGCATTCTTTGTTGTTGCCGACGTTACAGTTTACTTATGGTTTTGTTGTTGGCACTTTTACGCACACAAACAACTTGTGGTTTCATTCCAAGGAAAGTATGTTGTAGGTGGAACGTCAACGAAGGAAATCAGCGCCGACGGCGGCCGGCGTTTGTAGTGGAACTGCGCAAAGGTCGGTGCGACGTGCGATGTGTGACGTTTTATCTCGTGGGTATTTTCTCGAGTTGACATTTGTTGACAGGTGCTATTGAGCTGGTTTTTATTTCAAAATCGCTCGAGGGATTATGTGTGTGATTCTTCTTCGTGTGGTTCTTTTCGACTTTGTTTCCTGCCTTAAGCGGCGGTAGGAAGTTTTTAATAGTTGTCGAGGGAAATGCTTGCCAAATGTTTCGATATTCAAATTATGTGACAAAGAAAGGATTCACATTTGTTGAAATAGTGATTTAAAATAAACTTAAGTGAATGAAAAAAAGTTAAAATAAATTATAGAAAAATTTAACAATAACTAAAAAACGAAATTGAATTCAAATCTAAACGCATAATTTCAGTACATTCCCTTTAAGTACTTATCGCACTTTTAAGCTGAAACCCTCAACACATCAAAATTTGCATAATGCCACTTACGAGTGCGCTTCCTCCGTCATTGCCACTTTTGCCAAAGTGCAACTTATGGATTAACCCTACTAGACATAAAACGATTATATGTAAATATTTACTAGGGCTTACAACCACATATTTATAATGTCCCTCCACCCCACACACACACACACACACACACACACACACACACACACATTGTGGCCACCCACACAGTACCAGCAACAGCTCAATGTGTTTGCCTGCTTGAAACGTCTGCTTACTTATGTGGCATAGAATGTGGCATGCACCGAGTGCTTAGGGCACATTAAAGTGAATACTTGAATTGCATACAGCACATGTATGTAATTAAACTCATTCAAATTCTGTTAATGCTGTGCGATACTTCAAATATATATATACGCGTTTATAGCTGCTGGGGGTTTTAAGAAGATTACTTATGTGCTACGTGTAACAGTTATTGATGAAAAGCATTGCATTTTATATTGAAAAGAAAAGCAACTAACAGCAACAAAAGTAAACAAAAGTTATTTAACCCATTTTTGGCCGCTGATCGATTTTTCGACCAGCCACTTTGAAGGATAGTAGCTCTGCACTTAGACATTATATCTTTGAACTTTTGATGCAGAAAATAGCTTTGGTCTTTTGGTAACCCCTCGAAATAATAATTTTTTTTAAAAACGATAAATTTGGAGATGTTGGCGAAGGCACGAAAAAAGCATTTTTTTACTCATATTTTGAATATTCTGAAAAATATATAACCTTTTCAAATTATTGATTTATTATTGATTATTTACGAAGCCTAAAGACCAAATTACCACAATCAATTGATATCCATAAGATTATGAAAATATTTTTACCTCTCAGCACCGCGTACTTTTCAGTGGTCGAAAAATCGACGATTGGCCAGAAGTCGTCATGTATGTACATATATAAGCGAACAATTGTTTGTTTTCATGCTTGATTATTATTTGACTAAAACTATGTACATATGTATTTGTTTTTATTTGAAATTGTATTTTTATTAATTTATAAAAAAAATTTGTAAAAAAAAACACAAAGAAAATCCAAAAATATTCTTAATTAAGGTCCTAAATGTAAGTCCTTAAAAGGAATTACAAAAATATTGGCTATTTCTGATAGCGGCCACAAATGGGTTAAATGTGAGTTGAATTTGTATTTTGTGATGAATAGGAATTTTGAACGCTTAAAATTTGTGGTAGAGAAGAAAACGAAAAGTGAGTCAGACTAAAAAAAGAGCTTCTTTTGATGTTTGAAAATTCTGCTAGAGTCAAAAATTAAGCGAGTAAGTAAGAAAAATTGTTTATGAATTTATTTATTAGATTGCTTTTCCAATTTAGATTTTAAAATCAGATAAGATAAGCTGACGTGCGAGGTCAGTCACGCATAAATCTTGTTAGGTCCTGAGCGGTGCTAGTCAGAGCTTCTAAGGGTTGCAGCTTGATGAAAAAATGATGGGAAAGAATGTGGATATATCTACCAAAGATTAGCAATGACTTAATGTCGTTCTTGGAGACCCAGAGAAGAAGAAGAACTCCCCAAGTGAGCAAGACGCAGTCTGGAGTTAGTCGAACAGAAGCATAGAATGTGCTCCTAGTTTTTGCCGACACATTTTTTTTTTTAATTTTCTACATTCTTCAAATTTGATAGTGCTCATCCTTAGAAAAATGAATCTCGTAATATTCGTAAATATTAAATTTAAAGTAACTAAATATGAAGGATTTTTAAACTTTTGCAAATGCAATGATAAAATAATTAACCATTTCCGGTCAATTTCCAAATCTTATTGAACGTTATAAAAAAATTTCAAAAAAATCATTTTGGTTGAGAATTACAGCTTCATCAATTTTGTACGATATATCGTACAATGGTCCGCAAAAGAGTAAAAATTCATGAATTTTTGGTTTCAGTTTTGAAGTTTTATGAACAATTCATTGATTTTTTTGATAGAAAACATAAATTATAACAACAAAAAATCAAAACGTGATTTCATTTTGATCGAAAGTTATATAAGTTATATATATGTATAAATAATTGATTAACATTTATTCGGCCTTATATAACCGTTGTTGTAAAGCCCTTCTCCTCTCAATAAAACACAGAATCACTTAAAATTCGTACAGTTTTACAGAAAGGCACTGCACCGATTCCTTTTATCGTAGTCGGAGTGGCAAGTACGCATGTCTAACCTTACATAACCTGTGTCTGCCCAGTAAAACAGAAACTCGTCTATAAATTCTAATTTTTAATCGAAAATTGCCGAATAGTCGAATTAAGTTATTTTTATTCTGTTAGTCTGTAAGAAGCTTTCTATGTCCACGTCTTTCCATAGCTCATATATCTCGCTCCACGCAGAGAGGACCGAAGATTTAAAAAAACGAGTGTCTTTCTCTTGAACGCGCCTTCAAAACACTTTCATCACTGGTCGGCAACGTCCAAGATTCTGAAGCATATAAGATGACTGGCATGAAAATTGCTTTGTAGATCATAAATTTTGTTCGTCCAGAGAGGGCTTTACTTCTCAAGCTGCCTACTGAGCTTCAAGATCCATCTGTTGGCAAGAGTGGTTTTTGATGAAGAAGGTCTTTTTGTATATTAGTACTCAGTGGTGCACATAGGATTTCATTTTGGGGAAGGTTGAGATGGAGTTGACTTTTGAGCCAAATACCATTCAAAACCATATTTTGTATCAGCAATTTCTGTGGGTGTGCCACTTTGTTGGTACCAGCAACAACATAAAAACATCTCAGTCTGGAGATCAAATGGCGAATAACTCTTGCTAGCAGCTGACTCTGTGATAGAAGACAGAAGGACCTTTTATTGCTGTCATACTTTTTCTTGCGCACGTTTGGCGCAAAAATCAATTTGCTTGCTTGTTTCTTTAGATTGTCAAAGCATTATTGTATTATTTTCTGCAGTACATTCTTTATTTTGCTAGATTTGATTTAAAACTGAACTAACTAAAACTAGAGCCGAATTTACTTTGACTTAAGCTTTCTAGCATAATTTTTATGTTTACTTAGTTCGCCAACGATAGGTTTTTAAATGAAATTGCAAAAACCTTCCAAAGATTTTCTTAACTGTGAAGTAGAATATTTGTTAGCCTAATGTTTGTCAAATTGCCAAAACAGCTTCAAAACTTCCTTAAAAAAAAAATTTGTATAATTTTTTTGCCATGAAATATCTGAAAATTGAAAAAGCTGTATCTGTGTTGACCATGGCAGCAAATGGACAAATTTATTCATGCGTTGCTTGGCTGTTGGGCAGTTTTGTACAGAACGACATTGCATTCAATGACCTTTACTGACATTTATAAAAACATACACACACACACACACTTGCAAAGGCGAAGCCTCAAATGTGCAAAGAAGTGAGAAGAGGATGTTCTAATGTCGCTGTTGTTGTTGTTGTTGTTGCACTCTCAAATAATTTAACACACACTGAGTTACATGAGCAACGACACACACTCTTTTAACACACACACACACATATGCGCCGATGTCTAGCAAACGCTTTAGGATACTCAGCACTACACACCGACAGAAATAAGCAAAGTGTTAGTGTCAAGTATAAGTTGTATGGATATGGCTGCTTATGGCGTCATGATTCGCATCTGTAGCTATGTTCATATGTATGCTTGTTTGTATGTTTGCGGAAGTTGAACAGCGTCGGCATTTAAAATGCACAGAGCGTACGTTTGACTGCAATTTAACTCAATTTCAAAGTGAACATTTTATTTACAAAATGACAAATCCCATTTATTTGCTGAAGCAAACAACAACAACAACAACAAGTAGACTGTAGCCTAATACAGTAAAGCAGTATTAAAACGATATTACGAGCAGGTAACATAGACGCCGCACGCCACACGCAGCCAGCCAACGTCAATGCAAAGAAAATGCCAGCCATGCCAGTTGCCTTTCGTTTGTGTGCACGGAAATAAATGTGAAATTAGAAAAAAAAAAATTTAATAAAAAAAAGACCTCGACACACTGTAGCACAAACTACAAGTGGGTACTTGCAAAGTGTTCTACACCCCACTCTGTAAGAACGAAATTGACAGGGCACGTGAGCTCGTGCAGATAGATATCCTTTTCAATCCGAACTGCGAATGAACAGAGTCAGGGACACACACACATACATAGTCGCATATGAAATAAACACTGACTCACACTCGAGTAACGATAAGTTAAGGTAAGTTTCCGCTTTCAGCTGCAGTGTGATATTTAAAATTGTTTCCCTGCTCTTCTTGCATTCCCTGTGACATGTACCAATGTTATGCGCGTTCGTGTTTCGTGTGGAATAAGGTAAAACATTTTCAAAAAATTTTTGTAAAAAGAAGAAGCAATGATTTTAAGGTTTTAGCTAAGCAGCTGCTGAAACGGTTAAAACTTTTTTAGTGCAGTAATTTGCAAAATCTTACAAGGACAGTTGTGCGAACGTACTTTAGTGAGTTACGATTTTTTTTCACTGCGCTCTACGAGTTTGATTTGCTCGTTAAAGAATGACTTTGCAAAAAATGATTTAATAAATGAGCATGAAATGTATTAGAATACAATCGATAAAATGAGTTGAAATTAACATCGATGGTGTTTCACCAAGAATGGGAAATCCTTAGCATCGAAAATTAATTAATAAAGTATAAAAAATCTATCACGCATGACAATAACAACAATCATGATGATGTCTTCTCAGTTGACCTCAATCAGCAATATTTATGAATGACTTTTGCTGCCTTTGTTATACTTAATTAGTCACAAATATAATCAATATTAGTTGGTCAGTTAAAATTGTATGCCTTTTCTCATATAATTTACTCTTTTGTTTTAGAAATGGCAAGAAAGCCCCTGAAGCTCACACAGAGACATGTGAAGTTTATGATGTTAATTGCTTAATATAAAAAAAAATCCATTCTAAAAGCGTTTCACTCCACGTTAAATAGTGACTATTCTACCAGCTGGCGCTGGAATTAATTCATCAAATCAGTGAAAGCAAAGCTCAAATTTATACATCAATACGTTTACATGCACAAACCCAAACCAAAAGAAAAACATTAGAAGTCCAATGACAACATCAAAATGCAAATTTAAACTCCCTCATGCGGTCATGCTGACTAGCAGATTGTCAACAGCATTGAATTGCCATGCAGAGTGCAGTAGCATTCAAAAAAACAAACAAATCAAGCACGATTTGTATGTTCAGATGTTGTGCTCGTATGGCTAAACGACAAATTTATATACCAACCAAAAATAATGCTGACTTACTTATTGCATAAACACACACACACACACACACACACACACACACACACACAAACACAACATATATGCTTTGTGGCAGCTATATGTGGCAAGCTGTTGCCACAAAAGTCACACTTAACATATGAATGCGTTACCATTTGAACTTTCACACCTCATAGCGGAGCTCGTCCTTTGACACTTTAATGCTAGGCACATGAATAATATAGGATACACAATTTGCAAGTATTGGCTGGGCGTTTAAATATACGACGCTGTGTTGTGGTGTGTGTGTGTGTGTGTGTGAGGCCCATGACATATACCTAAGGCTGCTTGTTTATGTGTGCATCATAATAGTTAACCATCCAGCGAGTGTGACAAGTATGAGTGTTTGTGGCCGCATACGCCATGGTGTCCTGCCCCTACAATATAGTGTCTGATGCTTCTTCTAGCACTTTAAGTGCCGAGTGAACCCTTGACTTTCAGTTGCTATGCGTCCACATTCCTATACGAATGTATATTATGTCTGTGTGTGTGTTTCTATGTCTATGTATCTCTGCTGTTTTTGACATATTCTAAGCTCTGCTGTGGGTTGTTTTCATTGTAACTGCCTTGCATGTTTTGTGTTCTGAATTTCCAACGATTTTTTTTTTGGTGAAATGCAAAGCACTGCTCGACTCATCGCAGCTTCTTCTATCTTTTGGGCATCTCACTCAAAAGCTCGCTGAACGCCAGCGGAAATCCGTCATGTGTGATGTGTCAATAATGTCGATGATAGACGAAAATGAATGCGCCGCAAACAGTTCAACATATGCGTATATGCGAGTTGTTGTTGTTGTTGTTGCAATTGTAGTAGGCTCGCTCAAGTTATGCGCATATAAAGCAGCATTTGTGCATTGATTGTGACAAATATTTTCATTGTTGTTGTTCTTTATGTTGTTGACGTTGACGCTTGCAACTGCTTCGCTCTTTCTTATCATAAATGCCAACCATGCATAATGATACGTAGTGATTATGCTGTCGATTACTTATCAATTTATGCTTTCGAATAATTTTATGCATTATTGAATTGTGAGTGACTGGCATAAGAAACAGAATGTGTACGAAAATAGGTTGATTTTAGTTAAAGAATCCCGAGATCCCGAGAAAAAGTGTCTACTTAGTGAAACATTATTAAAAGCGCTTCAACTGACCAGCACAATGAAGCAATGAAATTTTTGTTTTTATGCAGCTAAGCTTAGTTGTTTTTACTACCAGCAATTTATATGCTAAAATGTTGTTTGTTGTAGACACACACACAGCTGTTGTAGACACACACACAGCTATCTGAAGTGAAAATAAAATGGTATTCTATTCTAAAATTTCCACACTTCCAATTGAGTTTTGCAATTCACAGAACTGACTGGGTCGCACAAAAAAATTCTGACTAAAACCTGCAAGAGAAATATGCATATTGAAAACAAATACAGTCCAAGTTAGCAAGAAAGTGCATACTGCGAAAACAAACCATGGTTGGGTCGCTAAATATGTGAATTATATAGAAAAAATTTAAAGAATTGCATAGAAAAAGCATAGAAACTTGTGGAATTTGTTTCTTGTGCAAAATTACATTTAACCTGCGTTGTGTTGAAATTGTGTCTGCGTGTTTTTGTGAGTGTGTGATTTTATCCCAAATGTTGTATTTAGTTACCGCCACACACAAACTGTAAAGTGGAACTCGTATAATTTTTGGAAATAAAACTTTCATTTCAATTCATATGGGAAAAGTAACAATTTTGTGATTTGAAGTGTGAGTGAATAAATGTTACTCATACGCACCGTATTATAAAGAAAGTGTAATAGTAAAGAAATATACAATGCCGTGAATGGTTTTGAGTGGAGTTGTGGAACTGATTTTACTTGTCCAAATAATACTTTCCATATGCATTCCATATAATGCTTTCTCATACGTTTCATAAAAAAGATAAACAGATAAGTAAAATATAACCATATGCTAAATAAATATAACTTAAAATATCAAACAATTTCAGATATCTCAATATAAAGCAATTCATATCGTTTAAATGTTATTCAGACGCTTTTTTTAATATGCAAAAGTTACAAAATTTGTTAGAAATCTGAATGTAAGAGTGGTATTCATACGAATATAATAAAAACATATATAAAAATGTTTCGGCATAAATATGAACGCTTTTAGCGGAAGTAAGCGTTATTCATACGCCTCCTACAATATACAGAACTAGCATAGCTTTACAAATACGTTGACATATGTGCGACTTGGGTGACCATATTGAATTAATGTTACTCATACGCTTCCAGTAATATGCAAAAATTAAAAAAAAAATGATTTTAAGAGAAATTTGAAATAGGTTACATTACATCAAATTTTTATTTATTTTCGTTATTTAATTTTCTTAATTTTAAATTTTTTTTATTTACTTTATTTATTTAATTTATTTAATTTATTTTATTTATTTATTTTCTATTTTATTTATTTTATTTGTTTGAATTTTTAATTTATTGTATTCATTTTTATTAACTTTCTTTATTTTATTATTCATTTTCTTTATTTAACTTATTTACCTTTTTTATTTATTTATTCGATTTTATTTATTTATTTTATTAATTTAATTTCAATTATTTATTGTATTATTTATTTTTTAATGTAGTTATTGAATTTATTTATTTTGATTTATTTTTTTAATTTTATTTATTTTCATTTTTTATTTATTCTATGCACTTTATTAATTTTATTGATTTCATTCAATTTCTTTATTTTCTTTATTTAATTTACTTTATTTATTTTATTTACTTTTTCTACTTATTTATTTGATTTTCTTTATTTATTTTATTAATTTTTTGCATTTATTTATTGTAATATTTATTTTTTTATGTATTTAATTGTATTTATTTCATTTATTTTAATTATTTAAATAATTTTTGTATCTTTATTTTTTATTCAATTTAATATATATATTGTAATTGTATTATTTATTTTACTTAGTTTTTATGTATTTGATTTATTTGATGTATTTCATTTATTTTATTTTTGTTTTTTATTTTATTTAGTTTATTTACTTTATCTATTTTCTTCTTTTATTTATTTGATTTGTCTCCTTCTTTAATTGAATTTTTCTTGAAAAACATTTATTTATTGAGCAATATTTATTTTGTCACCTTCAAAGTAATCGCGCTCGGATAAAATACACTTCTGCTAGCGCTTCTTCAATGCTCGAAGCACTTCTGACACGCGTTTTTTGTGTAACCTTGCAGTCTATCTCGTCAATCATGATAAACCTCCGTCCTTTGGTTGGTCGTTTTAGTTATGGGAACAAGCAAAAGGCAAAGTGGGCCAGTGTTGTTGTTAGAATGTTGTTTTTATTAAAGAAATCACGAACCAGCAACGACGTGTAAGCAAATAATCGATGTTTTCGATAAGTAAAAATCGTCAAGTACACCAAAACACGTCCAACCTTAACATCTGGCAAAAACAACGTAAATATGTACATGACTGATAACGATGTCAACATATGGTGGGAACATGTGTTTCAACTTAATTCAAACAATATATTCCAGAATAATAAAGTCAATGTACCTTGAATGTGTACACCAAAACAACGGCTAGGACTAGAAATCTGAGGGCAAAGCACGCTACAGGTGACGAAATATTTAATCTTTTATATTTTCTAGAATTTTTATATATTTTTGTTACTTTCAAATGTATATTCTGTATTAAATAATTAAAGAAATAGAGCGAACCAAATGCCGCACGGGGCGTATGAGTGATATTATAAAGAAAATAAAAATATACAAATATAAAGCTTTTTACATTTTAAATCAAAAAATTTAAGCTACCTGCTGAGTGCAGTTCATTTAAATTGTTAACTAACATAACTGTTAATAGCACCGTGTGCGCTTGAAATCCATTAAAAATCCAACGTAGGTATAGTCATAGATACTGATTGCATTGTCTGGCAGTTCGGACTTAAACACATACAATTTTGTTGGCTATATTATCGATTAATTGCTGCACAATCAAGCTTAAGCGCAATAAACAAATAAGCTTTGTTAAGCTGTATGAAAGCAACAACACAGTGTCAGTTTCAACACCAGCAGTGCCAACCAAAACAGATCAAATGAATAGCAATTCGCAATTTCGCAGCAGCTAGCACAATACCAACAAGAACAACAACAACAAATACACAATGCAAATAAATTCAATTCGATGTT
This sequence comes from Melieria crassipennis, assembly GCA_963668005.1. Lineage (NCBI taxonomy): Eukaryota > Metazoa > Arthropoda > Insecta > Diptera > Ulidiidae > Melieria > Melieria crassipennis. The sequence continues at coordinate 95,833,365 of OY764963.1, read as the reverse complement.
ACAACGCCGCATTTAAAAGCAGTAACGGCATAAATGTGATAAATGATTATCATCAACGTCATCATTGTCTGCATAATTCTCATCATTGTGATTTGCAATAATATTATTGTAATTTGTATTAGCATTCTTCCGAATATTGTTGCGTCTAGTTGTGCTTCTTGTTAACTACGAAGAGAGAGAAAGAGAGAGACAAATTATCATCAACATGTTGGCAATTGTTAGCAGGCGGATGCTGGCAGTTGGCACGCATCGTTAATTATGTCGGTTGCCCATTGTTTAATGGCTGTTTCCATTTTGCAACAGCCTCAGCGTTCCAAACACGTGTCGGCAAAAATATTAATAACTCATGAATTCCTGGCAACGCTTCGCCCACAAAATTTCTGCCTAATTCCTTCAAATGCTGATTAATATTGTAATTAAAAAGCTTTTTACAATTAGGCAAGAGAGAGAAAATGTGTAATTTTCAGCTACTGAAATTAGCATTTAGCACAGCAATTGTGCAACTTTAAATAAATATTCATAAATGTGGCCCAACCGCAACTATAAACTTTGGGTTAGTAATTGAATAGACAAATTTGTTGTTATTTTTATTGCGGCAGAAGCCGCAGATATATAATTAAATTACGAGGCAATATTACAATTAGATATTACAGGTGTCTGTACTGATTGGTAATTTTCTAAAAAGTTATGCTTCACTCAGGCTTAGACTCAGAAGTTGTCCAGTTCATTGAGCATTGAAGACTCTTGGGAGTTGGAGGTACAAATTTGTCTTTAAGAGGTTTTAATTATAAGTTTTAGTTCTTAGACAAAAAAACTACAGAAATTTATTTCTTTAGAAAACTAAATAAATAAAATAGTTTCATATGAAAAAAGACAACCCCATACATAAGTCCATACTTGCACAAGTTATGAAGGCCACTGGTATCAACCTCAGATATGCCAGCGTCGTTGGCGGTATGTTGAAGCTGTAAGAGTTTTTGTCGTTTTCTGTAAAGGGCGGCTCAAACGCAAAGCAGGTGGATTTAGGATTCTTTCTTTTCAATATCTCTCCAAATTTTTAGAAGGTGGAAAGCAGGTGGATGAAGGTTTCATTCTATGCAATATCTCTCCAAATTCAGCAATAAAAGCTATTTTCAATTAAATATTCTGGTTTTCTATTTCATCATCTTAGTTCTATTTCAGTAAACGGCTTAAAATTCAATTGCCAGGTGAGATGATGTATTCCTTTCTTAAATGACACTGCTGAAAGCCAGCGTCATGCTTTAGACTTGGCAGAAAGACCTCATCTATCTTGTTATATTTTCAATCAGTAGACCGATTTCGTTTTCAGTGTCACAGGTTGATTTTTAGTCTGTGAAGGGAAGATCATCTTCCCAGCCGGTTGTTCTTTAAAATCGTTCCGTTGTATTGAACTTTTTCATAAACAAAGAAACCAGTAAGTGTTAGTTAAAGTGGCTGGAACATTGTAAAAATACGCACTTATGTTGCACACGGAACATTATCGCAAGAACCAAGTGGTTCTGCAGTTTGTTTCTTTGTGATGAAAGGGACACATGCATGTCATATTTCATGCTTTTATAGCTTCGCACACAAATTTATAGAACAATAAAAATCTCATTACGCGTTTTTCCTATCTTTTGGCGCTCGCAAAATAAATTGCAAAATGCAGGAAACATTGAAAAATGCAAATTTTCATGCTTTGCTGCTAAAACATTAAATTTTTTACATTTAAAACATTTTATTATTTATTATTAATACAAAACCCTATTTTTTCATGCATACTTTGTAATCTATATTTACGTATATTTATTATATTATTTATTATATTTACGTATAGTGACAACGGAAAAAACCAACCAAAAAATTCAAAATTATTACTGAAACAGGAAACACAAAATTGTCACCTACAAAAATTTATAAACTTTTTTTTTCATATTAATTTTATTTATTTTTATATATTTTTATTACTTTTTTTATACATTTGTACATTTTTATATATTTTGTATTTATTTATTTAAGCATTTATTATTAACTAGCTGGGCCCTGCGGCTTTGCACGCAAGCTCTCCTGTTTCCCCCGATACGAATTCTTAACCCATTATTGAGCCCATCAGATTTTGATTTAAAAAAAAACATGTGTCTATCTTTGATTTCGACTGTTTTAAAAATTTTGAAGTCAGAAGGCCCTTTAAATCATATGTTTTCACATTTACTCCAAACAAATTCTTAACCCTTGGTTTACCATGGTAGATTCAGATTTTCAAAAAAATTAAAAGCACGTTTTATTATTTCCCGATTGAACTGCTTTTGATAGGTTTGAAGTCAGAACGCCAAATAAATCTTGTTTCTCCATTTAAATTGTTAACCCATTGTTGACCCCATTAGATTTTGATTTTCAAAAAAGTGAAAAACACGTGTCAGATTATTTCTCACAAAGAGTACTTTCCCCAAGTTTGATGTCAAGTCTAGTTCATATTTTTCATTTCACAGTTTCTCCATACAGTCGTTGATCCAGTTAGATTTAGATTTTGAAAATAATGAGAAACACTTGTCTAATTATATCTATTTCAATTATTTTTACAATTGTTGAAGTCAATAGGCCCATCGGTTCGTGTTGTTTGTTTCGGAGTCTTTCCGCAAATAAACCTTAACCCATTGTTGGGCCAGTTAAATTTTGATTTTCGAAAAATTATAAAATACGTGTCGAATAAGTTTTGATCTATATTAGAATATTTTCAGGAAGTTCAAATTCAATATGTTTATTAAATCACGTTTCTTCATACAACACTTTAACCCTTGTTTTGCCTTTTTAGACCCCGAATTTCAAAAAATCCCTTCTTGGCGAAGGTTAATTCTTCAAGATGTACCTACAGTCCAAAAATCATCTTTGTAGCTTCAGCGGTTTGGGCTGGGCGATGATAAATCAACCAATCAATCAGTCAGTCAGTCAGGATAAACAATCTATGTATAAAAAAATGGAGGCGGTACCACGCCCCCCTGTCAAAAACCCACCCCATTCCTCCTGTCGAAGGACACGACCAAATCGTTAGTTTGTACCGAGTGTCATTGATGTGAACGCTCTAGTGCCACGCCCCTTGCCCAACGCCCATTAAATTTTACCGGTGGAATGAGACGTTTACGTCATGACTCTGTACCAAATTGCAATGCTGTGCAAATTACAATTCCGGAGATATACCATATTAAAAAATTTAGTGGTATGGGCGGTGCCACACCCCCTAGTCCAAAATACACCCTATTCCCCCTGCCGAAGGACACGACCAAATCGTTAGTTTGTACCGAGTATCATTGATGTGAACGCTCTAATTCCAAAGTTACACCGGAATTTAAAAAGTGCCACGCCCCCTGTCCAACGCCCATTAAATTTTACCTGTAAAATGACACGTTTACGCCATGACACTGTACCAAATTTCAATGCTGTGCGACTTATAATTCCGAAGCTATTTTACATTAAAAAAGTTGGGTTGTATGGGGGTGCCACGCCCCCTTGTCAAAAACCCAACCCATTCCCCCTGTCGAAGGACACAAAATAAATAATAAGTTTGTACAGAGTGTCATTGATGTGAACGCTCCAGTTCCAAAGTTACACGGGAATTTAAATAGTGCCACGCCCCCTGTCCAACGCCCATTAAATTTTACCGGTGGAACGACACGTTTACGCCATGACACTGTCCCAAATTTCAATGCTGTACGACTTATAATTCTGAAGATATTCCATATTAAAAAGTTGGGTTGTATGGGCGGTGCCACGCCCCCTGTAAAAAACCTACCCTATTCTCCCTGTCGAAGGACACGACCAAATCGTTAGTTTGTACCGAGTGCCATTGATGTGAACGCTCTGTTTCCAAAATGACACCGGAATTAAAAAAAGTGCCACGCCCCTTGTCCAACGAACATTACATTTTACCGGTGGAATAATACGCTTACGCCATGATACTGTACCAAATTTCAATGCTGTGCGACTTATAATTCCGAAGATATACCATATTAAAAATTTAGGTTGTATGGGAGGTGCCACGCCCACCTGCCGTACAAACATGTAATATCGCTACAAACCACCGCATTAATATCTTCTATCACACACGAAAAAAATTTTGCCGTTTGAACCGTATGAACCGTTTTCGCAAACACTTTCTCTACACAGAATTTTTGAATTTTTTATATATAAGAATAACAACTTTTTATTATTTTTATACATTTTTATAGTTTTTGATTGCATTAAATGGCCACACAAATACATTTGTGTACTGCCGCAACCAATTTAAAAACGATTAATAAATTGTTTGATTGTTTACAACGCAAATCGCTGTGCATTAAGTTTTCAAGAGCTGTGTTTGAGCAATTTTCTTTTTAAACATTCACAAAATACGTCGGCCAGAGGCAAAGCAAAACAAGCGGAAAATCACGTGACACGTCAGACACGTTTCTTGGTGGCAAAAATAACAGAAAAAAAGAATGCAACAATAACATTACACAGAATTTATGCAAACAACACAGCGCATACAGCACATTGTGAATGTTCATGAAAATTTCAAATGTAAATAATGCTAAGAAGACTCTGTGCGCGTGTGTGTGTGTGTGTGTGTGGCAGCAAATATCCCAAGAAAAAAGTGCAAACGAAAGCCAAAATGCTCGCAACGTGAAATGCAAATACGCAAAATGTTAAACAATGAAGAAAAGAGCATTATTAAACATACTCATCAACAACAGCAGCAACAACAAGGGCAGCAACAAGCAGCATTTTACAATATCAGCTCAAGTGGCAGCAGCGCGCCTCGGCGCATCATCATCAACGGCCTCGTCATTATGCAAAGCGCTGTCTGTTGTCATTTGTGGCGCGAATGTATGACAATGTGCCTGGCTGTGTATGTGTGTGTGTGTGTTTGTCTGTGTTCGTGTCAGTCGCGTACACCTCTAATAACATAACGTGGATCACATTAAGTATGCTAATTTTTCAGTGCAAGACAAGGCACATTTTTTTCCCATCTCCTTCCTTCCCATCCACAGTGCGACACGAGCCTGTAAGCAACAGTAAACATTGTGAAAAATTGCAACAAAATAAATGATAATAAAGAAAATAAAACTGCAAAAAATATATCTATAAAAATGTGATTTTCAAAAAAAAGTTTACATAAATTACAGGAAAAAGTGTGTGGGCGCACAATTACAATAACAATAACATTTGTTAATGGTCGCTAGAAAGTTTGCTACAATTTGGCTCTACTGGAAGCAGTGAACTTTAAAAATGCTAAATGGAAAAAAACTTTAAATCTTTGCGAAGAAGATAAATATTTGAAATTTTTGTCGTGATTTTTGATATTTTTAATACGAATTTTCGTATAATCAAAAAAAATTTAGAAAGCATCTAATAGGTTTCGGAATAGACAAATACATATAATTTAATAATTGACAATGTTCTTCGGAGTAGTAAATCAGAAATTTAAATGCACTTTAAAGTGCTTAAACGTACTTTAGAAAGCAGTAAATATACTTCAGAGTAGTTAACCGTACTTCAGAAAGGATTAAATGTATTTCGGAGTAGTTAAAAAGCATGAAAGCAAAAAACTTAAAACGTATTTCGGAGTAGTTAAACATGCTTCAGCAAGTATAAAACTGCTTTCGTAGTAGTTCAATGTACTTCGGAAAGCATGAAACTTCTAACGGAGTAGCCAAATGAACGTTAAGACGCTTGGAACCGGTTTCGGAGTAGTTAAATGTAATTCAAAAAACATAAAATATATTTCGAAGTAGCATACTATACTTCAGAAAGCATGAAACGAATTCCAAAAATAATGAAATGTTCTTTAGAAAGCTTCAAATATATTTCGGAGTTGTTATATGTATTTCAAGAAGTATAAAACATATGTCGGAGTGCTCCAACGTACTTTAGAAAGCCTCAAATATAATGTAAGAGTTATTAGATAGAAAAGCATGAAATGTGTTTAGGAGTAGTCGAATGAAATTTAACAAGCAAGAAATAAATTTCGGAGTAAAAAAATATAATTCGGATAATATCAAACGAATTTGTGTTATAGTAAGATGTATATTAGGAAATACCAAACGTATTTCGGAGACGTGTTTCGGAGTAGTCGAATGAAATTTAAAAAGCAAGAAATAAATTTCGGAGTAAAAAAATATAATTCGGATAATATCAAACGAATTTGTGTTATATGTAGTAAGATGTATATTAGGAAGTACCAAACGTATTTCGGCGATGTGTTTCGGAGTAGTCGAATGAAATTTAAAAAGCAAGAAATAAATTTTGGAGTAAAAAAAAATAATTCGGATAATATCAACTGAATGTTTATAATAAGATATGAATAAGATGAGATTGTGTATAGTAAGTTATATATTAGAAAGTACCAGACGTATTTCGGAGACGTGTTTCAAAGTAGTGTAATTTAAAAAGCAATAAATATATTTCGAAGTAGTAAAATATAATTCTGATAATATTAAATGAATGTGTATAATAGTAAGATATATATTAGAAAGTACCAAACGTATTTCGGAGATGTAATTCAGAAAGAAAAAAATGTGTTTGAGATTCCCTAAACGTACTTCAGAAGGCATGACACGACGTAAGGTGTGGGTAAATATTATTCAGAGAGCATCAAATGTTTTCCGAAAAAGTAAAATGTACTCTAGAAAGCATCAAACTTACTTCGGAGTTGTTGAATGTGGTTTATAAAACATTAAATGTATTCGAAAGTAGTTAAAAATAATTCAAGAAAGCAACAAATGTATTTAAGACTAGTCCGAAACGTAATTAAGAAGGCTTCAGGCGTTTTTAGGAGTAGTCAAATGTAATTCAGACAGCTTCGGAGTTGTTAAATACACTCTAGAAGGCTTAACATGTATTTCGATGCAGCTAAATTTGTTAAAATCTAACTTTTTCGGAGTAGTTAAATGTAACTTAGAAAACATAAAATATATTTGGAAGTAGTAAAAGTTCTCCAATATTTAATAATATTTTTTTTGTATATAATTTGCACATTTACGCTTAACTAAAAATTTAATTTAAATTTAATTTATTTTAATTTATTTAAATTTAAATTTAATTTAAGTTAAAACTATTAAAATACCAACAAATAACTAATGCACCTATGTGTCGCCTACTGCCAGCAAATGGCAATCAGCAGACCAGAAAATTTGTCTGTCGTTGCAAACATTTTCGACAGCATTTCGAATGTGTCAACGCAGAGCCACAGCGGTCGCTACATCCGCCACGAGCGGTGGGTAATGCGGGCAGTGAAGTGTTTGTGCGTCGCACACCCACATTTTTTATTTTTTTGTTGCTGTTTGTATGACAACATAATAAGGTCGACTGCGAACAGCCAGCATCGAGTGCGTGCTTGCCGTCAGCAATGGCACTGTTGTTGTTGCAGCTGACAGTGATTTAGCCTGTCACACACACACAGTCCATTTAAATAAATTATGACGTGTCAGGCAGCGAAATTTACAGAAAAACAACACAATAAATACCAATAAATATAATTTTGGAATATGAAAAAGAAATAGTAGAACGAACACATTCTGGAATCTGAAGGTGTGGGATGTGAAAGGGCGCACAAGACGTCTTCATTCGACGGAAGGTTTCTTATATTGAATATTGAATGAATTTTCTTCAAACTGGTTTTATGTTTGTTTCACACTGTCACTTAGACTTTTCACAGTTGTGCTGAAGTTAGTTGCCATGAAAAGCCTCTTATCCATTCAAGTTCATGTTTCCCACAGACTGTAGATGCCAGCAGTGTCGGATCTATGTAGCTGTTTACTTTAAATTTTCCATGCTATGAGAAGAATTATGTACTCACATGTAACAAACTGATTTAGACGCCCACGCTCCACGCTCCTAATCTCTGTTGTTGTTTACTTGCTAAACATTTTCAGATTGTCCTTGAACTGAGGATTCTTGCGTCTCTATTTGCTGAATTGGATTTTTGGAAAAACAGATTTTTCATGGCAGTGCGCGCGCAAATATTCGACAACTTTGATTATGTTGTGTCTGCGTGTAATCGTCCATAAACCACAACAACATTGGAATTTATGAAATACAATGTGAAGGTCGCATTTATAATAAACACGAACATTTTTCTGGAGCATTTAAGGAAAACGAAAAATAATTTAAAAAAAAAAAAATACAAATTAAAAGTTACCAAATACAAATTTCAAAACTAATATTTACAAAATAAAAATTCAAAATTTATAAATTAATTTTTTAAGTTCAAAATTAAAAATCAAAAACTAAAAACTAAAACATAGAAATGACACAATAAAAATTATTATAAATTCAAAAACTAAAAAAAAAAAAATAAAAATTAAAAACTCAATATTGAAAATTAAAAACTTAAAGTTAAAAATTAAAACCTTAAAACCTAAAAAAAAAATGAAATCTAAAAAAGAAAAATTTTAAAATTAAAAAAATAAAAAATTAAATAAATAATTAACTAAAAGATTAAAATATTCAATAAAATATTAAAATAATCAATTAGAACGCGAAAATTAAAACTTAAAAAGGAGGCATTAAAAATTAAATATTAAAAACTAAAAATTAAATGTGACATAAAAATTAAATAAAAAATAATAAAAATGAAAAATTTTATACTTAAAATTTATGATGAAATCAAATATTCAAAATTAAAATTAAAATTTAAGAATGAAAAATGAAAATATAAAATATAAAATTTAAATTCAATTTAAAATCAAAAATAAAAAATTAAAAAACCAAAGCAAAAACCAAAAATCAAAAAATAAAAATAAAAAATGTAAACTTTAACATTTCAACTTTCAAATTTAGAACTTAAAAGCCTAAATTTAAAATTAAATAGTAGAAATTAAAAATTATTAATAAATAATTAAAAATTAAAGATTAAAAATTAAAAATTAAAAACTAAAAATTAAAAAATTAAAATTAAAAATTAAAAACTAAATATTAAAAATTTAAAAACTCAAAACTAATCATAAAAACTAAAAACTAAAAATGTTAAAATAATTTAACTTAAACTAAGAAATTAAAAGCTAAATACTACTTACAAGTATAAAATATAAAATTAAAAAATTAAGTTTAAAAATTTACTTAATTTTCTTTATTTAGAATTTATTTATTATTTTATTTAGATTTTTATAATTTTATTTAGATTTTTTTTAGAGATTAAATTACTGAAGGTTAAGAATTTAAAAATAATAAGAATATAAAAAATAAAAACCAAAACTAATAAATGTGAACTTAAAAATTAAATATTTAAAATTGAAAATATAAAATTAAAAATAAGAAATTTACAATTAAACATTAAAAATAGAAAACTAGATAATAAATGTTAAATAATGAATATTAAAAATTAAATTAAATTGAAAATGAGAAATAAGGAATTAAAGATTTACAATTTAAAAAAAAAAATCAAAATTAAAAATTATAAAATAAAAAAAATAAAATATTAAAATTCAAAATATGAAATTTTAAGTTTAAAATTTAAAAATTACATTAAAAATGTAAAAACTAATTTTCATCTATTAAAAATTTGAAATTAAAGTTAGAATTAGCTAATTTATGAATACATGCGAATTTTTGTGTGTGTGTGTGCGTGTGTATATTGAAGTAATTGAAACAAAGAGATAATAATAAATTAAATGTCAAATTGTGCCACAAGAAACTTAAACTAATATCTCATTACGCACGACTACTAAATGTTCATGTACGAGTATGTCAGTATACAAAATTGTATGTGCAAACGATGTCAGTGGTTGCTGCTTTGCGCTGACAACATGCTGCGCTTGTTGCACGCTGCGCTGCGTCCCAATAAAAATCTGCTCGCTGTGCTGGCGGCAGCCTTTCGCGCTCAAGTCGTGCGCTATGCTTTTATTGTCATGCTGAGGGCATTTAAAAGTTGGTTGTACTGCTCGTCTCTACTGCAGTGACTGTGGCAGGCGAATTGTGTACGGATTACAATTTCATCTAATACGAATGCATACAGCAGCAACAACAACAACAGCCACAACAAATATGGTATTCGAGTCACAGTGGCTGCGTGTACACATAACAAACAACAACAATATAACAAACAATAACAATTGCTCAACGAAAGCAACAGGGTAGCATTAACAACAACAATAACAACATTTCTAATAATGAGACAAGCGAAACATAGAAAATGTCAGCCATATGCCAGGCGGTGTCTAGTTTGACTCTTTGCTAAGACGAACCGTGTAATGCTTCACGTTGCACTCACAATTGTTGTCGTAGCCGTTGTCGTTGCCATTGTTGTTGGTTTTATTTTTGTTATTATCGATGTCATTGTGTGCTGTTTTCTGTCTGCCACCAGCGTCAGCTAGTCACGCGAATAGTTATTTTCTATGACTTCTTAGCATGGAGAAGTGAATGTGCGCTCGGACGGCGAAGGGAGTGTGGAGCGTCATGCAGGCAGACGAGGCAGCAGTCGAGGCCACTGCACATGTGGCCTGTTTGCAGAAAGTTTAATTTTGTTATCCACCCGTAATACTTGTATCAGTTGCAGGCAATTACCTTTATTCATTCCATTTTGCTTACTGTTTACCGAGAAAAACAACAACAATAAAAACAAAAACTACTACGACTACAATACAGACGGCACCTAGCAAGGAAGCGAGAGCAACTAAGTTGGTGTGTTGTGGTTGCTGTTGTTGTAGGTTGTGTTCGGTGTGCTTCCTTTTGAAATGCCGCAGAGTTAATGGGTTTTGTTGTTGTGAATTATTTTGTTGTTATGTAGGGCTGTATTTAGCCAGTTTACATTTTCACTGGGCGCAACTGAGAGTGAAGCTGCTGACTGCTGCAGTGTAGGCGGAATTTAATTGCAAACATTTAAAATAAAATTAACATTTAACTTTCGTTAGAATAGGAAAGTTTAGAAAATTTAAAATTTAACTGCAATTCGTGTTTTTGGTGAGGCTCAATAAAAGTAGGTTTTAATGGTTTTGTTTGGTTATTTCAACATTTCATGTAAGGTGCAGTAAAAATAAGTCTATTATTTTTGCAATATATGGCTTTAGTAATTTGTATCTCACGCTGTATAGTTAAGTGTTATGGAGTTGGCGGTAGATGGCATTTGAAAGATAGAATTTTATACTAAAATAACTTCTCAGACAGTGTTGTGATTGCTTCACTCAGTTTTGTGTGAATTGTGTCAGTTTTGTGTATCAATGATGGATGCCAACATAGAGAAAATATGCCATATTTTTCAATCTTTCTTTGATAAAGACGAAAACGCAAACAACTTGATTGAAGTTGAAGACAAAAAGGAGCTCAAGATGTGGGTGCCAGACTGCTGAAACCCTTAAAAATTGATCCATTTCTGAAGTGGCGATTTGCCTTGGGCGACATATAAGCTTTGTCATCGCCATCGCCATCGCCAACAAATATTTGCGAATTCGAGCCCTCAAAGCCCTTTTGTGTGTGACACTGGGTGGTATATTATGGGTCTGGGTTATTCTGGGTTAATCTGATACAAAGCACTTTTAAAACCTAGCCTTGACAATTTGAACTTCTTCAGTGAACCGCTGGTATCGCAAACAAAAGACAGTGCCTTAGAAATTTGAGATTTTTAAAACAATACATTGAATACTTTTCGAATGTCCACGCTTTGCACGAGCCTTCGCCGGTCCATAATGTAGGCAATGAAAATCAGTTGAAACTCCATCCACACAACTCAAGGGCTGGAAGTTGAAACTCCATCCACACGACTCATTTTCTGCAATTACAATGGCAATGTTTACATTGAATTTCTTCCTATATGACAAACATTATTTTCACTCGCTGCATTGAAACAAACAATTAAACCTAATCAATTAAACCTAAAAAAACCAAAAGATCATAAAAAAAATGTATACCTATACAGCTGGAAACACTAGTGACCTCAGATTGTTTTTGTTTTTAATTGGAATACAACTGATTTTCTATTTATGATGATTATCTGACGACAACTAGTAAAGGTTCACTTAACTTGTTCAGTTCAAGTCAGAACTAATTCACTTTTAATAACAATCTGTAGGTGCAATTATTTATCATTTAATTAAACATTAAATATGCATACACGATTAAAAATAATAGCCAGTCAGTGTTGTACCGTAGGGGGTGGGGGTAGGGTTTGATGTACTCAGATACAGTACAACTTGACAGGGATTATTTGAAACGGACGGAGATCATTGAAAGGGGCCTAAAATGAATGGAATGGAATTGTAAATATTCTGAACATCTGCCTGAAGAACTTTCTACTAGAAACTTTTACGCCCAGAGGCATTGCATTTGCCATTTGCCTGTCGAAAGCAAATATGTCGACATATCGAGTTTCTGTTATGTATTTTAAAATAATTTAATACTGCACTGTAGCTAATTATTCAAATTACTTTATGTAATATATTTTTTTATTTCGCTGAATAATCATTCAAAGTCAACAACTCACTAAGTCATAATGTGTTCAACGCATTGGTGTGTCGTTTTTGCTGCCTTCTCTTTGATGGTAAAGTATTTTTAAATGCAATCGTCATAGAAATCCATTGAAATCATCTTCTAACAGCCCATAGTGAATGCCAGCATCGAGTTTACGAATATCAAATGCGAAATTGTTGACAAGACGTACCTCCATTTCGAGTATTGCTTTTTGAAGGCCGTCAATCGCACTTACAAATACATTTCGACGCGTGTTCGATTTCATAACGATGACTGGATACACAATATTTCGGTACATTTGGCTTTATTGATAAATGTTTTATGTAAAATTTTTCAAAGAGATAAAATGAAATATTTCGTATCTTAGGTGGGTCTGGCACTGATGCAAAAAGCCAACGGCTACAAGCCATTTCTGTACAACTTTACTGTGGATGGCTGCAAATATCTGAGGGAACGTACGAATCCGGTGGTGCGTTACTTTCATCAGTTGTTTGAAAAGTTCTCCAACATCAATCATACGTGTCCATATAAAGTAAGAAGCTCATACTCTCAACATTTATTTGGTTTATTTATTTATTTAGTGTTCAACTGTTGATGTATGGATTTCGTTTAGAATTAGCATAAAGTTATAGATCTCTTCTTTTTATGTTTTCATCTATCAGATGACATGCGCCAAATGGATGATTACAGGTAGAAAGGTTGATAGGTTGTAGTGGCTGCCTCTGTATGAGAGACACACTTAGGCTTCTATATGGGCCCATTGTGATACCGAAAATTCCACGCGTTCGAAATGTGTATGGAACGTAATGTTTTTTTAACATTACTTACAACACACATTTCAAACGGATGGGGGAAGGGAGGGCGCATTGTGTGTCAAAATGTCATTATACTCGCTTCATTGATTTTGTATCTTTTTATTATTTAAAATACTAATTTTTAATAATAATTGACGCACGACAGCCCGCTTACGCGAGACTAAGGCCTAGCTTCCCGCAACCACCCGTGTTGTGCGTGTGAATTTGTACGCGGGTGGAGGGACCTACAGTTTTATGCCGGTTCCGAACGGCTGGTTGGGACCTTTTTTCATAAGCAATTTTTACTCTCAAAGGGTTTGCCATTTCCAGCTGAGAGGACAGCCACCGAAAGAGAAAACGAGTTTCCCGTTATTTTTTTAGGTGGTATTACAGGCAGTATTTGAACCTGGGTCGCTGCCTTCGACTCGCGGTCCAACGGACTAACCAACTGAGCCACGGCGGCTTAAAATACTAATACTCAAATAAATTAGAATTTTTGTACTTCATTAGAATTGCAGCTTCCGCCTTTTTTTAATAACTTTTGAACTAATAAATAATGAAATTTTGACACGTGATCAAAGAGATTTTGGGTTTTAACATACTCTACTTTTCTAGAAAATTGTATATACATTTTCAAGGATATAAAGGATTACAATTTGCAAAGGACCTTTTTCATATCCTTTTTTTACAAATGGATAAAAAAGAAACTGTATTTAAATTCTGGAGCCTTTCCTGTTTCATTCGATATACATACATACATTCTAACGATATACATTCTAACTAAGTTAAGTATTTTTTATATTTTTTTTATTTTGTATCCCCTTCAAAATTTTGAAGTCCTTTTAAAAGGACAAAGGATGTAGAAATGAAAAACTGAGTACGCAGTATTACTATATTTGGTTTCTATGGATTTTTCCCGGTGTGAAACATTTTTTTAATTTTTGTCGCACGGTGTAATAATTTCTTCTTGCCTGTCAGCTCTGTACTTCTACTGGCTCCTTAAATGCAACTAACTCCATTCCTTAACCCAGAATTACAGATTCTAGCGAACGTCTTTTTCTAAAAAATAATTAGCTCAGCACAATGATTGGTGTCCTAACAGGTCACTACCTGGTAGGTATCCACACTTCAAAAGGACGATTTTTGTGGTGGAGGAGGAAAACTCAATCTTCCAGAGGCTTGTGTTGCAATTTTTAGAAAATAGAAAACTTACCTGGATAATTCGATTTTCATTTAATTATTTAACTTTTAAGTCGATTGAAATATAATTCTAATAGATTGTTTTATAGAATTTTAGAAAGAAATTCAATTAAAACAACTTAGCAATAATACTTCGACAACCTGTTTGAATTAGCCAATCAGATTATTTGAAGTCTCCTTAGCTTCAAATTGGTTCCTTTAGCAAGGGGATACATATGCGTGCAATCAATTTTGGAATCACAACAGTCCCCATTTGCCTATGTCTGATCCCCTTGGAATACCTATTTAACTACTTATAAGCACATAGAAAATTTTTGCTAGAAGCAAACATCAGTAATGACCAGGGAAAGGATTTTGTGGAAATTGCCTTTTTTGTTTGCTCCTAGATAGAGCATTTCTGATTGAAAATGAGCACGAATTAGGTCCTCCTGATTAGAAATATACCACTTTTATTTTGCCTTTTTTTGCCTTAAAAAGCCAGTTTGCCTTTTTCACCCATAAATACCTTTTTTTAGTACCTATTTTACCTATAAATGCCACAAAATGCCTTTTTCAAGATTTGTCGAGCGCCTTTTTTAATATTTTCCCCCTTTTGTTTCGCAAAAATACCTTGAAACTAAAAAAAAATTAAGTGGCAACATTGCAATTTCGTTAACTTATCGATGCTTTTACATTGATTTGATCATTTCTAAGCCGTTATTTTTTGTTGTACAGTGGAAAATTTAAAGAAAAAACATGCCAAATATGATACAAGTACGGCTTTTGTGCTTTTATATGAGAAGTTAAAATTTAAACTTTTAAAAAATTTTAGTGTATGAATTTAAATACATTTAAATTAATACATTTAAATTAATATATCTTAGTTTTAGTTTTTAAACTATCTTTGAAAACTTTGATGTTCCTTTTCTTTTACAAAAAAACGAGGTATAAATATTGTATGTTACATACGTCAGATTAAATAAAATTATTAAAAAATACATACCGTTTCCCCTTTTTTTAGATTTTCTAGTATTTTTTTATTTTTAGTATTTTTTTTTCTAGTATTTTTTATTTTTAAATGCCTGTTTTTGCCTTTTTAACAGTTTTTAATGCCCTATTTTGGCTTTTTATGCAGTTTTTGTGCATTTTTCTGCCTTTTTGGCAGTTTTTAGTGCCTTTCCGTGCCTTTTTTGCTATTTTATTTTGTATTTTTTATAGGTTTTTAGGTCCTCAAAATCCTTTCCCTGGTAATGACGTAAGGAATCTATTCATAAATTCATAAATCTTGGGCCAACCGATGGATCTCATTAAAATTTATTTATGTTTAATATTAAATGTATGTATGTATGTCTGCAGTATGTATGTATGTATTAAATATTAAATATGTATGTATGTATTAAATATATAAAAAATTAAATGTTACATTATTTTTATTTTGAAATCTTTTTTTCTGTCTTTTAGAGTTACATTGCAGTGGATAAACTGTCAGTGTCGCACATTGATTACATGATGACCACAGTTCTGCCCATACCACATGGCGATTACTTGATATACACCACGTGGTACACCTACAACATAAAACGTACCATTGTTAAGGCGTATTTTAAGATCTACTGACATAATGTAATGTAATGATTATGGGTTGGGCCAAGCCCTTGCGCACTGCAACCTGAAAGGTTTATTGTGCCCCTTAAATCATCTGGTGTTTTATATGCTCAGGTATTGAATCAGACCTTTCTGCGATATTTGCATCAGGTCCTCTTCACCGAGGCTATGTTTCCCCAGAAACTTTGCACGTCTGTGTGTCAGGGCAGGACAGTTGGTGATAATGTGTTCCATTGTTTCATACGCTTCCTGGCAGAATCTGCAAGTTCTGCTGTCGGTAAGACCAAGTTTGTAGAGGTGGTTGTTACAGAAAAAGTGGCCTGTTACAGCACCACATAGGGTCCTAAGTTGGTTTCTGTTGAGATCTAGAGTGGAGATAGCTCTCTCTCTGTTGAAGTTCAGGAACTTTTTGGAGTGGTGTAGACCTTCCAAGTTGTTCCAGTATTTCTGTTTATGTTTTTGCGTCCAGTTTTGAATGTCCTGTTTCAGGTCTTTTTTGCTAAAACCGAACATCGGGGCTGGCCCTATGAATGGGCTTTCTGCTCCCTTTTTGGCTTGTGCATCCGCCATTTCATTGCCTTCGTGGCCCTCATTCCCCGGTATCCAAACCAAAACTACACGGTTCCGTGTACCTAGGTTGTTGAGCTCCTTGTGGCAGTCCAAGAGTGTTTTTGATGAGAAAGAGTAGCTGTCTAAAGCTTTTAAAACTGAAAGGCTATCCGAGAGTATTGTAATTTTTGCTCTTTTGGGTTTGCCTTTGGTGATGATCCGAACTGCCTTTATTATTGCAAAGAGTTCAGCTTGAAATATGGACGTGTCGTTGCTTAATGAAAAGGATGTTTTGACTGTTGGTCCCACTATGCCATGTACCATTTTTGTGAGTCGTCGTTTAACCATACTGGATTGCTGCCCCACACCTCCCTAGTCGGGAAGATTATAGTGTACTTCTTCACGTGACTAAGTTGAGGATCTATGAGGTCAAGGCAAGCTGCTTTATAGAGAGTATTCTCTATTTGGTTTAGTATTCGCAGGTGACCTGTGAGGTTGCCTTGTTTGTATCCATTGTGCCTGTGTAGCGTGAGTGCACTCGATAGCGCTTCCTCTTGGATGGCTAAGTGAAGAGGTGTAAGGTTAATTAGGGCTTCCATGCCTGCAGTAGGGGTCGTTTTCATAGCCCCTGTAATACTGAGGCACGCAAGCCGTTGTATTTTGTTTAGTTTTCTTATGACTGTGCTCTGTTTTGTTTTGCCCCACCATACTAGAGCACCGTATAGAATGATGGGTCTGATCATTTGAGTGTAGACCCAGTGCGTCATTTTGGGTGATACGCCCCAAGACTTGCCAAGGCTACGGTTTGTTGTCCACAATGCTTTGGTCGCATTAGTTTAGATGAGGTTCCCAGGTGAGCTTTCGATCTAGAGTGATGCCTAGATAGTTGACCTCTTCCTTTAGGGGAACGACCGTGTTATTGATTCTGAGATCCGGAAGATTTAGTTTCCTTCTTTTTGTAAATGGTACAATTGTAGTTTTGCCGGGGTTAATTGATAACCCTTCAGCCCTACACCAGCTCCATGTGTCGTTTAGGGCTTTCTGCATTAAGTCACTTAGTGTGCCCTCATGAGTGCCCATTATTATTACGACCAGATCATCAGCGAATCCCAGGGTTTTGAAGCCTTTTGAGTTGAGAAGTTTAACTAAGTCATCAACTAGTATAGACCATAGTAGAGGAGATAGAACCCCTCCTTGTGGGCAGCCTTTTACAGCGTTGATACTTAGCTCCTCAGACCCTAAGTTGGCTTTAATCGTTATGACATATGTATAAACTTAAGTTAAATACAGGGTTTTTCATTTCGAACCGAAAACTTTGACAGCCCTGCGTTCGATAACCGCAGCTGTCATGTGTCGTTGCATTGTGTTAATATTTTAGTTTAGTGTTTGCCATTTATGAAAATGGACCGATTTAGCATCGCTCAACGTGTAAACATAGTGAAAATTCACTAAAAAAATTGTGAAAATTTTAGCACCACTTTTCGCGCACTAAGGAAGGATTTCGGACGTCACGGAAGGCTTGTTTTGTCAACAATTTCGGATTTATTGGCGAAATTCGAACGAACTGGTTCTGTACAAGATGTACAGAAGCCAATACGTAATCGCTCTGCTCGTTCGGTCGAAAATATTGCATAGGGCCATATTTCTTCGAAAAGGACGAAGGACAGACCGTTACCGTTAATTCTGAACGTTATGGCCGTATGATAACCGAATATTTCTGACCAGCGATCGAAGATATGGATGTGGAGGAAATGTGGTTTCAACAGGACGGCGCACAGTGTTGCGAGTAGTGACAAAAATGCCAAAATGCAATGTTACAACCACAAAAATCTGAGTATGAGGTTTTGTTGGAAATACTTCAATTAAGGGGGTGTTCCCGGGTAGAAGTTTGAAAAAATCGATTTTTTTTTTTGCGTTTTATTGTACCTTATACTATATACTATCACCCCCCAAAGTCGTTTTTCAATCCGCAAACTCAGTACCCACTTTTTTGCATGTTAATTGAAGTAATCTCAGCTCGCCGAAAACTGACTTTCATGTCGAAACTGATGTCATGTCGAAACTTTAAACGCGTTTTTCTCGAAACCGCATTTTTTGTACTGGCCGATAACTTTTCTCAGCAACTATGAGAGGTATCGACTTGAAATTTTGAGAAAATGTTCTAGATAGTTTTCATTGGATGCTAAACCAAAGTTTTCATCAAAAAATTATTGTTTTTTTTTTTCAAGCACTCTAAAGGTAAAAAAAGGTGGCAAAACTGGACAATTTTTTTTCATATGTCCGCCATTTTGTTTCTAATCAACATTTTGACTAAAACTGTGGTTTAGCATCCGCGGAATTTATTGCAGATTAATAATTGCATACCCATTTCTGTTTCAGATTACTGGTTCCCGAAATTTCTTATCGGCCAGCAGTGAAAACAAGGTCACATTGACCACTGAAAATTTGTACTTAGAAAATAAAATTGTTTGACACAAATATGAGTTGTGGTTCTCCAAATAATAAGGAACAACAAGCAAAAAACCAGAATATTGCATGTTGCCTTGTAGCTCCAAAATTTTTGAAAAACAGCCTAAAATCGGCATTCTAGACGGGAACACTCCCTTAAGAGAAATCCGAAGTTTTATGAAAAAATATTGGATAACATAGAAGTTATGAGCTCTTAAAGTACGCTCTTCCAGCGTTGAAAAAATTGTGTAATAATAATAATTAATTGACTGGCACGACAGCCCGCTTACGCGAGACTAAGGCCTAGCTTCCCGCAACTACCCGTGTTGTGCGTGTGAATTTGTACGCGGGTGGAAGGGACCTACAGTTTTATGCCGGTTCCGAACGGCAGGTTGGGAGCTCTTTCATAAGCAATTTTTACTCTCAGAGGTTTGCCATTTCCAGCTGAGAGGACAGCCACCGAAAGAGAAAACGAGTTTTCCCGTTATTTTTTAGGTGTTATTACAGGCAGTATTTGAACCTGAGGTTGCTGCCTGCGACTCGCGGTCCAACGCACTAACCAACTGAGCCACGGCGGCTGCCGTGTACAAACTGCAAATTTATGCTTTGACTTTGAGGTTGAATAATTCAAAATAAATTATAAGCAGGTCCCTAAAAGTTACTATTATTGTAAGTTTTATATAATTTAGGTTACCTCTGAGCAGTACCGTTATGATGAAAATTAAGTAAAGAAAACGAGTGAATACAAAGTGAGTTCAAATTTTAAAAGTGATTTAAAAAAACGTTAAATATCACTTTTGAAATTTTTTGGTATTTTGTTTATGCAAGTATCTACATTATGCTGTACAATTTTCAGCTGCGCATATTTGCGCAAATGCAAGTTATTGACATTTTTCGGTGAAGACTTGAGTTCAAATTTACCGTTTGGTTGAATGCCAATGCAATCGGTCAACTAATGCTCTGGTGCTAATGGAAAAATTTGTTGAAGATAGCTTCGGAAAATCAATTACGATTACTATTATACTCGAAATAGAGGGGTTAATAGAGTTTCGATAGTACACTTTGATTTTTTTCGTACAGAACCAAAAGTTGACAACCTTACTACTTCACTTGTATGGGAGGCGCCCTCTGGTGGTTAATTTTTTACATTTAATTAATTTTGTATTTTTGGCATTCAGAAATATTGACGATTGTTGAATAAATCATTCAAATCGGTTCAGTACTTTGCCAGATACGATGTTTAGTCGTTTACTTTACTACATTTACAAGTGTGGAGCCAGTTCCATGGAAAATTACTAGTTTTGTATGGCAGCCACCTTAGGAGTTGGATGCAGCGGTTAGGTGTGTATAGAAAAAATATTCGGAAGGGAAAATAAATGGAGGTCAGTCTTACATATGGTACGTCTGGGACCAACCTGAGAGCAGCGGGAGCTCACTTTTTAAAAACGATGATTTTGTATGGGAGCCTCATTAAAGGCTGGAGATAAGGGTAGGTATGTTGGAAAGAAATATTCAGGAAGAAAAATTAGTGGGGGTCAGTCCAAGATTTTAACACTCTAAGAGCAACTTCTGAGCAGCTGTAGAGCAAATTATCGAGATTTTATTTTCAATCACTTTTGAAAAAAGCGCATTTTATCTATATACACATTTATAAATAAATTTATATTAAAATACAAATATTTTGAATGCAGGTTTTATGAGCTAAGATAATTTTCATTGTTAATATGAAGTTTTTTCAAATCCGTTTGTATGGGAGGTGGTCGAAGTTTTGGTGCGATTTCACTGAAATTTTGCACAGTAAGTTCTTTACTCATGCAATAACTGCATACAAAATATCATTTATATACAACCACTCCTTATATTTTTGTCACTCCGCTATATGAACTCGCAACACTGTGCGGCGCTACATGCTACACAACACGACCGAACATGTCAGAATTGCGAACCAGGTTCGATGAACGCATAATTTTGCGTTTTGGTGATGCCAATTGGCCGTCAAGATCGTGCGATCTGAACCCTTTGGACTTTTTTTGTTTGGGGCTACGCGAAAGACCAAGTCTATGCAGACAATCCGCAGACTCTAGAGCAGTGCAGTTCTTGGCGTCTTACAGCCTGCTATATGTAAAAAAATCAAAAAAAATTACCTAAAAAGAATCGAGGTGTGCCAGGCTGCTCGTGGCGGTCATTTGAATGATGTCATATTCCATTACTAATGGCACAAACCAAATATTATTTTGATAATAAAGTTTCATCAAAATTCAAATTTTAATTAATTTTTTTTTTTATTTACTTTTACGGCTCATGATGAAAAACCCTATATATAGCAACAACGATATTCAAAGCTTTTGCATTCATAAAATAGAACAAGAACTAACTAATCTCCCATTGAAGATTCCCTTTATTAAACTCCCTTTATCCCTTTATTCCTTTTATTAAACTCCCTTTTTAATTTTGCATAAAATGTCAAAATAAAAGCCAAAAACAGTTCACAAGTGCAATGTTGTGCATCAACTTTCGCCACTTCAATGGCCCACAAAATGATGCTTGATAAGGGAATTTAAAAAATCACACTTACCATAAAAGCAACAATAAAGATTTCAGCTTGTTAGCACGAAAAATTGGTTAATAAATGTGGCAGTAATGAGGCAACACCGTTCATAATAACCGCGCACCAAGTTGACTTTGACTTGACCTGAATGGAGTTCAGTGCAACTGACGTGCGCGCCGTTACGTATACGCCATGTAGTGCGCTCGTTGTTCGCTTTGTGCACTTAATTAAATGCCTTCGCTTTTGACTGGCGCAAAGTCGGCGCACTCAAAAGCAACAACGATGGCAGCAAATAATAAATCTGCCATAACACCCAGCAGCCAAACGGAGGCGCAAAGGCGGCCAAGAAGGCAGCCGAGAAGTAAACGCAACAATTTATGCAGTTGTTTCGGTGGCTGTGGTGGTGGGCCGCTGTTGTTGTTCGGGCTAAAAAGTTTACCGAAAAATTTACGGTCGCTTGGTTGGCTTTTGATGTTGTCGTTAAGCGCGAGGGGCGGGGGCAGAGAAGGAAAGGCGTGTAGTGTATAAAGTAAGAGTTATGTCGTGAAGGCAATGAATGAATGCCTTATTGTGCGCTCAAAAGACAATACAGAAGTTTTATGTGCTGTGTTGGCTGGTTTGTTAGTTGGTTGTATACTTCGGGTCGCTACACTATGGAAGTAAATATTAACTATTTATGGAATTAACTCAATTATATGGTAGCATGTTGCTCTGGAATGTTGTCGTAGAATGTAACCTTAAAGTGTTTGCATTGAAGCAGTGGCAACATGCTTTGGGTTAAGGAAAATTTAACAGTGAAAAGATTGGTTTTAGTAGGTCCAAATGCTAAGCTTGCATCTTACTTACTTACTGCAGTCTTGAGGAAGACAGGCAATGGGCAATAATTTTTTGTTCTCATTATATGCCAAACAATTTCTAATAGTTTATTAGTTTCAACTCTCTGGAAGAGTTAACAATATAGAAAAACCTAAAGAAAAAAATAAATAAAAATAAATTAAATTTTTTCGGGAAGTGTTCATCAAAAGTGCAAACAGCACTTAATGACTTTCACCAAATTGCATACAAAAAATAAATTCCACTTCAATGTGCAATATTGCACAGCATGTGGCAATGTGTCCATAAACTAACGTTGCTGGTGCGCTGGTAGCAACTTTTTGCTTCTGTCTCATGGACAGAGTTGCGTGTACGAACGCTAAGCACGCACAGCTGATAAAACTTCAGCGAGCGTTTCAATCGGCGCTTAAATCAGGCAACAATTGTCTTCAAATTTGCACTCGACAAACAAGAGCAGTAGCAGCAGTAACAACAACAACAAACATAAGGATCAACAACTGAACGAACGACAACAGTTTGGACAGTTTTAGATTTTCACAATATTTGGCAATGCCAGCAACGCAAAACACATGCAAGCAACAATAACAACAACAACAAAAACTACAAATACAACAATCACAACAACAACAACGACAGTAGTAAGACGCACACAAACACAAAATGTGAAATGATGTACACCAACCGACAACAGCCCACACAGCTCTAACTCAAACAGTAACAACAACAACAACAATAACAACAACAATGAATCTTAAAAAGCATGTAGCAAGTTTGCGCCAATTGCTGAAGTGGCCGAAAATGTTGCAGGAAATGCGGCGCACGAGAACGCCGACAGTGCGAGGCGAACAACAGAAAAGTGCGGAATGCGGAGTGCAGCGTCCGGCAGCGTCAGTTTTATGTTTTAGTTAAGTTGCTTTGCGATTTTTTTTTTGTTTTATGACGACAACGCGGCAATGCTTGGACTATGTGTGCATTTATGTGTGTGTGTGTGTGTGTGTGGCGAGGAGCACTAAAAGATTTCAACATGAAATACGAAACTATTTTCACACTTAACCGTTTTCAGTGTAACGAACAATTCACATCTTTTACATCGTCCATTTTTTTTGGCAGTTTTTCATTGTTTTTGTTTTTATTTATTTTTTTGTTTTTTCATGAGTTCACTGCATAACGGCTGGTGTTAAGAGTTGGAAGGAAGTCGCACACACACACACACACAAACACTCACGCAAAAGAGACACACAACACTTTGGCACGTGCTCTCAACTGCTCAGCGACAGCAGCGGCCGACAGTGGGCGTTGCCAGCTGCAGCAACATCTACGCAGCCAACTTTAAGTGTGCTGCTGCCCGCACAAATCGTCGCTGCGTTGCTGCTGTGCTGTGTTGTGCTGCTTTTAGAGATGCCACCACCACAGACCAACGAAACATTGTTGTTTGTTTTAGTTGTTGTTGTTCTTTTTATTGTTGGAGTTTTCGCGTTCTACTGTTTTTGGTTATTTTCCCAACTATTTGTAACTATTTTAGCTGTTCATATTTGTTGTTGTTGTTTATATTTCCTCTAACGCTCTTTAAGTTTCTCTTGTTAGTGTTGTTGTTGTTGGAAATAGTTGTTGGTACAGTTGTTGTATTTGTTGTTACTTTTTGTTCGTATAGCGATTGTTGTGTTAGATTGGTGTTGTTATATTTGTTGTTGTTGTAGTGGTAGTTTATTTAAGTAGCAATTGTTGCAGTTGTTGTTGCTATAGATGTTGCTTGTTGTTGTTAAAGTAGTTTTTGTGGAAAGGTGTAACTGTAGAAATGATTGCTGTTGTTGTTGTGGTAGTTGTTGTAGTATTCGTTGTTACCGTTGTCATTGTTGTAGTTGTCGTTAGTTGCGATGTTGCGTTTTCATATTTGTTGTTGTTGTAGTTGTCTTTAGTTGATGTTGCGTTTTCATATTTGTTGTTGTTGTAGTTGTCTTTAGTTGATGTTGCGTTTTCATATTTGTTGTTGTTGTAGTTTTCGTTAGTTGGTGTTGCGTTTTCATATTTGTTCTTGTTGTTGTAGTTGTCTTTGGTTGATGTTGCGTTTTCATATTTGTTGTTTTTGTAATAGGAGTTGTAGTTATTGCTGTTGTTGTTGTAGTTGTAGTTGTCCGGCCATTCATTTTTGCCAGTCTTTGAACCAATCTGAGGACCAATACGAGAATCAATCTTTTCAATCTGCGCAGCACGTAACGAGTCGACAAAGCATTTTGTTTCTATCCTCTCAATCAGTGAATATCTCTGTCTAACTTAATATCAACGGTTCCTCAAACCCCAGAAGTATCTAATTTAAGGCATAAGCCACATCCACGCGTTACCTAGTTTGGGTTTGGCTCATTGCTTTAACTTTTTCAAGCCAAGTCCTAATTGAACAGCATTATGGTCATCTGTTCTTGTCCAGGACTCGCGAGGTCTACTGGTCGAACTTCCTCTGCCAGCTAGTTTGTTCTACTCCATGGCATTCTATGCAATGCTGAGGTCTTTTTTGTGTGCCTGAGCTATCCAGTTCATTTACTGCTTTCTTTGCCATGCTGACGTTTTCATTGCAAAGAATGTCTTAACTATCTTTATGCCTTTGCTGCCTCCATATCTAGTTGCTGCATTTCGGCTTTCTTTCTTTCGCTTTCTCCTCATATAAGATTGTCCATATTTTCAAAACTTTTGCCACAATTTTTTTTTTAAAAAGTAGTCTAAGTGGTGGAGAGAATAAAGAGTTCTGGTAACTTTGATGTGGGTGTGAAAACATGTCAGTACGAAACAAACTGAGCTGACCGATGGTCTAAGAAGGTCTAAGAACATGGTTTAAGAGTCTTTTATAAAACTGAACCAAGAATTGGAGGAGGCAATTCAACAAAGCTTACAAGTGCCAATTGTCATCGAGGACAGAACAGTTCTTAGATGAGGAAAAGATAAAAGGGATAAGAAGGAGGTTGGTCCACCATCCGTGGTTCGTTTATGTAAATCTCCGAAAAGGGAGTGATTTTTAGTCGATAACCATCAGACAGGCTAGTGAACACAAGTCCACCAGTTTTTATGAATATTTTACAAACAAAAGGGTCAGTGGAAAGGATTCGGAATCGACAGATCAGGGACAATGGGTGCCAGTTCTTTGGCTCCTAAATTAGAATCAGAAGGAGAAGGACGAAAGATTTCAGTTCTTTGATTCTTAGATGTCATTGTCTTAGTTGCTACGTAGGCTGCAGTTGTTTGATGCTAAGACGTCTTGGCTCCTTGGTTGCGGAAAAGGACTTTATTAATATTTAAATTAACTTAATTAACCGTAGATTAGTTAGTGTATTATTGACAATAAGTACGGTAATATTAAAAACTTAAAAATAAACATAGACTTTAAAAACACTGTCAAGTGTTGCCAGCCCTTTAAAGCAACAAATGTACAGTGCATTCAACGTTTTTTCTATGTTGCGTTGCTATTTGGAGCAATTTTCACTTTGTCTTGTCTACGGTTCTTTTTGTTTACTTATTTACGTTTAATATTCTGCGAAACTTTTTCTTTGTATCATTGGCTATTTTTCTTTCTGTGTTTGTTGCTGTCTTTTTATTAGCATTATTTTTGTCTTTTACCTTTTTTTCTTTTGTTTTTATGGTTTTTTTTTCTGTTCTCGCAATCACAGAGATTTTTATCGTTTATGCCTTTTTCAAGCTTTTGCGTTGCCACTTGTGTCAATGTCGGTAAGTTGTTTGTTTGCTTTTAGCAGTTTTTTGTTGTATTGGGTCAATGGCTGTCATTGTTGTTGTTGCTCTGGTTACGCGCCAATTTCACTGCCGCTTTTATTTACCAATCGTTGTTGCTGTTTGTTTTTACTTAAATCCATACTCGAGTCGAGTGTAGTGTCAGACGCACTCACACATACTCACACTCACACATACTTATGTATTTTTACAATTATTAGCTGTGGCCTCGAATGTTTGGTAAATGACACTTGTTGACCTTGTTAGCCACTACAGTTGTTGTTGCCACTGCATGACTTGGCCTCAAGTGCATCAGAACTTGAGTGCAGTGCGTTGTTGTTCGGTGTAGTGCAACCATGTGAGTTCAGTTATTGTTACAATAATACGGGCATCCATATTGGTTGTAGCCACAACCTGGGATGTGTCCTTGCAATAGAGATTTTTTTTAGTTCTCTTTTTCTAAGCTGCATTTAGTTTGCTACTAATTTAATTAATAATTTCTTATAACAATTTATTCAAAGCCGCATTGGAATATGCAAATCTCAAGCTCTGATCAGCGCAAATGCCGCTTTGCTTGCTTATTTAAGTTGCAACTTGAACGAATTGCAATTTGTGGCATTTGATGAAAAAACAAGTAAATATATAAATAAATAAGCCAGGCACATTACTCTTCCAACTGACAGCGCTGTCAGTAGCTGTGCAACTTAAAGTTACGATTACTTGATCTTGCACTATTAAAATCACACATGCCACTACTTCACACAGACAAACACACATGGCCCCACAGCTGAAGACACAAATAGACAAAAGCATGCAAGCGGAATTGTTAAAGTCGCCGCAGCAAAACCTCAACTCAAACTGTCACATAGTTGGGCCGACAGGCGACAGCTGGGCGATGCGTCAGCAACAGCAACAGCGACAGCGGAACGGGCATGAATATTCCTTGAGCGCAGGGATTACGGTAATTGCCTAATGAGCAGAGCGTTCGTTCGTTGCTGCGAATACACTGACAACCTCGCACAGTCACATACGTTGGAAATCTGTAGCAAAAACAACAATAAACGCACTGTCCCAACATCAACAGCAGCAGCATTCGCTGAAGCAGCATTCAACGCCACAGTGACAGCCAACAATGACAGCTGTTGGTGATTATTATTATTATGCAAGTTTCCTAGTTGTTGTTGTTGTTATTGTAATGCGGCTGGCACTTGTTGTTATTGTTTATGATGTAGTAGCAGTTGTTGTTGTTGTTATTACTGATATGGTTGTTGGTGTTGTGGCTGTCGCAGTTGGCTGCCTGTAAACATGACCAAAATAGGATTTACGATCCACAAACAGGAATATTCAATAAGCACATTTTGAGTCCTTTCAAGGACATTCGTAAAACTACTCACGCGTTATGCATGTGGCGACGCATGTAGTCGTAGAAATACGTATGTCTGCATGTGTATGTTATGTATAGAGAACATCCACACAAATGAAAAGCCCAGCGAGAAAATTATAACACAAAAGGGGAGAATACAAAAAACTGCGTAGCGTCTTGGCTGCGCTATTTCACAACCTTGGCAGCATACGGAAACGCAATGGCATTTGGACAAAAGCGAGGGAGGTGATTGACACTTTCGACCCATATAAAGCCCCCTCCGGGTCCTGTTGGTGTCATTCCTGCGTTGCTACAATGCACAGTGATTCGACTCCATACAACCGCAGGACAAAATTAGAAGGTATGGTCCGTTCTTCATAGAATTTGGTATACTAGTTAATCATGATCTGCTGAATTGAAATCTTCATTTTGTGTTTCTTAAACTTTTGTAGTTTGGCAGTGGCTGAGACTTAAATTTGCAATTTTCGTTATTTTTGGTGAGCTATAGCAACGAGTGTGTGGCCTAGATTTTTCAGATTTTACATTTAATCGGTAACGTCAACATTGATAATTGTAAAGAGTAACAGAAATTGTCTTAGGACACTTTAGTTTTGCTATAAAAACGATAATAATAGACGTATGTTTTGCTTTTTTGCAGTTTTCTCAACTTTTCATGCTGATTGCATACTTTTAGGGATGAAAAAAGTAATATTTTTCGGAAAATAGGTGTTTAGACCACTTTTCAAATTGCATTATTTTCTTAGATTGGAAGATATCGGAGGATGTAATTGCATTTTTCGACAAAGAAAGAATGCTTGTTAAAATAAAACAAAATCCAGGAACATACTTTCTCATCCTTTTTAGAAATTTTCCTCTAAATTTTGCGAATTTTCAGATTTTTAATTTAGAAAAATATTTTGAATTAAAAGTGAAGTAAAAACCTCAACTTTGCAAATTTTGAGAATACATTAAAAGCAAAAATGGCCACATCATTTATTAATCTATATTGAAAGTTTTAGCAACTTCTTTGTAACCATCTAGTTTTACAATTTTTTTTACTCAATAGACTAAAAAACAGAAAATATCTGTTTACATTTTTTTGTGAAAAAAGTTTCAACTTTGAGCCGCTTTTGCACAGAAACTCATTAATTTTTTGCACCGATTTTTTGGGGTTTTCTTTGTTGGAGTTTTACCTTTCAAATGACATCAAAATCGTTAAATTCTGAGACAATAAATTTTTAGAATTTTGTCTATGGAACGAATTACTGTGCAATGGTCCAAGAAAGCAGTACTCAAAGTGTGAATTTGTGAGAATCTTTCGTGAATCTCTTCAGCAAGGATATGTTGCACGTTAAGATTCCTAGAGCGGGAAAGTCGAACCACATAACTGCTAAAGACCAATCAGCCATTCATTTTTCTTTCTGAAGACTCTAGACAGGCTGGTAGACGTGTATGTGTGAGGAGTTTCCAGAGTGCAGTAGACTCTATGAGGCGCAACAAAGGTAAATCTGTCCTACACGAAGTTGTTCAGACGGTTGAAAAATCGCTGCACGCTAAGAAGTTATTGTTAGCCGCATTTCTCGATATCAGGGGTCCTTTTAATGTAATTTTGGAGGTTATAACTAATGCACTCAGATAATTCGAAGTAGACTCAAAGATGCTGAACTGGAATGGCAGATAGCAAGAAATTGGGGTCGTCTAGCCCATTATCAAAGCGGATAACTCTAAGCTATTTTCGATATCTACCCTGTACATGAACATAGATAGGTTGACAAGGACATTGACATTGACAAGGACATTGAGTCACTATGGCGTAGTAGCACTGATTGCAGCATCTACCATGCACTATGGGCCTAGCTGTCCCTGAAAAAAAAACCCATTTGTACTGTTCCTTAGTCGAGTCTCCAAATGGCAGCTCATCGGATTCATTGCCGGACACTGCGTTACTGAGTCCATGCCTATCAAATGGCGCCTCTTGTCCAGTGATGATTTAAGAAACTGTGGAAATGACGAAGAGGTAGAAAAGATAAAACACTTGCTTGGCCACAGTCCGGCTCTGTAGGAATGCCGAGAGTAACACCCTGAGGTCAAAATTCCTGAAGGAACTGGCTATTGCGATGAAGTCTCGGTTCTGCTTTCCTTCACTAAGAGTTCGAACTGGTTTGCCACAGATTGAGACTGTTGATTAGCTTCAGATGCAAGCAAGATGGAATTCACAATTAGCCATTTTGGACTTCGCATTAAGGTACGGTTTCCCACCTAATCTAACCTAAATTTGAATTCGAACCCAAACCCAAATTAAATTGAATTCCTTGAAATTTGAATTGAATTCCTTGCAAGTTACTTTGCCTTGCAAATAGCTTGAAGGTCGGACAGAGAGAAAACCAAACGAATAGGGAGGTAAACAACTGTTCTTTGAACAACTGATGAAACGAAAGTGGTGATGAAAGAAGAAGAAAGATGATGAAATTTAGTTGTACAGATTGTTGAATAGTCGGCCAGAAAAAAAATCAAACTATTATGAAGACAAACAACTGTTTCGTGAACAACTTATGAAGTGGAAAAATATAACTAGATCCTTACTTCCAAAGTGATTGACTTTTATAAATTGAATTTTACTCCGTACATGAGACAAACAGTTTGCTTTTGCTCAACATTTCCTACAGGGCATTGTGTCACAGTTGAAACACGGCTGTGCCTTCGTGTGTGCGTATTTGTGTGTGAAAATTCGTATGCAAAATCGACTCTTCAAGCCTCTGCGTGCACATAAATTAAGTTTTAACAAATTCAGCACTGAAAGCAACAACAACAATAACCTCAACTACTACATATAATAACAACAAATACATGTAAATTCTAAGCAACTGACAAATAATTCAACTACAAAATCTGATGATGCAGAATCGACATGACAGCGACAACGGCAGCAACAGCAATAATAGCAACAACAACAACAAAATTTGAGGCACAGGCAATCGAGGCGGCTGGGTGCTGTCAAAAGTGAGTGTTTGTCTTTTTGTGTGTGTATCAGAGGCGCAGGCAAGAGGGGGTTCGGGGGCTCAAAGCACCCCAAATGTCTGTTTGTTAAAAACTTTTTGGGTAGCAAATATGGTTGTAAATGGTATTTGTTTCAAAATTTATGTATGAAGTCACTCACTACTAGTGTCCGACCGAAACCACTTTTTTGGGCCGAAACCGAAACCGAAACCGAATATTCGGTTTTTTTTTAATATTCGGCCGAAACCGAAACCGAAACCGAAACTTTCTAGTTGAAATAAAAATTACCATATCAAGCACTTTTTTCAACAAACGAAGTTTACATTAAGTAAATAAAGAACAAACAAACAAACATAGCATAAATAAATAAATACTTATTAATAAAAACAATATATTCATTTTTTAAAAACGTAAACAAGAAGAAATCACCCTTTCGTACCTTACTCGATAATATTCAAAATGAAATAATTTAATATTATATGCTAAAAAAAGAAGTTTGTTTACATTGCTGGCATCTAAATTACTCCTCCTTTTACTATATATCTGCTACACAATAAAATGTAAAAAATATTCTAGAAAGTTTCGGTTTCGGCTATTCGGCCATTTTTTGGCCGAAACTGAAACCGAAACCGAAACCATTTATTTGGGCCGAAACCGAAACCGAAACCGAATATTCGGTCGGACACTACTCACTACCAAAATGAAATCCTGTGTGCGCCACTGCCGTCTATGCACAATTTAAATTCGGTCTCGTTGAATTCCTTGCTGGCCATTCAAGGAATTCGTTCGACAAAGTGCAAAACACGAGAAGGGCGAAGACGAGGAAGCAATCTGCTAGTATGACACAAGTTGGTTGGCGGTCGATTGTAAGTAGTTGAAAGTTTTTGTTGAACGAACCAGTGAAGAGTGACTTGCGTGCGATTTTAAGCACTTGACTTGAGTGGTCGCTAACGAAGTTTTGTATTTGTAATGGGGTAGCCGGAAGACATGAAGGCACACACACACACAAGAAAAGGGGTAAGCGGGAGAAAAAGTACTTTAAGTTAGAATTTTCAACATTTTATTGAAAAACACTTGAAAGAAATTATTTGTAAGTCGTTTCTTATTCACTGATTCAGATCGATTGGTTATGTGTAGTGTCCGACCGAATATTCGGTTTCGGTGCAAATAAATGGTTTCGGCTTCGGTTTCGGTCCAAATAAGTGGTTTCGGCTTCGGTTTCAGTTTTGGCCAAAAAAAGCCCGAACGGTCGAAACCGAAACTTTCTAGAATATTTTTTACATTTTATTGTGTAGCGAGTAAACAGCTGTTTTGTGCAGCCGAGCAGATATATAGTGAAAGGATGAGAAGGAGAATTTGTATGCCACCAATGTATATAAACTTCTTTTTTTTAATATAATATAATTTTGAATTATTTAATTTTTAATATTAGCGTAAGGTACGAAAGGGTGATTTTTTAATGTTTATGTTTTTAAAAAATCAATAAATTGTTTTTATTAATAAGTTTTTATTTATTTATGTTTTTTTTTTGTTTTTTTTTTGGTGAAAAATTGTGATTTTGATGCTTGATGTGGTGATTTTTATTTCAACTAGAAAGTTTCGGTTTCGGCCGAATATAAAAAAAACCGAAATTCGGTTTCGGTTTCGGCTCAAAAAAGTAGTTTCGGTTGGACAGATAAGCATACGTTTTTGTTTTCCTTTACCTTAAATTTTTATTTTGTTTAAATTGTTTAACTTATTCAATTGAAATATAAAATCCTACAAATTCTTGAATTGCTATAAACTTTGTTTTAGGTCATAATAATTCATTTAACTGTCGTAAATAATGGCAAATATTCAATTCGAATGTTGCATTTTCATGCAAACTTATTGAAAATTCTTATCCGATTGCGACTGAAAACATTTGCATATTAGACTCTAAATACTTGAAAATGTATACACATCCATACGTACCTAAACACATCTACATATAAATACAGTTTCATATAAATTGCAGCAACTGCTTTGATTTTGCATTTATTTTTGTAACCATTGAAACCTTTCAAGTTTCCAATTGTTTTAATTAAAAACGTATCACTGTTAAGGATTGCTGCTGCCATAATGGTGAACAATGTCGAGTTTATCATATTAAATGAAAATCAATCAGAAGATTTTCCAGAAAATCTGCCAGTCAAAACAACGAGCAGCTGAATTCAATTAGACACACACACACACAAAGAAACGCACACAAGCAAACCTACAGATAGACAAACACAGAGAAAAAGGCAGAGCAGCAGCGTGGGCAACACTTTGAGCCAACACTGGCAACCACTGTTCGTAGTGTTAGCTCGAAAAGTGGCTAAACGGAAGCTGAATTAAGCATCACACAGACAGCCGCACGCAGCAGCCGAGTCAGAGCAGTGAGCAGACAAGTTTTATTTGCAAGACAATTTGCAAGACGAATTACAAATTTATAAACTGTGCACACTGCTCGACGGCAGTTTGGTGCAGTTGAATTGAGTCGAATTCAGTGCAGTTGATTGGAAGTCTGTGTGAATGTGTGCGAGTGTGT
Organism: Melieria crassipennis; assembly: GCA_963668005.1. NCBI lineage: Eukaryota > Metazoa > Arthropoda > Insecta > Diptera > Ulidiidae > Melieria > Melieria crassipennis. Next base: position 95,800,351 of record OY764963.1, on the reverse strand, counting down.
GCGATTGTGCTGAGAAGAAAGAGGCACTACACAAATTGCATCAAGTCTTAAGTGAGCAAAGGCAGCTTTGTTGTTGAAACAGGCGAAACGCACTGAAAAGTCGCACCATGCAATATTAATTGACAAGCGGAAACGAATAGGCAACACAAAGTGTGAACGGGTGGACAGGACTGCAGCAAAAATTGTTCAATTGTTGGCCTGTCAGAGTGTCAGGCAAATTGCTAATTGTTTTACGCCTAAATGCACTGATTTGTGCAGCAAACAGCTGAAGCGTGGTCGAGCGAACTTAAAGAAAGCAACACAATTTGTTGATACGGTAGAATGAATGAACAGGAAATGTATGCAAATTGTGTTGCAGTCAAGTGATTTGAAGAGTGTTCTGAAAAATTTCAATTATTTGTAAAATTTTATTATCTAATTAAGTTTTTCACGGGCAGCCGCCGTGGCTCAGTTGGTTAGTGCGTTGGACCGCGAGTCGCAGGCAGCAACCTCAGGTTCAAATACTGCCTGTAACAACACCTAAAAAAAATAACGGGAAAAACTCGTTTTCTCTTTCGGTGGCTGTCCTCTCAGCTGGAAATGGCAAACCTCTGAGAGTAAAAATTGCTTATGAAAAAGCTCCCAACCTGCCGTTCGGAACCGGCATTAAACTGTAGGTCCCTCCAACCCGTGTACAAAATTCACACGCACAACACGGGTAGTTGCGGGAAGCTAGGCCTTAGTCTCGCGTAAGCGGGCTGTCGTGCCAGTCAATTATTAAAAAATTATTAATTAAGTTTTTAGTTCTATTAGATTTGATTGAGTAAAACAATGGCAGGTTGTTGAGCAAAATATTTGAAGTATTTAAAACAAATACAGGTTTTGTTTAAGAAGGTAAGTGAGATTGAGTTAGAGCACTTTTCATTGCCAATTAGGAAGTTCTTCAAGAGACGCATATGAGGACGGTTTGATAGCATGCTACGTGAAAGGGAAGACTTCGACAAGCCTAAGAATTAACCCATGAAAACGAGGTTCAAAGTACTTTTGAGGGTACTTGGCTTTTTCTAGAAGAACAAAAGCTGTGTTGATTTTGTGTTCATGTTGAGTCAATGGGCTAAGTCTACCCAAACTATATGCTCCCTGAAAAGATACTCTCGGGAACCCTTCCTCTTCAATACAGTGATTAGAGTGGGGTTATAACAATCAATATTGGATACTATTATAAGTTCGGTACACAGGATTTTAGTTCAAGGATCACAGGATTTCAAATAGAAATCTTGAGGTTTTTAAGACCAAAAACATTCCTAGATGTGATGTTATGTTATGTGCTTTGATTTTATTTGATTTGTTTTGATTTGATTTGATTTGATTTGATTTGATTTGATTTGATTTGATTTGATTTGATTTGATGTGATGTGATGTGATGTGATGTGATGTGATGTGATGTGATGTGATGTGATGTGATGTGATGTGATGTGATGTGATGTGATGTGATGTGATGTGATGTGATGTGATGTGATGTGATGTGATGTGATGTGATGTGATGTGATGTGATGTGATGTGATGTGATGTGATGTGATGTGATGTGATGTGATGTGATGTGATGTGATGTGATGTGATGTGATGTGATGTGATGTGATGTGATGTGATGTGATGTGATGTGATGTGATGTGATGTGATGTGATGTGATGTGATGTGATGTGATGTGATGTGATGTGATGTGATGTGATGTGATGTGATGTGATGTGATGTGATGTGATGTGATGTGATGTGATGTGATATGATGTGATGTGATGTGATGTGATGTGATGTGATGTGATGTGATGTGATGTGATGTGATGTGATGTGATGTGATGTGATGTGATGTGATGTGACGTGATGTGATGTGATGTGATGTCATGTGATGTGATGTGATGTGATGTGATGTGATGTGATGTGATGTGATGTGATGTGATGTGATGTGATGTGATGTGATGTGATGTGATGTGATGTGATGTGATGTGATGTGATGTGATGTGATGTGATGTGATGTGATGTGATGTGATGTGATGTGATGTGATGTGATGTGATGTGATGTGATGTGATGTGATGTGATGTGATGTGATGTGATGTGATGTGATGTGATATGATGTGATGTGATGTGATGTGATGTGATGTGATGTGATGTGATGTGATGTGATGTGATGTGATGTGATGTGATGTGATGTGATGTGATGTGATGTGATGTGATGTGATGTGATGTGATGTGATGTGATGTGATGTGATGTGATGTGATGTGATGTGATGTGATGTGATGTGATGTGATGTGATGTGATGTGATGTGATGTGATGTGATGTGATGTGATGTGATGTGATGTGATGTGATGTGATGTGATGTGATGTGATGTGATGTGATGTGATGTGATGTGATATGATGTGATGTGATGTGATGTGATGTCATGTGATGTCATGTCATGTGATGTCATGTCATGTCATGTGATTTGATTTGATTTGATGTGATGTGATGTGATATGGTGTGATGTGATGTGATGTGATGTGATGTGATGTGATGTGATGTGATATGGTGTGATGTGATGTGATGTGATGTGATGTGATGTGATGTGATGTGATGTGATGTGATGTGATGTGATGTGATGTGATGTGATGTGATGTGATGTGATGTGATGTGATGTGATGTGATGTGATGTGATGTGATGTGATGTGATGTGGTGAGATGTGGTGTGATGTGATGTAATGTGATTAGATGTGATGTGGTTAGATGTGATGTGATGTGATGTGATTAGATGTGATGTGATGTGATGTTTTTTTGTTAAGTTTCGAACATTTGCAGAGAATGTAGAATGAAGTTTAAAGTTTCCAGTTGCTTGTTGGTGATTTTGTCTCTTGGTCAATCTGAAGAAATCTTTTTTCTGCTGATTTTGGAGCGATCTTTGAAGCTTTCAGATGGTTTGTGGTGAGATTGCTACATTGATGTCTCTCCAATATTGAGACATTTTTTCTGCTGAGTTTGAGACATTCACAGAGAACGTGGAACCAAGCTTGAAGCTTCTGAAGGTTGATGGTCGTATAATATTTTCACCAATCTAAATAAATGATTTTCTGCTGATTTCAGGACAGTAGCAACGTTTGAAGCTCCCAAATGGTTGATGGTGTATATTAAAATATTCAGCAACAGCCTTTCCAATATAGAAAATATTGTTGAATTTACAATATTTGCAGAGTACGTGGAACGACGTTTGAAGCTTCCACATAGTTGATGATGATTTTGTCTCTTGGCCAATCAGAAGAAATAATTTTCTGCTGGTTGAAGGATATTCGCAGAGAACGGTGAGCGATCTTTGAAGCTTCCAGATAGTCGAGGCTGATAATGTCTCCAGGCCAGTCTAAAGAAATCTTTGCAGAGAACGTGGAGCTAAGTTTGAAGCTTCCAGAAGGTTGATGGTCTTATTTTCACCAATCTGGATTATTCTTTTTCTGTTGAGTTTAAAATATTCCTAGAGAACTTGGAATGCCGTTTAAAGCTTCTATATAGTTGATAGTGATAGTGTTGCCTGACCAATTTAAAGGAATCATTTTCTGCTGATTGAAGGATATTCGCAGGAATGTGAAACGAAGGTTTTTTGTGTGCTCATTCTGAACAGATGCCCAGTTAGATACCCACTGAGAAGGCAAAGGTCCTCTTGATTTAGCGTAAGAATTTTGCAGGATACACCTCTGTCTGGGACCAGAAAATGTGTTGTTTTTGATCCAAAGCAATTCTATTGTATTGCACTTATTTAGTTTATTTAATAGACTGCGGCGGTTCTTTGTAAGATTCTCCACAATTTTGTAAGAATCTTTGTCCTTCATGTCCTTTCTGTATTATATCGCCGGCCAGCTTGTGTTGTTTCTTTGGCCTTTTTCTTAAGTTAAGCTGCGAACTGCCCTCTATTAAATAAGATTCATCGAACACCTAAGACCTTGCGCATTTATCATAAAAATCCTAGTGCCACCAAGTCCTTATTGAGCTAGAAATCTGTATTAATCTTTAGCCTAATATTTAATCCTAAGAGGTATGCAGGTTATGTTCTCAAGACAACATTTTCTTTCTTTGCTAAGAATTAGAGTCTACTGAAAAGATCATAACAGTCACTCTGCCACTCAAACTGTGGTTCCTTCGTTTGGATTTTGATGTTCTTATCTATTTTCCTTAAAAATTTAACACTAAAAAGTTAACTCAATAGTGTTCATAAACGTTCCAGCTACAAATTCCAATTTTTTGAATCAAACATTCGAACCTTGTTTCTAAATCTCACAAAATTAACAACAATTTAAACTAAACCACTCAATCAATTTTCAAAATATTCAAGTTTAATATTTAACTTTTTAATCCACTTTGTGTTGCGTAATGAAATATAACTTTGCCATAAATGTGTGCAGTATTTTCATATGAAAAAAGCGCGTAAAAATTGTGAAGTGAAAAATTTTGTACAAATACTGGCATATGAAAAAATAACAAAAATCCAATAAATAACAAATAAAAATTTACATTTTGCTGGAATTGATTGCAGCATAGTAGAAAAACTCACAAACAATAAACAGCATTAAACAAAAAACCTACAAACAAAAAACCGAAAACACCGAAAAAACTAACAAACAAGCCATAAACAATTCACAAAAGGCTTTAAAATAAATTACTTAAATAAAATAAAACAAAAGGATTAACTCAAACACAAAACTGATATAAATACGCTACAATAGAGACACATACATTCATACACACATACATATGTACTTATGTAAATTCGCATGTGTGGGTACAGACAACAACAAAGCACATACAAAGCGAAACGATGTTACGTGCGGTAAACTAAGCAAAAATTACAGCCGAAACGTAAAGCAATACATACAAACATACTCGTATGCACAAATACAGCTGCATTACACACACACACGTACACATGTCGGTTGCCATAAACTTAACCCTGAACAGTGTATGGAGCAAACGCCAAATGGCGTCGAATACAAATACACATACACCAAGGAAAATAATCAAAAAGCATACAAAAACGAAAGAAAAATAAAACGGAATAACGAGTAGAAGGCAAAAGCAAAGCAAAACGCAGCGACCAAGCAAACGAGTACGTAAAGTATATGAACTAGAAATGCAAACATACACTCACACATGCACAACAAATATACACGCACGCAACAACAAATATATTTGTACAAAAATAATTTTGTATGTTTTGTGTGTTCGTGTGTGTGTGTGCGTTGTGGGCTAATGCCTTCAGTGTGTTTGTGCAGTTGTGTGGAATTAGTTTGGCAGCAAGATGGAGATAAGTACAGTGAAATATGGCATTGTACTTGATGCGGCCGGCATTAAGGTGACCATGTGCGTGTATTGAATAAAGTTTGTGCAGTTAATAACGTCACGCAAGAATGCGGTTGTGTTACTCGCAAAACTTTTGCTCATCGTACCACGAAAGCTATGTTTGGTCGGATTAGGAAAATATTTGACAAACAAACGAGGGTGGTCTGAAAAGTTTCTGAGCTAGCAAGGATACAAAACATTCTTGCTTCAAATTGAATTGTATGTTTCAACAAAATCTCCTTGTAAGCCTACACACTTCTCTCAGCAACATTTCTCATCTCTTTAACCAGTTAAAACGGCACGTTGGAAATGCAAATATCAAAAAGTTGTGCAAAACTTTCTTTTAATACACAAAGTGGCTTATTCGGTCCACCACATAGCATGGAAGAAAGAAGAAAGAAAGGTTCGAAATTTGTTTTTCTGTTTGTTTTAACACCAACAAACAGCAACCATATCAACCACATCAAATCAATCAATCAATTAAGTTTCTTTCCCTGCTAACTTATTTAACGGTTAATTGAAGTTCTCAAATATTTAGCATTAAAATTTATTTGTGGAAACACATGTTTTGAGTTCATTTTCAACGCTTTAAAAATTTAATGGCTAAATAAATTGATGAACTAAATATTTGATCAAGATTGGGTCAAATATTTGACCAAGAGATTAGGATTTTCAACGCTTAAAAACTTTTAAACTAAATAGTTGATCAACTAAATATTTGGTCAAATATTTGACCAAAAGATTAGGCCAAATATTTGAAATATATTTGGCTTAATATAACACATTCTTGTTCAGATATTTGACATAATCTTTTGACCAACTCAATATTTGACCAAGCGTAAGTCAAATATTTGATCAAACCTAGGTCAATTTTTTTTACATACACCTTTTCTAAAAATAATATCTCAAAACTTTGACATTTTTTTGGTGAGATATAACAACAGTGTTGTTCAAATATTTGTTGTTCACATTTTTTCTAAAAATAATAAGTCAAATATTTGACATATTCTTTATAAAATATAACCCCTTTCTTGGTCAAATATTTAGTTGGTCAAAAGATTAGGTCATAGTGTTCTTAGAAAAAGTGAAAATGAAAAAATTCTTTTATGTTTGCTCAAATATTTAGTTGGTCAAAATATTAGGTCAAATATTTGACCAATCATAATTTAATTTAACTTTCACTTTTCTGAGAAGAATATGTCAAATATTTGATACATTATAATCAAATATTTCACATTCTAGGTCAAATATTTGACCCAATCTTTTGATCAAATAAATATTTGGCCAAAGTAAGTCCAGTATTTTAGGAGAAATAAGTAAAATGGTTTACTTACATTTTTTCTATATTTCTGCGTCAAATATAACATTAGACTATCTAAATATTAGACCAAACATAAAATTAGACCAAAAAAAATATTTGATACATTCTAATCAAAAATATTTGATTATTAATTATTATTTGATTAAATCTGGGTCAAATATTTGTCCCAATCATTTGATCAAATAAATATTTGACCAAGTGTAAGTCAAATATTTGAACAAAGTAAGTCAAATATTTTACCAAAAACAACTTAAATTTTTTACTTAAATTTTTTCTATATTTCTGGGTCAAATATTAACACATTCGTGTTCAAAGTTTGACCTAATCATTTCACTATCTAAATCTTAGACCAAACATAAAAGAATTTTCTGATCTTTACTTTTTCTAAGAAGAATATGTCAAATATTTGATACAGTTTTGGTCAAATATTATACATTCTTGGTCAAATATTTAATACATTTTTAGTCAAATATTATACATTCTTGGTCAAATATTTGACCTTATCATTTGACCAATTAAATGTTTAACCAAGTGTAAGTCAAATATTTGACTAGGAATAGATAATTTTTTTACTTAGATTTTTTTTCTGGATTAAATATAGCAAATTCTTGGTCAAATATTTGACCAAATCTTTCGATCACCTAAATATTTGACCAAACATAGAAGAATTTTTTGATCTTCACTCTTTCTAAGAAAAATCTGTGAAATATTTGATACATTCTATATGAAATTTTACACACTCTTGTTCAAATATTTGATCAAAAATTTTAGTTAAATTAAATTTAGTTAAACATAGTTAATAATAATATTAAATTAATATTTAAATAATTAATATTTTTGTCAAACTCCGGCAAAATGTATCAGTTTTTTTCAAACGAAATTTCCCCTAGTCTGAACACATCTTAATATTATAACAATTTACATATTTATACCAAAGTAAACTCCAACACACAACTAAGTATTTGCTGAACAAACCCAACATTGTGGTCGTTCTTGTTAACGAAAAGTAATGTTTGCGTATCTTCGACCGCTGGACAACGCCGTTGAGAGCATAGCACGGCCTCGTCAACAAAACAGTACAGCCGAATATACGGACGAACCAACACACAGACACATGTACAGACTCAATGGCAACACAGCCGTATGGTTGAAGATTCGAATACACCAATAATGTTGGTTAGGATACCACATGTCGTCATATTTGCGCTTCGCCAACAGCAATAACTACAACAAAAACTCACAAAACCATACACACACTCACACTCACACAGAGAAATGTAACATTTATGCCCGACTGCAGGGTGCGCTGCAATGAAAGTGAGAAACACTGAATTAAAAAAAAACTATTATAATTGAGGCACAAATGGCTAAAAGTTTTAAGTACACTGAATTTTTTCCTATTTTAAGTTTGTATGGCTGTTATTTATTAAATAACTAACCTTTGAAGTGTAAATTTGTGTGTAACGTTGGTTCCTGTTTAAATACTTAAGTGTGTTAAAAAAAAAAATCAAAAGGCATAACAATAACAACGCAGCTTAAAGCGAGCGCAATTATTTTGTACCATGCTTTCTGGCGCTTATTTTCGCATATAAAGGCATAATTCTTGAAGCATAATATTCTTAGCATATTTTGTGGCGTTTTATTGTGCATTACTTATACGACAATGAGTGGCCGTTTGCCTCGGCGAGCATGTGTAAGCGCCAATATGCCGATGTGGCTGTAGTCGCCCGTACACACATAACATCTACATACATACAAACATAGCTAGGCGAACACACACACACACATACACATATACCTTCTATAAATATGTGTGTGAGGTTTTAGTGCCGCAAGTGTTGGCACAAATGTGCGCCCAGTCGCAGTTAAAGCCGTTTTTGTGGTCCTCATGTTGCCGCATTTTATGCAGAAATATTGAATAAATAAATAAAATTTTTAAATGGTGATTTTTGCTACGTTTGCATGGAAGTTTGTTGTATTTATTTTTTTTTTCTTTAATCTAAAAACTCAGACAAGTATAGTTGGCAAAAAAACCAAATAATATGCCAACACTTCGTTATTTCTTTTTGTAAATGTCGTTGTGTGTAGTGGCCTTCGCGCCATTTTGAATATTTTGTCTAGTATTGCTTGCGCCATTTAATATATTCAAACCGATGCACAGTGATTCGTTCCATAGACAAAATTCAAAAAATGTATGGTCTCAGAATTTAACGATTTTGATGTCATTTGAAAGAAAAAACTCCAACTAAGAAAACCCCAAAAAATCTGTGCAAACAATTAATTAGTGTGTGTGCAAAAGCGGCTCAAAGATGAAACTTTTTCACAAAAAAATGTAAACACATATTTTCTTTTTTTTAGTCTATTGAGTAAAAAAAATTGTAAAAATACATGGTTTCTAAGAATTTGCTAAAACTATTAATATAGATTAATAAATGATGTGGTAATTTTCGCTTTTAATGTTTTCTCAAAATTCGCAAAGCTGAGGCTTTTACATCACATTTAATTCAAAATATTTTTCTAAATTAAAAATCTGAAAATTGGCAAAACTTAGATGAAAATATGTAAAAAGTTTGTGAAAGTATGTTCCTGGATTTTTTTTTCATTTTAAGAAGGATTCTTTCTTTCTCGGATAATGTAATTATATCCTCCGATATCTTCCGATCTCAGAAAAGAATTCTATTTGAAAAGTGGTCTAAACACCTATTTTTCGACAAAATTTATTTTTTTCATCCCTAAAAGTATGCAATCAGCATGCAAATTTGAGAAAACTGCAAACAAGTAAAACATACGTCTATTATTATCATTTTTATTGCAAAACCGGAGGGTCCCGATACAATTTCTGTTACTCTTTGGAATAATCAATGTTGACGTTACCGATTAAATGTAAAATCTAAAAAATCTAGCCACCACACTCGTTGCTATAGCTTACCAAAAATTACGAAAATTGCAAATTTAAGTGTCAGACATTGCCAAACTACAAAAGTTTAAGAAAAACAAAATGGAGATTTCAATTCAGCAGACCATGCTAACCTGGTATACCAAATTTTATGAAGAACGGACCACTCCTTCTAATTTTGTCCCGCGGTTGTATGGAGTCGAATCACTGTGCGCTGTGCTGTTTTGTTTTTTGTGCCGCAATACGCTTTACATAGTTTTTCTATTCACTGTTGACGCTCGCTGCCTTACCGCAGGCGCCTAAAATGCTACAACATTTAAACAACAAAATTGTGAACTGAAATGTTTGGCATTTGTCATAAATTTTCCATTTTCAATTAGTCCTGCACTCGTCCTCAACGTTGTACTCGTCGCACACCGAGCAGCAATTGAAATTTTTTTGCATTGTTATTTTCACACACACACACACACACACACACACACACAAACGCACAAAGGCACGCAGCCGTAGCATCACTTATGTGCTGTCAAAATGATATATGGTTTTCATGCCCATTGCACATTTTATCAGATGTTCGGGAAAAACTGTTCGTTCAATCAAAAATCAATTTGTGCATTTAGAACGAAATTTCAATTTCGTCGACGCAGTGATTTTGTTTGTTTTGCTATCTGTTTAGCTATCAGTTGCTGCGTGCATGAGCGTGTGTGTGTGTGTGTGTATGAGTGATTGTGTCTACAATATTATTTTGTTGTTTTAGCATCACAAACAAATATAAACAATAAATTCTGTTTGTTGTGTGTGTGTGAGTTTTTGTCAAATGAATTAATTTTATATCTGTGCTTGTTAACTTTGTAGTTGATTTATTCACTGAAAAACAATGCAATAAATAATGCAATATTTATATAAATTAATTGTAAGATTATTTAGTGTGAATGTAGTAAAGGAAAATCTTTGCTTATCCTTAATTGGCTTGCAAATATTATACTTGTAACAATAAAACAAAACATTAATAAAACGGAAAAAAATGAACTGAGAAAAATATTAGTCAATGAAGGAATTAAATGCCTGAACAGAATTCAGTAACATAGCCACAAACGATGTGGCAGTCACATCAGCTGATCCCGATGTGCATCATCACATTTGAAAGTTGTGAACACATTGAACAACGAGAGTTGTAAAAATTTAATTGTCATTTTTAAAAGACATTTCAACAACAAAAAAAAAATTTTTTTTTACATATTTTCCTTAAATTTTTCCGTTTTTTATGCTTCATATTTCAAAATTTAATTTCATATGTAGCACAAAAAAGTTAAAATGAAATCAATCTGCGCCACAGCCACAGTTACGAATTTTGCATACAAAAATGCATACATTTCAATTTTTACAGGTCCTACCACAGCGGCAACTACAGCCACTGCTACGAGATTCTGTTCAGGCAACTAACAGAGGCACACACAAGATTTCATTTTGGGAGTAGTTTTGCCTACAACTTTTGAGCTCGATTCCATTTGAAACCATATTTTGCACTAGCAATTTTTATATTAGGGGGTTTGAACCCCCAAAACCCCCACTCGCCACTGGCAACTAATGTGTGTATTTAAAATTGATTGAGAAGCATGGAAGAGAAAGGAATGCAACCACAAAAAGTTTAGCAAACGACTGAAAGTGTTTGACGGGGCGTATGAGTAATATTTGTTCGCTTATAATGATACAAGCCTGTTCTGTTGAAACGGGTTAAGATCAAAGTGGGTTAAATTTGACACATGTATGTGTTTTTTTTAAAGACTTTTGTCAAAGTTGTATGTTTGTGGAAGAGGATGCAAATGTACTTCAACTTCTAAGCGCTTGTTCTGCATTACGTAGAAGAAGTAAGACTCACCTCTTCTTCAACAATGTAGGAGTTCTAGCCAATAGGACTATTTGCAGCATAATAGGACTCGAACTGGAATAAGTGAGCAACTGATTGTGTTATCACAAAAGGCCTTCATGGCTTAAGTGAGCTGTTACTTTAGGCGGCCACTCCTACCCACTTACGTCTTAAGTCTTAAGGGGGCTGCCATACTTGGAGTTAGCGGGTAGGTATGTTTGGAAGAAATATTTGGAAGAGAAAATAAATGGGTATCGGTCATACATTTGATACATCTGGGGGCAACCTGGGAGCAATGGGAGGCCATTTTATAAAAACGACCATTTTGTATGGGAGCCCCATTAAGGGTTGTAGATAGGGGATGAGTATGTTTGAAAGAAATGTTCAGTAAGGAAACCTAGAGGGGCCGGTCATAGATTTTAACCCTCTAAGAGCAACTTCTGACCAGCTGTGGAGCAATTTGTCGAATTTCCCAGCTTTTTTGTGAACTTTGACCTCGATGCGACGCCATTTAGCCCCACCCTAGCCCCAAAATTTTTTGGCTCATGCATTTTTTCACCAAACCGCATAAAATGAGAGGGTGCGGAGCATCGAAATCGAAAAATCGTCCACTAATTCCAGTCTAATGTACATATGTATATAACTGTGTATTTTCAGTCATGAGAGCTCGGGACTAGATTTTAATATTTTACAATAAATCAAAATTTCCGCAAATAAGCTGTACAATTAAAAGTCGCAACTGCATGCAAAGCTTTTGGTGCAACGAATTTGATTTTGTGTGTGTGTGAGTGCGTCAGTGCATATGAATGCCATTTTATGTATGTATTTGGGCCAACGGTACTTGCATGCAAATATCGCTTTGTCTACCATTAGCAAAAGCAATTTTGCCAAAAACCATTGTTGACATTGATGACGACAATGCGCGTGAACAACAACAAAAAGTATGATAGCGACAACTCAACGCAGCGCAAACGTTTTGGAAAATGCAAAATTGAATGAGTGATGCAACGAGTGCAGGGAATGCGGTCCATGCACACAAAAACCCTTATTAACTTTACAAATTCAGCAATTGACAATTCACCGATTCGCAAACTACCAAGCCAAGTGGCAACTAAAGCAGCCAACCAAAGACGTTGCCGTCAGCGATGCGCGCCACAAACGTTTGCGTCAGCGTCGCCCAGCAACGACACCCACATGTGCAAGGCCGCGCCGACGCATACAAGCACCGCATCAGCACTAGCAGCAACAACAACAATAACAACAGCAATGCCGCAACCGCCGTTACCGCATTCAGCATGACAGACACGTTCGTTCGTTAACGGCCTGCTGAATGGTTTTGCAAATGGTTTTATTATTAAACCGCTCCGCTCGAGCGACGCTGCGCCATTGTGCCAGTTTGTGTCGACATGTGCGGCGAACGGAACGAGGGCGGTAAAAAGGCGTGGAGCCGCAGCGAGTGCGCGTGGCTTGTGGTGACTGTCGTGGGATGACGATATGTTGTGTCTTGGAAACAACATTGCCAGATACTCTCACTTTCACACACACACACACACACACACAACCAGACTTGTGTGCGTTCAACTAGAAATTATGCGGCAAATTTGCGAGTTTACAGTACAAATAAATGAAATTAATTTTGTTGGTTAGTGCGTCGCTAGTTCTTTCGTGAAGGAACAGGAAAGGAATTGCCTTCGAAAAGTTTGTTTATGTTGCTTGCTGGTTAGTTGGTTGGTACAATTGATAGGGAGAAATTAAATATGTGAGCGTTTCGTATGCAACACTGTTTTTTCAACACATGTTACAGCACACATTTCAGGGGGTTGGTGGAAGGGGAGAGGGGACCAACAGCTTAACGCTGAATCCGAACAGCGGTTGCCTGTTTTTTTCACAATTGGAGTATTTACCATTTTCTGCTAAGAGCGCAGTTGTGCGTTTCTTTTGATTTTCATCTGCTTTATGTGGATAGCGATAGAAGTAGATAAGTGTTTCACTAGCCCGAGTTAGGATTCGAACCTAAAGCCTCTGGTTGTGAAGCCAGCGCACTATCCACTGGACTGTCGAGACCGGCAATCGATCGCCTTTGACACCACAACTATTGAACCTATTCGACTTAAAATACAATTTTAAGTTGTACTTTGAACATTGTTTTAACAATTTATAACTATTATAGGTACCTCTGAAGTTTGCAAAATACTTTAAAAAATCGAGGTTAAAAAAGCTTTTGGAACAGGTATTGTATATTAAAGTAAAAGTATGGGTCTACATAACCCAGCGTGTTGTTCGAAGATTAACTGTCTTCTTAAGTGCATAATCTTAAAGCGAAATAACTTTAACAGGACAAATCTGGTGTACAAATAAATCTTTATACAGGGTGCCGCAAAAGTTATCACCCAGAAATCGTTGGCTCTAATTTGTGTATGAATGAATGAATGAATGAATAAATCCTTCCCATTCATTGAATAAATTCTCCCCAATCATTCATTCATTCATTAATTCAATTCAATGAATGATTCAATTGAATGAATGAATGAATAAATCCTTCCCCGTCATTGATTCATGAATTAATTCATTCATTCATAAGCAAATACGAGCCAGAGAACACAGGGTGATAAGTTTTGCGACACCCTGTACATACAACTCTCTGACCTGCCTGACTGTCTGACTGATTCGGCATAGCTGAGCCGAAACCGCTGAAACTAGAAACATAAAATTTTAACTGTGCATACAAGTAGATACATTTCGAAATTATTTTAAAAAAATTTTTGATTTCAAACTTGACGAAAATCCTTCAAATCAAAAATAACTTTTTCACGTATTTTCCAGTTTTTTCGAATTTCAAAACCTAACGGAGTTAACAATGGATTAAGGTTTGCATATAGTAAGACTATGAAAAAATATGAACTAATGGACTAAGTGGCTTCAAAATTGGTAAAATAAAAATTTAAATAGAAAATAATTAGACGCGTCCCATCAAGCAAAATGTGAGAAATAGGCAAAAATCGTCAGTGGCAACAAATTGGCGACTCGCCGATTTATTTCCGCAGCGACAAATTAGCAACATGTTCCAAAACACGTTGTTTTTTTAGGACTTTGAAATATCGAATTGATATGCTTTGTATTTCAGTGATTGTATTCATTCGCCGACGGTTCATTGATGAACAGCATTGATTCAAGCTCAAAACAATGAGAGCAACATTGAAACTTTGTATGCAAATGAAATTCCATCCCAACCAAAACTGACTGACTTTTTATATATTGTTAATTTTCCAAACAATATGATGTATTTAGATATGAAAACAACTCGTCCAGGCGATATGAAAACGACTCGTCACGGCGATAAGAAAACGACTCGTCACGGTGAGTTGCTTTCGGCGGACGTTTTAGAACGACTGGTGATACGAAATCGATACGTTGGCGATATTACTGGCGATAAATTTGTTGCCGGGGGCGACTCGTTTTCTTATTGCCGGCAACAAAAAATGTCTGGTGGGGTGTTTTTTAATTTTTATATAATCAGAATTTTAAGAGGTGAACAAAGAATTAAATTTTGTGTGGAGATACATAAATCATTTATTAGGCTTTTTGACTTTAAATATAATAAAGGCGCGTTAAACAATAAATAATTCAACACGTGTTTTTATTTATTTATTTATTTTTTCAACTATATACTATATTTATATACATATATCTGACGTAGTAAAAAATGGGTTAAAAAAACTTTGAAAAAACATTAATAAATGGGCGTATTGACTTTAAACGGCTTAGAAGTTCTTCATATGAAAAAGAATTCTATACGTGTTTTTCACATTTTCGAAAATTTGAAATCTAATGGGATCAACGACGGCTTAAAAGCTTGTATGAAGGTATTGTAATAAGTTTTGAATTCAAACTTGGAAGCCCTTCAAATTAAGTAAATTTAGATATGTATTTTTTTATACAAATCTGACAAAGTCAACAATGGGTTAAGAAATTTGTTTAGAGAAACTGTGAAAACACTGGAATAAGTGGGCTTATGGATTTCAAACTGGATGAAAGTGCTTCAAATTAAAAATAATTTTATATGTGTTTTTCAATTTTTTAAAATCCAAATCTGATGGGATCAACATTGGGTTAAGGTTTAAGAAAACCTAAACTAATGGACCTATTGACATAAAATTTGGTACAGAAAACTTGAAACTGAAAATAGTTAGACACGTGTTTTAAATATTTTTTTAAAATCAATATTCGAGTTAGTGAACACAGGATTAAAGTTTTAAGTGGAGAAATATGATTTAATGGACAATTGACTTCAAATGATTTGCTTAATTTCTGAAACCAAAGTTCGATTTATGTAGTTAATACAATGAACCAAACATTCCAGGAAAATTTTCAAAAAATTTCACTATAAATTACACCGAACAGACCAGTTCCACTACCAGACTTCGCATTACCAGCAACTCAAACCACTTTTCTTTACAGTGTACATTTGTGTGCGTTATTCTGTTCGTATGTGTGTGGGTGTGTGTGTGTGTGCGTGTCTCTAACAACCGCACAGTACTCTGGAAATAGCACTATTTACCTCGTTAGCTGTATGTATGTATGTGTAATGTGATCTTTTGTGAAGGTTTACCAGCACTTGTCGACGTCATGGCCGCAATCCATCCATGTTTTGTACGTTGGCTGCACGTAGCTGTTCATGGCTGCGGGTGCAAACACACTTCATTTAGTAGCAACAAATGCGGTGTAAGAAGTCAGTGGCTGCAGCAGAAATAGTAACAGAAATACTCGAAATAGCAGCAGCGATATTAGGCGCCATGGCAACGTCAGTTACGGTGCACTTGACACTTATGTTGCCTATGAGACGGAGGGGTGTGGAAATTACCTCATTGAATTTGCGTTTTGCTAGACGCTTTGTGCATATATTTGCAAATTATTGCTGCAACTTTACTCGCCACATTAGGTTAGCACAAGAGTTGGCGAAATTTCTGAAATTACTTCAATTATTACTATTAAAGACAATAGCATTAATTAATTGGAATTTCTTGAATTGCATTGCATTGAATTTAACATATTCGGCATAATTCATGCACGAATTCACCAGCGACCAGCTGCCAAACGCATTGTAACTTTTTGCAGACAAGCAACTGCAATCCGTTTCAACGTGCCAACGTAAGCTGCTTAACCCCTCTGTTACCCTAGGAAAAACTCGCACATTTGACCCTTGGGTCATAAAATGACCCCGATTTATTTCTTTGTATTTTGTTCAAAAAAGTTAAGACAATGTGATTTTAACAACTAGTTCTTACTTTTATTATTGAAAAGCGACTATTTGGCCTTACTGGAGTCAAATATGTTCAACATGGGGACCATGTCCAGGTTTTTGATATTCTTCTCGGGCACTTTAATTCTTGCGATTTCTTCAGAAGTTAAAACTATATCGCAACTAATTTTTGGACAATTATATTATACATAACAGATAATAATCATTAATTGTTAATCGCCCAAAAATAAATGATTTCGCAAGAAAGCCTGTTTCCGTGGCCCACCAAAAATTACTCAGTTTAATTTATAAAAGTATGCCAAAATATTAAAGTTATACTAGATATTGACACCAATGAACCAATACAAATTATAATATATATTAATTAACATTATTCGATTTCCCGAAGAAGAAAATGAATATATTCGGCTGACCCAGATTGCGCCCCATCGTTTCCTTTCACTGAGTATCTTCTTCTTCAGTGAATGTACTGCTGAGGATAACTCACACGATTCTATTATTGGCTTCCTTCCTTTTCACAAAATCAGAAGCCCAGGAAGTAACTTTTCCAATTCTTTATAGAATAAACGGCGTTACGTTATCATTCCAGGGATGAATTTCACTTCACAAATGCAATGATGCCGCAAGGAATAATAGAGTTGCAGCCACGAGTAAATTGTGTGTTTGTCGCTGACACGAATATGTTCCAGAAATTTAATCTAGCTTGTTCACACTCCTTTTGGAATTTTTTAGAAATTTATTACTTGCTAGAATTCGTACTATATGTAGGTACTATTTATATTGAAAGCTTCAATCAAGATTTCATACCAGCAAACATAAAGTTTTCGTACTATTGGGTTTCGATCCCTTGAAACTTAAAAGCTTTTGTAGCGCTCATTGCGATGTGTGGGCGAAGCTACGCCCTTTATTAAATGCCCTTTTCTCCTTCCTCCCTTTTCCCCTGTCGAAAAACATGACCCAATAGTAAGTTCGATCTTAGTTTCACTGATGTGCGACTTATAGTTCCGAAGTTATGTTCAAAATTTGGATCGTTAAAAGAGTGCCACGCCCATTATTAAACGCCCATGAAATATTTCCAGTGGAACAATATGTCTACATGGGGACACTGCACGAAATTGCAATGCTGTATGACTCATAATTTCGATTTTACTCCATAGTAGAAAGGGTGGTATAGCTAGCGCCACGCCCTCTTACCAACACAAAACAAAACAATAATCCCAGAAAAATTTATCCACGACACTTTGAAACCAAATCTAATCAAATTCACATCGCATCGACCAATTTCTTGCGTTCAGTACTATGGGTCATAAAATGACCCTAAGGTCAAATTTGTATAGTTGCTCATTTGCAGGTAAACCAGTGTTGCAAATAAAATGAAATTTAGCGTATATTCAAATGGCATAAAATTAGTCACTGAGTCCAAAGGAAAACAATTCTTTACCAGAAATAAGAAAGTTACGGCTCTTTAAAGTCAAATTTTACTCGAAAATGACCCTAAGGTAACAGAAGTGTTAATTAAATATTGCAGAATCGAAGCCATACATTTACGTACATATAGCGATAAGTATGTACATGTGTGTAGCTATCTGAATGACTACGCACATGGCCAAGCAAATGGAGAGAAAAGATTGTGTTGCAAATTGTCTTGAGGAGCAATTGAGCGGCAATGATGGAGGCCAACACAGATACATGCCTACGTATGTGTGTGTTTGTGTGTCAGACGCAAATTTGCCGAGTCAGTCAGACGCTGCACGCCTTTACATGCATATTTTCGTAGTCTGATCTGTGTTGGTCGGTGTGAAGTTTGCGGCATAAAGTGCTGTTGCTACGTGATGCTAATTGAAAAGTATGCGATAATGTGTGGCTAATTTCAATACTACACACACACAAACACAAAAAAACATGTCTGGGTGAGATTCTGTATGTATAAGGTTTATATGTATGTGTCTGCTGCAGCCATGTCAGCACATGCGGCAGCAATAAAGTGAAAATAACAAGAAAACGAGCGAACGGCTGAGAAAATGTGCCGACCAGAGAACATTTCCGTTTGCAATTTTGCAAATTGTTGCTTCAATGCTTCAACGCTTCATGTGAGACCACACACACACACATAGCAACATCACGGAAGTGCGCGTCCTCTCAACGTGCAGCAATTTCTCACGACGTCAATGCGAGCTGTACCAAGAAATTGAAACTCATCGGCGTTAAAATTGATTGTTTGCACTTAGGTGCGTTTTGCTTGTTCGCCAAACGTCCTGTGTGTGTGTTTGTGTTTGTATGTGTATGCGCTGGGGTAATAATGTGTGCGTGCGCCCGTATCGCTGCCCTTTCTAACATACCTCAACATACGAGCACTAACCAATGACTATGTGTGTGTGTGTGAGTACAACATTTGCCACTACATGCCAGCCAATTAGTTTGCTGTGTGCCATTTGCCGTCTTCGTGACCCTATTGAATTGTTATTGTTATTATTTGCATTACTTTGAATGTCTGCATGGCGGTTAGTGCACTTTCGCGTATTTCCATGCAGAGCAGTCGCTGTCCATTGGAGTAGGAATGTTATAAACATTTCTGTGTGCATGTGTGTGTGTGTAAGTGACTGGACCATGCTTGGTAATTTTGTGGTAATTTTTGTTATCACTTATTAATTCGCACAATAAATTTCCCTCGTTGTTTGCCTTTCCTCTCTCTCTGTGTAGAGAGAGTTGTGTTAGGTTCTGGCCCCTAAGCCTATGCAACAATTTTTATATTCTTTTTATTGCGCGCCCCCCAGCATAGGGAACCTACAATACTGAACACGGTGTTGGTGTTGACAAACAACTGACAAACAAGTGAAATAATAAATAGATAAATTAAACAATAAAACAAATAAGCAAAAGTAAAGTAAAATTAAAGTGATAAGTGAATTAGTGAAGTGGAAGTGAAGTGACTCTGAAAGTTGTCCAACTGACTAATTTTTCACAACAGTATTATGGGGTATTTCTTTTTGACTCCTCAGAATGACTCAGAACGATTGTATTAACAAAGGAGTCACATTTGGGACACCCATTTTTTTTAAATATATATTACAAACACATTTTTTTACATATGACTTTTTTTTAATTTTTGTGCTTAAAACATAATTTTTTGGAATTAGTTTTAATATGAGTTGCAAAGGAGCAAATTGTTTTTAAGACAATCTTATGAAAACAAATGTCCTTCTGGTATTGCAAATTCAATAAGCACTTCTATAATAAACCATAGCAAATCACCACATTCGAAAGAAATGATTATAGAAATTTATAAAATGAAAACAAAGAAAGAAAGACAAAATCAGTCTTCCATATAGAACAAAGTTTCCTGAACTAAATAAATAAATTAATGAATTAATAAATTATAAATAAATAAATAAATAAATAAAAAAATAAATAAATGAATAAATAAAAATAAATAAATAAATAAATATATAAATAAATAAATAAATAAATATATAAATAAATAAATAAATTAATTAATTAATAAATAAATGAAGATGAAGATGAAGATCGACCTACCATCATAGCGCCACCATAAATGAAAATCAAATGAGTAAAACCACTGAAGGAAAATCCCAGAAATCTGTTTATTCCTTATTCTCTTTTTTTTTTTTAATATGTTTATTCTCATTGTACTGTGACTTGATGTTCCCTATTAATTTGCTTTAAGTTAGCCCGACTTCCGGAGAAAGCTATGTAGATCCTGTAGTGCCAAGAAGGCAAGGTAGTAGCTTCTTAATACATCAGTGACAAATATCTCAAATCTGATTCGGGCGTACGCGGACAAACACACAAAATGTGGTCTTTTTTTATATTATCCTTCCTACTGGCAGGATATAGCGCACTGTCCGATATATCTACCTTTTTCTTCTCTCATCTGAGATGGCGGGAAACGTTTAAAAACATTTGAAAACCTTGGCATTCATAAACACAACAGAGCACAGGTTAAGAGGTGCTCTGCCACATTATCTATCGGTTATCTCAATGGGTCGTTGAGGTCTCCGAATGTTTTAGTAGAGAATCTTGACTCGAGATATAGGCATACTGCCTGCCTTATTTAACCCATCCCAAGTTATTCTACATATATCCTTTCTTGAATAAAATTTGTTTTCTACGATTTTCTTAATTACCTGCGGGCAGAATTAGATTCAAATTTTCAAACACTTGAAAAACCAATAAAGCGTGATAAAATCACAGTTTTTCATCAAATAAAACTTCAAGGGATCCAAAAAATCCATAGACCCAAACCAACAACAACAACAACTACCCGCTACAGCGGCCAACCTTTCGTTGAGTCCAATTCGTGTTAAGTAATGTCCAACTTTACATATTCCCGCTGGAGTTTGGCCATTTAAGCGAAATACGCAAACCGCCTCGCTGGAATGTGTCATTGACTGTTGCCACGGCGCGGCTGATGGGCGACTTCATTAGTGAGCGCGCAAAATGGCACAACAGGCACGTGAAATGTGAAATGCGGCGACGTGCGCGGCGAAGCCACAAGTCACGTCGCGGTGATAAAAACTAATTAAGATTGCGGCTTGCGGTGCTGCGGCTGGCGGCTGGCAGCCTGTGGCCAACAGCGACAACTGCAAATACAGCAACGTTGATGGCAGTGGCGCACTGCCGGCCGGAGCAACGGACTACTGCCGCTTTACGGCAGCTTACGCGTTGATGGGGCGTAGCAAAACTTTTTCATTTACACTGAAAAATACTCGATGAAAAGTTGTGTTGGGTTTTTTCTGTTGCGTTATATTGCAACAGTGACACAGTGACACGACGTCAGCTGCACAGTCGGTCTGTCTGTGAGTCTCTCAGTCAGCCGGTCTCTCAGTAAGTCACCATGTCAGTTAGTCGGCCAATGCGGCCACACTGCTCGAGATGCATTTAAACACGAGCTGAGTGCGCTCAAATTGAATTTGTGAAGCTGTGTGCGTATTTTTCGTTGCTGTTGTGCCGACGTGCGGCAAAGGTGAAGTGCAATTGCGCTGAATATGTGTTGCCATGTTGCGCGACCCTGACATAGCGTTTACTGTGCGCATCAAGTGGGTCACCGGGCGTCGTGACGGGCAACAGGACGACAGGACGAAAGGGCACAAAGCATCGGTTGCAACATGCAAGAATTCTGCGCGAATATGTTGCAAGTCGACAGCACTCAATGTGAGTTGTGTGCCGCAATAGCGCGCGCATAAATTTAATTGAAAGAAAACACACGCACACACCACAACAACAACAAGAACATGAGAAACTCAAACGAAAAGCGCAACCAAAGCAACTAACAACAACGCATGCGGCATTTAACATTTGCTGTGTGTGTGTGTGTGTGTGTGGAAAAACTAAAATGCAGAAATTGGAAAGGTTTTGCGTTGGGTATTGAGCGACTTATTTGTACGCTACGCTATGACTAGTTTTAATTGTTTCTTTTGTAGGATGAAAATCGCTTATAAACTTGAATGAAATTTAAAAATTTAATTATAATTAAAAAAAAATTAATTGTTCCAAAAAAATATGAACAAAAAATTTAAAAAAATAAAAACATATTATTAAATTTAAAAATTTTTATTTGTTTATTATTTATTATTTAATTTTTTTATTTTTTTTATTTCTTATAATTTTAAATTTTTTTTATTTAAAAAAATGTGTTTTCCTTAAAACAAAAATAACATTTTAATAAAACAACATTTATGATTGTTTGGGTTCATCTTGACAGACTTATTTATACCCATCACTCATTTGGCTCCTTTGTTGACACACTTTGCATTTCTTCCGTTTCAATGTTGAAAATTCGAACTGGAAAATTGGTAATAAAGGCAGTTTGAATAAAAAAATGTGTACGATTGATGTGAAATATGTGGTATCACAATGCACAGTGATTCGTTCCATGGACACAATTCAAAAAATTTATAGTCTCAGAATTTAATGATTTGTATGTAATTTGAAAGGTAAAACTCCAACTAAGAAAACCCAAAAAAATCTGCGCAAAAAATTAATTAGTCTATTGAGTAAACAAAATTTAAAAAATACATGGTTACAAAGAAGTTGCTAAAACTTTCAATATAGATTAAGAAATGATGTGGTAATTTTCGCTTTTAATGTTTTGTCAAAATTTGCAAAGCTCAAGCTTTTACATTACTTTTAATTCAAAATATTTTTTTAAATTAAAAATCTGAAAATTGGCAAATCTTAGAGGAAAATATCTAAAACGTATGTGAAATTATGTTCCTGGTTTTTTTTTAATTTTAAGAAGCATTCTTTCTTTGTCCAATAATGTAATTTCATCCTCCGATATCTTCCGATCTCTGAAAATAATTCAATTTGAAAAGTGGTCTAAACACATATTTTTCGACAAAATTTAATTGTTTCATCCCTAAAAGTATGCAATCAGCATGAAAAATTTGAGAAAACTGCAAAAAAGTAAAACATACGTCTATTGTTATCGTTTTTATTACAAAACTAAGGGGCCCTAAGACAATTTCTGTTACTCTTCGCAATTATCAATATTGACGTTACCGATTAAATGTAAAATCTGAAAAATCTAGCCAATAGAATTGTTGCTAAAGCTTTCCAAAAATGACGAAAAGCACAATTGTTTCATTGCCAAACTACAAAATTTTAAGAAAAACAAAATAGAGATTTGAAATCAGCAAACCATCATTAACTAGTATACCAAATTTTATGAAGAACGGACCACTATTTCTAATTTCGTCCCGCGTTTGTACGGAGTCGAATTACTGCGCAACGGGCCAATCAGGCCTCCGAGTGTGTTTCTTACAGAGGCAGCCACCATAACCTAATCTAACCGATGTGTTTTTGTCTATCTGGACCGACACTACTGTCTGGCTCTGTTGTTGGCCCAGTTCAAATCTCTCCCCATAAACTATTACCCTAATGTAGGGTATAAAAAAATGCCAAACACAAAAAGCCACAGTTCAACTTTTTCATTCGGAACATGTCATCGTCGTTAGAGTTTTTGTGTTTTGCATTTTGTCACATTTTTTTTGTGAACTTGTTACCACAGCTGCACATTTTGCACATTGACACACATGCGCCACAAAGGGGACACAACCCAGCACAAAAAAGTGCAATGTGTTTCCTTTCAACGCGCTAAGCGGCACCTTTCAGCGCGCAACTCCATTCAAGCGCACACAAAAAAAAGCGCAGTGCGAAGAAAAAATTCCAGCCAACACTCACACATGGGCGCTTTCAATGCAGTCCCTGTCGCTTTCATTGGCAACGCTGCCATCGTTTCGTTTCGCTTGCAGGCGCCTAACTCTGTAGGCCGGCAGGCATTTAACTCCGTCGCCATTGGCGCAAATGCAGCGGAAGGATGGCATCAGAAATTGAATGTCGCTCCAAGTGGTGCGCGGAGTTGCATAAAGCAGCCAGCCTGATGTGAAGTATGAATAGACAGCTCGGTGTTGGCGCTGCCAACTGTGCAGCGACACAAAAAAAAACATGTTGCCGACATTGAGCAGCATGAAAACTTGGCTGGAGTGAAAGTTGTTACCACATAAGGTGTGTGGCACCAGCCGTATGGCTTTTTGTGCGCTTACTTTGTTGCATGCAAATTGCCATTGAAAACTTTGGTGGCAAATATGTTGAAAAATATATACAAAAAATATTGCTTTCATATCAGTATTTATTTATTTATTTATTTATTTATTTATTTCAGTCTAACAACTTACAGACTAACAGAAGTAACAGATAGAAAGATAACAATTCAAATTACCTAAGAAACTTAGAATTAGACAAAGTATTGCAAAAAACATTTTTAGATAGACCAAGATCAATTGTAGATTATTTGTGATTTTTAATGGCTGTCCAGTTGCCTGTTTGTTCGTATCGTATATTCTCTTTGTTCGCTTCGCTTGGGTGCATAGGGCCTCAACAAAGCTAAAGCCTTATGTTGGTTGCGTTAATCAACTGAAGTTTCCAATTAAAAACCTGTCAAGCCGATGATTGTAATAGACCTAAAACAGTAGGTCCATGTCAGGCACGACATTGGGTTGCCAGAACTTTGGACTTGTTTCTTATTAGAGCTCCGGTCTTTTATGAAAATGTAGGTCCTTGTTCGGCATACAATTTAGTTGCTAGAAGCTCCAACTTGTTCCTCGTGGTTATGTCTTCCGTATGAATGATGAAGAAGTTGGAGGTCGACAAGGAAGAAAGAAAGATATCCAGTGGAAGGGGATGTCTCCGGTTGACCAAGTTTAGCTCCGTCATCGCTTGGTGTGAACAACTGGAAAATGCGCAAGCAAAGCAGAGACAACCTGGAAAGTAGCCCTGTAACGGGTTGTTATGGAAGTATTTAAAACTTTTTCGGCCTTCCTCTGCTTCATTTACCACCCTCACTGTCGCTACCAGCCATTGAATTCGGATGCTTTTTTGAGCCGTATTTCATTTAGTTCAACATAACATTCGCCATTCAGTCACCATAAAATATACATAAAAACACTCAACTTTTCCTCAACTATCTTTCATCACTCTCATATTTCAGCCGCCTAGGTGACACAGGGGCGTGTTATGGTTTTGTATAACTTTAGCTTTGGCTGTTTAGATAGCAACGATAAAGCAAGAAGATTGATTATTCAGTACCTGCTTCAATTCTGCTGCTTACTGATCGCTCAACTGTTGCATCTTCAATAACAATTGAACCCAGAAACCACTTGAAACTGTGAACTTGTACAAAATACTAAAATAAATTTAAAAAAAATAATTAAAAAAATAATAATTAAAATAATCAAAAAATCAAAATAAAAAAAAAAATCAAAATAAAAAAAACTAAACTACTCAAACCCTTAACAAATTTTAAAAAATTCTAAAAACTGCATAAACTTCTGCCCACAATTCATGAACTAAATTTTTTAAATTTATATGTATTTGAATTCATAATTTTTTTTATTTTTTTGCTTACAAAATATAACCAAATAGTGCCTAAAAGTTCCATAGCCACAGCGGCCTTAATTGCATTCAATTAACTCGAACGCACTCATTGAACTTAATCCAATCCAATCCTTAACAAATTTTAGAAAATTCTAAAAACTGCATAAACTTCTGCCCACAATTCATGAACTATATTTTTAAAATTTATATGTATTTGAATTCATTAATTTTTTAATATTTTTGCTAACAAAATATAACCAAATAATGCCTAAAAGTTCCATAGCCACAGCGGCCTTAATTGCATTCAATTAACTCGAACGCACTCATTGAACTTAATCTTCTACTCTACTAATCTACTTTGTTGCATGCAAATTGCCATTGAAAACTTTGGTGGCAAATATGTTGAAAAATATATACAAAAAATATTGCTTTCATATCAGTATTTATTTATTTATTTATTTATTTATTTATTTCAGTCTAACAACTTACAGACTAACAGAAGTAACAGATAGAAAGATAACAATTCAAATTACCTAAGAAACTTAGAATTAGACAAAGTATTGCAAAAAACATTTTTAGATAGACCAAGATCAATTGTAGATTATTTGTGATTTTTAATGGCTGTCCAGTTGCCTGTTTGTTCGTATCGTATATTCTCTTTGTTCGCTTCGCTTGGGTGCATAGGGCCTCAACAAAGCTAAAGCCTTATGTTGGTTGCGTTAATCAACTGAAGTTTCCAATTAAAAACCTGTCAAGCCGATGATTGTAATAGACCTAAAACAGTAGGTCCATGTCAGGCACGACATTGGGTTGCCAGAACTTTGGACTTGTTTCTTATTAGAGCTCCGGTCTTTTATGAAAATGTAGGTCCTTGTTCGGCATACAATTTAGTTGCTAGAAGCTCCAACTTGTTCCTCGTGGTTATGTCTTCCGTATGAATGATGAAGAAGTTGGAGGTCGACAAGGAAGAAAGAAAGATATCCAGTGGAAGGGGATGTCTCCGGTTGACCAAGTTTAGCTCCGTCATCGCTTGGTGTGAACAACTGGAAAATGCGCAAGCAAAGCAGAGACAACCTGGAAAGTAGCCCTGTAACGGGTTGTTATGGAAGTATTTAAAACTTTTTCGGCCTTCCTCTGCTTCATTTACCACCCTCACTGTCGCGCCCATTGAATTCGGATGCTTTTTTCGAGCCGTATTTCATTTAGTTCAACATAACATTCGTCATTCAGTCTACGATACATAAAAACATTCAACTTTTCCTCAACTATCTTTCATCACTCTCATATTTCAGCGGCCTAGGTGACACAGGGACGTGTTATGGTTTTGTATAACTTTAGCTTTGGCTGTTTAGATAGCAACGATAAGGCAAGAAGTTTGATTATTCATTACCTGCTTCAAGTCTGCTGCTTACTGATCGCTCAACTGTTGCATCTTCAATAACAATTGAACCCAGAAACCACTTGAAACTGGGAACTTCTACAAAATACTAAAATAAATAAAAAAAAATAATTAAAAAAATAATAAGCAAATCAAAAAACTTAAACTACTCAAACCCTTAAACAATTTTGTGCAATTTTAAAAAAATTCTAAAAACTGCATAAACTTTTCCCCACAATTCTTGAACTAAATTTTTTTAATTTATATTTATTTGAATTCATTAATTTTTTAATATTTTTGCTAACAAAATATAACCAAATAATGCTTTAAAAGTTTCATATCCACAGCGGCCTTAATTGCATTCAATTAACTCGATCGCACTCATTGAACTTAATCCAATCCAATCCTTAACAAATTTAAAAAAATTCTAAAAACTGCATAAACTTTTGCCCACAATTCATGAACTAAATTTTTTAAATTTGTATGTATTTGAATTCATAAATTTTTTAATTTTTTGCTTACAAAATATAACCAAATAATGCCTAAAAGTTCCATAGCCACAGCCCCCTTAATTGCATTCAATTAACTCGAACGCACTCATTGAACTTAATCCAATGAGTATGAAAATTATGAAGCATGCTTAAGCTCGACTGTAAGCATTTAAGTGTGCACGCTATGCAGTAATGAGCAAAGTTTTCACTTGTTTCTCCACATTTCCATGCAAACATTTCCATTCAATGCAATGCAATGCAATGCAAAAATAGCGCCAAGTAATTAAAACCTAAACGTTTGTGGAAATAAACGTGGGTGACTGAAACTGCAGCAACAACAACAACAACAACGGCAACCAAGTAATTTAAATGGGGGAAAAAAAACAATGTCGAAAACTTTAAAGAGCCTCAAAACGGGCGACAAGTGTGAATGTGCAAAGCGACACATTGACATTTGGTGCGTGCAAAGGTGTCGTCGAATGTGCCACAGGCGAGGCATTATTATTCGAAAAGAACTTGAGTCGAAAGGTATGCAATGCTTTTTCTGCGGGTTAAAGAAACGCTGTAACGCAACAATTTTCTTTCATTATTTATTGGCTTTCTTTATTTAACACTTCAGCAACACACTACTACCCTCACACACAGACATGTGTGCGAAATGTGTGTCAACCAGCATAAAATACACTTTTTTCGGCCACTTGTTGCAAGCAGTGGACGTATTAATTTTTGGTGTCAAACGAAATTTGTTGGCTACTGTGTTAGCTTTCGGACAGCGAGTGTGTGTGTGTGTGTGTTTGTGCTTCTCGAAGTGAAACCCCTATGTGGGCAACAATGTTAACACATGCTCATTACACCGACAATCAACAGGCCAACAGGCCAATGCGAAAAGCAACTGCCACAACAACAACAATGACAATACAGCAACGTTGATGTTGGCCCGTTTAACACTCGACCTAATGAAATTTTCATGGGCTGTGTGTGAATATCTGTGTTTGTGTTTGTTATAATAACAACAGACACTGTGCTGTATTGAGTATTGTGTATATGTGTGTGTGAGTGTGTGCGTTGTGCGTCCTAAAGTGTGCCACAGTTTCATACGTTTTCAATGGTTTAATTAGAAAATTGATTTTGTTAATTAAACTGATTGCCCAACAAATTGTGTGCGCGCCATTCGTTGGCGTACAACTGAAGCTGAAGTCTGTTGCTTATTGTTGTTGCTGGTGTTTATAGTACTGCGGCCATTTGCAGCTTAAAAAACATTCCACGGATACGCAGCCAGTTTCGACGTGTATAAAATACAAAATTCATTTCTCTCAATGAACACCAATCAGGGCAGTTATGTTGTCGTTGTTGTTGTGGTTGTTGTTGCTAATGCTGTCATTGTTGCTGTTGTGGCTCGTGCAATTGGCATTCGGATGATGGCTGTGAAGTGCTTGTTGTTACTTTTTTGTTTAAGATGAATTGAAAAGCAACATTTGGAAATCTTGCTTTCTTCACGTAAATGTGGAATACGATTTCTGATTTTATATAACAGGGGTACCGGTTAATTCATGCGGTTTTCTAACAGATGGCGTAATTTGATTTTGTAAACAGTGATTCACCTTTCCAAATGGGAATGATCTGGAAGGTAGGCCATTGGGTGCCGTACGAATTGAAGCCAAGAGACGTCGAACGCCGATTTTTCACGTGTGAACAACTGCTTCAACGGCACAAAAGAAAAAGTTGTTTGCATCGAATTGTCACTGGCGATGAAAAGTGGGTCCATTACGATAATCCAAAACGTCGAGCAACGTATGGATACCCCGGCCATGCATCATCATCGACGGCCGTTCAGAATATTCATGGCCTGAAGGTTATGCTGTGTATTTGGTGGGACCAGCTGGATGTGATCTATTATGAGCTGTTGCAACCGAATGAAACGATCACAGGGGATTGTCGTCTACCGACGGCAATTGATGCGTTTGCGCCGAGCACTGCGCGAAGAATGGCCGGAATATGAACAAAGGCACGGCAAGGTAATTTTGCAACATGACAATGCTCGGCCACATGTTGCACAGGTCGTCAAAACCTACCTTGAAACGCTCAAATTGGATGTCCTACCCCACCCACCGTATAGTCCAGACCTTGCGCCATCCGATTACTATATCTTCCGATCAATGCAACATGGCCTGGCTGACCAGCACTTCTCCAATTATGAAGAAGTCAAAAATTGGATCGATTCGTGGATAGCGGAAAAGCCGGCCGAATTTTTCAGAAAGGGTATTCGTGAATTGCCAGAAAAATGGGAAAAAGTTATAGATAGTGATGGACAATACTTTGAATATTAAATTTGTAACCATTTTTTCACAATAAAGCTTCAATTTTCCCAAAAAAATCGCACGAATTAACCGGTACCCCTAATAATTAATAATAAATTTTTTACATGAAATAACTTTAGTTTACAAATCCAGGTTAAAGGAAATCTTTGCAATCTTTGCAAATCTGAGTGAACTCTCAAGTAAAGACTCCTTTCTTCTCACCACTCTAAAGAAAACGAAATGCATAACTCCCGCTAACTAATCCAACCATCAACTCCAATATTCTCTTTTGGATCCGGCTGGATTTCTCGTCACCACTTCAACTAAATGCAACAGCTTAACTGTTGTTTTCTAAAAATGGTAGCGAAGTAATGTAACATCCAGCGATTGGAATCTCATAAAAGAAGTGTTGGAGGTAAGCAAGAAAGAAGATTATCGTCTTTTCACTTCAAAAGAATCCAGTTGACGATGCCTTGTCATCTTAACTACTGAAATTTATGCAGAAAAAAGGTGTTGGAAGTCAGCAAAAGAGGGACTTCGAAGGGAAAGGAAGGAAGGCAGGGAAAGAAGGAAGAAAGGGAAGATGGAAGGAAGGGAAAGGAAGCGAAGTTCTCTTCGCTTCGAAAGGATTATGTCGAGGATATCTTATCATTTCTAACTGCTGAAATCTAAGCAACGAAAAAGTATTAACCCTTTCGCTACAAGTGTCTATTGGGGAAAGTTACAATTTTATATTAATCGATTTTGTCTTCTATGTGGCCAATAACATTCCGTAATAATGTTTTTAATATTTTTACCGGACTCTGTTTTTTAGAATGTTGTCATATGACAGCAAATATAACGTTGGGACATACTTGCTTGCTATAACGTTGCTTGGCATACCTTCAGGCTCGCTATTGTTTTGATAGTTTTAGTGCTGCAGTGGCCAGTTGAATTTTCAAAATTTACGGTTTTTAAGCATTCAACAACAACATTTGTTGATTTTGCTTTTCAGGTCTCACGCTTGCGGGGCTATTGAAGGTTACATACAATTTTTTATCCAGAACTACAAACAGGATATTTTTCATCTACTTCAGCTAAAATTTCCTTAAAAATTTATCTAAATTGAAGTAAAAAAATTAAATGTAAAAATGTAATGTAATGTTAAAAATTTATCTTATTTTTTCTGCTTCTTCTTTCTTTACTATGTTAAAATGTAGCATTCAAGAAATGTAATATAGCATTCCTCCTTTCAACATTAATATTCAGTTTATTAATTTTGTATTATTTCTAAAACTTCAACCAACTAAAAAATTTATTCTGGAAACCATACCGTCTGAACCGTCCACAAAGTAGCATATTTCCATATGGCAACAAAATAGCGAAAGCGTTAAAGATCAGCGAGAGAGGATCAAGTGAAGGATTTACTTGTTTAGCTTATAAGTTTTCAGCGTCAGGGTTCATTGAGGCTTAAAATTGTATTTCAAATTTCGGAAGTTAAGACAATTTTACGTCGAAAAACGTTCTGGCCGATTCTTGACGTTGGATTTTGTATGGAAAAATACCTTAAAATAAGTTTTCAAAACATGTCTGTTAAGGGGCACAACTAGTTTGACCGCCTGAAAAAAAGGAGATTTTTGTGATTTTTGAATTTTGTGAAGTATTGCATCGAATGTTTTAAAATTTTGCAGATATATTTATGCATAAATAATGAATACAAAGTAATTTTTTCAAATGAAAATATTCGATTTTCAGCAAGTTATCCGCCATCTCCTGAGTCTTCAAAAAAAAAAGGTTCTCCCACTGCTGCAGTGATTGTAGCCTTCGCAGTGCCTGAAATCAAAAAAACCAAAAATTTTACTTAACTAGGTTATATTTCCTATACAATGACCCTCGGTTGTAAAAAAAAAATAAAATGCAACAAAATGGCGGTTTTTTGAAAAAAAAATTAAAATTTTGCTGAAAAATCTGATGGTTTCTGGCCTGGCATAATTATACTTTTCATCCTATCATTAAACTGGAGGGTCATTGTATGGAAAAACAAATACACAATAAGCTTAAAAAAAGACCCAAGTCGATCGGATGATTTGTTATCAAGTTACAGCTGCAGCAAATTTGAAAAATGTAGTTTTGAGAAAAACGTGTTTAAAGATAAAAGTACTGGTTTCATTGTACTGAGAAGCTGCTATGTAGAAGGCTGTAACTCAGAAACTATTTAAGATTTTCACTTAAGATTTTAATATGTTATTTTTAAAGGTATAAGTTATCGAAAAATGCAAAAACAAAAAAAACGAAATTTTCAAAATTTCAAACTAGTTGTGCCCCTTAAGAAGCCAATGAAAAATTAAAAGGTTTGTTTTAGGTTTATAAAAAAATTGCACTTTATTTGTTTTTGGTGCTAATGCTGATTTTTATCCTAAATAAATACTGCACACTATTGATTCAATATTTCTCTTAGTGTAGACGTTTGATCGCAATGCGGAATGTACCGTTAGAAAGCATGATCATTTGTGCTTTTATTGTCCTTGTTTATTCTGCTACTCGTAGTACAGTTTTCCCGACGCCGCGAATCGAAGAGCAGGTGCGTAAGCAAATTGTGCACGATTACTGCTCTGAAAAGGAAATTTCGTACAGATAGTTGGCCAATCGATACGAATTCAGTGTCAGTAGTGTAAAAAATGTAATCATCAAATTTGGAGATACTTGTTCTCTCAAAGATTTGCCAAAAAGTGGAAGAAAAAAATGTCCAAGTGACCCGAAACTTGAAAAAGAAGTGCTAACATTAATAAGAAAAAACAATTCAATGTCTGTTCGAAATTTGCCAAAAAAACGCTAGAACAAGTGCCACTACGATTCAAAGAGTGAAGCAAAAGCATAACTTAAAAACTTACAAAAAACAAAATATACCCAAAAAAAGTAAAAGACAAGTGAAAGTGGGGATAACAACGCTTCGAAAATTGTACGATCGCTTATATCAAAATGTTGTTGAGTGTGTTGTGATGGACGACGAAACTTACATTAAAATATACTCAAGAACATTACCAGGTCCCTAATTTTACACAAAGCAGAAAGGTGGTTCTGTGGACCTGTCAGTGTCAACAATTGGAATCGAAAAGTTTGGCGTGAAAGTTCTCATCTGGCAGGCTATTTGTTCTTTCGGCCTTAGAACTTTTCCTTTCTTTACAAAGGGCACTATATCCGTTGAGATTTACAAAAAAGAGTGCATACACCATCGGTTTATACCATTCTATAAAAAATATAATGTTTCGACAATATTTTGGCCCGATTTAACTACCGCACATTACGCCGGTTCAGCATTGACTTTGCTAGAAAAAAACAATATCAATTATGTTGCAAAAGTGGAGAATCCAAACGCCAAACGCTCCAGAAATTCGCCCTGTAGAGAGATATTGGGCTATTGTCAAGCAAAATTTAAGGAAGGATAGTCGAGTTGCCGCTTACGTCAAGGACTTAAAAAAAACTGGCTTAAGGCCAGCACTGCCGGTACAAAAGAGGGTGTGCAGAATTTAATAAAGGGGATAAAACAAAAACTTCGCCATAAATTAAGAGAATAAATTTTTAAAATAAATTTTAATAAAACACAAATAAAAATAAAATAAGCTTCAATACAAAAAAAAAGGGTAACGAAAATGAATAAAAATCGTTATGTTGTGAGCAAAAGAATGTGTGCAGTTTCTTTTCGGTACAGTCCTTACTAAGAAATCGAAAGCCAAAATGTGCTCATAAATGCTTATACGGAACTAATGGGTAAATAAGGAAAGCTGGTTCAAATTACCTAAGCAAAGTTAAATCAAAATAAAATAATGGCATGGCATTCACGTAATTATTAAATTCTTCAAGAAAAGCTGACGTTCTGAACTGAATGCAAACCGATTTTCATATTCTGAAGGTGATCTGATAAATTAGGTTTGACCTAACCAAGATTTAAATTCGTTATTGATCCAAATGCTTTCTCATACTTCCGACGATATTCATAGCCTCTGTTAACTCTCTCACTTTAATTTGGTGAACAGCATTTGGTGAACTGAAGTCATGTTATTTTGAGTGGTTGCAGTTTTTGGGCGTTTTGATCGTTGATGGTCTCCCAAGCTGGTGCAACCGGGCTTAAGGTCAGCTATCCAAAATTTCAGAGCTAAATGATGGCTCAGAGTCTCTGTACACAGCTTCCAACTTGTCTTTAATTTGCGAGCACGCTTTCAGCTTTTCAAAAACAAATATTTAATAACTGTTCTATGCTCATTTTTTTCCATATCCAATCCATCGACTGACTCACACTATCAAC
Organism: Melieria crassipennis; assembly: GCA_963668005.1. NCBI lineage: Eukaryota > Metazoa > Arthropoda > Insecta > Diptera > Ulidiidae > Melieria > Melieria crassipennis. The sequence continues at coordinate 95,766,332 of OY764963.1, read as the reverse complement.
AAACAACAACTTTGCATATAAAGTGGTTGAAATTTTGGTGAGAACCTTTCAAAAGAGTCGCAATCGAACATCTGCCATCTTTATGTCAAAGTCGAAAACTTTTTAGACTACCTTCGTATGTGAGTAAATTGAGTACAATTACTCAATTCACTCACATATCCATTGGTCATACAAGCTTGTAGTCAGAAGAAATATCGTTTTTCAATTAGAATTCATTTTATGATATTTAAAATTTTAATATAATTTCTAGAATAATATTTTTATTCCAAGCAGCCCCTTGGAATTGCTTCAAGTCTTATTTACGCTACATAAACCTGTTAAATTAACTATTGAGAAATTTTTTGATGGCCATCATATTCATGAAACCATTACGAAAACTCTTTCAAGTGCCATTTCATTTATTTTAGTTTCCGCTATGCACCACTTTTGGCGAGACTTAAGTGCAAAGTGCTGACACAGCTTAAAATAATATGCTCGAAATTCAGATAATGCCAACTATTTGAAACTCTCTTTCTATCTCTTTTCAGTGGCATTATTGCATTCTTTCTATGTACTTCTGTCTCTGTCTTTCGTCCACTCATTTCAAGCAACAGTCTGCAGCATAAGCGGCATTGCTCAGGTTTTTCCTTTGCTGCTTAAGCCGTTTGATGACATTTTCATTTGGAAAACTTTTCGTTCTATTCTTCTACTTTTCGATTATTGCCACTAAATCCTATTAGAAACTTGCTGCACCGCATGCGCTGGCGGCGGCGCGGCATGTGCAGCGCAATTGCAACCATTACGAGAGAACTTGGACAAATGTGCAGAAAAAACGGCATTTCAAAGCGGCCATAAAAGCTTCGGCCAACATAAGGCATAGTTTCGGGCGAACGGCCCTGCTGTGGAAGTTTTCAAACTATTTAACTACGACGACACAAATGCGTGGCACGCTAAGCAGCCGCACGAGACGCGCGGCCGGAATGAAAGCTGTAATGAAAACGTTTTAAATGTTGCTGGTGTGCTTTTTGCTATTGTTGTTGCTGTTGTTGTTGTTGTTGCTGTGTCTATATTAGCGCTGCAATAACCACTTTATTTGCAATTTTAGGAATGCGCAGAGAACGCAGTCGCCCAAGTCGAAGAGGCAACACAAGAAATGAGTTTGTGCTTAACTGCAAATTGCAAGCGACTGACTGAAAGGACCAAAGGAGAACGGCAGCCTGGTGCTGAGACAAAGGGCGCTAACGTGAGGCGGCGACGCAGACGGAGGCCAGAAGTAGACAGCATGGCAAATGACGCAGCTTGCTGCTATTGTTGTTGTACAAACAAAGCTGGACAGCGCAACGCGCAGATAGATGAAAGCAGAACGAATGGCTGGACAAGATGCCGACAAGTCGGAGGAGACGATGAACGCTGGCGAGCCTGAAAATGCTGGCAAGCGTTGACGTTGCGTGCTGACGTTGATGTGGCTGATGCCGTTGTCTACGTGACGCAATGTAGGGAAAGTTGCTGATGAGGCGCTGATAGCAGCAAACAACTATTACGATTAAAAATAAAATTGCAAAAAGGCAAAAGAAAGAGTGGTTTTTCGCCGGCGGATAGTTGATGGTGGATGCTGAATGGTGAGTGCCGGTGGGTGAGCAGTTGACGTGACACTGTGCCAAGTGGTGTGTGGTATGGATATGAAAAAAACCAAAGTGGAGTAGAACGAAAACACTGATTATGAGCACAAAAATTATGAAAGTTTTAAGATAGTAAGAGTGAGAAAGTGAAGTTAACGAGGGGAAACCTGTGCACCAATAAGAAGAAGAAAAAGAAGAAGAAGAAGTAGAACTTTGTAGTAAACATTAAAGTTCAAAAATGTTTAATATAAAAATTGGAAATTCAAATTTAAAGGTAAAAAATTAAATTTAAAAACAAACTAAAACCTAACTCAAAATTAAAAATTTTATATTTAATATTTAAATTAAAATTATAATAAATTAAAAATTTAAAAAATAAAATAAATAAAAATTTAATAAATAAATTAAAAATTTAAAAAAATAATATAAAGAAATAAATAAAATAAAAATTTTAAATTAAAATTTTAAAATTTAATATAAAAAATTAAAAATATAAAGTATAAAATAAAAAATTAAAACTAAAAATTAGAGGTTACAAATTAAAAACTTAAATTTAAAAATTAAAAATAAAAATCTATAATTTACAAATAAAAGAAAAAAAATTTGAAATTTAAATTGAAAAATTAAAAATCAAAAATCAAAAATTTTAAATTTTAAATATTCCGTCTTAGAAAGCAAACGCTACACATTTTTTAAATAAATACTTAAATGTGGATATAAAACAAAATTTATATTTAAAAACAAAAAAAATAATAAATAATTAAAAAACGTATAAACTAAAAAATAACTATTAAAAGTTAAAAATATTAAACTAAAATTATAAGTCAAAAATTAAACAATTAATCTTATAAACTACAAATATAAACAAAAGTTAAAAACTAAAAACTAGAAATTAATAAATAAATAAAAAAATTAACAAATAATAAAAACACATCTTCATTAAAACTTTAAAACTAAAAAATTAACAAATAATAAAAACACATCTTCATTAAAACTTTAAAACTAACTATTAAAAGTTAAAAATATGACACTAAAATTTAGAAGTAAAAAATTCAAAATTTAAATTCATAAATTATAAATTAAGAAATGAAAACTTCAAAATTAAACAGTAAAAAGTAAAAGTTAATATAAATTTAAAAATTTTAATTTGAAAACTTCAAATTTTAAAATTTGAAATTTAAAAATTAAAAATAATAATTTTGAAAGTAAAAAGTAAACGCTATAAATTGACAAAAATATACTAGTATACTAAAATTTCGAAATAAAACAAAAAACTCACATCTCAAAATAAAAACATAATACATTTTATAATAAAACATATTAATCAATACTTAAAAATTAAATATTAATAGTTAAAACTATGAGATTTAAAATTAGAAGTTGAAAATTAAAAATTTAAACTTATAAACTAAAAATTTAAATTTATATATTAAAAATTTAAATTTATATATTAAATACTAAAAACATAAAATCAAACAGTAAAAACTAAAATTTAAAATTAAAAATTTGGATTGAAAAACTAAAATTAAAAAAAAATTATATTAAAACCCAAAAAGTACAAAAAGTAAAAATAAAACATAAAATATAAAAATTAAAGTTAAAAAAAGTAAATAAAAATTGAAAATTAAAACTAAAAAATTGAGAAAAATTTAAATTGAATTGAATATAAAAAAATCAAATGAACATTTTGTGTTTAAAATAAAGAATAAAAAAGTATCGACATTTTTAAAATCAAAAAATCCCACTTAATTTCATCTAAACTTTCACTATCTTAAAAAAATATAAAAAAGGATCATTTTGCTGCATCCTACAAGCACCTCCTACGTTTTACACTCACAATCAGCAGAAAACCACAACATAAGTCTTCTGCCATTAAATGATTTCACATCAAGTACGAATGAAAAAAACTAGATGATTCGATCAGTTTTTATCGCACAAGAAAAACAAAAAGCATTGGACTGAAAATTAAACTCACGACTAAGTGAAAAGCAAAGAATGGCCAACGATTGACGATGAGTTGAAGCATTAAATTGCAGTCGATGTTGACTTTCTGACTGTCTCTCTTTTTTTCTCTTTCCACACACTTTTCCTTTTCTGTTCCACTTCATTTTTCTTGCAACGCTTTGCCGCTGCCCATTCTGGCTTTAACTGCCATTAGGTCCTCAAAAAAAATTTCCCCAGCAATGCAAACACATCGAATTTCTTTTCATCGAAATTACAATTTATTCTGCTTTATTTCATTCCCTCGTCGCTCGCTTAAAACGTACTTTATACAATTTTGGAATTTAACTACACATTACTCAGCGCACTGTCGCCATCCTTAGACTGAAATTAACTTATTATCGTGTTTGTTGTTGTTTTTCTGTTATTATATATATTTTTTTTAGTAGGTATTGATTTCTGAAATGTATATACAAAGCGTTCATCTCTCCATGAATTGAGATGCTAAATGCTATTAATTAATTTAATTATGTTTAGTTGTTATTATTTTCAATGTGTCTAACTTTAAATGCTCACAGTTAAAAAGTTTATTTTTCTTTATTTTTTTATATTTTCTGCATCAAGTATTTGGTTTAGTAAAAAATAAATACACTATAACAATTAGGTTTTACTATTTTTATAATCGTTACAAACGTTAAATTACTTATCGACTAGACTTAAACGTAAACTTAACAATACACTTGGAATTGGGTCTTTTTTTGTTCACTAAACTGAAACAGTTTAGTTTCATAAATATGCCATTAATTTTTTTGTAATTTATTTAACTGGTTGTAAGTTATTTTTAATTGTTTTCTTTTATTTTTTTGCAAATAACTTTGGTTTGATTTTGTCAGCTTAGAATTAAATGTGTTTATATTTTGGTAATTAGTTATTTACAAGTTGGTTTTTATGCACTTCATAGACGTCAGTGTTTAATTGTTTTTTTTTTTATTTTTTAATAATTTTTTTTGGTAAACAATAGAAAGCAGACATGTTTGCTCAATAAATTCTGGAAAAATTCATTACAAGTTTTGATTTTGGTTTTTTTTTTATTAAATTTGGATTCGAAGTCTGTTGCTAAAAAAAAATAAGCTCACACCAGCTATGAATGCAAAATTAGGAATATTAAAGTAATTAAAGTTTTTCTTGTTGTATGGGAAAATTAGTGGCCCCATGGTTTTCATGGACCAAAGTGAAGAAAACATAGCCATCGTAGCGGCCAGCATCGAAGAAAGCCCAGAAATGTCAACATTCGAGTGGCCACGACGGAATAACGCCGCACATATTGTGGACCATAAACAAATTGGACCTACAGCTTCCGATAGCTTCAAAATTAAGCCGGAACCAATTTTATATCTCAAATTGTTGTTGTTTTTTTTTAAATTTATTTTCTTATTATTCTTGTTTGGCAAAGTGGGCAGTGGCATTTACGCAAAAGAATTAAATCAGACTTTGATGCTCCGATCATAGCGTAGTTTTTAATTGGCTTAGGGTAAGTGAGACATCAGCACGATGTCGTATTATGGAAATATGTTATGAGTGCCAAAAAACATATAGAATGTACCATCACTTGCGACCGTCTTGAACTAGTTTCGAAAATTCCAGGCAGGACATTTTTGTATGCAGGACAAATCTTGCGAAGGTCATTCAAAATCTTCTACTGATGAGATAAGCCTTGCTCTGGTGAAATCCAAAATTCATGAAAATCCACGATTGAGTTAAGAAATGATTGCTGATGAACTGGGCTCGAGAAATGTTTTAGAAAGTGTATATACTGCCTTAAAAAATTTTAAGAAATTAATAAAAAAAAAATGAAATATTTGTTGAAACAATAAAAAAATACAAAAGAAAGTGTATAGACTGCTTTAAAAATTTATAGAAATTAATAAAAAGAAATTAATATAATAAAATGAAACATTTGTCGAAACAATTACGAATTACAAAAGAATGAAAGAAAGTGTATGTACTGTCTCAAAAATGTATAGAAATTAATAAAAAAAAAAAAATGAAAAATTCTTTGGAAAAATTAAAAATTACGAATAAGTGAAATTTAAAATTATTTTTAAAAATTGTTTTTTTTTAGCTAATTACCAAATTTTTTAGTTCCTCTGTACAAATTAAAAAAATACATTTTTTCAAAAACAATTAAAAATTATAAATTTTTTAAATTAAAAATGAAAAAAATATATTAAATTTTTATTTTCTAAAATTGTTAAAAAGAAAATAATAAAAATAAAAATTCTTTGAAAAAATTAAAAATTACGAATAAGTGAAATTTAGAATTATTTTTAAACATTGTTTTTTTTAGCTAATTAACATACATTTTTAGTTCCTCTGTGCAAATTAAAAAAATTAATTTTTTCAAACACAATTCAAAATTATAAATTTTTTCAAATTAAAAACTAAAAAAAAAAAATTCATAGTAAATTTTGATTTTCTCAAATTGTTATATTTGTTTTCTAGTGCGTTCTCAAAATTAAAACAGTCAATAACTGGTTCTGAACAGATGATTATAACAATGCATTTTATCACTCAAGTATGCTAGCATACTTTTAGGCAACCGTTTAGTTTTAAGAAGGCAAAACTATTGTAAACTTAGAAAAATTTTTCTTGCTTTGACGAATATTTGATTTGACTCTCATTTTGTTTGGTGCGTGCTTCATTCGTCAACTCATACATACACACATTTCAAATATTTTGCCAGTTTAATTCCAACACACGCGCCAGGGATACTTTCTATACATCTCATTAATATGTAATTATATATACCACATATATATGTATATGTATACATATAAGCGTCTAATGTATAATGCAATTATTAGCTCAACTAATGTTTGTTTTTGTTGTACATAGCTACACTTAAATCTGCGGGTATTATGAAATGTGAGGCGATGACTGCCCGCAGTTGTGTCTATGGCTACGTGTTTGTGTCTGTGTCTTTGACAGCGATGGTGTGTGTAAAATTGGTTGATGATTGTTGTTATTGTGGTCTTATGTCTGCATATGTTTAGGTGTTTGTGTGTGTGTGCCAGTGATTATACGATATTTACATGCACATTTGTATAGAATATTCTGTAGGCATACGCCAGTATGACCACAATGCAGTGCAGATGCGTTTGATATGACTTGGTCGAGGAACCCACGTGTCCATGATACATCGCTGCCGGATTATCACCTGCAAGAAAGAGGAAATTGAAGCATAATTGAGTGAGTGCTTTACTGATTGTCGCCTGAGAAAACGACTGTCGTATGTGCTATTAAATTTAATGGAACATACGACATTCGTTTTCTACGGCGACGAGATGGAAATACGCTTGTACAAGTCATATAAGTAAAAAAAAAAATCACATCAGAAAAATCACATTTCTAATGCAAGTATGAAAGTATACCACAAACTAACTCATTCAGCAACCACACTACTCCAAGTAACCTTAAAAAGTGAGTTAACATTTTGCCATCTACTTTTTGGCGCAAAATGCCCCAAGGCAACAGTAAAGCGGCTAGCTTCTGCGCAACTGAATAACTTCATATTTTGGTGTAATAATGATGTTTTTTGCATATTAAAAATACTTACAAATATGTAGGTTGTACTGGCATTTTAATGCCAGCCGCGCAAGCTTACAGCCACAACGCTAAAAACGGGCTACGGCCATGAGCACATAAAGCGTAATGATTGCTGCTGGTTGGCGGAGTGTGGTGGTGACGCATAAATTCACAGCGTGCCGCGACGCATCAACAGCAACAAAAACGTTGAAATTGTTGGCCGCCATTGTGACTACAATGTGACGTATTATGCCAGCGCGAGCACTAATGAACTCTTCAAATCCATTGCCAACGTCTGAGTGTGCCGGCAGCAGCCAGTTGCGTTGGCGAAATGACATTGCGTATACGCAGCGTTGTGCTGCACAGTGTGCCGGCTGTGTGCGACGATAGCGTGGGTCGGTCTGGCTGCGGAGCGACTGTGGTTGTGGATTGTGGGCAAACTTCGGACTGACACAAATAAATTAAAAATGTATTGCAACGCACATTACACTTCATGTACGAGTATGCCGAGTGCTATGCACATAAATGGACCGCAGTGTTGAGGCAAATAAAAACTGAACCAACGAACGAACAAACGAGTGAAGTTTTAACATCCACGCAGGCTGCTCTGGAAGTAAAGAGAGCAGCCACACGGACTGGGTGTGCTCAATTAAATTTTCCTTTTTTAAGGTAATAGTTTAAAAAAAAATATAAAATTGTAAGTAAGTATATTGGAATCATTCATAGGGCAATGAAGTCTGTTCATAGAGGATCCAACTGGTCTGTGCGTGGTCTTTTAGTTCGCCAGTGTAACCTAATCTGTCTTTTTTCGAATTGTTTACAAGGGCACAGCTTTTTCCTTCAACATTTAGTGTGTTCTGAACTCCTTATAGTGAATTTACATATACCTTGTGAATGCCTCATGGACTTCACTTAGGCCAAGTGGCCCATTGTGAAGTGGTGTTTTGTTCCTAATCAATTTCTATATTCAATGATCATCTCATGGACTTAGGTGAATTTGTGTGAATAACTTTCCATATTTAAGAAGAACAAAAAAGTCTCAGCACTAACGAAAAGCGACAGCTGCTGCCTGCTTTTAGTGATCAAAATCAGTGATCAATTCAGTGTTTAGTGATCAAATTGAGAAAGTCGAAGTCAAAGATGGTCAATGAAGAAGAGTTGACCTTTGTTGATTAGGTGTTACCAAGATTGGTCCATGGTTCTTCATTATGGAACCTTTTTGGTTTTGAAAAATCATGAATTGGTAGCAATTTGATATGTGTATGCAACCCCGACAAGGAGACAAGGAACCTACAGTTTAACACCGATCCCGAATGGTGGGAGTTTTTGTTTTACAAATGCCAAGAATCAATACACAACTAGACCTAGCTTTGGAAAAAAAGAAAGCCAAATTAGTTAAAAACTGCAAGGATTTCTCTTAGTTGGGGCTGGTGGGGCTGGGGGCAACTTCTGCATACTTAGTCGGTTGATGATCAGAGCGGGTGGCGCCGATTTTAAGTGCGAAACTAAGACAGACATAATGAGACTACTTCCGGCATATAGCGTACAGTAGGTAGGTGAAGACTCTTCAGCTGCAGAGTGTCTCGACAGCTTTGGTCATGCTACAACTTCCAGCGAATAAAGAATTTACAGCTAAATTTAAGCAGTAATGTCTGCTAGTCTGGCGGCATTACTCATGGTTCACTGGTCAATTGATTTGTATGAAGCAAGAGTTAGGATTCTCCATACTTCCTTTTTCAGAAGCTGTAAGGATGAAAACGAGTGTGAAACCCTTGAACACTTCCTATGCGGCTATGCAGCCTTATCGTTGAAAGGACTCCGTGGCACATACAGGATTTCATTTTGGAAGTGTTTCGCACACAATATTTGAGCCCAATACCAGTTGAAACTATATTTGTCACACCAAATATTTTCCATATACAGATATTTGGGATTGGTTTGAAGAAACGAAACCGCCTTGCATGCGCCAATGAAAAGACTTTACTGCTTGGGAATTAGTCTAAATGGTTCTCTAGCCGATCTATTGGAGACAAGACTTAAATGCTTCAAGTCCTATCTCAGCATCGTCTAAATTAGGTTGGCTCTAATGCTTAGATTTCTCTCTTAAGTTGGAAAACCTATTCGAGAAAGCGACTATTGGTGTTTAAAATCCAAAAATTCAAAAAAGAATCAACAATATTTAGAATTTCATTTGTTTCTTCCCTCATATTACACCCTGTATGCTGCTCATAGCCTACACCGAGGCTCGTAAATTTTGCGGCGTTAAGTGTATGACGCAACATTAAAATCTACTCGCACACACTCACACACACACACGTATTTGTAAACGCAAAATTTTGCACGTAAATTTGGTGTGTGTGTTAATGTTGTTGTATTTGCTTGTAGCAAGCAAGTGAATTGAATTTTTTTTCGGCCACATTCTGTGCGAGTAATAAAAGTAATTTATGAAAATTACAAAACCATGAAGTGTGCACAACTCCTTACGGCTCTCGCACTTCTTCGCTCAACGCAACTGACAGTTCACATTTGGCAAGTCTGCGCCGTGAATCGAGCACACACACACATGCAAACACGCATTGCTTGTGGTCGCTGTGGCTGTTCCTATTCGCCGTTGATGTTGTTCACATTGACATTCGCACTCGCAAGCTCACTCACAGTCACACACACACACACATGTACACACAATCGTACGCCTACTTGCTGCCAGACGCCCGCATGCTGTGGCATTGTTTGATGCCATCATGAAGTGTCACATTGCAATTTTTTGGTGGACAAAAATAACTACAACAACAACAATAGCACACGAAAAATAATTCAACATAAAAAAGTGTAGCCACAGCGAATCTGTCGCAACAGTGCGAGTTCACAGTAAATCGTGCTGCCCACACACGCACACACACACACACACACACACAGCCACAGTAACCTCAATTGCAGATTTTTTTGCGCATACAAAAAGTCGAAAAAGAGAAAATAATAGCGACAAAATTACGCAAAGACTGCAAAAACCCGTAAAGATATAAAAGGATAACAAATGTCATGTGGCCCTTTTTGACAGTTGACAGTAAACTGCATTATACGTGCTTGTGTTTTTGTATGTGTTTGTTTGTTTGTTTGTATATGTAATACATGCACATATACATTCATATACATATATATATATTTATTTATAAGTGTTTTGCCGCAACAATGTAGACGACACAAAATGCTGACAAAATGAGGAAAAGCCATCTGCAATTCATCATCTGTCATCAATGACTCTGAAATTATGCCGCTGACAAGTTGCTTAAGCCGTCATTCATTACGATGAATGACGTTAATTTCTGCATACCCACGTTGTGTCGTTATGGCGAAAAGAAAATATTTTTATTTTCGCTGGCTTGTTGATTGCCTCATAAAAGTAAGTTTCGTTGAAAATTGAAGCGCAATTGATTGTCATTTTCATAAGGCAACAAGTAGCTATAAATAAACAGCTAAAGTTAACCAAGGATATTTTTAAAATGATTTGCGTTTTATTTTGACAACATTTTTACAATATATTGTAGCAAAACAATCATAAAGTTTTCTTCAAGTATTATGAGAAAATTTAAGAAAAAACGTTCCATATTAAAGCTGTGGTAAAAATGTTGCCTAATCATTGGCATACTTTTAGGCTGCCTCAGTCATACTGAGAGCATTTTGGTGCAACAATCATAAAGTTTTCTTCAAATATTATGAGAAAATTTAAGAAAAAACGTTCCATATTAAAGCTGTGCTAAAAATGTTGCCTAATCATTGGCATACTTTTAGGCTGACTCAGTCATACTGAGAGCATTTTGGTGCAGCTGTGCTGATGTAAAATTTAATTGTGTCTCCATTCGCCTTAACCCTTAAATGCATATTGACGTAAAACTGCAACATACCACTAACACGGCTACCAAATCATTATTATGAGCGCAACGCATACTGTTGTGGAATTACTACTATCAGGACAATATTTTTTATCGAGTGGCAGCACCTTTTTTCTTTCGCCGCGTCTGTCAAATGCCATCTTGACATTCACAAAGCATTGACTGTCGGAAATTTGTAGCAGGTGAAAATTGGAATAGTGTTTTTGGAGTAAATAGTTGATTTTCGAAGGTAAATAAGTGATTTTTTTTTATTTTATTGTAATAATTCATCTTCTTTTCGGTACAGTAATTGGTTAGGACAATAGCATTTTGGATTTTGTACAAATTGCTTCTATTTTGATGTTGTAAATCTGCAACACTATGCAGTTAGTACAGACAGTATGCCCATATCTGTGATCTGATATATTTTATTGTTTTGCAGTTGCAACCATGAATTCAAGGGAGATAGAAGAATATTTAGCCTTAATTGACTACGGTGAAAGGTCTGAAGATGATCTTGAGGAGACAGATGCAGAAGACCATGAAGTTTCTAATGAAAATCGAGAAGATTTACATCACGCTCTTGAGAGTCTGGTAGAGGAGGAACACGATGAGTGTGGTGATGATCCGCTCATGGCAGAAGACCCACCATTGATAAATGAAACCCCTGTAGACGGAGAAGTGCCTCAGATTCCATTTCCCTCCACAAGCCAAGCCAGTCGCCGAGCAACTATGAAAGGCCTTGCTTGGAAGGTAAAAAAGTTAGTCTTGAACTCTGAGCAGACTGCTTTTCTTGGCAGCACTACTTACCCACCAGAACTGAGGGATCAAGCTGCTACGGGTACTCCGTATAGTATTTTTTCATATTTTCTAACATCTGAAATACTTGAGAAGATAGTGGAAGAATCTAATCTGTACTCTGTTCAAAAAAATGTGACAAAACCCTTGAATTTGACTGAAACTGAACTAAGAAAGTTCATTGCAATACTGATATTTATGTCAGTCATAAAATATCCCAACGTCCGGCTTTACTGGTCTAATACTGTAGGTTTTGAACCAAACAAGAAGACAATGACTGTCAACAGATTTGAGACTATTCGCAGATTTCTGCATTTCAATAACAATGAAAAACATTTTCAAAGGGAACACCCGCAATATGATAGACTCCATAAGATAAGGCCCATAATTAGCCATCTCAATGAAAAGTTTGCATCAGTTGCTATGGAGCAAAGACTATCAATTGATGAGCAGATGTGTGCTACAAAGGTAGCACACTTTATGAAGCAGTACCTACCAAATAAACCACACAGGTGGGGATTCAAATTATATGTCATGTGCAGTGTAAAAGGCTATGCTCATAAGTTTGAGATATACACTGGTCAAGAGAATGAGCGCTTTCAAGATGAGCCAGATTTTGGGCCAGTAGGAAATGTTGTTATCCGGCTATCCAGAGGTGTCCCAAGGCATATAAATCATATTATATATTTTGACAACTTTTATACCTCTGTGCCACTAGTTGCCCATCTTGCCAAACAAGGAATCTACAGTCTAGGCACTGTATAGTACAACAGACTTGTAAATTGCAAACTACCTGACAAAAAAACACTGATGAAAAAATCCGTTCCCCGTGGAACTTATGAAGAGCAAATGACTAGCTTTGATGGTGTAGATTTGACAGCTGTAACTTGGAAGGACAATAAAGCTGTCACTGTCCTATCTTCATATGTTGGAGCAGAACCTGTCTCCCAAGCAGAAAGGTTTGACAAAGCGAATAAGACTAGGGTCAAGATTTCTTGCCCACATATTATACAGGAATACAATGCCCATATGGGCGGAGTGGACCTCATGGACAGCTTCATTGGTAGGTATCGCATAGGAATGAGAAGTCGAAAGTGGTACCTACGTATCTTCTATCACTTATTGGACATGGCAGTAATAAATTCTTGGCTGGTTTATAAATATTTGAAAAGAAATGAAGCTCCATCATCAATTCTGAATTTGTGTCACTATAGACTGGAACTAGCTGAGGTGTTAGCCAATGTCAATAATGCAGATGTATTCTGTAACACACGAGGAAGGCCCCGCAACAGTGTTGAAATGGAACTTCGAGCCAAAAAAAGGCGAGGGCCTGTTCAACATGTTCCACCTAAGGACATAAGGACAGATAATGTTGGTCACTGGCCCGATGACTGTGTTCGCAGCAGGTGCAAAATGCCTAGGTGTAAGGGATACACACAAACAAAGTGTGAGAAGTGTGGAGTAGCCCTTTGCCTTACTAAATCCAAGCATTGTTTCAGAGAGTTCCATATGTAATTAATGTAAGTAAATGCATGATGTTGTATATCTGCAACATATGGTTTTTTAATAAAACAATATAAAAACAATATATTTTTTAGTTCTTTCTATGTCTCCCTGCATTAGTCTATTACAAATCTACAAGATATATTTTTTTCAAGAGGTCAGAATAAATCATGCATTTAAGGGTTAAAAGAAAAGCGTAGCGTAATCTTTGCATTGCAGATATGAATTAGCCCGACACAAAATATTGCAAGAAATTGAAATTTAATGTCCTTCAGCTTCGGGTTAATATATTTTTCATAGCTGTGTATAAACATATTTCAAGCATGTGGAATTATGGTGTCACAACGGGTCATATAAGTCCCAATTTATCTTTAAGCGCGGTAGCCGTCGTTACCTAAACCAATCTAATCTATGTTTGAGCTTGGATAGCTTGTTGTTGTCTTTTGAATTGAGTCCCTTAAACAAAGCCCCGTAGGCCATTTATCACAATTACCAAAAACCAGCCATACAAGCCTTAGTGTGTCTCAAAGCGAGACAGCCACCGTAACCTAACCTTAACTATGTTCGAACCAGCACAGCTGGTTGCTGTCCTTTGAATTGGGTGCTTTAAACAAAGCCCCAAAGGCCATTTGATTGATGTAATTTTGAACACATAAAAGGTATTACTCCTTACACACAATCTGCTTTACGAAAATTTAAAACCAGGAACCTTTACATATGCACCCACTTTATTAGCTATCAACTCAGGGCAATCCTTTGAGCTAAATTTAATGTCATCAAAATGTCAGCGTGCCCAATTAAGTTGATCACATCAGTTCTATATGCAAACAAAAATGTCAAACACAAACACACACATGCATACATATTTCATATTTATTTAAATTTTTTATTTTTTTATTTCACTTTGATATAACACACCGAACTATCGATGTCATGTCGCCAGCCGACATAACTAAAACAAAGTCCAAAATTGCATCACGAATGTTGACAAGCACAACATTGACAGACACGCTGTCAGTTGTAATTATTTTATTCAATTAAAATTTGTGCAACATTGCACATTGACGTGTCTAATTGTAATTATAATTAAATATTTCTATTAAAAATGGGTTTACATACGCCAGCGGCGGCATTATTCCGCTGGGACAATGGGACGTATGAGTGTTTTTTGTTTGTTCGATTTGTGTTGGTGGCGTGACGGTTTAATTGTAACGAAGCGCTATTTCGTTGTGTTACATGACACGATTTCAGAGAAACTAAAGTCATGGCAGTTGAAAATTTACATTGAACATGCAACTCTGTAGCAAAAAACAACATTTTTATGTTATTATTGCATGCTTAGTGAAAATGTAAAATTTGTTCCTATTTTTTTAGCGCAGTTGTAATTTCTAATTTTTAATTATTATGTTCCTAATTATATTCCTTATTCGATTATTAGAACTTAGATCATCTGGGGTTTTATGTACTCAACTATTGGGTCAAACCTTTCTGTGACATTTGAATTAGGTTTCAGCCTTGAGACTCTGTACTCTTAATAAATTTATATGTCTGTGTGGTTAGTAAATATATGCTTAATTTTTTCGCAATCTGTATTAGAGAATCTCCATATTTTTTAATCAACTAAGTCCAGTTTGTAGTGGTGGCTGCTACAAAAAAACTGTTCCTATTCAAGTTTTCTATTAAACAGTAACCTGAGACAGATCCTTTCTTAAAGAATGCCTAATTAGGTGCTCTTCTAATAAAATTTAACAAATTTCTTGGAGTGTCATAGGACTTAGTGTTGCTCCAGTATTAAAATTTTTGTTTTTTTTTGCTGGTTTAAGGTCGATTTTACTGAAACCAAACATCGGACATGGTCCCTTGATTATAGCTTTCCAAATTGTTTCTTGCTTGGACGTATGCTGTGACATTACCCTCATGGCCCTCTTGCCCTGATTTACCACTACAATCTTGTTATGGGTATTCAGGGTATTAAATCATAAAATATATAAATTTTTAACACAGTTTGGTTGTAAGAATTATCGTTGAAATATTTTTTGTGCCATGAATCAAATACGAATATATTGTACCACGAATCAAACCTAATTACATTAAAAATTTTTTAAGAACTCAATAAAAATTCAAAGTCAAGTCAGCTGTTTGGTCAATTGCCTGGTTAGTGCGATAGAACGCCAATAGAAGGCGACACTCGACAGCAATTTCGAATTTCTGCACCATTTCGAACCATGAGTAATAAAAATAAACTTTTTCTTCGGTGGCCAACCTTTCAGCAAAAGATGGCAAACTCGTGAAAACGTCAAAATTCTTCTATATCCTTTTTTTCTATATTATATTCTTCCTGAACCAACGCAATGCCTCGCAATGCATTAAAAGTGGTCATCCCCTGTACGTTTGCTCAAATTAAAAAACAAAAAATTTGCCATTTGGAATCAATTTAACCCCCAAATACATAGGTCCGCCTTCATTCAGAGTTTTTTACTAATATTTAATAACCTTCTTATATTTTTTACTAATTTTCTGTTACCAACTTGCGTTAAAAAGACTTTGTTTAATACACAAACAAGAAAATAATTCATTTATTTGACAAATTAAATTGTTTTTTTTTTTTTAACAAAGCTCACATGGCAACTCCATTAAATTTGATAATATTTGTACTAAGTCCCTTTACTTGACTTCTTTTTAAAATAAATTCTTGTTTAATTCATAACTAACTTCACACCTATATTAAAATTCCTCCACAACTTTCAAAATTTGTATTACGTAGCCGCTTGTTACCTCAAATTCCAAGTTGAGCAATCAAGAATTTGCTTCCACTGACAAATTTCTTAGAATTTCAACATAAAGACAGTTGAATATTCAACTTGGCATTTTATTGTTTTGCTACGAAATTCCAGTGAAATTCCAACCTTGCAACACTTCAGCCACGTTGGTGATTAACAGCCGCAAAATGGGCAACAATGCTGCAGGAGCGCAGCAACAACAACAGAAATATTGGAAAGCGAAGCACAAATGCCAAGCATGACATCAGTGATTAATAGACGCCGAAAGCAACTTTCCACACAACACAAAACACAGACACATACACACACACAGTGCCATTGGTCGACACGTGCAGACGGTTAGCGTGTTAACACGCCACCACAACTATTGGCAATCGAGCTGCTGCATCGTTATTCGTTGTACACGCTAGTTTTTTTTGTTGTTGTTTGCTTTTTCATTTTTGGTTAGGCGCCGCGGTGCTGAAATTTGCCGTTGTGCCACATGTGCGGCCGAGATTATGGTATTTGCAATTACCGCAAAGTGGAAGAGGCTGGCTGCTGTACTGCAGTTGCCAGGTGGCAATGGCAATAATGTTGCCAACACTTTCGACTTGTTGCGGCCGGGCGCAAAACCCACATCGAGCGGCGCATTAAGGACGGCAACAACGTCGAGGCAATTGTTGGCAATAATTTTTTTTTAGGTTTCTCTTGTTTGTTGTCTCTTTGTTGCTGTAATGCATATAAGTGGACTGCTTTTTTCTGTTGTTGTTGTTGTTTTTGTCGTCAGGTTTGCTGTGCAAATGTGCTAAGTGTTAGTTTGTAGCGGCTGTTAAGTGTGGTGTGGCGTGTAAGCGCTGAAAGTTTGAATGCTTTAAAGGCATTCAAGGTGACATTTTTAGGGCTATCTCAGTTGCTACAAATTTAAGTTGGCAAAAATTTGGCTTGCATTAGCCTGTAAAGTGAAAGATGCGCTTTTTTGTGGTGTACTTTTAGGCGGCAAATACATTTGCTTTACAGTTGAGACAAGCTTCGGTCATGTTGACTACTTGCGTTGAAATTTTTGTATGCAAATTTATTTACCTAGGAATTTTCAATCGAATTTCAGAAGCTTTAAGGACATTTAAATGGACAGTTTTAAGATTTAATTATTGAATTGAATTGCTCAGCGTTTTTAATGAAAATATTTATTTTATTGTTTCATATTGTTGGGAATTTCCCAGGGCACAGTCAAGTAGACATTGTTGTTCATTGCTCAGCTGTTGCCTCCCCATGACTCGATGACTCAAAGCAGGCAACAACAACAACTTGCCCAGCTGTGGCCCTTGACATAAAGTTTCTCAGAGACTTTGGATCTCATTGCTTCATTCACTAATATTATGAGCAGCAGTCTCATTGTCCTCTAGCCACATGTCGCATGTGGCCGAGTCACGTTTCCAATTCAGATCTAAATCATTTCTGTAGTCAGTCGTTAATTACGTTCTTTGATGAAAACTAAACACATTTTGTTTTCTATTAACAAAACAAACAAAATGAAAACTAATGGCATTAGTTCTCTGACACTGCAAAAGAAAGAACTAAAGCAACCTAAAGTTTATTCAAAGAGTACTTCGGCACATCCTTGTCTGAGCGTTTGGGTCAACTTCTATATATTAAAACAACTAATAGAATCGCTTTTTTGTGGCATACTTTCAGGCTGCTGCCGTTTTCTGCTTCACATTCGAGGCAACTGGCTTTACTTATTTTTATATTCATCATGCAATTTTTTTAACACATTTTCATTCATTCCGTTCCATTGAACTAAATTTGTTTGAATTTCCCTTGCAAATATTTTACATACAAAATATTTTTTCCTTTCTTTTTGCCAAAAATACATACGAATTTTTTATGAATTTTTTTTTGTGTATTTATGTATTTTTTCTTCATTGTAGTTTTTTATAATGAACATTTTTTTTGAAATATTTTCATATGCTTTTTATTTGTTATTATTATGCAAAAATTTTGATGTCATCGTTTCAATGTGTGTGTATGTAATGAAATTTACTTACCTTTAAAAATATGCACCAACACACTGGCAGGTTGTGTATTACTGGCAACGCAAGTAAAGTTACCCGAATGTTCACGTCGCGTGCGTAAAATTGTCAATTCAGATGATTGAAAATCTGCAAATAAATAATAAGAAATAAAATGGCATGAAAATCGAAACTTATTAAGAACTTTTCTTTGCTATATAGTCAAAACCAAATGTGGAATAAAGTTTATTTTCTCCAAATAATTCAATTGAAGCTGAGGTTAAAATTTAAGTTAACAGTAAAATGGTGAAAGGTGGACGCCACGACTGACTTCTGCACCTGGACGTTGCTAATCTTACACGTAGCTGGTTTGTCAGCTGCTGCTGTCTGTTCCTTCTTATATTCTTCGGTCATCCTGACCTTCGTCTTCGGCTTCAGATGACAGCAAGTCTTTCTTGTACTTTAAAGTACTTTCACAGCTTCATAGTATCTGCTCTTAAAGTTCTAATACCTGCACCTTCGACTTGTGCAGCCTTATGGATACCATGGAGGCCATTAGAAGCTAATGAAGATGTGGATTTATTGTCCTTTGACAACCACTAACACTTTGTTGAATCTTCTATGACACCAACTTTTACCAAGTTGATGGATTAGGAATTATAATCAAAATAGAAAACTGTTGATGTGTTCAATTTGATCAACGATCTCTCTAGAAACACCGGTTATGGTCCAGGCATGTTCAATGGCATTCAGTTCAGCTCCATGATCGCTTACTATACAAGTAGGCAGACCGAAAAATTAGATCACTACTCTCACCTACTGAGAACTTCATGGTAAGCTCTCGATTTCCAAGAGCTTCCTTGCTTTCCTTGTGCTTCAATGCACCAATCATCGAGTAGAACTGATTGCTCTCAGCCTATTCACTGATTTGTAGGTCTACTTAAATTTCCTTATATCGGGTGTTTTTTTTAGAGGTATGGAACTTCGAATTGAAATAAAACACAAGAAAATCGTTTTAATGTCCATCAATTTGGCTTTATTGGAAGGATAATTTTATGCCATTAATGTTTAAATATGATTTCGGGCATGTGGCCGCCGCGGCTGGCTCGAATAAAGCCAATTCTACAGGTCCAATTTTCAACCACTTTTTCGAGCATTTGGGGCCATATGTCGGCAATAACGCCACGAATGTTGGCTTCCAAGTCCCCTAACGTTTCTGGTTTGTTGGCGTAGACGAGCGACTTCACATATCCCCAAAGAAAATAATCCAATGGTGTCAAATCACACGATCTTGGTGGCCAATTGACAGGTCCATTCCGCGAAATTATGCGTTCATCGAATGTTTCCTTCAATAAATCGATTGTGACGTGCGCTGTGTGGCATGTAGCGCCGTCTTGTTGGAACCACAACTCATCCACATTCATGCCATCCAATTCGGGAACAAAATAGTCGGTTATCATGGCTCTATACCGGTCTCCATTAACGGTAACTGACTCCTCTTCTGACTGGGTCCTCTTCAACATTTTGCTCTACAGCGGCAATTGTTTCTTCGGTGCGCACTGTTCGACGTCTCTGCGGATGCGTATTATCACATAGAGTAAACGTGGTGCGAAAACGACCCATGGTTAACCGAATTAATTGCTCTGATGGACGATTATGTCGACCATAAAATGGACGGAGCTTGCGGTAAACTTCGCGAACTGAACCATTATTTTCGAAATAAATTTGCACGATTTGCAAGCGTTGTTCTTTTGTCAACCTGTTCATGATGAAATGGCAAACCAAACTGAACATAAATGACATTAGAGTTGACAGATTTGACCACAAAATGCCAGTTTTATCTCTATTCGAAAAACAAACCTCTAAAAAAAAACACCCTATACTACAATTTTTAACAAATTTGTCTTTCAAACTACACAAACACACCTACAGAAAACAAAATAAAAGCCAAATTTACATGTGCGGCAAAATTTCCCCTTTTTTTTTTGTGCAAATATTTAATGTTTGTAGGGCAAATTGTAATAAATTGTGGCAAAATTTGTAATGGAATAAAAAAATGCTAAAACATGCCAAAGTGCGTGGGAGAACGTTGCGAGCATGCGAGCACCCAATGTATTTCGTAGTGTCTGGCCTGGATTGGCGCAGTCAAGCGGAAATACACACACGCTGCTCTTATCAGCGCGGCGCGACGGAAACGGAAGCGCACACTTGCTAGCCACAATTATGGCGGATGTATGCGACTATATGCGCGCAATGTGCGCAAAAACTCTCTCTCTCTCTCACACACTCACACACACTAACAGACTTACACATATAAATATATGTTTGTATCGAAGCAGCAGTGGCGGTGCATGTTGCACTTTAGTGGTCATGGCAAGCGGGCGCTTAAAGTTTTTTCCATTTCATAATAAAGCACACACACACTAAATTCAGTTGTGTGCATTTATTAAATTTTTTTGCATTTATTTTATAAATATTTACCTAATAAATATACTTTAAATACACTCAATAATTTCTATAGAAAAATATGCAAGCCCACTTCTAGGCGCCACTCACCTGGATCCGTTGATACATTAATGCCACGATCGATGTCATAGTTTATCATTCGATTATCATGATACCAGAATATGAATTCGGACGCTTCGGTGTTTTGCACAACGCGACATTGCAGTCGCAGCGGCGAGCCGGGCGTTAGGTATCGTATTGGTGGTCCCGAAATTTCGGCGCGTGCTTCTAAGCGAATTGAATGGATGTGGTTTTCATTGGTTGGTTGGTTTGTTCGTTGGTTGTTTGGTGAATTAGTGAATTTATTATTGTTGTTGTTGTTGTGCATTGCCAAACCAATGTATCGCATGAAGGCCAAACAGTTGTTGCAGTTATTGTTGATGTTTATTGTTGTTGTAGCATTAGTATTCGCAATTTACCAGAATGAATCGGAAACCGAGAATAAAATCCAAAATATATTTGCGAAAAATTAGTAAAAATTTATGGTGTTTTTATTATGCAACATAAATTCATAGCCGACAGACACACAAACACGTATTTTGTTTTGCCTGCAATTTTCAGCAATTTATTAAAAGCTTCATAAATTTTATTTTTGACACAAACTTTTACCGAATACTTATACGAAAAATTCAAACTAAATCAGTTTTATGTGCGCACAATTGGCGCTAAATTGTTTTGCATTTTTTCCCCCCTCACTTTAGTAATAATTTGTGAATTTTTCGTTAGGATAAATTTATGGACTCGATTTATGCTTTGTTGTTGCTTTATTTTAAATATTCGCTTGAATTAAAGTGAGCAAAATGTTTGTTGTTTTTTAAGTGTTTTAGTTCAGTTTATAATTTAGTGTTGTATTAAACGTTGTAAAAAAGAAGGAATTGCAAGTGTATGACAATTTATAGTAATTATTTTAAGAATTTAATATCTAAAAACAAGTCCACATAAAAAAGAAAGAGTTGAAAACGAATTTTGTGCTTTAGAAAACAAATTAATTAAATTTTATGGAGTAAGTTAAAGTGACTGCTTTGAATTTAGACTCCGCACACACTTGTGACAAAATTCGTAAGTCTCTGACTCAGATAGCTTATTTGAGCTTTAAAAGAAGTTAGTTAGACTCTAAATGGTCCTATCGGATGAGTTAATTGAGTTTTGCTTCTCATAGAAAGAGCAGCTTAATTGTATAGAAGCTGAAGTGTAGTGAGTTTCTTGTTTGAAGTATCTATTGTAAATACAAAATTTTCTCTTTGTTGTGTACAAATAATCTTTTAATTTTCCAGGTCATTAGTAACGTAACACCTGAGGTAGTTCCAGCCATAGCGCTGATAGAAATACACAAAAGCTTAAATATACAAAAATGTGCATCAATTTAGTTTTCTTATCCGAAAAGGTCTATATTCCACTAAAAGTGCCGCAAAACTTCCATATCCCATTTACTGAAACAAAATATATGTATAAAAATATTTCTAAAAATAATTTCCCCTGCGAGCTACACAAATATTCATTGCACATTAGATTTGTCCAATGTTTCACGAAATTAACATTTCATTCGAATTTGTAAAAATTCTGGCAAATCCAAAATGAAATTTAAAACCACACGCTAAACTAAAAACAATAGTGGCGCTTATGAAATAAATGACATGCAAATCAACCACAACCACACTCAAATTCACACCTACACCAACTCGCACACTCACAGGCGCACTTTGTCACACATGCGTCACCGGCTGTTTGAAGTAATTAAAATTGGATTTGCGCGAAAATGTTTAATGTAAACGAACTGAACGCGGCATAACGCACAAACGAGGTAATAAATTTAATTACAACAACGGTTAACAAAACAACACTTGAGGCTAAAAATGCATTCATGAAATTCAATTTTAATGAGATTAAAATTTTAATGGACGTGAAAACAGCACTGAGCACAAAACACCACAACACAAATGACTTGGAAAAAAAGTGGATATGAGAATGAAACAAAAATAATAACAGCAACAACAACTATGAAGTAAAAGTGTGTGTTGCAAAAAGTGGCTGCAGCAACGGAAGTCGGCGGTGCACTTTGCACTTTGCACTTTTCATCTGTGTTGAAGGTGAATGTGTGTGTGAAATTGTATTGCATACTGCACGGCGCTGGCGTTTGCTTGTTTCGTTTTCCACAGTAATACCAGCAGATTGTGTAAAGTGAAAGTTTCAATGTTATTGTATTTTTAATTAATATATTTATGCACTGAAAATATGCAACTTTTTGTAATTTTTTAATGCATTTTTTTCACCTTAAAATATTTAAAAGTTTGAATGAAATTATTTCATTACAATACAAAACTATATGTAGGGATTATGCGTGTTGAGAAGAAAATTGCGCTAAAATTTTGTTACAATAAGCAATGACCTTGAAAGTGGTTAGCGCTAACAGGTAGACAGGTTGGCTGTGACTCAGTGGCTGAAGCGTAGGATTACAGGGCAGTTTGAGGCTTAAACAGCAAAAAATATTGAAATGATTTTTCGGCACAAGAAGATAATGGTCAATCTAATAATAAAATAGTTGCTTATGGAAAAATGTTCAACCCATCATTTTGATCATTTTCATCTGATCATATTTATCTATGTTCATTTCTAGATCTATGATAGAATTTTATTCATTCTGCAATCATGATTCTATACACATGCCTCCAAGTTGCAAAGATTTTAAGACAGCTTCTTTGAAGGACCTGAGAAGATTTCGTAGAATGAAAACGATTGACTTTTGAGTTATTGCTTTTATTTTAGACTTTTCATGTCTGCCTATCTGACTTTGACACTAGAATGGCCAAGGTAGTAATTTTGACTACATTGAGGTCTTTTATTGTAAATAAATTTTGTTGCATCGCTTTCTAAAAAAATCGCTTACGTGACTTTTTTTAATTTTTAAAGCTAAATGGAACAAATAAATTAAAAAAATTTTAAAAAAATTGTTGACTTCAATTTTGCAAAATTTACCTTTTAATGCCCAAAAGTAGTCATTTTGACTACCTATATAACATTTTCAGCAAATCTTACTGATAAATAGACAAATATGCATCTTCAATTGCGAAATATGAAAATTTCAAATAATTGCAAAGATTTTAAAGAAATAATATATAGTAGGCTGTGACAATTCCCAAGTTTTTCAATTCAAAATTCACTCATAAAATTAATTCAAAATTCAATTCATCCAAATTCCAAATTTCGTTCCATTTTATCCCATTTATGGGTAAAGTACGGCTATTTTATTTAAATGATTTTACTTTGTAAACCATAAAAAAATAAAAAACGAAATGCTTATTTTAGTTTAATCTCGTGTACATTTATTCATATTTGCTACTTAAAAACCAATAAAATTAAACAAAAAACTCAGTAAACAATAATGTAGTCAAAATGACTTCATATGGGCATTTTAGGTATGTCAGATTGTCGGGCATTCTAGTGTTAAACTTTCCAAATAAATAGTAAAATAAAACAAAAAAATCAAATATTAAAAAACAACAAATGAAGTAAACAGCTTCAATGGTTTAAACATAAACATAAAAAAAATTGATTCATATAAAATATTTATATTACTCTTTAAAAAAATAACCTACGTAAAAGCCATAAACGTTCCCTTTAAGGGGACAGTCCCCTCAAGCGTCCGAGAAAAAAGCGTTTTTTCCTGATTTTTTTTCTTACAGAAAGAAAGATCGGAGACATAAGAACTTTGGGATATGTTTTAGTCATACTTTAACTTTATTCACAAAAAAAATTACATCTGGGAAATTTTAAATGACTGAGTTTTTCACGTTTTCCGGCAGCGTTTCGGCACGGTCGGAGTCCATTTGCGGGAACGATAGCAGCCGTTGGTTTCAACTAAAATCAAAACTTTTTTTTTTGTTTTCTTCGTCAGACTTATTTGTTCTATGAGAACTACGGAAATTCCAAAAATCCAAAATTTAGACTAAAAATTATGATTTAAAAAAAAAAAGTGACTTTTTTTACATTTATTTGTTAATAAAAAAGGTATTAAAAATCGGAATTTTTCAAAATCCGTAGTTCGCATAGAGTAGTTTTTCATACTGAATAAAATAAATTTTAGTTTAAGAAAATCTGTTGATAACTTCTATAGTTATCTTTCCCGCAAATTGTGAAAACATGGTTTTGAGAAAACGCACTTTAAACGCGCCGTGCGTGGCCGCCAGGCACCGTGCGCGACCGACTGAATTTTCGAGCAACTCCTGAAATACTCCGATTTTGGAGCTAAAACTTTACATACATAATCTTAAATAGATGCCCAATCGATTAAGCAAAAAAAAAAAAAAACGATTTTTTGAGACCTCTTGAGGGGACTGTCCCCTTAAAGTAATTTTCAGTCCGTTTACAGATTTTGCTGCACAAATAAAATAAATTTTCTGCACATTTATGCATTTTGCTTCACTTCTTTTTTATTTGTATTTCATACTTTTTATTCAATTTGCATTTAAATGAATTCTAAACAAATATTTAAAATTTGTGCACACTTTATTCAAAATCTATTTGTAAAATGGAAATATTACTTTTTGAAAATATTTTCATATTCAAATTTATGGCACATTTTAAGCTTCCGTGTTGGCTATTGAATTGAATTCAAATGAATTTGAAATTCAGCTGAGCTTTGCAGAAAGCGCCATACGCAACCGCAAACGCTCACACACATGCATACAAAAACACGCACACATACGTACATATACAGTATGATTGTATATTTAAGCCAGCCAATATGGCTTATAGTAAAGTATAATTTGGGCGCTGTTTTAATATCTGAAAATTGCACAAATTGCCTCGAAAATTCGTTGATAAAAGTGAAATGATTTCAACAAAAATACAAATATTGTTTATTAGTTTATTAGCGGTCCCTAAGTATGTGCTTCTAAAATAACTACTACTCGTACATAAAGTACAGGTGTATATGTATGTATGTCTATTTGGCTGTTTACTTGAATATTTGCAAATATATGTAAATATTTGCAAAAATAAATCGTGCGCAAGTGTTTGTGGGTCGCTAAATAAATGCGCTTCATTAACACAAATTTGATTGTGAAATGCGGCGAATACGAATTGTATGGCTGACTGCGTGCGTGTATGCGGTTTGTGTGTGTGTGTTGGTTGTGTGTGTGTGTGTGTTGGTTGTGTCTGTTTGTCAGCGCCATGCTGGCTTGGCGATTGTACAATTGTTGGCAGCAGTCAGCCATTAAATATACAACAATATTACTTTTATGTAGATGTTTATGTATGTGCGTTTGTGTGTTTAATATCGACCCAAAAGCTGGTAATGGCGGCGGCACTTACACATATAAAAATATAAATACATTTACATTTACACTCACAGCATTATGGAATAAATGTAAACCATCTAATAGAAGATCGTTGAATGAATTTCGTTTTGCAAATTTAGCGAAAATATTTGAATGAATCCTATAACTAATTTTCAAAACAAAGAAAAATTCGTAAACAAAAGTATTTATGACACACCTACATACATAGAAATATGAAGGCTTCAGCTTCAATAGAAATTTCATAGTTTTAGTATAACAAATTTTTCTATACAGATTTTAATTGTCTATCGGAGCAATTAAATTTGGCGCACATCAGTCAAAATCTACGCTTACTAGAATATCAAGAGAATTTATGTCACTAAACAAACTTCTATATCGATAGTCGTGGCAGTCATAACTGTGCATTGCCACATCGACTAACATGTCGAAAGATTGGGTTGGGACAATGACTTCTGCAGAAGCTACAGAAATGAAAACTGCGAGGAAATCGTTGATCATCTCATCTGCAAAAGTCCTTCGCGAATGGGACAGCATTTTCTCAGTTGTCTAGCTGACCTAGAAAAGATACCCCAAGTCATTTTCATAAATTCATCAGAGCTACCAATTCGCTCTCATCTATCGAAAGTGTAACACATAGTAACACAATGCGACACAGGTCCCAAGTGATGCCTTAGAGGCGGCCACCAAACGTACCTACCTACCTACCTATCACAAAAAGTGTAATAGAACAGTATTTCCACTCCAATCGGGTATGAAAAATAATAATTTTGAAAGCATCAAAGCGCTCAAAATTCATTGCACTGCACTCCATTTGACAGACGCCAGATGGGCGCCATGCAAAATAGCGCGTCATTTCATCAGCAACTTGGCCCTTTCAGCTAGTGCAGCTGCACCCAAACTCACAACTACACCCACACATATACACCCATTCAAATCATATTTCATTTTTGTGCACACCAAATGGAAAATATAAAACATAAAATGTAATCATGCAATGCTCAGAAATCTCAACCGAAAATGTTCATCATACGCCACCGGTGCCGCTTTAAGTGCGGTCTGGACGCTTTTAAATTCCACAAATGCTGCGGTCGATGTAAGAAGACCGACCTTCTTCTGCATACATACATACCTACATACATACATACAAATAACGTGGCGATTGTCGAAAATACCTCTGGCAAGAGAAAAATGTTTGCATGCCACCTGCTCAATACTCACCGACAACATTCAAATGCAGAAATATCGACGTGGGCGGATGGGTGGACACTTGGCACTCGTAGACGCCGGCGTCACGTAGTTGCACAAATTTTATTTGCAGCGTCCAATCCTGCGGGTAATGTTGGACACCAAGCGATGCGATGCGATGTGATGCGATGCGATGTGATGTGGTGCCAATGTTCGGTTGGTTGAGGTCGTCCATTTCGTTACATCGAATATGGTTTTGGTGTGGTTGCGTTGAATTGAGTTGAGTTGCGTTGCATTGAGTTGGGGCACAAATTTCCGACATTGTTGTTGTTGTTGTTGTTGTTATGATTTACGTTGCAATTGAAAATAGAACGGGAGTTGGGAAATAGAAATGTAGAGATGAAAATTGTGAGTAGTTGCGTGCATATAAAAATGGCAAGTTTTATTAATGCCACTGCTGTGGGTTGATTTTAGTTTTTCGTTTTATTATTGTTCTTGTTGTTGGACAAAAAATGCCAACGAGTAATGCACTTTATCGTCTAGAGAAAAATCGAAAATGAAATGAAGTGCACTCAGTTGTGCCAGTCGTCGTAGTTGTCGCTGTCGAGCGTCAATGTTGCACTGTGGTTTTCTTTTTAGTTTTTGAAAGGGAAAAAGGGGATTGCTGCCAACAAATGGCATGCACAACAATGCAGCAGCACTATACATGTGTGTGTATTTGTGTGTGTGTGTGCATAGCCTTTGGCGGGTTTTTGCACTACGACGTGTCAATAGATTTTGTAAAGTGCCGGAGCGCGTTCGCTCTAATGTTGTGCGGTCGACGAGTTGTGGCTTGTGGACTGCAGGCGCGGGTCAACCAATGCGGTTGCATGAAAGTCACGTTTCGGTTGCGTTGTATTAGTGCTGCAACGGCTGCTCGACTGCAGCACGTTCGCATTTATATGTGCGGCGCGATGTCTGCTTGTCGCTGGCCATAAGCGCTGTTAATGATGCTGGCCGTTCCAGTTTTTGCACGCTTTTTTCATTTCGCTCACTCACGTTTGTTGCATTTATGTACATGAATTTCATTTATTGGGGTGTTTTTTTTAGAATTTTTCATTTATTCATTTTGCAATTTTCAAGTTTCAAGGACCTGAGTATGTTCAACTACTGTGCGCAAAGAGCATGAACAAATATTTATGTGTCAATATTTGCGGTGGCAACATTTATGGCTTTGGAAGACAATAGTTGTTGGAAATCTGAGTACTTGGAGAGAAATTTATTTAAGGCAGAGCTTTGAAAATAGTGAGCAATTTGATGAAGTCAGATTGTTATAAAGTTTCATGAAATATATTAGAAGAAATTTGAAGGATTCCGTTCAAGCAGGCGAAATGGTGCAGTGATGCATTCGAGTTGTGTTGGTTGTTAGGTTGAAGCAAAAATACGAGGGAGGTCTGAAAAGTTTATAATATCCACACAAAGATGACAGAAAACGTCAGAAAAAGTTAGGGAATACCATCAAAATTTCAGCCATTTTGGATGCGCAGCTCTTGTTTGACAATGGTTTGAGTCAGTTGTAAAAGCGGAAAAATCAAGTAAAGAATTGAATTGAATTGAATGTTAATTTTTGATGGGCAATGAAGCCTAAGCAAATCAAATACGAGATGAACTCTTTGTGCAGAGACTATGTACCATCATTTGCCACTGTGAAATTTTGGGCAGCTGAATCTAAATGTGGCTGTCTCAGCTTTGGGAGACGATGAACGTTGTACAAGTCCAAAAACCAGAATCGCTGACTATAACAAACCCAAAAGCTTCAAGGCAACCGTTGCTTAACTTCACTAAAAGATGCTAGAAAATCGTTGAATTAAAGTGAAAGAGATTGAAGAGGCAATGAATATGTCCAAAAACATATTGTCACATATTGAATCAGAATTTAGGCATCAGAAAGAGGCGCGTTTGGTAACTTTAAACCAAATAAAAATGTTTGAATGAACATTTCTAATGTTCTGTTTGGACGGGTTGGAGCAACGATGACTATTCGGCTACTCGCGATTAGAAGCGATGTCGACATATGGCACTACTACTCGGCAGCTGAATGGACATCATTTATTTAAACCGTCCAAATAGAGCTTTGAAAATGTTCAAACTCGCAAGTAGGCGAACGATCATCAGTGGGTTAAAGACATGAAGATGTGTGAAGATTTATAAGGAGACTAAATTGAAAATAAAAAATCAACTTAAATAAGAATTGTCTTGTATCTTTGTTTGATTGAAAACTTTTCAAACAATCCATCCAGAAAGGGTGTCTGTGTTCAATTTTCAGTAAAATTTATGTGTATATTGTGTTTTAAATTTTTTTAAATTTTCTTAATACTTTCAAATTAATTTATTCGTCATATTGCTCACCTCTGAATGCTTGAGATGCGTTG
Source organism: Melieria crassipennis (assembly GCA_963668005.1). Lineage (NCBI taxonomy): Eukaryota > Metazoa > Arthropoda > Insecta > Diptera > Ulidiidae > Melieria > Melieria crassipennis. The sequence continues at coordinate 95,736,872 of OY764963.1, read as the reverse complement.
CACTGAATCGCTCATCGCTGCTGTATGTTGTCAGCCCAACTGTCAGTAGATGATAGTCTTTTTTGCGTATCCAAGAGACCTAAAATTAAAATAATTGAATACATTTAAATAATTCTTAATTAAATAATTTTTCATTTCATATTTTTAGAACAAAAAATTCTGTTCATACAGAAAATTCTTTACGGCTTAAGTAGAAATAAATGTAATTAGTTTAAAACACTTAGGGGAATTCTTTGTAAGGTGCCACTCTTTGTAAGGTGCCACCCCTGCTCGATTTTGATGTTCTAGCAATCCAAGCAAAAAAATTCCTACCGTCATCTAAGGTATATATGTCAACATCATATTTAATGTGGATTTTTATGGAACAGACGCGAAAACACAGTGTGGGTAGAAAAAAGTGTAAAGTTCAGTAAAAAAAAACTTAAAAAATAAAAAAGTAAGCATTTTGTTGCGGTGAAAAAGTAACCAAAAACTTAAAAAAAACTAAGGTAAATATCAGTGTTGGACTTAATTTTTAATGGTTTTTTATAATCCGAAATGATATCCGAGCATATCGTAAAAGGAAAAAATTTATACCATGATTCCGAAAACGGCATAAAAATGTAAAGTGCCACCTTTTTTTCTTTGTAAGGTGCCACCCCCCTTTTTTCATTGTTTTGCGGTCCTATATCGGTAAAATGCCTTTTTGTTGCTTGGAATCGTCATTTAAATGAGTTTAAAGTGTTCTTAGTCAATTTTTCTCTAATCCTACCATGAGGAATAAATGAGTTTAGTTTTGTTTATTAATTTCCATACAATTATTCTTTTTATTCGTTACCATTCAATTTGCATTTTGCTTTCGGTCATTTTCTATTCAATTCAAATTAAATTCAATAATCTTTCGTAATTTTTCTAAATCATGCATTTTTACTTGAGTGTTTTACGTTTTTAGCGGTTTTTTTAGGGGGTGGCACTTTACATTAAAAAATTTTAGGGTGTCGATTTTGAACACTTTGGGAAATTGGCTGTAAAATTCATATTTACGAAAAATTCAAATGAAGTGTTACCTTGGAGCATAGCTCTTTAAACCCTCTTCCCAACGGTATATTAATATTGGCGATACGTTAATTTTCTAACGAGTTATGCGCAAAAAAGCTAAAGGGTGGCACCTTACAAAGAATTCCCCTATAAATATTTTTTTTATTAATTGTTGTTAGTTATTTACTCTATAAGCATCAAAAATATTCAAAAATATTTAAAAAATATTTTTAAAAAATTATCTTATTGATATCAACGAAAATTTTAACAGAAATTCGGACTCAGACTAAATTCGGAAACTCAGAATAAAAAATTCTTTAACAGAGCCTAACACTAGAATGCGTAGCTAATTCAATTTATCTGTCGTTCCTACCTCTGCTCCCATCCTTTTTTTCTTCTCCATCAGTCCTTATATTCCCTCCATTTTTGCTCCCCGGCCACAGCCATTTGTATCGTTAAATGTTGATTGTTCATACTTCGTAATATTCGTTATTCAACTGCCGATTAAAAGACACTACACTTGAATCCCACTGCGTTTAAGCTTCGCCGCGACATCCCCAAAATCATTCTTCAAATGCTCATATCTTTTATAATTTTTTTATATTTTATTCAGTTTAGCTTTCAATACAGTTAAAGTCTCGAAAGATGTGCTGCAGTAAAATATTAAACAAAGAAAAACGCAGTGACGTCATTTTCACAACCTTTGATATTCTGGTATTAGGTCACATTAATGCTGTACACATTGCCATTAGTTGCAATTATTTACTTTCAATTAATTGAAATGTCAGTTTGCATTACCCACAGCTCTTTGACACCATGACTTGAACAAATGATTTGAGATATCTACCGAACGACCAAGAACGGCAAAAATAAGTATGACAAATAACAACAGACTTGATATCAGATGACAGCCAGATTAAACGTTTGTAACGAGAGAAAATGTTCAACATTCAATCTCTGCTCGGCCAACAACATTCAAAATCAAATAAGTAGCAATTAGGGATTGAGAACTGAAGCCATAGAGCAGCAAAGAAGGCAGAACTCAGTATTGGTCATTTCACTAAAGGATATAAAATATGTTGCTTAACATTTTTTGTTGCCAATGCGACGGTTTTTGCTGCTCACTTGAGTGCGTGTAGACCAACAGGCGCATCAACATTGCTGCCGGCAGCTGGCAGAGATGAATGTGTGCGTGTGCAACAATCAATCACCAGTCGGGCCTTTTTGCTTGGCCTTTTGCTTCTTTTATTTTCAGTTTCATTTTTTTCCAGAATATCCTTAGGTAATTTTTCTAGTAAACGAAACAGAATTAACACGTCTTGGGAGTTGGAAAGTGAATGAACAAATTTTGAATTGCAGAAAGTGGCAGAAAATTTCGAAATTTGAAAATGAACGAGAATGAATGAGGAGAGCAAACAGTTGGAAAAAAATGAGAAAAATACAAAACAAAATCATACAAAAAATAGGCAAAAAAACAATGTAAAAGCAGAAAGCAATGTAAAAGTGAAGCGAAACAAATTTACAATATGTGGTGGTTGTGAGAGAAAAGTGCGTAATAGCCAAATAACAAGAAATTATGCAAACACATAGATTGATGGTTCAAGGGTCAAGCGTGCAGAGCACTGCGCAGCGCCATGGCCCAGAAACATGTTACATCCAAATTCTGTGCATATGTAAACATAAATAACTTGGCTTGAGTGTTATGCAAATGCGCCCACAATGCAGAGAAGACATGATTTTCCCTTTTCATGCGCCGCACCGCCGACCCGAACTGGTCTATTTTTAGCTGCCTAAAACAAATTTTCTTTGAAACTTTGTAATGCATTGACCAGGCAACCGAACAAAGAATGTATTGAGCCAATGTTGCTGTTTGGAGTGGCAGCATGACTTGTAATCTCAAGTGGCCATTAATCATTGAACTAAAACCAACATGGAGGCGCACAGCGGGGCGTATACGCAATGCGTGGGCATTCAAGTTTATAAACGAAGATGTTTGTGTGCTCAAATAGATATGTATGTGCGTCGATGCGCTGATGTAGCAATCAATATGCAATTGATAACATTTTTATGATTCTGTTTTCGCAAAAAAAAATTAATTTTTCTTAAACCAGAACTCGACAAATATGCGTGGGCAAGCGCCAATTGTTGCCCAAAGGTACGTTTCAGCATATTTGCGCAGCACTTAAAATCAATCGTCAATACACGTGTCAGCGGTTAATAGATTGGTCGACATTCGAAATTTGAATAGTCCAGCTTAAACGCCATAAAGACACGTGCACAGCGTTTTCCTCTGTGTGCATTGATCCGTTTTGTTCACTAAGCCAAATGGATCAATGCCTGTGGGACATTGTGACATCCTGCAACGCACACTGCAGTGTGTTACATTTTCACAAAAATTCTTTCAAAGCCAGTTGTTCGTTTGGCCAAACACTAATTTATTTGCTCAACCAACGTTTCAAGCAAACGGCCCATAGAAAATCCTCGTCTATGGCAAATGCTACGATTTCGTTTTTGGCCAGTCGACCATATCAGTTCGGTCGTCTTCAACAGATTTTTGCTTGTGTTGCTTTCGAAACTAATTTCGCTTTTAAGGCATTTTTCCCGTATTTTTCTTGTTGTTGGGTATTGGAAAAAATTGTAAAAGAGGGTCTTCCAAATTGATTGTGGCGCCATATTGACGCAAATATTCAGTCCGGCAATGTGTGCGTGTGTGTTGTGTGTGTGTCCTTTCGCAATCACACTCGTGTCACAATTGTTATTGAAGCATATTAAGTTTTTGAATTGTTGAATGAATGAACGAATGAGTAACGGCCTCGAGCCTGCTGCCGCACAATTTACAGAAGTGTGTGTGTGTGAGTGAGAATGGTAATGGAAATGGCAAAGGCCACGATGACTGTCTGGTGTGGGCATTGGCGTGGTGAGTGGTTAGTGTGCTTGGCAAATATGCGCCAGCAAACGAGCGAGCATTTCAAATAACTTCGAGTGTCTATTAACAAAAACGTTTATGGGGCGACGCCCCAATGCACAGCATCGACAAAGCATTACGTATTATAATTTGTGCTTTATGCTAAATTTGGCTGAATAAAAATTGTTAACTTAAAAGCTTAAGGCAACTTAATGACTTTTGTCAGTACGCACGCAGCACTTGAAATAATATTTTGCTATTAACTTATGTGAAAATATTTTATTTATTCATAAAGAATATGCGGAAATATTTATGTAGTTTTTTAATGATGAATCAATTGAAAAATTAACAAAAATTGAAAATGAAAAAATAAATATTAAAAATAAAGAAAAGTATGAAGTTTAAATATTACGAAATTCAAAATAAAAAAAGTATAAATATCAGTATTAGGTCTAATATAAAAAAATTGTGGCAACCCAAAGCAGGTCTCAGAAGTTTTCGATCTCAAAATGAAGATGGCACCACTTGTCAACAAATCGTAGGGAATTTGTTTGTGAATCTTTTAAAAGCTGAGTGAAGCCATGTCAAGTGGGACCCCCAAAAATTCACGAAATCACCGATTTTTGAAATAACTGTCTTAATTTGTAGCGGGTATGATGCTGACGACTTGGCATTATTATTTCGTTAAAATTCAATTTATTGTTAATGTTATAAACAATCAAACTTTTTAGCCAAAAAAAATTTCTTAATTTTTTTCTCAAAAACTATTTTTTTTTTTTAAAAGATGACCACGCGAATTTATAATTAACTGTTGAGGCTATCTATTACAATTTTTTTTCACGCTCAATTAGTTTAAAAAATAACTTTTGCATTAATTTTTTATAAACAATTAAGTTTTCTATAGTCTTCTTCACGCTGCAAAAAAATAAAAAAAATGTCATCATATGCGGAAAACGTTCCCCTTTATTTCAGCGTTCACAGAAGTTTGTCGGTCTGCGCCGTTTTTCAAATATTAATTTTTTTATCTCCCGCGGCGTGCGCTCTCTAGGCGCAAATAAATATAATATAAATATAAAATAAAAAAAATATAAAAAATAATATAGGTATATATATCAAATGAAAGAGAAAATGCTCAAGAATTTAAATAAAATTAATTTTATATCTATTTGTAAAAAAGGATATGAAAAAGGTCCTTTGAAAACTTTAATCCTTTATATCCTTCAAAATTTACATCGAATTTTCTTGAAAGGTAAGTATGTTAAAACCCCAAATCTCCTTGATCACGTGTAAAAATTTCATTACTCTAACTTTATTAGTTCGAAAGTTATTAAAAAAAGGCGGAAGCTGCAATTCTAATAAAGTACAAAAATTCTAATTTATTTGAGTATCAGTATTTTAAATAATAAAAAGATAGAAAATCAATGAAACGAGAATAATGAAATTTTGACAAGTGATCAAGGAGATTTGGGGTTTTAACATACTTACCTTTCAAGAAAATTCGATGTAAATTTTGAAGGATATAAAGGATTAAAGTTTTCAAAGGACCTTTTTCATATCCTTTTCCATATTTCATTACCCTAACTTTATTGGTTCGAAAGTTATTTAAAAAAAAGGCGGAAACTGCAAGTCTTATGAAGTACAAAAATTATAATTTATTTGAGTATCAGTATTATAAATAATAAATAGATACAAAACAACTGAAGCGAGAATAATGAAATTTTGACACGTGATGAAGGAGATTTGGGCCATATTTGAACGAGGTTAAGTATTTTTTATATTTTTTATCCCCTTCAAAATTTTAAAGTCTTTTTAAAAGCACAAAGTATATAGAAATTAAAAACAGAGTACGCAGTATTACTATGTTTGGTCTCTAGTTTCACGTCCATATGGATTTTTTCGGTGTAAACAATTTTTTTTTAGTTTTTGTCGCACAGTGTTGTTTGACTATGGTTTGAGTCAGTCAGTGCCGGTTTGGGCAGGTACAGGAAGATATACAGAATCAAATTCATATACGTCTATCATATAAAAAAATACACACACACATATATAAGTCTTATTACTCTGAATGTTTTTTTTAAACGAATAAATTGTGTATAACGAAATCTTGAAGTTTTTAGACTTTATCGAAAATTTATTTAAATAACATTATCCAACTTATGTTTGGAGCAGAATTACACAACTGTTTGTCCAACCGAAACCACAAACGACCGGAAAAAAATTCTCATCCCAACAACCACTGACGCCCTGGTCTGGCAAATTTTGCTACATGCATTACAGCTAAATTCATATCTACATGAGCCTATCTATCCTTTTCGGCTCCATACACACACACACACACACCTACACAATCACACGACTTGGTTGTACAATTTGCCTACTTGTGCAGCGGCGTTTTTTGCCCGCAATGAACGCGTGGTAGCAGCTTTCGGCAAATAAGTGTCGGACCGAAATAGAGACTTCAACAAAAAAATAATAATTCAAGAATGAAAAAAGAATGAAAAAATAAAGTAAGCTGCGGTCCTTTAAATACATATGTGAGTGCAAGTGTTTGATGTGTGTGTGTGTGTGTGTTTGCAACCACGTGCCGACCGCGGCAGCGTTCAAAAAAGCAAACAGCCAATTCCGCAAAATTCAACATACAAGCGGCCGCAATTTTGTTTTGTTTGTGCTGCAATTAATCAAAAGAAACACGAGCTGGCGCAACAGTGGTCGAAACGTCGGAGCGACAGAGTGTCTTTTGGGCGCATAAATCGTGCCCGCATGCGTGTGTGTATGTATGTATGTGTGCAAGTGATGGTGTTACAAGACTCGCTCGTCGGCGAACATACACACACACTCACTCCGACTCACTCACTCAAACATATGCATGTGTTGGCGCTATTGCTTTCTGACACACAGAGAATTTGTATGTGTGTGTGTGCATTCGACTGAACACACACAGATAATTGTTTATGTTTTATCTTAAAAAACACAGCGCCATACCAACAACAACAACAACAAAAACTACTTTATTTATAGCAACACCCAAACAAAAATCTCTATACACCAAATCCAGGCAAAGGACAGTGAGCAAAACAACAAAAACAAAAACACAAACAGCGTGAAAAAAAATTAAAAAATTCGCTTCACAAGTGTGGGCATTCAACGACAACAAACGTAAGAGAAAAAAACGAACGCGAGCAACAAATCACTTGTTACCAAAAAATTTATAGCGATTTTATGTTAATTTGGCTTACTTCCTGCAATCGTTGCACGTGCACCAGATCCATGCAGGCAAACACTCACAAACTCATACATACAACTAATATGCAAATGTGTCAGTGTGTGTGTGTGTGTGAGTGTGTTTTATGCGGTTTGTGATTGCCCATGCGCTACGCTTTTTCCGCGCTGCACTTGTCGCATTGATTTCACTTGAAGCGGCGTTTTCGCAATGAGCGCCGCGGAAATGCTCATTTGCAGCTGCTTCACTTTCCTATGCCGCATTTCTCTGTGCGTTCGCACATTTACATACAACAACACTCACATTCATATTCTCGCATACCGAAGCTGCCATGTAAATATTCGCCTATGTGTGTGTATGTGTTCGCATGTGTACCGTAGGACATACATTTTTCCCGCTGTGGCGCTGCAACTTTGTGTACATTTAAATTTTTTATGCACTCCATTTTATGCTTCTTCGCAATATCATTTTTATTTATTTTTGCTGTAATAATTTCTTGAAATTTTTTCTTTTACATTTTATTGCATTGAAAAACAAACATTCATGGGTACATAAATAGGAATTTCATATTGCTGGGAGAGTGAAATTGGCGGTAAGAATTTGACAACAAGTTTGAGTCAACTTACTCGTATTTTGAATTATTTTTATAGCAAATTTTTATGTGTATCGAAACCAAAACTCAAGAAAATCATTAAAAAATCATTTCAATTTAAGCCAATTTTTTTATAATAAATCAAGCAATGTTATTGTGCTTTGCTAAGTTGTGAGCTATATCGAAGCTAATCCCTGACTGGCGCCGCTTTTTCAACACTGTAACAACCAACTCGCAAGCCAACTTTTATTGCGTACTCCATCACAAAGGCTACTGAGATCAATTTTTATTTATTTATTGATTAGTTTCAGCATAAAAGTTTTCTCTTTTAAATGCTACAAAAAAAGCATTAAAACAGAATAATAATAATAATAATAAATAATACTAAATATAAATTAAATTGAAAATAACAGTGAGTATTAAAGAAATGATAAGTAATAAGGAGGAAAACAGAGAAAAAGGGATGTGAAGATATAGGGAGATAGATAATTAGGAGAAATGCTGGAAAAGAAGATGCTTAAAAAAAATTAAATCAAAATTATATGACTGAACATGTCCTCTTTTGCCGTTCTCATCTCTCCCAGCATCTTTAAGCAGCTTTACTCGCATGTTGAAGATGCCCACAAACTATGAGCGAAAGTTCGCCAGGGTCTAGCCTGAGTATTGATGAGTATCCTCATCAATGAGTATCCTCATCAATACTACATAACAGATGATGTAGAGATCTACTCAATATTGATGAGAACTGATCGATCTTTGTCAACAAATGTTTGCGGTATATTTGTAGAATAATCTGGTGCAATAAAATATGTAACGATGAGCCCTGGAAACTGATGATTTGATGATGAGTTATTATAATTTTTTTTTGTTTTTCTTGTCGGAACAGTCAAACAAGCGCAGCACTCAGACATTACATTCGTCCATTACACTACGACTTGATGTTCCCTGTTAATGTGTTTTGAATCTACCCAACCTCGAGAGAAATCTGGATAGATCATGGGTTGCCAAGAAACCAAGGTGGTCGCTTCTCAACACATCGGAGTCAAATGACTCAAACCTGATTCGGGCGTCACACAGAAAGTGGTCCGCCGTGTCATCGTCCTCCCCGCAAACAGGACATGAGGAACCTTTACTCAAGAGGGATAAGGCAAAGAAAATGGTAGTGGCTAGGTCAAACATTATTTTCTATGGGAAATAGCAAAGTTTTTAATGAAATACTTGTGATTCTCTGTGCCATAAATGAAAAACAGTCCAATGCTGTATTACAATGACACATCTTTTTGTGCCGAAGTGAGCTTTCATAAACTACTAATACAACCTAATCACCCTGTCGCCTGACATTTATAATCTACTGCTACTACTACCGCCTAATCAACCTATTCTATAACTTTGATGGTCATCTTCCTGAGGTTTCTTACAGGTTAAGTTTTCAGGCATCAACAGTTGGGACTATTATCGCAGTTGCCATAATGAGGAGGAGAAAGAGACTATTAGTCACGTTCTCTGTCACTGCCCGGCTCTCTCTAAACGAAGATGGAAATCTCTAGGCTCTCCTTTCTTCGACAACTTGAATGAACTTAGTTCAGTCGACATCAAGGACTTGCTAGAGCTCATTCACAATTCAAATTGGTTTGATTAGACTCTTCGATATGCAGTAAGTCAGACCCGCACCCTGTGGTATCGCAACGGGCCCATTTCGCGGCTTAAGTGTGTCACACGGCAAGTCCAGTGCCCAGACAGCCAACTTATCCTAACCTAACCTAAGATTTCAATGTACCCAATCATTGTATCCTTTAACGTCGATACGTTCCTGTCAAGTGTGTCAATTATAAACTCTTCATACGGTCTCCTCTATCAATCGAGAACCAATGCAGTACTTCATAAATGCAGAAGTATTCCCTCTTCGCCGGGTCATATTAAAAAAAACAAATTCCCAAGAACCGAAAACCCTTCCTTTCTTCTTTTTTAATTGTTCCTATGCAGGCCTTCTGGGTATATTACCTTCCATTTAATATATTTCTTAGCAGACTTTCTATTGACTTCATTGGTTTCTCCACTTAAACCTTTCAATTTATAGAAAGCAATTCTTTACTGGTGATCACCCTCTCCATTTAAATACAAACTCCTGAACTTAAAACATAATCACAATGTATGAACTTCTTAAAAAAAAAACAACTTGATAGATAAATTTAAATATAACTCTTCTATCAACTTTTGGGTAGTCATAAGATTAGTTAAAGTCACAGCCGATGCCCAGCCTAGTCGAATTAATTTAGTAGCTTTGTCTATTGCAGTTCATTTCAAATTTTAGATTAAAAAATATACACGATTTTCTTCTAATTTAACTATTTAACATAAAACACACTCCAATCGCCAAAATGTATGCAATAAAAAGTGCATAGCACTGTAAGTTGTCTGCTTGAAACCTAAACAAAACCCCTAAAGTAGGCAATAATTAAAGTGCAACTTAAAACATTCCCCCATGCCGCATGCATACTCGACTATCATTTCTTCTGGCATACTTTTAGGCTGAACTTTTAATTTCAGGCCCCACCAGGCTGCTCGAAAGCGTGAACCTGGCCACATAAATTGCTGCACTACGCATTTGTTAGCTCAACTGTAAACTCCAATGACACACATTTGTTTGTTTGATTGTTGTTGTTGTTTTTGCATTTTCATTTGCGCCAATGCATTACACGCCCACCGTACACGGCATTCATTCGAACGCCCACTCGACACTAACCGCAATATTGGCAAATGGCAGCAACGGCAAACGCCATCGTCGCATTGGGCCGTGTTAAAGTGCTGCCGAGGCGCGTCCCGGCAGCGTTCGGTGGTTGCGGCATCAAATGGAATTACGGGGCCGGGCGTGTACTTGTAAAAATGCAGCAGCTACCCACACATACAACAGACACATGTATGCATGTTTGCTTGCATATGTATGAGACTGTACTGCAGTGTGTGTGTGTTTGTGTGTTGTTGTTGTTGTTGTTGTTGTTGCTGGTGCTGTTTGATTGTTTGTTAAATTGGGTCAAATTGCAAATTTGCCGCACTCGCTCCAGCTGTTGCCCGCTGCATGCACCTGCCACGTTCGCTGGGCTGATCGCTTCTCTGCGCATCGTTGGCATCGTAAAACTTCAAATGCCTTTGCGGCACATTTTTGTTATTGCTTCGACTGCGTACGAGTACAACTGTTGCAGAACAAGCTGTTAAATGTTTGCAAATGTTCGCTACGATTTGCAGTTAGTTAAAAGGGAAACCGGAACGCGAGCGGGAGGTTGTTGTTGATCCAGCGTGGTGCGAGTGAATGATGGCGTGGGTGGCATACAAATATTGATTAAGTCGAACCATAAATGGGTTAAGTATATTTCTTGTTTTTTATTGTTGTTTCATGGAAGGCGCGATATGAAATGTGTGGACATTGATTTTATAAAATTTCTGTTCTATTAAATTCAGCTTCATTCGGTTTATTTTCTAAAAAAAGACATTGTGTTGTTCATATTTGTTGATCACAACTACAGAACAGCAAATTTGGAACCTCAGTGTTTCTATTCATTGCACATTGTAATAATTTATTTAATTTATTTTAATAGGTAGATTATACAGGCATATAAGATATAATCTTTTGCATGCCAATGTTGTTAAATAAACGAAGCATCAATCAAGTGCTACTAATATGAATTATGCATCAACAAGTTTAGACGAAAAACAAAATTGAATTTATTCGTTTTTTTAATACAAAAAATAATTGCGCATCCAAAAAAAAAATATGCATAAATTTACAAAAGATTTAACATCGTATAAATTTCTTCGAAAACACAAATTAATTTCATTAAATTGTTATAATTCGTAAATTCCATTGAAAATATTTGTTATAATACAAAACAATGAGTTATTATTTCAATAAACAACAATAAAATTTAAAGAAAAAAAATAATATTTACATAGTTGGAAAAATAACATTAAACTGATTACAACTAAATGTAAAATAAGTGTAAAATAATCAACGCGTAATTATCCAATTTTCATATAAAAACATAATTTATATAAAAATCATGCCAGTGAAAAGTTAAAAACTTTTTGTTCATAAAATCACATGAAGTAAAAATTTTTCAAATTTTTACTAATTAAATTTATATAATTTTTTGGACAAAATTAAATTGAATAAATATGGAAAAATTACATGATTTCTTGCAGGCAGTTGCAAGTACTTCTCCACCACAAAACTATCACTGGTAATTTTTTTAACAAGATTAAAAACTTGGAAACTAGAGGGTTGAATTGAATAAATATGGAAAAATGGCATGATTTCTTGCAGGCAGTTGAAATCCTTAAGGACAACAAGGCACCTGCATCTACACTACGATCAATAAGTACCTTTTTTTAGGTCGGTAGGACCTTAACTGACATCTGTGTCAAATTTTGAGCGGGATTGCATCATTAGTTTTTGTTTGGCAGCTGTTAGCGTCAGTCAACTTTTTGTACTTCGTCGCATTTTACAATGGATAATTTTGTTGATTAACGTATTTGTTTGAAATTTTGCCTTAAGAACGAAATTTCTTGTGCCAATGCGCTTAAAATGTTGCAGAAAGCATTTGGGGAGTCTGATCTATCACGAACCAGAGCGTTTGAGTGGTATAAAATGTTCAAAAGTGGTCGTGAAGTGGTCGAAGACCTTCCTCGTTCTGGACGTCCTTCTACATCGAATACCGACGAAAATGTTGAAATTGTGAAGAAAATCGTGCTTGAAAATCGTCATGTGAGCCTCAGAGAGATTTCTAACGATCTTAACATCTCTTATGGAAGCGCACAACACATTGTTGTCGATATTTTGCGCATGAAACGCGTCGCCGCACGGCTTGTTCCTCAAAACTTGAATTTCGTCCAAAAAGATCATCGAAAGCAAGTGACTGAAGACATGATTTCCGAAGCTAAGAAGGACCCAACGTTCATGAAACGTATAATTACTGGTGGTGAGACATGGGCCTATGAATTCGACGTGACAACTAGCCAGCAATCATCCGAATGGCGTGCTGAAGGCGAGCCAAAACCAAAAAAAGTGCGCCAAAGTTGATCAAAAATTAAGGTTATGCTCATTGTTTTCTTCGGTTATCGTGGTGTGGTGCATTATGAATACGTTCCGACCGGTCAAAACGTTAATAGAGAGTATTACCTTGAAGTATTGAGGCGTTTGAGAGATGCTATTCGTAGAAAACGACCGGATTTGTGGGCCGATAACAGCTGGATTTTGCACCACGATAATGCGCCGTCTCACAAAGCACACATTATTCGCGATTATTTGAACAAACACAGTGTGAATATCATCGATCAGGCTCCCTATTCTCCAGATATGGCACCATGTGACTTTTTCCTGTTCTCCCGACTCAAGTTACCGCTTCGTGGAAAGAGATTTGAGTCCACAGAGGTCATAAAAGAAAATGCGACGCGAGAGCTGAAGGCCATACCTGCTTCAGCTTACCAGAAGTGCATGGACGATTGGATTAAGCGTTGGCATATATGTATTGCTTCAGATGGGGCTTATTTTGAAGGGGATTAAATAAATTTACCAGAAGAATAAAACAATTTGGTTTTTTGACACAGTCCCGGTACTTATTGATCATAGTGTAGGTGTGTCATGTCAGATTTCGAAAAGTTATAGCCAACTCGGGGAATTGACCCAAGTAGACCACATAATTGAGTGCCTTTTCATTACTTTGCTTTTTCTCTCTTACATATATGCAATGCTATGCTTTAGACAGTCAGCTTGCCGATTGCTCGACTAGTACGTTCGGAGGCCACTGAGATCTATTGTAATGCTGGCAGTTACTATGGCAAGCCACCTCAACCTTATCGGTTGAGTGATTGAAACCAACTTTTTTGCTCGATTAGAAACACCCCTAGGCCTTTGATGCGCATTGTTATGACCAAAAAAAAATTGTAGCAAACCTGCTCCTGATCAGTATTTGCTGATGGTTGAAATCAACGTGAGACACGCCATCTACCGCCACTACCGGAACGACGACTCTGATTTCGTTCATAGCGCCATCTGTTATGAAAAGGAGGTGAGAGCAGAATGGTTGGGCACTTTGCTAAGATCGGTTTGGTGGTTTGGTTTGGAGACACGCATAAATCTGGCAAAGAGTCTGTCATCTACCGCCACTACCGGAACGACGACTATGATTTTGTGAACTATCGTTCATAGCGCCATCTGTTATGAAAAGGAGGTGAGAGCAGAATGGTTGGGGACTTTGCTAAGATCGGTTTGGTGCGCTGTTTTTCGCATAAGAGTAAGTGGGAAAGGTTCATCTGAGGGTCGGAATTTTTGGAACTGCGGTATGTTGCAGGAAATACCAGCTCCTACCTGCTTAATGTTTTGAAAACATCGATGTACCATTTTTGAGTATTTTAATACATCTTTTTGAAAAATATCTCCACTCGTTTTTCTCTTAAAGTGACTAGCACAACATACACTCTTTCAAATATGAAATGTGCCTTCAAAGATTTAAATTATTAAACTATGTAATTATTGTTTAAATCGTTAAATATTTAGTGTTAATTGGTAAATAATTTTAAGTGTTTTACATCAGCGACATATAGCATTTTTGTCCCCTTTCCACCAATGGCGCTGTTGGCATGTAAATAAAATTACAACTGTGTGTTGTTGCATGCTTCATAAGCAAAATTGCGCTGTGTGTGCATGTGCGTGTGTATGTGTACGATGTATGTACAGATTACAATGGCGCGTAAGTAATTAAAATAACAGCACATTAACAAGGCTCCTTCATGTACTCACAACAGCACAAATGCACAAATACAGTGTGCACTCTTAATTGACACATTCCACCGCATGCATGCATGCAGGCTCACCTACACACACACACACACACACACACACGCACATAAATGCGGCAGCTTATTATAATATATACATTTATGAGCGCGCGCCTAAAGTTATGCATTGAAAAAGTGCACTCAAACTTAATTGGCCGCGCATAAAGGCGCGCTTAAAAAACAATTAATTATTTTGTATATCATTTTGTTTTTTTTGCCCTTAATTAATAAAATTTAATTTTGCATAAATTTGCACGCTTTATGGAGCATTCAATGCATTATTTTCATTTGCATTATTCACTTTTATTTTGATTTTTGTTGCTGCTGCTTGTTTTTGTGTATTGTTTGTTGTACTTTTAATTTATTATTGACAACAACAAGAACAATAATCAAAACAACTGCAGCCATCATTTATGCGCCAAGACAAGCGTTAGCGCTGAAGGGTTAATTGCTGCAAAAAATCGGGCTTCATGAATTCGTTGGTCTGTGGGGCGAGGTTGGTTGTGCTTGTTTGTTGCTCTCGCAATTAATGCCTCGCGCACAAAGCGACATAAAGGCGCACGAACACATTTATTTTCTTGTGCGTCGCTAAATCTTAGTATTTGTTGCTTGAGTGCGTGCTCCAGAAAGTATGCTACGCTTAACATCATCTTGTGCATTAAGCCAAAGTCTTCTGTGCTGTGACTGTGACTGTGCCTGTGCCCGACGCCTTTTTGCGGCTCGGCGCAATGTGTGCTTTATGTGCGCGCACATGGCAACCATAAAGGGAATTATGAACGCAACAACTGCTTAATTGTATTAAAATAACAATGCCAAAAATATTAATAACGAAAAAAACACCAACACACACACACACACACAACTCAACGCTGCAAAGGCGAAGCGCAAAACAAAAACGCCCGAAATGAACCAAATCTGTGCTGGCTGGCGTCAGTTGGCGTTAAGGCGCTAAACAACGCAACAACAAAAACTACAGCAACAACAACAATAGCCAAGCACAATCTGTGCCTCGTCATAAGTTGCCTTTGTGAAGGGAGTGAAAGAGCGACACTGCCACGGGCACTGGGCACATAAATGTTTCACTACGAAAATGTGCTGTCGACTTTTAGGCGCTTTATGCATTCATTCATTTATTAAATTCGGACCCCAAAAATTTGTCTTAATAAACGTTGACATGCGGCAGCGCATAATGACCGGAAGCTAGTGTAATTAACCCCTTTAACGAAGTGATAATGATGCGTATTCATTAAAGGGTTAATGTAATTTTCGGGTACATTATGTTGTCGAAAAAAATTGCGATATAACAGAAAATAATGAAGAAGAAAAATAACTGAAAACTAACACAAAAGATAAGTTAATGGCATGGAAATGCTATGATGAACGATCACTGAATGTGTGTGTGTGTGTGTGTGTGTAGTGCGGCGCGCGCAAAGGAGGAAAAGCGTTAGTTGTAAAGTAAAAGAGCAACAAATTTGCTGTCATTAGTGCTGTACAACTTGAACAAATGATGGCTACATTAAAGTTTGCGGTCGATGCAGTCGCTGAAGTTGACAGAAGCGACAGGCGTCGGGACATTAGCCGGCAAAATGGTGATTAGCCATTAAATGCTTAAAAGTCAACTGGCCAGGCCGCTGAGCCAGTGTTCGTAAATTGGCATTCAAAGCCATATAAAACACCAACAGCGATACGAAAGAGAATATGAGCGAAAAAGTAGTGAAAAAAAAGTAGTGAGCAAATAGAAAAGTTCGAGTATAGGTAAGAACGCAGTGGGCAACACAGTAACCATAAAACTGCCCGTAGCTGTGCTTCACATTATTGAATGCATAAAACACACCACAAGCGTATTGTTAGTGTACACTAACCCTTTGCATTGTACAACACTAAATGGAAGCAATAAAAGTGCAACTCATTGTTTGTGTACTTCGTGTTGACAGCGTATTGCCATTTGGTAATTTTGTTGTTGTTGTAGTCATTTGTATGCATATTAGGCATTGGCCATGTTGAGGCCATAAAAAATTCACACACAAAGTGCGCATAAAATGGGCGCAAGAGCACACCGAAGCAGTACGGCAGGGAGGATATTTTACATCTTTAAAAATATATAATTTTTTATTTACATGCAGAATGATATGACGCGCTGAAAAGCAAAAAAAAAATTTTTCTTTAATTTCAATTGTTATTTAAAGCGCCTACTTTAAGGCGCACGAACCATGCAAATACATCGCAACGGGTTTTTACTGGGAAAATTAGAATTTAAATTTTTATATTATATTTATTTTTTATTTTTTTATTATATTTATTTGTACGAAATCCTAATCCTCATTTTGCCGAAGTCCTGTTTTTTAAAATGTTGTGTTAAAATTTTTAAAAATTTTTTTTTAAATGTTGTAAAAAAAAACTAATATTGTTTTGGCAGTAATAATTACTAAAACATAAAATTTTTGCGCATAACCAAAAATCGATTATTTAAATTTATTAAATTATTATTATAATTAAATTAGTTATATTTCTTTATTAATTAATTAATATTAAACAATTATGAAAAAAGTGTATTTGAAGTAAAAAGTCTAATTAAAAATTTAAGCAAAATATTTTTTTTGCTTCTTCCTTTCTTACTATGAAAAGAGCAAAAAAGCATTTAAAAACGTGCATACTTATTTTTTTTAACTAAAAATTCAGTATATTAATTTTGTATTATTTCTAAAACTTGGAACTAATCTAAGGACCAAAAAAACATTATTTATTTTTAATTATTATTCCTGAAACCAAAAAGGGTTCAGACATCCACAAAGTAGCATGTTGCCATATGGCAACAAAATAGCAAAAGGATTAAATACATTTTACTAAATTAAAAAAATGTCTGCATCATGTTCCAGTTTCCATTGTTGCATGAATCTCTTTGTTATCATATATTATGATCAATGAAATAAAAAAAAAAAACAAAACAAGCCTATTGGTAGTTGTGAAAAATGTTTAAAACAAACAGAGAGTAACCGTGAAATTATTTACTGACTGCAGTTCAATATAAAAATGAAAAGCTTACTGCATGTATTAATTTATTAACAAATGTTGATGCATGGCACATTGCAGCTAACAAATAAGTCATTGCAATTAAGCCTCTTTGAAAACGAATTATTTATTGATGGTTAGCATTACAGATGTGGGCAGCACACATTGTAGCTTTTGTTTGTATTTATTTTTTTTATTTTTTTGTATTGTTGTATGCAGCAAATCATTTTGTTAATGCAACATGAATTGTTATTAATCAAAGGAAGCTGTCAAGCGTCATATTGACTTAAATTTTTAAATAATCTCTTTGTAATTATAAACTTGAGTATGTTCAAGCTTGTCCTTTTGTTCACTTTTGTTCACTTTTTGCAATTTATACTGCACAACAAATTCTAATAATTCAAAGAAACTCTTGCAAATGCCATTTGTTCTATTTTTGCAAAGTGCTATTTCAGCACAACTGACACATTTTAATTGATATCCGATTGAATTAATTTCACAGAAAAACAAACACAGAAATTTTTATATATATTCTATGTCATTTGTCAAGGAGAAGAAGTTTCAGCAACAGTGTCTGTCAACATTGCTTAGATTTTCCTTAGAAATATACAGAAATGTGTAGGAACATCTATGAAGTTCGGATTTTAACGGCGCCATAAATGATTAAAATGCAACAATTCGTGGACACTACAACAGTCAGCACAAACATTGGAGTGTATAAAAAAAATTTTTAAAAAGATTCCAGCCAACCATCAACGCTGCATAGTGGGCACAACATGGCGTATGAGTGTTGAAGCTTCTGCAGCCGTTGGCAGTAATTTCAAGCACTTGCAAAATGAACAACATCCCACTGATGCAAAATATGATTAATTCAAGAATATTTTGTTGTTGTATTTATGCAAAAGTCTTTGCTGTTTTGCTTTGTAGTGGAAATCAATGCCTGCCGCGACAGTGTTTTTGCTGAGTTTTGCCACACACCAGTTGACTGGCATTTCATTTCGCTGCCAGCCTTTCTAATTAACTGCTACCTGGCTAACAAATTTGCATATATATTAGCATGTAATGACAACAACACTGTCATTATAACATTGCGCCAGCATGTCCAGCGGCATATTTGCATCTGACCTTTGTGCCATGGATTGTTGCAAAATTTAGGCCCAAAAATAAGTGGCGAAACTTAACGATTTGTTACACCACATCAACTGAGCCGTGTTAGAGCAAAATAATATTTACGCTGCTCAAAATTGGCGACCATAAACTGAGTAACTTATGCAAGAACTTGGCTCAAGGCTGTTGGGTTGGCCTAAAGGCCTCAAACTCGTGCTGCACACTTGTAGTCGTTGTCGAGTGCCCATGTCTTGACAGCACATCGTTCGCATGCGGCAAACATCAAAAACAACAACAACAAAAACACATGCTGTGCATTTAATTACGTAACCGCTTCGTTGGCGCAGCGTATTTCATGCTTAAAAAGCGTAAAATTCTGTCGGGGCCACTGCCATCGCCAACGCCAATAAGATTGTCACCGACTCTCAGTTGCTGCATCTTTAACTTTCAATGCCACCCAAGTGGCAATGCGTCTTTTGAACGCTCTTTCTCTCCCCAACTCGGTTACATTTGCCTGCTGCCTTCCAATTATTTTCCTATTTATTATTTCTTCCATGAAACACTCGAATTTATACTTCAACTTATTTTTTACATTAATTTTTTTTATATAATTTTCATTAAACTTTTTTTATATTTTGCTATGTATTTGATATCCCCTACACGTGAAAGCGTTCACATTACGCTGGCTAAAACGTTTGCAAAATGTTGACACTTTGAGCTCAACAACTACATTGCGACTTCCTCCTTACCCCCTACACCCCTACAGCCGCTGGCCACCGACGCACTCAACATCTACGTCTGACATTAGTGGCGTCTGGTGCTGCTAACCAACAGCAGCAATACGGCCACTTGCCTGCCTGTCCTTGTGCGTTGGCATAAATTTCACAAGCGACAGAGCAGCGAGATTATGTGCCGGCATCGCAGCGTCGCCAGATAGAAATTAGAAAATATTTCGCCCGAAAGTTGTGAAGCGTTTGCCACTTGAAAGGCGTGTGTGACGTGCGATTGTGCGGAACGGCTGGCAATTACGAAAATTGTGCATACATATTATGTGAGAGCAATATTTTAATTGCATTTGATGGTTGGTTTTTTCAGCCATAAAAATACGAAAGTAAAAATACATACTTTTTAATTTATTTCAAGAACAATTTAAGAGTTCGCCCAGAAGTATGCCAGAAGTACCAACAAAATATGTGAAGGTAAATTGTGTTAATGACTATGGTAGACAAGTGCCATGAAAACTGTTACAATTTCGTATTCTTGCAAATGATTTAAGTAAATTGATTTTATTTTAAAAAAAATTAAACACTTATAGAAAGGACATTTATAAAAAGGTTTTTTTATTTTATAAAAAGGTTTTATTTTTAATTTCGGCTCAATGGTGGTAAATTAAAATGAGTTAGTAAGTTTCTTAAATTTAATAGATGTGAACAACGCGAATAAATAAGAATAATAAAATAGCAGTTCAAATTAAAACTATACAAAAAGCAACAAACCAGCAAATAAGTACACAGCAATATTACTGATAACACCGTGCAACGAAAAGGTTCATCGAGAACCACCCAAAAGATTATTTTGAGGTATTACTTATTTATTTACTGACAAAATAAAAAATTCATTCTAAAAGCGGCAAGTTTCCTCTTTCATGTGATGCTTGTAGCTTTTCATTGCATAACCGTTCACATTCAAAAAAATTCTTGAAATGTATGTCCTTAAAATTGAAAAATGCTCTTAAAAGAACATCGGATCAGAATATTAAAAATTTAGTATGCCAGATTACTATGAACGATTTCTAGCTTCATGTCATTATGGGTCAAAAGCACTGTCGCATGGTGTAATAAATAGTCAAAAAAAATATATACCTAAGTAATATAAAAAAATTCGAAAAATATATTTAAAACTCACTCAATTGTAAACAAACGCTTAGAGTTTTGCAGGGTTGATAAATGTATGTATGAAGATGTTTGTCTAAACTTGAAGCTTCGACTGCCACATCACTGTAGCATCTTCCAGGTTGAGATTAAAGCAATCTACGCAGCTTCTAATTAGCTTAGAGTTAGCGTGATATATTCACCAGATATCCTGATACCATCCAACATCCAATAAGCTCTCAGGGCTCAAGATGCAGTTTTAATAACCTTAAAAACTGTTCTGAGCTGCAGAAAATCTCTCAACGAGACTGCCAGATAACTTCATATTCACCTTAGTTGAATTCCTGTACATAGAGTCATTTATATGAAACTGATTATATGATACGACTCAATAGTTCCAACAAAAATGAAAACGCTCCGCATGCTAGGGTTAACTTGTCAGTACTTGTACTCATACAAGTTCCATATACAAGAAACACAGTTAAGACTAGCTGAATGCAACACAGAATTTTTTACGCGCCAAATTTGGCCAAATTTGAGATCCATAAATCCTAATTTGAGATCAATAAAACGGCTGATACCAGCTGGACACTGTGGCCCATTCTGTCCATGAAGAAGACCCACTATATGGCAACTCGTTGGGATCATCACTGCACAATGCGTTACTGACGCATTGCTCACTGCTCACTTCATGGCTCATCTCGTCCAGCGATATCTGCAGCTGATTTGGAGGTGAGGAAAAAGAAGAAGAAATCAGAAGACTGATTTCGTAGATTTTGAGGTTTAAGATATTCAAGAAGATTATTTAGTTAAGGACTATTTTATTTAGGAAAACTCGAATGAAAGCATTGAGCGGAAGAAGCCAACACAACTCTCGATGCAAGTCTTGAAAAGCTACGTACAAAGTGAAGGCCACAGAAGAGAATTTCTGAAGTAGGATACGGTATTGTCTTCCTCTGATTAGCAGCAAGTAAAAAACACCATCACCAATCTGTACACATCATTCAAAGAACCGCACTACTTGTGCTATCACAAGTACACAAATGTAGGCGAGCACACAATTCGCTTTAGGCCAGCCAAGACCACAGCATTGCGTACGTAGGCGTCAAATTACGAACAGCGAACGTCAGTGGAACATTGAATCGAACATCACTCATTATGCACAGATTCAATTAGCAAACCATTAATTGGAATTACTCAGACGCATGCTGCCAAAATCTCTACATACATTCTAGTACATACAAACACGCTGTATGTGTGTTTCAGTGGCGCACACAGGGGAGGGGTTTAGGGGGTTTAAACCACCCCGAAATATCTTTAAGTTAGTACAGAAATTGAATTTATAACCGTCGCACAGTGCTTCGAGAGTGGACAAAAATAAGAAAAAAAATTATCGCGGACTTTGACAAAAGTAGTATCATGTTAAAGGTAATTGTTTAATTAAGCTGGATCTGAAATACTTTCTCGAAAAATTGTCCAGATTAGGAGATATAGCTTTTCAAAGTCGGATATATTTTTACAAAAATTTATGAAGGGGAAAAATTAAATTTAGGTGCTTGTATAAAAAAAATTGTAGAAAATGTGTTATTAGATAGGATAGGCTACTAATTCCTCTTAAAATTAAAACTACATTGATAGGAGCGAGACCGCCGATCGGTATTTTTTGTTTAGCATAAATAATTTTTTTTTGTACGAATTTTCGAAAATGAATGTTTTTTAACCAATGAAAATTAAAAATAACCAAATTTAGAAAGGCAATTTAAATCGAATGGCGTGAACTGGCGTAAATCCTCTTTATGACCTTTTTTAGATGGGCTTTCTTCTCTTAAGTCCGCAAAAAAAATTCTGCGTCTTTTTGCGCCTTTGGAAAATATTCAATTTTTTCGAAACTACTAATGTTGATTTTTTACAGAAATCGCTTGAGTTAAAATTGCAATCAAAATGTGTAACCAAGTCAATGGCACGAACTATGAATGTTTTTTATAAAAATAGGTTTGGCACACCTTTCTAACCCATTATGAGGCACATTATCCAATTTTTTCATTATTATGGAATTTGTTTGCTGAAATGTGATTTAACGCTAACATATTCTAAAAAAAGGAGGAATGTCTATTTTTGAAGAAGGTCTAATTTTGAAAAATAATTTTTATAATAGTCTCGCCGTTATAAATTGAGCTGTATTGCATATTCACCTGTCTCATCTCCATGTTAAGCTCTACGGATATCAAATAAACAAAAAATATATCCTTTAAGCAACTTTACCGCCCTCTTTCCACCCTTTAAATGTCGAATTTAGAAAAACGCTAAAATACGTCTTTTGTTATTGCTTTTTTAGTATACATATACACAATTTTTAAACAATCCGACCAAAAAACAATGTCCGTCCATATAGGCTTCACCACCCCTTTTCCGCCCTTTCAAGGTCGACGTTTTTGAAATCGCTTCTTTTTAAGAGTTGACTTTCTAAAATACAAGTTTTGACCAAATTTCATCATTAGAGCTCCAGCGGTTTGGGTTTGGTGATGATAAAATAATATATAACCATATATATTCGATTTTTTTTAAACTATATATTTTTTTTGGGAACAAACACAAATTCAACAGCCCAAAATGACTTAGACTGCAAATTTTCAGCGAATTTCACGTACTCCTTCTATTTTTGCCGCAATTTTGTATGGAGTCCAAACACTGTGCGTCGCATATATATTCAATCATCAATATTCAATCATCAATAACACTACTCGACACAAAAAATGCATCTAAAAACAAAAGTATTTTCTTCTTTTGGCCGCTGAACACGAAACTGAAAATCAAAACGTTTTTGTAAGAAGCGTTTTCAAAAAATATTCCAGAGAGAAAAATTTCCAGAGATATACAGATTCCAAATCCGATGAGATTTGGAGAAATTACTGACGGTGAAAGTTGTAAAAAAGTTATTTTTTCGACCATTTTCTAAAATCATAAATTTTCGAATGCTTTTTTTATAGATAAAATAAATTATCTCCTTTGGGTTTAATATCTAAGATGAAAGATATATTATTTGTGCAAATATTAAGCCTAACAATAATAAAATTGAAAGAAAAATGTCAGAGTCATGATGCACGAAGTGAAAACACCAACTTTTCATTTATTACACCGTGCGAAAAAATTTTTTAATTTTTCCGAGACCCATCCAAATGTTAATATAGACGTGAAACTATAGGTAATTTATAGTATCTTGGCATAGTCAGTTTTTCATTTTCTGACCCAAAAACCTTCTTAAAGGACTTTAAAATTTTAAGGACATACACATTTCAAATTTTTTTTAAAATATTTGCGGTTGTGCAATAATGAAGATATTGGTATCAAATGAAAGAGAAAAATTGTCTTCTTTTAAATAAATTTTCTATTTTGAACTTTCAGGACCAAAATATGTCAGGTAGGGAAAACATATGTATATGTTTTGGATCTCAGTCTGTAGATTCATACATCTAAATTTTATTCTATTTCAAAGTTCTCAACAAAGTTACACAAAACCCCCTCGAAAGAAAATCCTGCATGCGAAACCGGTGTGTTTGTATGAATGAGCGCATTGATGAGCCAGCGTATGTAAATTTGCGAAATGCAAAAGCCGCGTTACTTTGGCGATTCGTAGCGAAATGACGCTGCAACATGAAAAGCGCCGAAAAGTATGCAAAATCAAACGACGAGCTGCAAGTGTGCCAACTGAGCGCATATTAATTTGTGTGCGCCGCGTTTGATTTTTGTATCAGCCTACCTGCAAGTTTCGATTCTTGCTAGCTGGCTGTGGGTGAGTGTGTGTGGCGAACGCGAACACACACACACAAGTCACTAAGAATTCGAATTAAAGTCACTCATGCGCGAGTCTACAGCAGCAATGTCGAAATGTGGCAAAACGAGTGAGCGTGTGTGTATGTTTGTATGTGTGTGTGTATGCTTCGCATAGTGCAATAAACAAACCGTGCACGTGTAACCGCTGGCACATGTAATTTTTCATGTAGCGCACGTGCAGCGCATGTGGCTGCAAAATCACACGCACACACTCTCACATACAATCAAGCGGCTGCAATGCGTGACGCAGCCACCAAGCACCGTTGCGGTTGGTGCAAATTCGTTCGTCGAAATGTGCGCCGATGCGTCTACTTTGCACATTATGCACCGAGCAAAGAGCAGACATGCTGGTAAAAGTTTGCCAGCTCGAGGACATTGCAGCGTGAAATCTCTATCTCGTGCATGTTTTGCTTTGTGTACCATTTCGGTTGGTATGAAAATTGAAGTCGATTGTTTTTGTTGTGGAATATTTGCGACATGCGTGACATATATATTTTTTTGTGGGTCTGCAATTTTTGTATGTACTTGTGTGAAATGTCGGTGGTTGTGTGATTTAAAGAGAAAATTTGAGGGAAAGTAATTTTCATAATTTTTCAAAATGTTTTCGTAGAATGGAGACTTTGAAATGAGGGCAAGAAAAATAAGATATTATATGAAACCAATTTTGGTCATCAATAAAAATGAAAAGAAAATTGGGAAATGTTTTTAAAATGATTTGAATCTGATGGATTGAATTAGATTGGATTGGATTGGTTTGCATTGGTTTGCATTGGATTGGATTGGATTGGATTGGATTGGATTGGATTGGATTGGATTGGATTGGATTGGATTGGATTGGATTGGATTGGATTGGATTGGATTGGATTGGATTGGATTGGATTGGATTGGATTGGATTGAATTGAATTGAATTGAATTGAATTGAATTGAATTGAATAGAATTGAATTGAATTGAATTGAATTGAATTGAATTGAATTGAATTGAATTGAATTGAATTGAATTGAATTGAATTGAATTGAATTGAATTGAATTGAATTGAATTGAATTGAATTGAATTGAATTGAATTGAATTGAATTGAATTGAATTGAATTGAATTGAATTGAATTGAATTGAATTGAATTGAATTGAATTGAATTGAATTGAATTGAATTGAATTGAATTGAATTGAATTGAATTGAATTGAATTGAATTGAATTGAACTGAAGTGAATTGAACTGAAGTGAATTGAATTGATTTAAATTAAGTTGAATTGAGTTTAATTGAATTTAATTGATTTACATTAAGTTGAATCGAATTTAATTTAATAGAATTGAATTGATTTAAATTAATTTGAATTGAATTGAATTTGATTTAATTAAATTGATTTAAATTAAGTTCAATTGAATTGAATTGAATTGAATTGAATTGAATTGAATTGAATTGAATTGAATTGAATTGAATTGAATTGAATTGAATTGAATTGAATTGAATTGAATTGAATTGAATTGAATTGAATTGAATTGAATTGAATTGAATTGAATTGAATTGAATTGAATTGAATTGAATTGAATTGAATTGAATTGAATTGAATTGAATTGAATTGAATTGAATTGAATTGAATTGAATTGAATTGAATTGAATTGAATTGAATTGAATTGAATTGAATTGAATTGAATTGAATTGAATTGAATTAAATTGAATTGAATTGAATTGAATTGAATTGAATTGAATTGAATTGAATTGAATTGAATTGAATTGAATTGAATTGAATTGAATTCAATTCAATTCAATTCAATTCAATTCAATTGAATTAAATTGAATTGAATTGAATTGAATTGAATTGAATTGAATTGAATTGAATTGAATTGAATTGAATTGAATTGAATTGAATTGAATTGAATTAAGTTCAAATGAATTGAATTGAATTAAGTTCAAATGAATTGAATTGAACTGAATTGAATCGATTTGGATTGAGTAGGAATGAATTTAGATGAATTAAATAAAAATGAATTTAATTGGATTGAAGTGGAATAAATTGGAATGAATTAGAATGGATTGGGTTGTATTGATGTGAGTTGAATTGAATCTCATTTGAATTGAGTTGGAATGGATTGGATTGAATTGAATTGAACTGAACTGAAGTGAATTGAATTGAATTGATTTAAATTAAGTTGAATTGAATTTAATTTAATTAAATTGATTTAAATTAAGTTGAATCGAAATTAATTTAATTGAATTGGATTGCTTTAAATTAGTTTGAATTGAATTTAATTTAATTTAATTGAATTGATTATTTGATTTCAATTAAGTTGAATTGAATTGAATTGAATTTAATTAAATTGATTTAAATTAAGTTCAATTGAATTGAATTGAATTGAATTGAATTGAATTGAATCGATTTGGATTGAGTAGGAATAAATTTAGATGAATTAAATAAAAATGAATTTAATTGGATTGAAGTGGAATAAATTGGAATGAATTTAAATAGATTGGGTTGTATTGATGTGAGTTGAATTGAATCTCATTTGCATTGAGTTTGAATGGATTGGATTGAATTGAAAATGAATTGAACTGAAGTGAATTGAATTGATTTAAATTAAGTTGAATTGAATTTAATTGAACTAAATTGATTTAAATTAAGTTGAATCGAATTTAATTTCATTGAATTGAAAATTAACTTGAATTGAATTGAATTGAATCGATTTGGATTGAGTAGGAATGAATTTAGATGAATTAATAAAAATGAATTTAATTGCATTGAAGTGGAACAAATTGTAATGAATTAAAATGGATTGGGTTGTATTGATGTGAGTTGAATTTAATCTTATTAGAATTGAGTTGGAATGGATTGGATTGAATTGAATTGATTTGGATTGAGTTGGAATGAATTTAGATGATTTAAATAAAAATGAATTCAATTGGATTTAATTGGAATGAATTGGGTTGTATTGGTGTGAGTCGAATTGAATCTGATTTGAATTGAGTTGGAATGGATTCGATTGGATAGGATTAGAGTGGATTAGACTGTATTAGACTGGATTAGATTAGATTTACTTGGATTGAATTGAATTGAACTGAATTGCAATGGTTTGAATTGAAATAGATTGGAATGTCTAGGCCACATTGCCGTTGAAAGTTCACTAAAAAAATTTAGAAAAGTCAGGCTCGCTTATTTCATTCATCACATATATAAAAAAAAGATTTAAAAACCTCACATGCCGCAACTTCGGCTACTTGTCAAAACTTGTCATCACTGCACAAAAAAAAGTATTCAAAAATTAAAAAATTTCACTTGATAAAGAACAAAAAACCCTCCGTCCACAACTCGACAATACCTGCAAAAACATGTTCACACACATATTTGCATATCTACCGAACGCTGCTGTTCAAAAAATGAAAATGTCACTCCTCCTGTCAATCCGCTTGGCCGCAACGCAGCACGCGGCCGCATAAAAATCGTGCGCTCAATAAAAATGTATCAACAACAACAAAAACAACACGGAAAGGAAAAACGCAAAGCCCAAAGAAATTTAAAATGTGTAGAGAACAATTTAATTGCCACTCACCACGCCATCGCCGATGTGATGAACAGTGCATGGAATGTGGGCGGTGGCGCCGATTTGCGTCGTCACAACGGTGGAGTTTTCGGTGCCGAAGTACATGGGCGCCGCGTACACGTCGTCCACGCCGTCGCCTGAGCCGCCCGCCGCCGTTCCGTCCAGATGATTCTGCATGACGCCAGCGGCGCTGCCGCCCACGCCCACCACTCTATGCATGGGGCGTATTATTGTGTCTTTGGCCAGTTGGCGGCCGTTGTACAGCTGCTGCTGCTGTTGCTGTTGCTGCTGTTGATGTGAATGGTGGTGCGACTGCTGTTGGTATTGTTGCTGCTGTTGGTGCTGCTGCTGGTGTTGTTGGTGTTGATGTTGGTGTTGGTGTCGCTCATCGATCACATTTGCCGAATCGAAGCTTGTAATGCTACTCCCACTCGTCTGATGGAAGAGCGACGAGGACGCCGAAATGGAGGAGGGCGGATAAGGCATATCTGACGATGCTGTCAGCGCCGCTGACGAGGCGGCATAGGCGTCGCTGTCGCTGTTGCTCGCACCGGAGCCGGAGCTTGAGCCGGATATGCCCACCAAGGGTGACATAATTAAATTTTGATTTATATTCCGGTGTAGTTCGTTATTTATATTATCCTTTGTAACGTACGATGTTAGTCCTGGCGACAGCATGAAAAGAAACGCAAACACAGAACAGAGAAACGACAGACGGCCGATTAGTGTGTGTCGAATGCAAAACTGCCTATGAAAAATACAAAGTCATTCGTTAATGTATGTGTGTGTGAATGTGAGTGTTGGTGTGTGTGTGTAGAACAAGGCTGATGCCTTAAATAAAGAGGAGTGTTAAAAGAACATTAGTGGCGCTGTTAAGAGGAGACGCTTTAATGGCTGCCATTGGAAGACTCTGCGCGCCGGGTGGTCTGGGTAATTTATTTTTTTCGGGGCGCAATTTTGGCAGTTAATTAAAATGAAACTTTCACTGTTTGGCAATATATCGGGTGGGCAGCGTTTAGGTGGCTTTTATGTGGCGTTTTGCAATTCCAGCAGCGCACATAAATCTCATTTTGCTTTAATCACTCACAACAGGACATTTGGCTGGTAAAAAAAATAAACGACACAGCAGAGTCCCGAATTGTTGTATCTGGGAATGGAAATGTGTAATTTATG
Source organism: Melieria crassipennis (assembly GCA_963668005.1). NCBI lineage: Eukaryota > Metazoa > Arthropoda > Insecta > Diptera > Ulidiidae > Melieria > Melieria crassipennis. Next base: position 95,707,780 of record OY764963.1, on the reverse strand, counting down.
TATAAAACTAGATCAAAGTGAGCCAAGGCAATAGCAGCTTGAGTGTTTGCTGAGGCGTATGAGTAACATTAATTGCGCAACAATGCCAAATATCTAATATTTAGAATTTTGACAGTTAAAGGCATTTTAAAGCGTTTTAAGGGCATAAAAGTGACATTGATCTGTCACAAATTTGATTGACTTGATGAAGTGGATGAGTGCACAATAAAGCCAAAAAAATCCAAAATGTGATTGATCATTTATAACACTTTTAGGCCTTTCTCAGAAGTTTGAGGGAGTGTGAGAAACATTGTTTTGAGAAACATTGTTAACCTGTTGCAAATTTCACTTCTTTTGTGTGGCGTATGAGTAACATTAATTGCACAGTAATGCCCAAAAATCAAAAGTTTGAATCTTTGTTGCAATTTTAGGCATCTTAAAGAGTTTAAAGACGGTTGATTATCATTGGTTTGAACCCTTTTTTTTAAATTGCAGTTGGTTTGTGTGGCGTATGAGTAACATTAATTGCACAGTAATGCCAAAAAATTAAAAGTTTGATCTTTTGGTATACTTTTTGGCATCTTGAAGAGTGATTGAGTTTGAGTATTATTGGTTTAAATCCTTGTTGCAAATTTCGCTTGTTTTGTGTGGCGTATGAGTAACATTAATTGCACAGTAATGCCAAAATATTAAAAGTTTGATCTTTTGTTATACTTTCAGGCATCTTGAAGAGTGATTGAGTTTGAGTATTATTGGTTTAAGTCCCTGTTGCAAATTTCACTTGTTTTGTGTGGCGTATGTGTAACATTAATTGCACAGTAATGCCAAAAATTAAAAGTTTGATCCTTTTTTATACTTTTAGGCATCTTGAAGAGTGTTTGAGTATCATTGTTATGAATTCCTGTTGCAAACTTCAGTTGGTTTTTGTCGCGTATGAGTAACATTAATTGCACAATAATGCCAAAAAATTAAAAGTTTGATCCTTCGTTATACTTTTTAGGTATCTTGAAGAGTGTTTGAGTTTAAGTATTATTGGTTTAAATTCCTGTTGCAAATTTCACTTGTTTTGTGTGGCGTATGAGTAACATGAATTGCACAATAATGCCAAAAATAAAAAATTTGGTCCTCTGTTGCACTTTAAGGCATCTTAAAGAGTTCAAAGACGTTTGAGTATCACTGGACTGAATCCCTGTTGTAAATTTCTGTTGTTTGATGAGGCGTATGAGTAACATTCATTGAACAGTTGCCCCAAAATAACTAAACTGTGTGTTGTTTTTGTGCAGTTTTAGCCTTTACACTCTTTCTGAGGACGTACGAGTAGAAACTGCATCTTAAAGCGTTGACTCACTAATTGAGTTTGATATCCCAATGCAGAAAAACGCAAGTCTTTACATGCTGAATAGTAGTTATTCTTTAGTAGCAGCAACACGCGTTTCATAACAAAGCTGAATGAATCATAATATTTCTTTATACAACACGTAGGAGTAACATTGTCTAATTTTCCTTAAAAAATATTTACAACGTGCCTAAAAAGGTTTATTATGAGTTTTGTATAAATTAATCATAAGAAAAACACGTTTTTAGTTGATCAGGAAAAACTGACAATTTTCTGAGAACATCAAAATTTTTTGAAAATATTTTTGAAATATTCCGAAAATATTGAATGTCTTAATTATATAAGCTGTTCTGAAGTTTTTGGTACCACTTTTGGAGACCTCTGTGTACCACTAGTGATACTCGTATCACAGTTTGAGAACCGCTGATTTGTTTATGTAAATTTTGCTCTAATCTGTGACTTATGTGGCCCTAGTAAAAAAAATATTAATAAATGTGATGCGATGCGTATGAGTAGTAAAATCATATTTACTTCCATGAATAGTTCAAACACCAACAAGAAATTCAAATTAAAAATATGTATTTATCAAAATATCAACAAAATAAAATATACATTCAAACATTTGTTGAGCATATTCGCCATGTTTTCAGGTACTACGTGTTGGCAGCGCGTGATGACACTTATTTTAAAGTTGCTTCTGCACGTCGTTGACATCACAATATACAACTATAACAAAAATATATATATATTTTTTTAATCATGAGTAAACTTTGCTGTATGTGTGCGTGGCTATCCAGCTTGCCGGCAATGAGCTCAGAGCTCAAAGTGTAAATCCCCTAAAAAAGTACACAACACTTTATTAAAAAATATTTTGGATCATATTTCAACACAACAACAACAGCTTGTTGTGTCTGTTTAAGTGAGGTGAAAAGCACACAAACACAACACAAACATATTTGTACAGTACAGTACAGTACAGTACAGAGTCGTGTAGGCCAAATCGAAGGCAGTGTGTCTTTTTTCAGTATGTTCGCTTTTTTCAGCATGCCCGCTTTTGCTATAACAAGCCAGCAAGTTTATTATGGCAAAAACAATGCAATTTTAATAAAATCACATTACACTAAGCGAAACGGCAGCATTGCGAAACTTATGCAAACATGAAAAAATTAAATTAATTCAAATTTCATAGCAGATTGCAACAGCGCGCAGCTGTTGGCGGCTGTTCATCTTTTATTTACATATGTACGCAATGTATATATTCGTGCAGGTGTGTGCGTTAATAAATATGTTGTCTGTTGTTATGCAAAATGAGTCCAAAAACTGAAAACATGTAAAATAATTAAACCCGAAACAATAACCGAAAAAAATACTCATACGCCTCCATGTGTAACGCGTCGAGGTCAACTGAGCGCCGCACGGTCGCTGGCGTAGGGTGGCGTTAATTAACTTCACACATGTGTGTGTGTGTGCGTGTGTGAATGTTTTGTGCGTTTATTTGCATAAATGGTGAACAATTCGCATTTAGAGGCTACAATGAAATTTGCATAAATTAAAATTTTTGTTGTTTTTGGGTTTTTTGTTTTGTTTGCGTAGCATTACCTAATCAAAGTTTTTTGCCCAACTGCTAACAGCCTTTCAGTGACAATTGTCAACTTGCTCGTTTTCTCATAGTCATTATTGTTGTTGTGCTGCATGGCATAACAACTAACTAATTAATTAGTGTTTGTTTACAGAAAAATTCTCACTTAATTGAGTGAGTTTCTGCAGAAAGCAAGCAGGCAAATCAATATCATTACATTACATGCTGCAAGGAAATTTCATTAAGAAGAAAAACATAAATTTAATAAATGGATATATTTAAAAAATTATTGCAATAATTGCGTCATACTGTGGAATATTTATTATTCCAACAGTTCCCTTACTCTAAGCTATTACTGTAATAATGCTTTCCCTACTCTAAGCTAATACAATTAAGCTATTACATAAGGACGATGTAAGGAGACAAAGAAAATAAAAATATTCATTAATTTTGACGAGGACCATTCGGTATTTGCTTTTCAATACATATTTATAAATATTATATAAGCATACTTTTGTATATAAGTATTTTTATTAACCCTCGGATGGACTTTGTCGTCTGGCCAGACGAAATGGTTCAAAAAAATAAAAAAAATCACAGATTCATCTCCTTTTTCAGTGTATTTGTGGGTAACTAAGTAAGTATATATGCACATAATTTGTATATATATATACTTACATACGTTGCCTAACATATAAACATAATAAACTTCATCTGTAATTGCGCTTTGCCTTTGACAAAGTGCAAATGTGTAGTAACTAATTACTGCCCATCGAAGGGTTAATTTGACTGAGAGTACCACCACTTCTACTGATTTTTTACTTAGCATGCAGCGCACATTTAATTGGGATCAATGTTTGACGCGCCCACGTGTGAACTTCAACATTGTTTTGCTACGGCCTCACTTATTATGGCGTAAAAACAGTCATTATTCAATAAATAAATACTACACCTCAGCCCCAAAAATATCTTTCATTTTTTTGTTTTACTTTGCGTTACACTAAATGCACACGGAGCGTATACGCAACAATTTTCTGCGCTCTTTATTAGAGATGTGCTTCACATTTCTATTTGCATACGTAACTCTTAAGGATCCAAAACATTAAATATTTCTATTTAATTTACCTAATAAGAAAGAAGAAACGAATTTGGTCAAATTCGAAGTGTTTTGTTCATTAATTTGTTGTTATTTTAAATCAAATTCCTTCATACCTCTTCCGCACAAACCTTCATCCCTATTGGCAAACAACTGAGACAGTGGATTTTCACAAGTTCGCCTTGAGGCCAATGTGTCGCTCACAAAAATCATTAGCAACAACAAACAAACAGCAAAATCTTCCTGACCTACAAACCTGACTTGGCCGTCGTTGGTAAACTGGCACTTACAGCGATTCAAGCACAACCGCTTTCGCTTGAAGTTCTTCTAAGCTATCCACATTTTATCACAAATTACCATTCGTTTCAGAAATGGGTAAATTTTATTGCTATTCAGCATCGATTTTCAGATGAAAACTTCATTCATTGTATTTTGTCTTCATTGGTCTAAGCAAAACTTTTACTCCCTAATTTAAAAAAAAATTGGCAAGTCTTTTAGAAGTGCTTAACATTTGGTGATTAGGTCAAAATTAAAAAACTTTGAGCATTTTTTTGTGATTAGTCAAAAATCATGAAACTTTAGGCATTTCAGTTTCTCAGACTAGAGCAGTGGTTTTTTTTTAAGTCAATTAAAATCAATCTTAATCTTACTGATATATTTGATCCTGTTCCATATATCTGGTAAACTGGTTCCGACCCATAAGTTAGTTTGCTACAAGAATGCCATTAAATTGTATTATTTTTGGATTTCCAACACTTTTACTTGATTGTGCTTAGAAGCTTTATCGGACTATTCTGCATCGCTGTAGCTGTTCAGCCTTTGCATGTACAAGACTACCTTTTTTGTTCTCTACACTATTCTTCTCTATACAACTTTTGTCATTAGTTTCTTCATTCTACCCATTGCACTTTAATACTTGCATTGCTTCTTCGGCTGCTGTTGTGTTGACACTCTAATCACATTAAATTATACTAATGAAATTTCTTAAGCGCTTTCTATATTTTTTTCTTCAACTAACTGAATGTTTGTTTTTTACGTAGCATTTAAGTAACAAGTTAGTAATCATTTTTAATGCTCTTTATTTAAGTTTTATTGTTCATAAAAAATTGTTCATGTTTATGTCTCCTTATGCACTAAACTTTTCATAGCTTTCTAGCTTTTCATCACATATTACTTGTCTTCAATTTTATGTCCCATCAACGCTATCGCAGTTTTCCAGTTCAGTAAGCAATTACTGACTGCAATTACTGAAGCTCCAAATGTACAATTAGGAACAGCGCTACAACATATTCAATAATAACCGATAACAAAGGCGAGAGTAGCGTGCACTGGCGCATAGCTCGTACAGTTGCAATTTGCTCATAATTTCCAATTTCAGTAAAACGAAAATCTTTTTGATGACATAAGCGCGCCACCACAAAACCACACACGGCGGCCGCATACTAATTAAGAAATTATTACCCATTTATGATAATTTGATGACAGGCAAATATGTACATAAACCAAAGCAAGAGCTTGTTTGTATAGAAGAACGACCGTATAGGCAGCAACAGACTGATCCACAAAGACTGGAGTTGCAATAATTTTGAAAATCTTAGTGTATGAGCTCTACGAATTATTGAAATAATACATAAAGAATATTACAATAATGAATTTGTAAATATTAAATTCTGTTACGAAAACAAATATAAAAATGTTCGGCCTATCCAACCAGAAGAAGAAGAATGACAGCATAGGCAGCAACAGACTGGAGGTTTTCTAAGGCGGCCATGATCCACAAAGACTGGAGTTGCAATAATTTTGAAAATCTTAGTGTATGAACTCCACGAATTATTGAAATAATACATAAAGAACTACATATATTAATAATGAATTTTTAAATATTGAATTCTGTTACGAAAACAAATATGAGAATGTTCGGCCAATCCAATCATTCTCAAGTGCCCATACGAAATTTTGTTAAAAAAATTTGTGGTAAAATTTTGTTTGTAATATTTGTATTTCTTTTTTATTTCATTTGGCTTTACAAAATAGTAAAAGTTACAAAGGATTTTCTTTCAAAAACCCATCCAAACAATAATAAATGACCTCAATGAAGTCATTTTGACTTCTTTACGCATTTCAAAGTTAAATTTCAATCTAAAATTAGCCAAATAATTCCCTCGAAAACCTCAAAGCTGACCAAAACACTTCACTTCACTTCACATGGCGTCTGTTGACAATACATTCATAGCGCTGCACTGCAACCGAATGGCACTAACAATTCATGATGAATTATTGAGCGCTTCCTGTAGACACCGCAAGCGGCTCGAAAGCACAGCGTAGATGGGGCAAGAGTTTATTAAAGCATTAACAAAAACTGTAATAGCAAAATTAATTTCCTTTCGGCTCAATTTTCTTGGCAACACACAATGCCGAAGGCGGCCCAAGAGGGCAGAGTGGGTCAACGGGCCGAAGCCAACTTCAGGCGTGCGCGTGCAACTGCAGGCTTGACCGTAATAAGCACAAATGATTAATGATAAAAGCAGCCGATGTTGTCTGTGCAAGGCGCAAGCAGGCGAGTCCATAAGATATGGAAGTGTGAGTTTATGTGGTGGCTTGTTGCGTCTGTGTGCGTGTGCATGTCGGTGGCTAAGTATGTAATTTATGATTTTCAACCGAAAGCCGAATTTGTGCCAGTGTTGCCCAACCGAATTTCATCTATTATAATTTTCATTGTCACTTTTATTGCGCCGGCAGCCGTGTCATTAACAGCTTGCTTGTTGCTCTCTCTCACTCACTCTTATCGCTGTCAGTCTGCCTCTTGCTGCCTATCTCCTTAATTTCCCTTAATTTTTCGTTCGTATTAGAAGCGTATTAGCAGCAGATAAAGTGTCATTATGGCATGCACTAAATTACTAAGTGAGCTTAGTACACTTTATTGTTATTGTTGGTGTAGTGCTTTTGAAATTATTTACGATGTGGCGACTCTCTCTGCTGTTATTTTGTTGTTGTTGTATTGTTACAACAAACAAACAAATGCAAATTAAGTTGTAATTGTGCAAATTACGGAGCGTATGAGTGATATTCATTTCGAATTACTAACTGTATGCGCGTGTAAGTGGGCCACAGGGCATGGAACATTGAGCATTATGTTCAATTATACATTGTTAAATAGCACTCAATGCCCTCAAATTTGATTGACAGCACAGAGAAATAGAGTCGGCACGAAAATGGAGTCAAATAAGCATTTTTGAATTCGTCAAGCAAAGCACTTAAACTATTTTGGCTGCAAAATTGAGTAATTTATTGCATCATACTAAATGTTGCCAAGTGCCATTAAATTTTGCCGAAAACAATTTTCTGCAATTTTAATTAAAAAACTTAAATTGAAATGCTGCATGCACATTTGAAATGCCAAAGATAGCATTTGTTGTGTTCGTTTAAATTTGCATTCAGTTCGAAATAAGCATTTTTGAGTCAAATTTTTTGTATTCGTCAAGAAAAGCATTTTAATTTTATTTATTTATTTATTTATTTATGTATTTACTTATTTATTTATTTATTTTAGCACCTTAACTATTTTAGCTGCAAAATTGAGTAATTCATTCCATCGAAAATCATACTAAATATTTTCAAGTGCCATTAAATTTTGCCGGAAACACTTTTCTGCAATTTTAATTCAAAAAAAATTAAATTTAAATGCTACATACACATTTGAAATGCCAAAGATAGCATTTGTTGTGTTCGTTTAAATTTGCATTCAGTTCAAAAACAATAAAAAGAGAACACAAGACACATTCAATTCAAAGTCAAAGTGTTGCAAATAGCTATGAAAAAGTTGCTGTTAAAAAGTTATTTTTCAATTGTTGGCATGTTAATTGTATAAGTTGAAATTTATTTGTACTTGTATAACCCCAACAACAACACTACCAACAATCTGAACACACAAACAACTTTCGAAATAAAAGTTTACCAACCGCGTAAGCGGCAACATTTAAGGAAGCCCGGACAGCAATAACCAACAACGGCTGCACTGCAACTGTATTTCTTTATTTGACTCGCGTCGACACTACGTACAGCAACAACAAATATGGCACAACAATAGCCAAGCATGTAAATTGCATTGCGTTTTTGGCGTCGTTTTTCGGGCAAGCAATCGTGTGCAGCATGATTGTTGCGGGCAAAGTTGATTTTCGTTGTGCCCGAAATGCCGGTTGCCACATGGTGTGGCGCGTGATGCGGGCGACCGGGCGAATGGGCAATTTATTCTAAAACCGAAGCAATTCGCAGCTCACACCAGCAGCTGTGCGCCTGCAGTGTTATTTGTGTATGTGTGTGTGTGCAGGTTTTTCGTGCACAATCAGCCAGTGAACACAACAATGAACGCGTTTGGTGTGTGGCATTTTCATCACGTTCGCACGTGACTGCATTTCGAATCGCTGCATAGGCGCGTGACTTAACACATATGCAAGTTCTTGTTGATGTAGTTGTTGTTGTAATCGTGGTGCGCGAAATTATTGTGTGTGTAGTAAAAAAAAGCATCAAATGGCAGGCACGATTCATTCAGGTTGCTCATACGCTCCGTTGAATGAGAATCGATTTGCTAACCTCCTATTTAATGCCAGTTTAAATTATAGAAAAATATTTAAATTTAATTAAAAAAATATGAACTTCAAAACACACATTAAACAAAAAAATAAAAATACCTCATCGCCATAATCTATCAATATTCTTGCACAGCTTTTAAAAAAATTACTTTTTTACCTTTCCGCATCCGCATTGCTCAGCATGCCAACCCAGCACAACAACAAAGCTATTGCCAAAAATTTCCAGCATTGCATGCCACGTTCTGGTGTGACAATGCCGACGCTTTGTGTGTCGTCGCTGTGCATTGCAACGCATGCAATGCACCACAAAGCGCAGCACTGCGCAATGCTAGAAAAATGTAAAATATTTGCAACTGCAAAAGCATTTCCATATCGCTCGTTCCCCCAAAACGCTTCACTTCTCTCCCACTTCGACGCTCCTAGTCCCTACTGACTGCATTTGAAGTGCTGCACAGATTATTGTTGTTGTATGGCAATGCAATGCGCACATGTGCGCCGCTGAATTTACTGCCACGCTCAGCGGCGTTGTAATTCAATTTTCAGGCAACAACTGCAACACGCACACGCACACAGACACTTGCATCACACCTACACACCTACACACCGACACCCTACAACGTAAATGCAACGACACAATAATACGCGTGAAACAGTGGTTGACTGACGCGAAGCTGGAGCTGGCGGCACACAAAACTGAAGCTGTGTTGCTCAGTACGAGGAAGCGGAGTGAGGTGCTCACCATCACAGTGGGAGACCACGAAATCTCGTCTCAGCCCTACCTCCGATACCTTGGGGTCGTCATAGACACAAAAATGACATTCAAGGAGCATCTGAAAATCGTATGCGAGAAGGCAGCACGCGTGAACGGCGCACTAACGCGCTTGATGCCGAACGTTGGAGGTCCACGCGCCAGCCGGCGAAAACTATTGGCTAGAGTAACGTCGTCAATCATACTGTACGCAGCCCCAGTATGGGCGGACGCGACAAAAACGCGGGAGTACATGAGAGGCATCAGGGCGACCTACCGTTTGAGTGCACTACGGGTTGCTAGCGCCTTTCGCACGGTGTCAGACGATGCTATAGGAGTCATAGCGAACATGCCGCCTATTGACCTGCTAGCCCTCGAGATGCAACGCCTATATAGTGTACCCACCAAGCCGACGAGCGTCGCGAAAGCTGCGGAAAGGAGCGCCACCATTAGAAACTGGCAACAGAGATGGGAGCGATCCACCAAGGGGCGTTGGACTTTTGCGTTGATCCCGGACATCGCGCGGTGGGTAGAGCGCAAGCATGGTGAGTTAGACCACAACATAACGCAGCTGCTGAGTGGGCACGGCTGCTTCAAGCAGTACCTCCACAGATTCAAGCATGATGACGACCCCTTCTGCCCGCAATGCCCGGCGAAGCACGAGACCGCAGAGCATATCCTGTTGGAGTGCCCGCGGTTCAAGTCCGTCCGAAGGGAATTAGCGTTAGCTCTTGGGGAGCATCCGTCCGTTATAAACCTGACTGCACACATGTGTGACACCCCACGCAAGTGGGAAGCTGTATGCTCGGCTGCAGCCAGCATTATAAGAACACTGCGCGTTTTAGAACGCCAACGTAGGGAACATAGATAGTCCGAGGTGGTGGGCACGGTGCCGCACCCTACTGATACCAGGAAGTAATTCCTTGCAGGACGTTCCCTGGTATCAGTGTAGGAGATAGAAGGGTTTTTAGTGGGTGAAAGTCTCACACTCCGGCTTTCAATGCTTTTCCCTTCTTTAAAATAAAAAAAAAAAAAAAAAAAAAAAAAAAAAAAAAACACTTGCATCACTATGCCAGGTGACTGTTGCCTCAGTAACGCCACATATCTGCATCCGTGTCTCTGTGTGAGTGTTCGTGTGTGTGCACGCGTGGGCATTAAATATTTGCGCTGGCACTTTCTAATTTTGTCATACAGCATTGCCGTTAACCCATTGGTGCACGCCAACGCATTGCAATGCGAGAAACTTTTTCCCCAATTTGCGTTCCGTGCAATTTCAGAAATTGTTATATGCCGTTTGCATGACGTGTCGGTATGTGCCAAACTTTATTTCACTCGAAATGCACAATGTTGGTTGTTGTTCTTGTTGTTTTGCAAGAAAAAATACTTGTTTTTGTTATATTTGGTAGTTGTTGTTATGTGCTTTTATTTTAATCAAATCCATGCGACTGAAAGTGTGTCACGCATTTGGATATTTTGTAGCACTTTTTCCATTTCCCTACGCCAACTCCCCCGTCAACCAAATTTTTTCATTGCTACCCATACACCGCTAAGGTTATGTTACCACTTTTTTCTGTTTATTTTTTTGTTGCGCATAGTTGGATTTAGTTATCAGCGAAAGCCGCTTATGAGTTTTCAATAGACACAGCGTAGTGTTGCTTTGGCTGGCGGTGCGCATTGCTGTTTATCTCTCGACTGTGTATTTGTAGCGCGCACTGTGCCCTAAAAGGATTACTGCGTAACTGCAAAGCACACAATCCTTGTTTTATTGGCGTAGCTGTGAGTGCCTTTGTGTGCAAGTGTGTGTGTTTTGCTTTGTTTTGAGCTCAAATGCAAATGTTATGTGCGCTATGCGGCGTATACGTAACATGCAATTATTAGAGAGCTCTCTGGTGCTGAAAGCAAATATTTTCAACAATTGTTGCATTTCTTGGCTTTGCTAACCCATGAAAGTGAGTGACTCAAGGACTTGCTTTTAAATGGTGATTTATGTAATTCGTGCTTTAACGATTCAATTGCTTCACTTAGTGAATGTATGAATTGTTGCACATGCATCACTTTTATTGGGTTTTTGAGAAGATATGTCAGAGAGATAGGCACATTTCAAGCGCTTGAAATTTCTAGCATCACACTGGATCATATAGGCCTAAGAGGCAGGCACCTTAACTTAACATAAACTAAGCATGTGTAAAGTTCTACTAGTTCCAAACTTGTTCGAATGGCGAGAAAACTCAGAGAGCTTTCATTCTCCCGGTTCTAATTTTTTTGTGGAAAATTAGAAAATGTTTGGTCTGGTCAAAAAGCTCCCCTACCGTTTTTTCCATCTGCGCTTCGCTGCTACAACATTCTAAACTATGCAATTTCTTAGGGTTTTCAGCGAAGTTGATTCATACTCTTGAGATCTGTACCATATAGAGGTCTCTGTTCAATTTGCATTGTAGGAGATTACCTTCAATCAGGATTTTCCTTGCATTACCTCGACACGCTGAAATTCGGATACTGTGTTCAAACTTACAGACATTAAAGAGTTCAAACAAACTCATATACTGGTCATGTTTTTTGTGTGACTTTATCGAGCACCTTTTTGTTGCCCAGATGAAATTGATTAGTCATTCAGAGGTTTACCGTAGTGATTGTCTTCTCCCTAATGTCTATATTCTTCCATAAATCGAGTTGATGCTTGAACTCGATGGTCTCTAACTCATTCTCCTATATGGATGATTGTCCCAAAATGGATGAGGTGCCTCCTAATCGCCAAAGCTGAACAACTGCAAATTATTTGTGCCGCTTTCATTATATATTTGAGACACAGTCTACAAATTTTATGCTTTAAGAAATGAAGTTATGTGAATTGATGTCTGAAGTTCACATGTGCCATTATTATTGCACTCAGGCTTAGGTTTCTCCGGCTATGTAGTTCTCTTCCTCTTGTGATAAGTCAAGGGGCCTTTGTGGGCATCACAAACTGCCACTCAAACCAATCCTAGGCTTCCCCGGTCTTAGCTAAGAACCTTTTTGACTGTCTGGTCCAAATTTTTTGAGTCCTTTTTAAGATAAATCTTAGAAACTCTACAATTGATTGCTTCTCTCATCTTATCATAGGGAACTAGTCTATTTATTTAGTCGCTAACAATCCTATTCACAGTCAAACTGCTGAGACAGACCTTAAAAAAATGAGCCACTAGCCATTTGAAATAATTCCTTCAGACAAAAAAGTCAATAAAGTTTTTTTAAAATATTACTTGACATACTCATTAGGAAGAAAGTGATAGCGTAAGTCCTGCGGATAACTAGACATGAGTAAAATTGAACAAAAAAAAGACCTATTGCGAGATGCGCTTTGATAAGCTTCGATAAATCCGTCAAAAGAGTTGATCTTTGTTGATAAGAATGAAAGATCTCCTGATGAATATGGACCAGTATCCTCTGGGTGACTAGGTAGGAATTTAATTGGAATAACATTCAACAAGAATTGATTTTAATTGGTAAGAATTCGATGTGTTCAGTCGAGTCGAGTATCTCAGTTAGAAATTTTATTGTAATAAAACTGAACATCCTTCAACAAGAATTGATTTAAATCAATAAGAATGCAATGTGCTGATGACTAATATGCTTCGGATGACTAAATAGGAATGTAATCAGAATCATAGGGAACCCATTACGAGGTGTGCGTCGATAAATCCGATAAATAAGTCGCTAAGAATCTGATGTGCTGCTTTTGGGCCAAAAAGGACCTGTTACAAAATGCATTTCGATAGAACCTTCAACAGCAGTTGACCTTTGATGGTAAGAATCAGATGTGCTTATAAATATGGATTCACTAATATCCTCCAGATGAATAGATATGAATAAAATTGGACGAAAAAGGACAAAATGTGTTTCGATAAAACCTTCAACAGGAGTTGAAATGAAATGAAAGATCTGCTGATGAATATGGATTCACCATCGAAATTTTATTGGAATAAAACTGAAAATCCTTCAGCAAGAATTAATTTTAATCGGTAAGAATCCGATATGCTGATGAAAATGGGTTCAAAAGTATTCTCCGGTTGACTAAGTAGGACCTTAATTGGAATCATATGAAATACATTACGAGATGCACTTCAACAAAGTTTTCAACAGGAGTTAATTTTAGTCGGTAAAAATCCGATATGCGGATGAAGATTGCTTCACCAGTGCTTGTAAAAATTTCCGGCTTTTGGGCTAAAAAAAATCGAATAGAAAACCAATTCGTCTGTATTTCGAGTGCGAACTGGTTACAATAAAATTGTAATCTGTCTGTGTAAGTTTCCATATTTCCGCATAAATGCACATTTTCACTATATCAGACTCTGAAAAAAAATTGTAAAACACTTCTCAAAAGTGATTCAAGATGCAACTATCACCATTTTCAATTCAGTAGCTCGCCAAGCGGAAGTCTACTTCATCAACTTTTCATATACGCTGCCGGCCATTGACGCCAAACCGCTGCTGCTTCTTGCTGTCCAGCTGCAGTCAAACTCATTGCCAAGTTTCACTGTTGTTTACTCATTGACTTGTAATTAATTTGCATATAACATCGCTCAATTTCCTGCCCAAGGCAAACAAATGCTCGACGTATGAGTTTCAACTGAAACTTTAATTAATTGCTTTCGCGCACAAGACATGGGTTTGTATTTACTTGTAAATCGAACTGATTCGATAGGAGTGGAAGTAGTTTGACTGCTGCAAGTTAGGCCAATCAAGGCTCACAGCCAATACTCGACTAAGTAGTAGCAAAATTAATTGCTTAGCAAACTTGTCTCTAAAATTTTCCTGCTTATATTTGTTGCCATTCACATTTGAAACTGCAAATTTGTTACATTAACAAATTTTAAATTGTCTTTAATTTCTTCAACTGTCTCATAACTCAAATTTTTTAAGCAGCAAATCAAAAGCCACTTGAATGGCTTATTTATGTTTTGTTAATAACCCACAACTGCCGCACAATTTTGCTCTTCAAACTGTGCTTTCTCGTTGACTGCTAAATCGGTCTGCCTGTTTGTCACTTCTCCATTTCATTTCTTTTTCGTTGTATGCTCTTATTGTTGTTTTTGTTGTTGTTGTTTCTTATTGTACTTACAGTCATTCTCAAGTTGGCATTTATTTCGCAATGCTTTTTTCTTCGTCTACATTTTCTTCGCTGCGCTTTTTTTGTAATTTTTAATTTGTTTGCATTCTTTTTGTGTTTGCTGTTTTGTCGTGTGTTCGGTCTGTTTTCAGTCGTTGGAAAGCGCCAACCGGAAAACACAACACTTGAGCGAGTGGCATATAAAAATGCACTACGACACAAACTGCTTGGCACAATTGCGGCGCTTCAGTTAATTTGGAGTGGAGTGGCGCAAAGTTAGTGTGGAAGGAAATGCAGTGTCGTAGCATACTCGACAGTTGTTGTTGTCTTCGTTTGCTTTCATGTAATTATAAGCCGACTTAAGAGGTTACATGCTGCTGCGTGCACTGAAAATTAACATTGAAAAACTTAAACGTTTATGTGCTGACTGGGAGACTACAGATTGGGTGGGTCATCCAAGGACATTTGACCCATTAATATTCAGTTTCAAAGTTAACGTTTAAGTATTTCAGTGATAGAGAGATAGAGGAAGATGGCAAACTTCTGCCTTGAATGGTTCAGCAGTCATTTGAATTCATTGAATTCATGAACGTTCATTCACTCGCTCAATGAATGTCCTTTGTTAAGTATTTGTATAGAGAAATGAATGCAAAAGTTCACTTTTTAGTATTTAAGCCACGATTTATAAAATTTTCTGCTTCACCTAAATTTTTCATTGATGTTGGCCTTGAAAGTTGGCACAAATTTATAAGTGCCCAGAAAAAGTGAAAAGGAAGAACTTTTCATATTTAATGACTTATTTACTTTTGTATGAACAGAAAAATTTGTTTGAAAGAGATTCTATACTATTTTGTACTTATTTTTGTTATTTTAATGGGCAATTAAATATAAATAGTAGCTATAATTCCACATTAAATCGTGTAGTAAATTGGAATTTATGGCATACAATAGTCAAATGTCAATAATTGCTAAGCTACATATACATACACACTTATGTATGTGTGTACGTGTGCGTGCGTCGTGGTGTATTTTGGATGATTTGCAAACCAAAGGAAATGAAAAGCAAAATACGATTACAACAAACAGTTTGATGGGCATGTAAAGTGGGGCTTTATTTGCGCAAATTTCTGCTACTTAAATATGTATTTGAATGTGTGTGTGTGTGTCTAAGAATACACATATATATGTATGTCTCTACACTCCGCTTAGCCTTTGTACGAAATCAATAACAAAGCTTTTCGCTTCTGCATATATTTTGAGAAGCATTTTGCCAATCAATGAGTTGCGCTTTTGATCAAAAGCAGCCAACAAAAGTCAAATGAAATATTAGAAATTGTTCCAATGAGTGGATGGCGGTTGGTTGTAGTCAGTGTTCGGTGCTGGTTTGTTGAATTTTTGAATTATACAACCTTGCCAACAAGCAACTCATCTCCAACATAGAAACAATTTTTTATTGTTGTTTTCTGCACATTCTCTTTGCAATACATATATGTGCTGAAGACCTGTTTACACTCACAGCAGCCAAAAACTATGCAAATAAATTATGCTACAAAATTTTAGACATTTCACCGAAAACAACGCCACCACGCCATGCAAATTTAGACGCATTCAAATAATGCCAGCATGGCTTTGTGGTAATGTGTTCTGTAAATTCAGCAGCAAAAACAACAACAACAACAAAAGAGATACACATGCTTGCACATTTGCACAGTCTACGCTTGTCATTCATAAATCAGCATAAAACAAAAGGCAGCCTGCCAGACAATCAGCCGCTCTGGAAATTGCGTAGCCAAGTCAAAAGTGCCGCAGTGAACTTAAAATTTTCATATGAATCATGGCAGAGGGGAAAAGGGCGCGCAGAGCATAGAATAACAGACATAAAGGCCACACTTTTATTTGCCTCACGTTGGCCTTTGTATAGTTTTAGCATTTTTGTAAACATTCTGTCGTTAGCGTTGAATGTTGAAGGACGAAAAAATTTTACATTTTTAGATTTTAAACTCTGAGGGCATGAACCAAATGGCAGTCAACTGACATTGACATAGAGCATTGCTTTCGTTAATATCTCCCAGCATATGTTTTTAGGCAACAAAGACCATACTCAACAATCAAATATTCGATAACCAAATCAGTTAGACTATTGCTGTAGGAATAAAATAATTCGTTTAAAAATTACACCAACCAGATTGAAAGCTCGTTTTGCCCATTTCATCGCTTACAATTCGACTGTCTGTCGTTGACTAACTACTCCCAACTTGTGCTTCAGTCGCTTCATTTAAAATTGCATGCACAGTTTCTACTTTCTTTACTCAGGAGCTACAAAGTTTACATTTGACTTGACGTTATTGTGTGAATATTTTGCTGGCAATTGAAATTCAACGAATCAATATAACCGCTTCAACTTCTCTCCGCCTCGTGTTTGTTTCCTTTAAGCTTAGCAACGTTCTTTAATTCTCACCTCCTTGCCTCACTTTTACCAAATCCTACTCTCACTTTGGCTTTTAAGTCGAACCCTTTCTGACCTCTACTTTTGATTCATTCGCATTGCCATATTCCACTTTCAGTTTTGCTCGCTTTTGTCTACTTTGATTATACGGATTTCTTTTTTTGTTTTCATTTTCCGCTCAGTAATTTTCAATTTGCCGCTTGTGATTGAATTTTCTGTTTGTAATTGCCGACAATTGTGTTCGATTTGCTTGCACATTAATTTCTGCAATTTTTTTTTCTTCTCAACTTTGCCACAAATTAAAAATTCTCTGCCTTCGTCTCTGTGACTTGAGTTCTCTTAGTTTCTTTGGTGTGCAAGTTGTTGTTGTTATAGCATATTTCCCTTTACCGTTTTGCTGTTATGCTTCTTGTTCGTGGGCTATTTGGCCAATTCTGAAATTGTTGGCTTTGTGTCTATAGTTTCATTCAATATTTGAGAGCAGTTGTAAAACTTTAACAAAATTCTGTATGCAAAGCCTAAGCAAAGAGCCAAAACTGTTGATTGTGTTTAACATTGATTAATAATATCTACTTATTTTTTCTTAACTCAAACTTCATGGCAAAGTAAGCCATAAATGCCTTAAAACACTTAGGATTTGCTTGCACTTGAGTTGGCTATTAGATTTGATTGTGTGCTCTGGTAAATCAGAAACCTAAAAGTAAGCAAAAACTTATGAAAACTTTTCGTTGGGAGCGTAAAATTCAAACAGTTTAAGAGAGAACGGATCACAGTGCATACAGAGCAGTTAAGGTTTTGAAATTTCTCTATTCAAATATTTAATAGTCTAAGTAGCCTAAAACATACTTTAGAGCCCCGGAAAGTATGTTATGAAAGTTTCTACTGACAACTTATGATGTTTTAAATATTTGAACTTTTCATAAAGCAAATTGCTTAAAAATATACTATAGGCAACAAGAAGAGCAGCTTGAACTCCTATAAGTATACTAAGAATTACGAATAGTAGACTTTGAACTCCCAGAAATAGACTTCACTCCGAATAGTAATGTTTACATGCATTTGAAACTTAAAAAAGTAAAATATACTACAAAGCACCTGAAAGTATGCTATGAAAGTGCCCTATGGTAGCTGATGATTAGAGATATTTTAAATATTTTAACTCTTTATAAACAAGTGCTTACAAATATACTTAAACGAACAGGACAGGACAGGACGAAAAGAAAGTGCATTTTGAACTCCTATAAGTATACTTAGAAAAACAAATAGTATACTTTGGACTCCCAGAAATAGACTCAATACCTAATAGTAATGAAAAGATGTATTTAAAACTTATAGAAATAAAACACACTGTGGAGCCCCTGTAAGTATGCTCTGCAAGTGCTTTATGATAACTTATGAATACAGATGTTTTGAATAGTTGAAGTTTTTATGAAGCAATGTGCCTAAAAATATACTAAAAGCAATAAGAAATGAATTTTAAACTCCTATAAATATACTAAGAACACCGAGTATTATCCTTTGAACTCCCAGAAGTAGACTTCATACAAAATAGTAACGTGCAGATATATTTTAAACTCATGAAAGTAAAATAGACTGTACAGCGCCTAAAAGTATGCTATGAATGTGCGTTTATGATATATTATAATCACAAAAGCTTAGAGGATTAGAAGAGATAAAGTTTATTTAAAATTGTACCAAATTGTACTAAAATTTCTAATAACATACCTTGAACTCCCAAAAGTATACTTAATACCAAACTTTAACTTAAAAATATATTTAGAACTCATAAAAGTGTATTTGTAAGTTCAGAAGTCATAAGTTTAACTCTTAAAACAATAATTTGTATACCAAAAAAAACCACTTAAACTTCTATTTGTATATTTTCAACTCCTAAAACTATGCTTCGAACTCAAAAAAGTCTATTGCGTTATTTGCAAGATACTTGAAGCTCATAAAAGTACCCAAGAGACTAGCAAAAGTAAGTTTTTAGCTAAAAAATTAATGCTTTCTACTCCGAAAAGCATGTCTTAGACTTTAAAATATATTTGTTTAATACCTAAGCCTATAACTACTTCAACCAATAGATGCTTTATTTGTATTAGTTTGAAATACGTTAGAGCACATTTCAAACTCATAAACATACACCTGAAGCTATTTAAGGCTTTATTTCGACCCCCAAAAACTTTACTTTCAAATGCTAAAGGCTTAGATTGAACTTATGTTCGCTTTATTATCTTTTCAATGCACCCTGACCTTTTCTGTACACTTTAAACTTTTGAACAACAAAAGTTGAACGTTAACTAAATGTGGCGTGCGGTGGTAAACCCTATGTTGCCTTCAAACCATCTTAGCAACCCCATCCACCTTTCCGCTTCCAACACGTTACACAATTTCAAAATTACAATATATACAAGCTGCCTAAAAGTATACTATAAACACCTTAAAACCAAACTACGTATAGCTGCCTTCTGAGTGCGGTATTCTCACAAAATTAACACTCGCAACGAAAATCAAACCAAACAGTGACCTTCAACAAATTTTGGTTGATCTATTATTTACAGCCAATCAAGTATTATGTAGGTCCGCTTGCAAAGTAAATATTATCAAAAACGAAACAAAAACTTATTTTTCGAAACTAATATAAAATTTATGGTTTTTCACACCTTCCGCAAGTAGCTGAAATATGTGAAAATTCCGCCCAAGCTGACGCAACTGCCACACAAACTAACCACAGCCATGCCAACAGTTTACTGGTGTAGATCTAAGCCCACGCAGCAGCAGGACGCTGGAAAGGAAAAGGATATGCACCATAAATCATAAGCACAGCGCTGCCACTATTTTAGCTTCCACTCAGTGCAGTCGAGGCAGTTAGGATTTGGCATCAATCGCTTCAAGGATTCGAAGGAAGCGCACACAAATCTCCCCTGCGCAACTTTGAACGGCGGATGCGGAAGCAGTGGCTTGGGCAATTTTGCCAAGTTTTATATTGGAACCAATGTAAATGGGCACTGTTCCGCTCAGCCATTCACCATTTACCGTTTGCCGTTTTTACTTTTAATGCAATTCTTATGTCGAGGCAGTTAACGTTTTGTTGAGGCAGCACAACAATGTCTGCTGAAACATTAATGACGCCAAAAGCCAGACACATACACACACGTTGAATGTTCACCGTTGACCACACACCAAGACGGGTGCGCACCGTACAAATATCCTTTCGACTTTATTGATATCGAAAGTGGCGCCGAAAGGCGGTCGGCATGGCCACTCAACAAACGTTCCCGCTTAAGCTGTTAAGAGTTATGAGGCGAACGAAAGTAGAATACAAGCAGAGCGATGCTCCACTAACAGCAGACACACACACACACACAGACACATATATAGACGGAAACAGTAGCTGGCCTACCTATCGGCAGATACTTAAATCGCTTTCCACGCCAAGACGCCAGTTTGCCGCTTTTAATGGCCGCCCGCTCATTTGCTCTGTTTGTGTAGATGTGTATGTGTGTGTATTTGTGCATTGGGTCGACTTTGGGTGAGCAGAGGTGAATGACAGTAGATGGGCGCGGTAAACGGCAGAAATCATTTCAGAATTATTGGCTACAAAATTGCGCAGCCAAAGTGTTGTTGGCGCTTTTTGCGTGTAAACAATTTTGTTGTTGGTTTTTGTTATTGCTGGTTTTAGGCTAATAGTTGCTATAAATTTAGCGTGCTAGCAATTTGCAAACAAAATTTATCGAAAGTGTTTAAAGTATGCGGCGTTGCCACCTTTATGACTTAAAGTTCACTTCTGTCAAGTAGGAAAGTGTGGTGTGAAAGTTGGATAGGCGGAGAGAGAGGAAATGGTAAGGTGGAATTTCAATCTCTTTGGGGCTGTTTTGGGTCTGGGTTTGGGTTTGGGTATGGCCTCTTCAAGGCTGTACGAAAATCATAAAAGATTCGGTTGCTGTCACTTAAAATGGATATTAAATATAAATAAAACTTTATTTGATTAACTTGAATGCCATTTTGTGTTAATTCTATTTGAAACATTGAAATGCTTTTAATCATAAAAAAGATGGTTAAAGGTAATCAAAAATGTATATAAATTAAACATATTTTTTGGTTAAATTTAAACCAATATTTCTTCAGTTAAAATAAAAAAATTGAGTGAATTAAAAATGGGTATAAAATAAACATAAAATTTTAAATTGGTTAATTTTAGTCCCTTTTTTATTACTGCTAACCATATTTTACATAATTTGCCTGCAGCTTTGAAGGCATAATATATACAAATTAATCTAAAGACTGAAAACCGATCTGATTAAAAAAATCATTGTCAATCAGAATGCTAGAAAACCAATTAAATGATTTAAAAATCAGCACAAATCTTAAAAAAAAGCCCGCTCAATTGCAAATGAGTTATTTGGGTGTTAAATCAATCAATTTGAAGTGGATTAATCCGTTTGAGATCACCCAACTTTGAACACATAATATATAAAAATTAATCTAAAGACTGAAAACCGATCATATTCAAAAAATCATTGTCAATCAGAATGCTAGAAAACCAATTAATTGATTTAAAAATCAGAACAAATCTTAAAAAAATTCCGCTCAATTGCAAATGCGTTATTTAGGTTATGTCAATCACTTTGAGATGGATTAATCAGTTTGACATCACCCAAAAATTCATAACAATCCCTTAATTCATTGTCAATGCCGACTGTAGCGCTCCTCTTTGGATTCTCTTTTTTTGGATTCTGCTTCTACGGCCTGAAAATGGCAGAGCCTTTCTGCGCGCGTGGGTTTAAAAGCCGAAAATTATCGCTGGCACCACAGCGACCTTTGAAACATTTCATTGTCTTACAGCGACGGTATACATGTATATGTAAGTAAGGGTGTTTGTGTGTGTGTGTTTGGGTATATGTGTGGCTGTGTGCGTGTCGTAAAAGTATTTGAGAGCGCACGAGAGTAATTTTCAAATTCAATTTATTTGCGTAAAAAGTTGAGCGCTTCAGCTTTTTCCCAGAAAATGCTGCGATTTGCCTTCTTATTGTTAGCTGCCATCAGCGACGACAGTTAACGCAACTTCCCGCACACTCCGCAACGCACAATCGACTGCAAATAGGCATCTACACTTTGGAGGCTGACGGCTGCTCAATAAAGTGCGCTGCTGTGAGTTTGTATTTATGTGCATTTGTGTGTCAGACTTTGTGCACAAATGGAAGCAAAAATGTTCTCAAGAAATTTTGTAACATTTTCATGTTTCAATTAAATATACAAAACTTTTTAATGTTGTGCTATATAACAAAAACAAAAAACATCAACTACAACATAATACAAAACATAAAAATATACAAAATGTACACAAATAAAAGCAACGCAAAAAAGGTAAAAGTGTTAACAAGACAAAAAATTATAAACAATGAAAGAACAAAAATTTACCGCTCAGATTCTTCGACTTTTTGGGCAACTTTGAATCTGTTTTTCGTACTTTGTTGTTGCTTGTTTCTTGCAGTTATTATTATTACTGTTTATTTTCCAAGTATTGTTGTTGTTGTTTTTGCTGTAATTTTTGTTCTTATCTTTTTTGTTTTTGGTTGTTATTACCATTGTTGTAAAATGTCATGAACAGACGTTTCATCAAATAAATTTAACTGCACGCCAACTTCATAGCCAAAAGTTCATAGCGCCGCCTTACACCGACGCGTAAAATTTTTTTTTTAGAATTATTTGTATTACAAAAGTTGTTTTCAAGTTCCAGTATCTTTGTTTTTGTTTCTTTAAATTTCAAATGATCGAATCATATTATGAACAAATTTCTATGCCACTTTTTACAGGTACGTTTGCCTCATGCAATGTGAATACATCTTTTTGTTTTGTTTTTTAGAAAATTACTAATGTGCTTGGAATTTTTAATTTTATTAAAAAAATTATCGTTAAAAAAATTCAACGGAATAAAACGCAGAATAGCAAAAAAAAAACATGAATATATTCTTTGCAGGTTCTGAAAATATGTGCAACCTTTTTTGGCCAACTTGTGCTCATTGCTATGCATGGCAGCTATTGACTGAAAGTGTGGCCAAAATGTATGAAAAGTCAATATTTTTCTTACTCACTGTTGACCTTTGGCGTGTGCGCAAAAAAAATGGGCATGGCTTGAGTGAGGAACAAACATTTGCAACTCACGTTGGCGGCGTCCAAGCGGAAACTACAATAATTTGTGTGTTGGTAGATTGTTTTAGAGGTTTATGGTGAATTTTGTGGCGTGCCAAGTCATTCATTGAACAGAAGACTCACTATTCTTCATATGTATGTAACATATATATAAAATAAACTATATTACAAATACCGTAAAAACTAAATTTGAATAAGTAGTGTAAAAGTTCGCACACCTCAAACCGAAGTTTATACAAAGTAAACACATTAATTTAATTTGTTATAATTTTTTTTTGCATTACATTTAAACCGCAAATGTTCGTCATGTACTGTAAATTGATTTATGGAAAAAACTCCACTCTGGAAAATTTTGAGTTGAAAATGTTTCCGATATCTTCAAATTGAACTCGGAAATGATTTTCTGAAGCGGCGACTGCATCCAAAATCTCTTTCCTAATATTTATGGGAAATTTTTTTCAAATAGTTTTCTGCTAGTAACTTACGTTCAAAAGAAAAAAACCATGTTTTTGTCAAAATTGAATTTAACCCTCATCCGACGTTCAAAAAAACTCACACATAAGATGTTCGGGTGAAATTTCACCCATATGGTACTTTGTATGTTTTAATGCATTTTTTGACCAATTTTAATAAAAAAACGTTTGTTATCTTTAATCTTTATTATCTTTGTTATCTTACAGATAAATAAATTAACAAATTTTTCTATATTTTTCTGCAATTAGGGCAGTTTTGTTAAGTTAGGTTTTTGTGGCTGCCTCTGTAAGAGACACACTCGGAGGCCTATTATGAGACCCGTTGTGCTACCACATATTTCACCTGTTTTTTAAATGTGTATGTAACACTGTTTTTTCCAGCATATGTTACAGCACACATTTCAAGCGGATGGGGAAAGGGGGGAAGAAAGGGCAGTAGTTAACTAAAACTTTGTGTTCACCACATGTATACTTTTTTCAAGAATTGCACGCAGAATATGCCTTTCGATCGTTTTTGATACCAAATTGGCACCGTGTTTCAATAGTTTTTCACTTTTTTACACTCTGATTTTCTGATACAAGGTTTGGGAAATTGGCTGCATTGAGATAAGAAGTCAGCATGAAGATTTTCCTTTCGGTAACGTTGTTCTACGTAAAATCTTTAGCTTTACTAAACTCAAATCTATGTCTTCAAGAAAAATTCGCCGCTTGTACTTTTTGTTGTGATTCCAGCTGGGATCGACAGCGATTAGTTTTTACTTGACGATATAGTTAGTGAACAACCAATTGGTCTAAAGTGTCAACTACTGCTTTTGACTTATTGCAAAACGATATAAATTCGGATAATTTTTTTTAAGCCTGGTTCTAACCATTCCCTGGTTATGATGAAAACAGCTCAAAGTGGCATCTTCCACAAAAAGCCAGTAATGGTTTACTTAGTGTGTCCTTTTCATAGGACGTACATAGCAGTTGTCGCTAAACCCACTTTTCTCATATATGTCTTATGGCTTTTGACGAGCTACATTCTTCATCACAAGCTTTACGTTCCTGGCGAGTGTTTTTGTCACCGACAGAACGAAAAATTGGTCTTCCTGTTGTGTAACTCTACAGATTATCAAGAGATTCCCCATTCGACTTATAAACACCACTCAAAATTGAAATACCAAAATATGCCTGAATATCACCAACGCTGATCCATGCACTGCCAAAAACTCGCAAACCTTCAACATTAGTTTTGTCAGTTACTATATTTAACATTGGTCTTCATTGGCATCTTGCGTTGCTGACACACGACTTCAAGCATAGCCAGTTATACCAACTTTAGTTGAAATAATATGATTGGCTCTTAGTTTTCCGTTGAGTTCAGGAGCCCCATTGATCCATAAAAAGGTTTTGCCTATAAAAGCAGTTCAAAACTTTCACTCCAGTGACGTAATTTTAGGGCATTTTCTGTATGTGATGTGTTGAATTTCCATACAATTCGGGTGAAATATCACCCGAACGTCGCCCACGTAACTTTTTTTGTAATCACCGTTATAATGAAATAATCAATATGTTGTAGATAATTTCTAAAACTTATATTGGTTTGCCACAAATACAAGAAACCTTAATCATTTTGATAAATATATAGGAAAGTTATAGCATCCCAAAGTTGAAAATGGGTGAAAAATCACCCGAACGACGGATTAGGGTTAAAGTAATTCCGCAACGACAAATTGTTAAACGTTGTTTATAAACGTGAGAGATTGCAGCAAGTTTTACAGTGGCCGGCGGCTATTGACAACGAATGAATTGACATTTTTTTTGTGCCGAAAAAGCAAACATATTTTTCTTGGCAAACAATCGGAAACCTAAACACAAACAACAACAATAGCACACCCAACGTGTACATACGACAAATCCCAGCAAGCAAACAAAGAAGGCACAAAACAAATAATGGCTAACGAACTTGGCGAGCGCAAAAATCACACAACAATAAAAGTGCGCAATATACAATAACACCAAAAAAAAAAAAAAACAATTACGAACCAAATTCAGGATATGGCAGTTATTGAGAGTTGGGGGAGAATGCAGGCAATTGCGCGCAAAATCGAACGCAAGTTCTGTGTGTGCGCGATTCTGTGTATGTGTGTGTGTGGGTATATGTAGGAGCAAGGTTAGCCGAAAAAGGCGGAGGCGTTGTTGTTGGGTGTGTGAAATGCCTCTAACTTTAATTAAGTTCACTGTGACAGTAAGTTGCGTCAACAAATTTAAAAGCTTGACATCACCTTACTTCGTCCTTCACCCACACACACACACACACGCACCATGGCGCTGCTTGCTTAGCAGTCATGCGCACTTAAAGTCGTGCAAAATGTTGTGCTGCTTGGCATCGTTGTTGTCATTGTTGTTGTTGTCGTGGTACGTAAGTTGAGTTTTAAGCATTTGCAGCAATTTTAATTACATTTGGCGCCAAGTGTGCTCGAGCACAAAATCAATCGTCGCCAGTGGAGTCGACAATGCATTGGCATCATCGTTGGCGATGTCGCCAGTATTCGGCGCCATTAGATGCCAACAAAAAGCTTTTGATGTTGTTGTAATGTAAGTAATTCTTTGTGTTGTTGTTGTGTGTGCTGTAGTTGTTTTTGTTATATTTGTGTTAATGTTTTTTTGTATTTAATGTTGTTGTTGTTATATTTGCGTTAGAGCAAAACGGGAGCCTTTTGTTGTTATTGCCACTGTTGTTGTTGTTGTTGTGAATATTTTTGGACTTTGATGTTGTTGTTGCTGCTTTCATTAGTATTATTTAATGTTGTTATTAATGCTGGTTGTTGTTGTTAATATTGTTTGACATTGGTAATGTTGTTGTTGCCATAGTTATTATTTGTTTTTTTTAATGTTTGTTTTTAATATTGTTGTTGTTGTGAATATTGTTTGATATCGATGTTGTTGTTGCTGCTTTCGTTATTATTATTATTTAATATTGTTATTAGTGTTGCTTGTTGTTGTGAATATTGTTTGGCATTGTTGTTGTTGTTGCTGCTATCGTTATTATTTGATGTTGTTAGAATTGCTGTTGTTGTTGTGAATATTTTTTAACATTATTGTTATAGTTAATGGTTTATACCATATTATTGCTGTGGTTGTTGTTTTTGTTGTTATTGATGTTTTTGTTTGACATTATTTGTTGTTCATATCTATTGTTGCTTTTGTTGTTGCTGTTGTTATATATGGTTGGCATTGTGCATGTTATTGTTATTATTATTATTGTTGTTGTTGTTTTGTTGTTGTTGTTGTAGTGGTTGTGCTTACAGTTGTTGCTGTTATTGTTGTTTTACATTGTATTTGATTGTTGTTATTGCTATTGTTGTTTGATATTGTTGCTAATGTTTTTATTGATCTCTTTGTTATTTATGCTGTTGTTGTCATTGTTGCTGCTGCATATTTTTGCTATTGTCTGACAACTTTTGATCTCACATTTTTCACCTCTACTATGTCATATCGTGGTTTTTGTTGCTGGGTCTTCTTGATGTTGTTGTGTAATCAGCAGGACATTGGATTAATTTTTTCGGGCAGGAGGTGGAAATCTTTATAGATACTGGTGGCTACCCATCAGCATACCCCCTACCACTCTTAAATTCCAGGTAACCTATCGTTCTCTCTGCGGAACTGCCGCAAAGTATTTCATTTCAGTGGGGGTATGGAGGCAGGGTAAGTCTTAATTTTCTGGCTTTGCCTCAATGTTGGCAGTGATGACCTGCTCTGTTCGAGGGAGTTTGTGTGTGCCTGAGGTGCTACAGCTGTAAACACTAATCCGATCCAAAAAAATTAAACTTGTTTTCCTACAAATAGCTTCAGTAATCTATATTTTGCGTTGTATAAGTGTGATCGGCTTACGCTATATGTCAATAGGAAGATACGATTTCGTACTCAAGAAATTTCTCAGACAATTTGATGATTGCTTGTATCAGTTTTGTTTCAACGCGCTTCAAACATGGACTTCAGCCAGGAGACTCGATGTTTTTAATGCCCAAAATGAGGCGTGGCTGGTATGTATGGGCATCAAAACTCAAATGATCAGATTTAGCAGAAGACACGATTTTGCAAAGTGCGTCTGCTTGTCTGTCCTTGATTCGTATGTGCGTCTGTCAGCTGAGTGGTTCACACAATCACAAGTTTACTGTGGTAGGGTTCGAAGTGGGAAGACTGGTTGGAAAACGTACAGAAGGAAGTGCAGAAGGATTTAGTCTGGACGGTATTTACCCTGCACTGCAACCAGACCTGCTCGACTACGCTGAGCTCAATCTAATCCGAGCTTCAATCTGATATGAAATCTCAAACCAAGAAAACATTGTACTTAATTTTCCTCAGCACAGAGCCACCAACATCAGTTTTGCTTCTCTCAATATATTTGCATTTGAAATTTTTATTACACAAATTAATATTAAATTAAAAAAATTTCAATATTTTTTAGCTTATCCAGTTAACTTAAATCTAATTATAATTTTTTTTTTTAATATGTATAATTTCTATTTACATTTATGAATGTTGCCCTCACTGGAGAGCAACATTAATGTTGAGGTTTTTTTTTATTATTTTTAATAGCCACATGCAATTTAAGTCGCATTATTACGTGATTATTTGGCGTGAGGCTTTATTAATATTGCAAATATTACAAGCAAACAGAAGCAGCAGCAATGGCGACTGCGACGGCTAGTGGTCACCACAAAGCGTGCTGAGTGTGTGGTCCTGTTGAAAGTGCGCCAACGCATAAATATTCCGCGCACAAATTTGCCAGCGCACTCGTTGTTAATTAATAACCATTCATTTAGTTTCAGTGCGTTTTCATTTTTGTGAATTTTTGATTTTATTTTTGTTTTTCATTAACTTGCTGTCGCGCAGCGCAGTGAATGCGTGTCTGTGTGTGTGTGTGTGAATTTCAGCATTTTTTTGTGCGTCAATTAAAAATGCACGATTTTTGTTGACAATTTGTTGGTGTTGTGGTTGATTTCAAATTACTGCTGTATTGTGCAAAAATTATTTCAATATTTTTGTTATTACCTCCAAATTACAAACGATTTTAGTGTCAAACAAAACTGAATGCATTAATTTTTATTTCAGCGATTTTTGATAAACATTTTTTGATTAGTTTTGCATATTTTGGCGAGGCACATTTTTGTGTTTGCAGGGTATTGTTGTTGTTCTGCTGCACGTAGAAAATTTGTGAAGCGCGAATGGCTTTAAATATTTAAATGACAAACGTGATTCGCGTGTTTGGTTGCCATCGAGTTGGTGAAGGGGGGGACTGGCACTTATTGTAGGCAGCCAATTTACATGTCACATGCGTGCATGTGTTTGTGTGTTCATGTGTACATATGTGTGAAAAAGTTAATTTATGCTGCACAATTGCAGCAACGTGTAAGCTGATCTAATTAAAATGTACAAAATGTACAAATCGAATTTGCATGCATCTCTTTCCTTTGCGCCATTTAATGAATGCCCATTCGGTGTTGTGCATTTTACATTTCGCATTTTGCCAGTGAATGTGTAAATGTTGAAATTTTAATTAAAATGCCTTAATACAAAAATTAAATGCACACAACATGCAAATAGGCCAAATTGTTAGCCAGCAAACTAGTTTGTTGCGAATGTTTCCACTAACAAATCACACAAATGACAAAAAATATAAATTTTACTAAAATCATGAAATTAGAAACTGCAAGAACAACAAAACTGCTCACATATAAATAAATTAGATGAAAAAAAATAACACATGTCAGTTGGACTGTGGGACGTGTCTAATTCGCTTGATATATTATATTTTTATTCATTTGCTGGTATAAGGAAGCATGATGCATACATTTTTAGCCGTAAACATCCATAAACTTATGGATTATTTGGGTTAATTATTGAAATTTGATTTTTTGAAAATTATTTTTTTATGTTTAAAAATCGACGGTTCACACTCAAATGGATATCAATGATTAATTAAAAGACAAACGACGAATGTAGCAATTTTCAATTCAATATGATGAGGTAAGGAAAATAGTTTGCAAGGAATTGAATATAAAACTAATATTTTTAAGCTATAAACAGTACAATTGTTCTCTTAGCAATGCGTCTTTGACCCTTTCGGGACAGAATTTAATTTTAAAAACCAATATGCTCTTGCTAGAAAAGTTCCCATACTATTTTTCCAGCTTATTCCTGTCATTATATTTTCGTAGTCTTTTTTGTAAGCCGCCAGAAAGCTACCACTGCTCCCATTCTCACAACAGTGTTAGGTTTTCAAGCTTAGATGGACTCTAATACATAAATTTCAAAAGCTAGAAATATTTATTTACTACTTCAATACAAAAAAATATTAAAAGAAAAATTTTTTTTAATGATGAATTAATTTTTTTTGTGGAACCAATGAAGAGAACCTTTAAACGAAACTTTTTGTTCATGAATTTCACTAGCTAGAAAAATGTATTTACTATTTCAATACAAAAAAAATTAAAAGAAAAAATTAAAAATAATAAAAACAAATATTACGAGTATTTAAAAAAATTTTTGAAAGAAACATTTTTTAATGATGTATATTTTTTTTTTTTCGAAAAAACATACAGAACCTTTAACCAAAAAATTTGTTTAGATAAATTTTACTAGCTAGAGATATTTATTTATTATTTCAATGCAAAAGATGTTAAAAGAAAAATTCAAAAATATAAAATGATTAAAAAAATATTTAAAAAAATATTAAATGAAACATTTTTTTTTAAATGAATTTATGTTTTTTGTCTAACAAATAAACAGAATCTTTAAACAAAAAAATGTTTTCAATCTAAGTTTTAATGGAAGTTTATTTGCGGATTACGAAAGTTCAATAATTTTTAGATAAGAAAACATTTGCCAAATTGTTTGGTATTCAAATTCGAGACGTCTCAAAATATTTATATATTTATTTATTTTAAAGTAATAATTTATATACAAGAAAAATATTAAAAGAAAACATAAAAAAATAAAAAAGAAATATTATTACAAATATCGGGTGTTTTTTTTAGAGGTTTGTTTTTCGAATAGAGATAAAACTGGCATTTTGTGGTCAAATCTGGCAACTCTAATGTCATTTGTGTTTCGCAGTGCATTATCCCCATTAATAATAATAATGTCATTTATGTTCAGTTTGGTTTGCCATTTCATCATGAACATATTTATTTCGAAAATAATGGTTCAGTTCGCGAAGTTTACCGCAAGCTCCGTCCATTTTATGGTCGACATAATCGTCCATCAGAGCAATTAATTCGGTTAACCATGGGTCGTTTTCGCACTACGTTTACTCTATGTGATAATACGCATCCGCAGAGACGTCGAACAGTGCGCACCGAAGAAACAATTGCCGCTGTAGAGCAAAATGTTGAAGAGGACCCAGTCAGAAGAGGAGTCAGTTACCGTTAATGGAGACCGGTATAGAGCCATGATAACCGACTATTTTGTTCCCGAATTGGATGGCATGAATGTGGATGAGTTGTGGTTCCAACAAGACGGCGCTACATGCCACACAGCGCACGTCACAATCGATTTATTGAAGGAAACATTCGATGTGCGCATAATTTCGCGGAATGGACCTGTCAATTGGCCACCAAGATCGTGTGATTTGACACCATTGGATTATTTTCTTTGGGGATATGTGAAGTCGCTCGTCTACGCCAACAAACCAGAAACGTTAGGGGACTTGGAAGCCAACATTCGTGGCGTTATTGCCGACATACGGCCCCAAATGCTCGAAAAAGTGGTTGAAAATTGGACCTGTAGAATTGGCACATGCCCGAAATCATATTTAAACATTAATGGCATAAAATTATCCTTCCAATAAAGCCAAATTGATGGACATTAAAACGATTTTCTTGTGTTTTATTTCAATTCGAAGTTCTATACCTCTAAAAAAAACACCCGATATTATTTGAAAACTTTTTGAAAGACAAATTTTTTTTTATGATTAATAATTTTTTTTTTCGAAAAAACCAATAGAACCTTTAACCAACAATTTTTTGTATATAAATTTTACTAGCTAGAGATATTTATTTATTATTTCAATGCAAAAGATGTTAAAAAATAATTAAAAAATATAAAATAATTAAGAAAAATATATTAAAAATTTTAAATTAAACATTTTTTTAAGGATGTATTATGTTTTTTGTCGAACAAATAAACAAAACCTTTAAACAAAAAATTTTTGCAATTAAAGTTTTAATGAAATTTTGATTGCAAATTACGAATGTTCAATGATTTTTATACAAGAAAACAGTTGGCCAAATTTTGTAGTATTCAATTTGAAACTGAAGACCGTTACTGAAAAACGTATACCATTTTTTTTTTAATATTTTTATGATGAATTACTGTTTTATCCAGAAAAAACAAACAAAACCTTTAAACGAAACATTTTTCCAATGCAGTTTTTTATTGAATACCCTTTTCAATATTTTTATACAAGAAAACATTGGCCAAATTATTTGGTATTCAATTTTGAACTGAAATTGAATATCCAAAAATTCTGCAAAAATATTTTCTTATTGATAACAAATTTTCATTCAGGGTCAATTTTGCAAAAGAAAAATGTTCCTCAAGCGATACATTTTGGCAAAGTTATAGACAAATCTTCAAGCTTTTCTTTTCATGAAATTTAATCAAAAAATACCCACTTTTTTCAATACAACGAAAAAGCTCCAATTATTCAGTAATATTCATTTTATTTCCTTTCCTTCTTGTTCCGGTTTGCCATGACTGCCTTTGTCTGTACGTGTTGCCATATTTGCCTTCGTGTGTCCGTAAAGTGCAAATCACCAACGCTTTCTTCAATCATCAAATTACATTTTATATGTTGATTTTGGAATTGCCTAATGCTACGAATTCTTCTTTAACGCCTCAATCGTCTCAAAACGCTTCCGGCGAAGTGGTAGTTGAATGGTAAATTTGAACTTTTGTCGACGCAGTAGAGCTTATTGGGGGGCTTCTATAGGAAATTAACAAAACATTACACTAACTATTTACTTTACCCTACTTACAGATGTAATATTAGTGCAAGCAATTTTGATAAACCGACCTGAATCCTTTGGTTTTTTGGGCTCTACTTGCTATAATAAATGAAGGAGTCCATATAAGCTGATCATTCATCATTCTCTACTTACATTACATTTGCAGGCTTCAAACCGTTTCGGAATTAAGGTTAAGTTAGTTTTAATGAGGAAAAAATCCTGTCCTTAAAACAGCTAAAATTGCATAAAACCCGCACATGAGGCCAGCCTACATGCAACGCAATTGAAATATAAATATTGGTTTTATAAGTTAGTCGATAAATATGTCTCTACCCTCCTCCTTATTGCTCTCTTCTCACAATTGCGTTTCTGTATGCCACGCACTAAATTTTTGTTCTGCTCCTTTGTGCTCGCCTACACTTTCGCCTCACGTAATCTAATTTTTTTGCCGGTTTCCTGCTTATGACGAGCTAAAAACGCAAGTCCAAAGCTCGAGCTAAACCAACGCAAATTGAATTCTAAATACTTCATTATCTCTAACGTTCACCATAAGCCGGCACAGTACGAATTTTGTCCGCTTGTGGCTGATCTTCTTTCGTTCATATTTAATTTGCATTCAATTTTGTGTGGAATGCTGCGGACGCGCATATTGTGTGTGTGTGTGTGTGTTACTCGATGTAATTTTGAATGAAATCCCAAAAGTGGACTTGACGGCCGGGCCAAGTTTTGTGAGCAACAAATTTTGACAACTTTGCGCAGTATGATTTCAGCTTAAAGGCTAAAAGCTACATTATTTATTTATGCGCAGCTGCTTAAAAAAAACCCAAAACTCACAGACACATGCACAGGCACAAAGTCGAAGCGTTAAACTAGCAAATGGCGTGTTTTTTCCGGCGTCTTTGTTGCCATTGCTTGTGGTTAGTTCCACGCATCGCGCCGCGTGCCAACTACAAAGACTTCAAAGCCGCTTTTCCTGGACTTTTGCAACTTTTCAACAAAGCGGCTGACTTTTGTGGCGCGTATGCCAAACGCAATGCAAAAACATTCGTAAACAATGAGCAGTTGAAGAAGGTGGAAAAAATAAAAAGTAACATAAAAAAATTACATAAAAAAAAAATTGTGGGGAAAAGTGAAAACACTGAAACAAAAACCTTTATTGTTGCATTTTAAAGTCAAGCACAAAAGTCTGCACGACCACAGCGACAACGGCGGCTTAGCACTTCGCCATAAGATGTCAAGGATGGCGTTTGCAGGCGCGCCTTCACGTCCTTCTTCCCTCGTCCCTCTTTCCTTTTTCCTTATTTAACTGCAACTCGTTTCGTTTGGGCCTTTCTGCTTGCTTATTTGTGTGTTGTTTGTTGTTGTTGCTGCTTTTTGTTAACTGATTTTCAGCATATTCCTGTTTTTACTTGCTTTTTTCTGCGCTCAGTTGTTGTTGTTTTGTTGTCGTTTTGTCGTTGTTGTCATTTTGTTGTCGATTTGTCGCTGTTGTTGTCGTGTTGTTGCTTTTATGATTTTTATGCTTTCGTTTTTGTGGGTCACCCTGGCAGCGCAAACCGCACAATGGAGCGGGCACAATGGCAACGCTGTGTGCAATACCAGAAACCGTAAAGTGTGTGTTTTCATTGTCTGTGACAGCGAAGCGCATACAGAGTTCAAGTACACATAACGGCACAGTGATAGAATAACAGCAATAAACAACAACAGCATAGTGCAAGTGAACATAATAAAATGTCAAAGGTTAAACTGGGCTCAATATCGAAAGAGATTGGCGTAAAAAGTGAAGATATGTTATGTGAGAATAAAGAGATAAATACTTAAAAGCTATAGCAGAATATATATTTAAAGAAAATCGAAAAAATAAAAATACATATTTCAGCAAAGGAGAAGGAATTGAAAACAAAATATACATAAACAAAATTATGGTATGATGCTGTGTAATGCAAATGTAATGTTTCAACTAAAATTAAAATTTCTAAATCAATAATATTTTTACGAAAATTTGTTCTGCTACCTAACGCAGACGTAAATCGTTTCACTGGATGTGCTCAAAAATAAAACACTATAAAATTCTTCAGCACAAAACTGGAACAGTCGAATTTTCAACAACAAAATTATTCGCCGTAGATGGAAAGAAGTGATAAATAACGTTGTGCATAGAGCACAACAAAATAAAATAGCAAGGTTCTGATAACAGATACTAATGAAGGAGGGCAAAATAGCACATTCGTGTTTTTTTTAGGTTTTTTCGGTGATCAAAATTTGCCCCCTTTTTGCACATTCTTATGTTGAATCGGCATACGAAAACCACATCAGCTTACATTTTAGGTAGTTATATGACATGTTCAGCAATTTGATGTAAAATACTAGAAAGGACATTTTTTTAAAACATTAAAGCCTTCTAGCTCCTATTTTTATGGCTAAATTTTATCCATTTTCCCAAAAATGCCAAAATATTAAGGAAGAAATATGTACTACGAAAATGATCACCATAAAAATCTATTATAGGTCTCTGAATACACCAAATCTCAGAACTAAACTTGAATACCAGAAAGAAGTCAAAACTGAAGAAAAGTCGAAGGACTAACTTCGTATTTCCTTGTCAAGCGTTGGCCACTGTTTTCACTGGTTCACAGTGATTCGCACAGCATAGATTCTGATTGTCATTCTCGTTTTGTTGGAGCAAACCCCCTAAAAATTTATTTTCTTTATACAAAAATTTTAAGTGTGATAATTTTAAGTATGATTTCAAATGGTATAGGGATCAAAATTTACTCACAGAATCCATCCAAATGACACCTCTGAAACAAAAAAACCAATTCACATTTTCAGTTGGCTTTTGTTCTCACTTTTATCGAAGAAAAACTCTAAAATATGAAGTATTTTTATTCTTTTCTGGTGTCCATCTTTGACGCACGTTCCAATAAAGCTGAGTCAAGCAATCAAAAAACTGTCTGAAAATTTTCTTTAGTGTAAACTCTTATCTTTCTAATGCCATCTAGCTTAGATCTATAACACTTGTACAATGCGCGATACAGATTACTAAAGCCATCTATTGAAAAACTAAATAATTCCTTTTTTTTTTTTTTTTTTTTTTGGCAGCCGCCGTGGCTCAGTTGGTTAGTGCGTTGGACCGCGAGTCGCAGGCAGCAACCTCAGGTTCAAATACTGCCTGTAATAACACCTAAAAAAAATAACGGGAAAACTCGTTTTCTCTTTCGGTGGCTGTCCTCTCAGCTGGAAATGGCAAACCTCTGAGAGTAAAAATTGCTTATGAAAAAGCTCCCAACCTGCCGTTCGGAACCGGCATAAAAACTGTAGGTCCCTCCAACCCGTGTACAAATTCACACGCACAACACGGGTAGTTGCGGGAAGCTAGGCCTTAGTCTCGCGTAAGCGGGCTGTCGTGCCAGTCAATTAATTATTATTATTAAATAATTCCTTTTTACTTTATGGTTAAAATTTTTTTTATTGAAATTTAAAATTAATATTAATTAAATTTATAATTAATTAGTTATTATTTCCACTTGCCCATATTTTCTGTAAAACAAAACTTTAATTTAAAAATTCCAAAAAATTAAATCATTGCAAAAATTATCTCTCGCATTCTTTGTTGCAATTGCCATAATCCCGAATTCAATGAAAAACGCAAGTTGACAAAAAGTTAACTTCTTCACGACATTTCGCCACTTTCAGTGCCAAATTAAAATACCGAAAAATGCAAACAAATTTCAATGATTTTGCACAAATGTCCCAAATGCGTCAAAAGGTCGCCGAAGAAGAAATACTTCAACAGCCAAAAAGTCAACATTCGCTACACAAAAGCGTTTTGTCGACATCTTAGACAGTAATTTGTCATAAGTAATTTGTGTACACAAACAAACACACACACACAGACACACACATCTAAACAATTGTATGCAAAATGTATTTTGAGAAGAAATCTCCAACTTGAGCACCGCTACTTGACTTTTAATCTTTTTGAGCGATTAATCTGCAGCATTGCTTTGCAGTTTTTCATTACTCTTAGTGCGAATGTGCCACACAGCAACAGTTTCCATGACAATTTGTTGCCCGCTTTGTAAAAACATTTTTCATTCATTGCCAGCCATTACAGTCATTTGTTGGTTTGTCCATTAATGATTAATTTTTACAAATACGAAATAACGAACGGTAGCTGTGTGTATGTGTGTGTGTGTGTTGGCGTCTGTCTGCATTATTGCTTTAATCAAGCTTCTGCTTTGGCATCTGTGTGTTCGACAAGAAAAGCAACGAAAACAATTTGAAAAAAATAAATGAAAATAAAAAATTGAAATGATAGCTGACTGCGCTCAAGTCAGTCTGCCAATAACCATCAACAACAAAAACAACAACAACAACAACAAACCAACAACAGCAACGCTATCAACGATAATAACAACAACAACAATAATGCCGGCAACACCAAGCCAACGTTATTATCAACATCGTTTAACCGGCGTGATGAAGTGTTGAAAATGAAAATTGAAAAATCACTTCTCAACCTGCCAGGCCGCGGGCGCACACCAAGTGGCCCATCATTTTTCACCCACATATCCTCTCGCTTTCATTCGCTCAATTATGTACGAAGCGTTTTCGTGTCTGCGCCACTCTGCGCCCTGCAAACAAACAAGCATACACACACACACACATAAATACAGATACAATGCGCTATAAATTTTAGCAACTTATGAGGCTTTTCCTTCATTTTTATATTTTCCTGCAATTTTTCATATTTTTAATTTTTTCATTTTGTTTGTAATTCAATTTTTATATTCTACGCTTTACTTGTGCTTTCTATAAATATGATTTATTTGCTGTGCATTGCCTGCTTGCCATTCGTTTTTCAGACTTCACCTCAACTCAACTCACTTCATTTTATCTCTTTGCACCTTTTTGCTGATAGTAAAATTGCCATCATTGATTCATCAGTTTGATTGTGTGCGTGTTGGCTTACAATAGCTGCTTCGTTGTGTTTTTGCTTTTCAATTAACTTTTCTGCAGCTATACATTGTATCTTGCTTTATGGAATTTATTTCTGCGTCACATTGTCTGGTGCAGACCTACATCGCTCACACAATATCCAATTCAATTAGTTGTACAAACACAGCGCTTCCTTTATTAGCTCCTATCGGTGCATAGTTCATAGTGACGCATGCTAAGTGCGACTTGGTGTCGAGTTATCTAAACAAATTCATTGTCATGAATACAATTTTCGATTCGATAGATTGACTGTGCCGACTTTTAATTAACCAACAACAAAAAGTCTGAATTGAAGAAGGGAAAATGTTGAGTTATTACTACATATTTTTTATTGTACTAAACACTGCACAAAACTTTGTGATAAAAGCTCAAGTTAGCTCAATTTATCTTGTACTATTGGAAATATTTTAATTGTTTATAATACATTATTTAACTCAATATTTCATGCTTTTCAAAATACTTTTATTATTTTTATACTTTATCCTTTTTGTATTATTTTTACTTACTTATACTTTTATTATTTTTATACTTTTATTATTTTTATACTTTTATTATTTTTATACTTAAGGGGTCATTCTCATGGGAAATTTTGTAAAAATCAATTTTTTTTTTAACATATTTGGAATGTATCATCCTTGAAGAAGGTGCTGTTTTATTGCAACATTTCAAGTATTTCGGCTTCTACAGACATTTATATAACGAGCGGTCAAGGTTTCTAGCAAGGATTCAATCAGTTAGTCAAAACTTTAAACGTGTTTTTCTCGGAACGCCTTTTTTTGAAATGGCGGGAATAATTTAAAAAAAACCATTCATCCGATCTCTCTGCGATTTTGTCACGTCATTCTACATACTGTTAGCTATCGCCCCTAGTAAATTCACTCTGATATGTTAAAAATTTCATATTTTTTTTCATTGATAAAATCTTCAAAAACAACAATTTTTTACTGCTCTAACTTCCAATGCCTGCCATTTTGTGAGATTCTTATGAAAAAATTCAAATTTACTACGGGCGAGAGGTACGTTCATACTGATTAAGAATTTTTTTGAAATTTATGTTTCAGATAATCCTGTGACTCAAAACAATCCCCGCCAGCTGACCATGACGCGGCAGAAGCCGTGTCTTTAATCGAAAAAAAGTGTTCGAAAAAATTAAAAAAAATTTTTAATTTTTTTTTATTTTTGTACCATAACAATGAATAAATTAAAGTGGAATATCTTTTTTTGATAATTCCTCGTATTCACAAAGGAAATAATTTCTGAAAAATGTCCATTTTTCCTGTTCGCGCATGAGAATGACCCCTTAAGTCCTTAAAATACTTCATAGATTTTTATACCATTTTCATTCATTCATTTTATTCAATCATTTTCTGAGAGCAAATATTGCACGTCCATGCTCCCACAGTGGGTTTGGTCATTGAGGTTGACGCTGACATTTTTGCTGGAGTGTTCTTATTTTCCGTGACAAAATTAGTCTTCATTCAACCATTTTCTTCTACAGTCATCAAAATGGTATTAGAAACAATGATATTTTATTCGATATTGCAATGTTCAGATAGTGTTTTCAGTATGTCCTGCGGGGTTGTGATTATTTCAGAGCAAAAGCATTGAGAACCAAAGCATCAATGTGTAACTAATTCTCCACGCATTCCATCAGTTGATTAAAGGCCGAATGGTACTGTTGAAATATTGACGTCAATGCAGTTTCGAGGCACTTAACATTGGGTGGATTACTGGTATCGACATTCGAACTTATGGTAACAAAAACACCAGCAATCTGAGAGAGAATAATTATACACAAGTTAAGTAAATATTTTCCCACCACTACCCATCTGCATTGTTGCATTTCTTACAGCTTCGGCACAGCAATCGATGACGGCCTCAGAGGTGTCCTTCTCAGTGCAAACGGCAATCTTTGCACTGAAACTCTCTGCCAAGTCTGAAATATTGTGGGTCAACATGTTCCATTTGCCAGCCGGTTATGTGCACACATTGACGTATCTTGAAGCCGCCCACCGACAGACCGCCCACCACAACTGTGCATCGATGGCAATGTTGGGAAAGTTGAAAGTGATATTTTGCTTCTCAATGCTGTTCGGATCGAAAATGGCATCGAACAGCAAATCGATGAGTTTGGCATCATTTTGCACCTCCTGCGTGGCCGTCAGCTTTTTCAGGCCATTAGCGGTGAAGTAAAATATGATTTGAAAATAATTTCTTGAATAGATCACCCATTGTCATCACTCACTCCGACACTCAGGAGCAGCGTAATAACTGTAATTATTTTCCACAAAACTTGCATGTTTGTCTGTTGAATTGTCTTTGATTTGGTGTGCGGTGTGTTGCATTGATTTATATTAAAAAATTGCTCCACAAAATATTTGTATTCAACAAAACTGCGTTTGCCTCACGAATTAGGCATCTTATCGTTTAATTTGTAATATTTTTTTGCTATAAGCTTGCAATGCCGATAAAAGTTAAGCACGAACCGATGATGAATAGAATTTCTCTTTATTTGTTTAACATATTTTCGTTTGCTTATATCTAATCGGCATTGTACGGCGGGCATTCATCTGTGATTGCAAATTATTTTAAAGTCTGTTGGGACATGATTGGTGTGTGCCATATCTTTTTTCTACAAAACTCGATAGCTTCATAATTAGTCATTAGTGAACTAAAATTGGAACCGCGACATCATTTATAACGATTCACAGTGCAACGATTCACAATGAATTTATATATCGATTATTTTCCTCGTACTTCTCGATTCTTAAAGCTATTAATAGACGCGATATCGTTAGGTTTGAGTAATTATTCTTCTATTAAATAGAAAAGGCATTTCCGTTCAATATTTAATGCAAGAACCAGTTGACTTTTGAACCTAGAAAAGGGGTAACTAATGAGTCCACACGAGCACTAAATACAATCCACTTATCTCAATTAGCGTTGGTTTTATTTTCAATTAGTAATTGTGGACGCCGACAAGTCTAAAAATATACTAAGATTAGTATATAAATGAGGAAAAGATACAAAAGAAAGTAATTCAAAAAAATACACCGCGCGACAGCATTTTTCACACCGGAAAAATTCGATATGGGCGTGAAACTAG
This sequence comes from Melieria crassipennis, assembly GCA_963668005.1. NCBI lineage: Eukaryota > Metazoa > Arthropoda > Insecta > Diptera > Ulidiidae > Melieria > Melieria crassipennis. The sequence goes on along the minus strand of OY764963.1, from coordinate 95,667,192 downwards.
AGACCAAATATAATAATATTGCGTACTTAGTTTTTCATTTCTACATCCTTTGTCCTTATTAAAGGACTTCAAAATTTTGAAGGGGATAAAAAATAAAAAAAAATATAAAAAATACTTAACTTCGTTAGAATATGGCGATATGTATATCAAATGAAAGAGAAAGAGCTCAAGAATTTACATAAAGTTGATTTTGTATCTATTTGTAAAAAAAGTATATGAAAAAGGTCCTTTGAAAATTTTAATCCTTTATATCCTTGAAAATTTATATAGAATTTTCTTGAAAAGTAAATATGTTAAAACTTAAAATCACCTTGATCACGTGTCAAAGTTTTATGTTTTACTCTAACTTTATTGGTTCGAAAGTTATTTTAAAAAAGATGGAAGCTGCAATGCTAGTGAAGTAAAAAACTTCTAGTGTCGGCCCAAATAAGTGGCTTCGGTTTCAGTTTCGGCCAAAAAATGGCCGAATGGCCGAAGAAGCTAAGTTGAGTTGAATTAAAAATGTCTAGTTTTGAAATGGTGAAATAATCTTAGTGCAGTAAAGATTATTTAAATAAATTTATAAATTTCGTGATTTTATTATTTTCATCTTAACATCATTGAAAGGTATAACTACTCAAAGATTTAGCAAAAATTCGGTTTTGTTCCAATTTAGATCAAAAAAATGTAAGAAAGCTCTACGTCGAATTTAGTATCAAAATATTTAAATTTTTGTTTAATTTTTGGTAAATTGTTGGTGGTAAAACTAATTAAAGATTTTGCAAAAATTCGTTTTTGTTTCAATTTAGATCAAAAAAAATGTAAGAAAGCTTGCATTTTGTATCAAAATAATTAAATTAAATAATTAAATTTTTTCTACTTCTAAAAAGCAGATCCAGATGATTTTTCACGCTTGAATTATATGATTTTTTCCATATCTTCAACTTAATTCCTCAAATTAAAGTCTAGTTTTATAGCTCCTAGATTGGTGTTGAGCCTGAACTCAGCCACTTTTCTCTTTCGTTTCATCCCATTTGCTCGACACTGACTTTATTTCTCTCACTACAATCTCACTTCAACCAAACAAGACTTCAACTTAATCTCACCACAATCTTTTTTACCCTTTACATATTTTGCATATTTCATATGAATTTTCTCTCAACACAACTACACTTCTAGCACATTTCGCCTAAACTGTAACCCTTTACAACAACACTTATAGCACTTTGTATCCTAACTATTTCTCAAGTGAATCTCCCTACTGTACATTTAACATAGCCAACACCTTCCCCCAGCTCCACTCTACTCCACATTACTTTTAACCTTAATTTAGGCTCACCTCAAACAACTTAAGCTTCTTTCACTTTTGAATTGTGCATCTTTCTTTATGGCTCTTACGCCTTTTCTGCACACTTTTTCATTAACCAGTCAATTGTTGTCGCCATAACTACAATTGCCTTCCAATCCTGCAATCTTCACCTCTTGGCATATTACGTATACGCCCCCAAATACTTGCAAATAGTAATAAAAATGCCAAAATTTTTTGCACTGCTACGGTCGGCTCGTGCCAATTCGGCACCATATCCGGTCATTATGCGAATAACGACTTGTCTATTGACCGAAAATTTGAACCCTAATGCCCGGCAACGGTCAGCGGAAAGTGCCGTTCAACTTAAATTGACACCAGCGCACACGCATAAACAGCCACACAAGGCCAGCTTAACAATCACGCACTCGACCACAATGAAACACACACATACACGCAGGCATACACACGCACACTCGACTACGACTACGACTACGATACCAGCAAAGTGTCGCTGGGGAATGCAGTGGCAAATCGTTCACAAAAGTTGACCTTTATGTGTGCCGAGTACATAAAATGAAATTAACAACTTCCTCGGTAGAGTCCACTCAAAAATTGCTCAATTCATGATCAAATAGTGCTGTCGAAAGTGTACAACAACAACAACCAGTACGACGGCTATAGCATTCAATGGACACATCAACAGACAGGAAAAATGGCTGAGGAAAAATGTTAAAAGCAAGCGCGCCTTTAGAGCCAAAGTGAAGACGCAGACGGAATCAAATAACGGGACAAATGTGTCACAGTCAGAAGCACAAAAAGAATATGAACAAGAAGAAAAAGTAGGAGAAGAAGTTCCGAATCCGAAATCGAATTGGTTTATGAGCGACCTTCAACGTCAGCAGCGAACGCAAAAAAAACCCATCATTCGCATGCTATGCGTGGCAGGAAAAACAACAACAACAACAACTACAAAAACAACAGCAACAAACAACTACAACAACAGCATCGCAGCAGCAATCCAGAGCTGAGCAATTCTATTCTGTCGCGACCGAATTACCTGTGTGAGAGCGTTGCCACACTTTTTCATTTTTTCACGTGTTTCGTTTTAGTTGTTTTGTCGCCTGTCATTTGTTTGTCGTCGGTCGTTGGTCGTTTGGTAGGCGCACCTGCAAATGGCAAATGGCAGCGCCGGATGTGCGGTAACTGAAATGTTGGCTGACATTATTTTACCTCATTTTTTGCGTTCTGTGCATGGTTTCCAAATTTCATGGCGCGCGCACTTGCGTTGCGCATCGTCGTCAAGGATCTGGCTTTTTATGTATGCAATTTAGTTATTGCTGTTGTTGTTGTTGTTGTTGTTGTGGACATTCGGCGTTTGCCACATTCTTTATCTTTTTATGCAGTGTTTTTTTCAGCAGTTTCGTCCTTCCATTGCTGGGGATTCGTTTTTCTTTTTCTTTTCTTTCTTTTCATTTCTCTCTGCTAGGCACAGTCGTAAAAATTTATTTACAAAATTTTCCTGCATTCAAAGTGCTTTATTTGTGGCCAAAAATTTATCGATTCACATTTACGGAAAACAAGTCTTATCCTTTCAGCTTTTGCGCTCAATCCCTCCGCTCTACTCCTCTACTCTCGTTCGGCCATGGCAGCTGCGTTCAACTTTGGCCATTGCACGCTTTCATGTTGTTGCCGGTCGCTTTGCTTTGCTTTGCTGTGTGTGTGGATGTTGTGTGTGTGTGTGTGTGTAGTGAGGTAAAAGTGCGGCAGCATGATTTGTGCGGACGTTGCGTTGTTGGTTTTGTTGTTGTTGTTGTGTTGCTCTTGACTTGGTTTCTTTATTTTTGTTTGATAAATGCCACATTTGTGTAAGATTACTTCAATGCTGTTATTTTTTTATATTTTTTTTTTTACTTTGCCAAACAACTGCACACACACACACACCGACGCATAAAGCCATAAGTAGACTAGCTGTTGAAAACTTTAATGGGAAAAGTTGTTGTCGTCGTCATTGGGGATAAACATTTTAGGAAATTTGAATGTTTGGGAGATTGTTTGGCTTGAATTTAAATATAATTGCTTGTATTTGATGAGATTTAAAATGCTTTTTTGCAACCAATGTGTTAACTGGCCAAAGCCAAGGGACCACAAATACTTTCAAGTTGGCATTGGTTAGGTTGAGGTAAAAATAATCAAATAAATATGCAAAATAAATTCATAGAAAATATACCATTCGCAAAATGAATGGCACAACTTTTAGATACAAACTTTTTGTAGTTTCACATGGAAAAACTCATAAAAAACGCAAACTTCTTGTGGAGCATTTGTGATGTTGAAAACTAAGTCAAATTTGAAAAGTTGCCACTAAATTTATTCTTCGTAATTTCTGTTTTAAGAGCGTGAAATGTGGTAATGTGATATGACACAAATTTATTACAATTTAAATTATAAAAGTACAAACATTTATATTTGTAAATAAATCAGGAAAATTTTTGTTCATAAATAATATTAAAAATTCGTTCATATAAATCAGGAAAATATTTGTTCATGAATAAAACATATTAAAAAAATCGTTCATATAGCGCACACACACATACATAAAAATTGCTTTCAACCTCTTTTCAATACAATAAAACGCCCACGCTGCCAGCAGCTCCAGTGAGACAAAAGCAAATCAAAAGGAAGCACGCAAAATCAGCAGAGGCAGAAAAATCAATCAGCGCCTGACATACGACATAAGGTCAGCAAAATCACTGACGCAACACGCCACGCCTCTCTTTCCCGCTGTCTGCATCTCACTCCGCTGGCGACAATGCTTAATTGCAGGCAATTGTTGCCGCGCAATGTTGTCATATTGTGCAATCAACGGCATTCTTTGTAGCAGCAGAGTGCCAACAAAAAAGTGATAATAAAAGTTCGTGGGCAACGCTGGCAATCGCGACTAGTCGACTAGAAGTTAAATAAAGCATCCAGCATAGAAACATCGTCGAGAAACCGACCGCAGCAGCGACTAAGCAAAACGACAACAGATAAACTGCAGCATTGCTATTCGCAACTGTTGCTGGCGTTACTTTGTTGTTGTTGCAACGGTTGTTTGCAACATCGTTCGGCAAACACCATGGCCTGACGTTTCTGAATTAAACCAACTTTGAATGTGGTTGCGGCGCAGACACAACCCAATGCCAACAACAATGAGACTGTCGTCGCTGCAATGAGCTGCAGGACTGTTGCTGCTCCTTGCTGGCAATGATAATTTGCTGCCGCACATGTCCTCGCAAGTAAATGACGCCCAGAGACCTCCGTTCGGATGTTCGGTTGCTGCCACTTCGCTTCAGGCTTCCAGCACTGGCCGCTTGTTGCAAAGCATTCAGCGAGTGCCAAGTCCTATGCCAAGCCGTGCCAAGGGCTTTGCATGTCGGGATTTTTCCGGTGCAGAAGTATAAACAACAAAACCAACAACAACAACGACAAGCGCAGCAAGCAAATAAGCAACACAACAAGCACGAACCGCACAAAATCGTAGCGATTATCAAACATTGCATGGCCGCTGCGAGCGAAGCGAAGACTGACAGGACGAAGCACATGCGGACAGCCGGAAATTGTGCTGTTATAACTGTATGTAATGTTAGATGCGGTCGCCTGTGCATTGGCCGCAATGTCTTCGGGGCAACGCTCAATGTTGCTTCAGCTGCAATGTGCAGCAATTTTAAAGTGTTGTTGAAAAGAAAACTTTCGCGCTCTCTCTTTCTTTGTTGGAATTTAATTTACATTTCATGTGTACTGAAAGTTGATACAAAACACAAAAGATTCTTTATAATTTTTATTAAGTCTTTCTTGTTGTCTCTGACCCAGAGCATCAAATAACTTTATTGCTTTTGAATTTATTGTGAGTAGCAATGCAACTGGAGTAGCCTTTTCGCGCAGTGTGGCAACACTGCCTTCGTATGGCAGCTCTCGTTGTCGCAACACGACTCGCCAGGCTGTGTCTGTTGCATTTTTCTGCTGGTTTATTAAAACGTTGGCGAAATATTGCGTTTGACTCTGCGGCGCCATGGAGGCCAACGCGTTGCCAGTGGCCAGTTGACTTATTTCTGGCGCTCAAGTTAAGTTCTGAGCTTCGGTGTATTCAGAGATTTATAGTAGAATTTTATGGAAAATATTTTCATGGTACATATCTTCCTTAACATTCTTGTTTCAAAGGACATTTTTGACATTTAAAGAAAAAAAAGGTTTAATTGACTCATAAAAACAGGAGCTAGAGGATTAAAATGTTTTAGGAATATGTTGCTCGTAGTATTTTACATAAAAATGTTGAACACATCCTACGGAAACATGGTATCCGTATGTCGATTGGCTATAGAAACTTGTAAAAATTTTGGTGTCCCTAAAAAATGTCTATGTAAACTTTTAAAACGTTGATATATGAATATTTTGGCTCCTTCTACCAGAACACGTTTTAAGTTTTACTAACTTTAACTTTAACATTTTTTTAAATTTTTTGTGTTGTACAGTTATGTTATATTGTGTTAGTTTCTCTTAGAGTCTCTGCCTCTAAGAGAAAGAATATACAAAATACAAAATAAAAAAAAATTAAAACACAAAAAATATAAAAATAAAAAATTTATTAAAAAAATAAAAAATTAATATAAAATATTATAATATGAAATAAAACATGTACAAGACTGAACAAGAAAGCAGCAATGTGCCCAAGTTCCACACCAAAGAAACTTCACTACAATCATGCGCCGAATTGCTATGAAAAATTCAAATATATTAAATCATTTTTACTCCCAACAACAGAAAGCAACAACTCAAACAAGGAATCTTCATAAATATGCAGAAAATATGTGTGAGCACAACTTCCTCGTCATTCCGCCCCACCCCCACTCCTCCTCCAACTATTGAGTTCAAAAATATTGACAAGCTGCAACGCATGTCGAAAAGTCATTTTTCGGATGGCATTATGCCGCATATTTTATACAACTAAATCGTTTGTAGCGACTGGCTAAATGTACTCGACGGAGCAAAAGTGCAGCTGCACCCGCGTGCAAAAGTTGTTGCTATTGCAGCACTTGAAAAATTTACTCGCCTGCCAAACATTGCCAATGCGTGTGACTGCAACAAAAATGTCAAAATTCAAACAGCTGCAAAAAATCAAACAAATATAAAAATATATTAAAAAAAAACGCATACAAGTGGCAAACTTTTGCGAATGCAGTAACAAATTTAACAAAACCAACAAAAAATTTACTGAAAAATGAAAAAGAAATGAGTAAAGAAAAGTAAAAAGAACGAGGCGAGGCAATCACTTTGAACGGGTGGAATCATAGGAAAAACTGGCAGCGTTCTAGTTGTTGTTATTGTCATATGCTGCTATATAGTGGTGTTGTTGTTATTGTTGTTGTTGTAGAGCAGCAACCATTTGCCATTATTGCAGTGCAAATGCGGCATGTGGTGGTAAATCGCTTACAACAGCCAAATGAGATTCGCTGGCGGTGCCCATAACGCAGTCAGCGACTGAGCTACGTGTCTGAGCTCTGTGCTCAGCGCGTGTGTGTGTGTGTGTGCTAATGTGCGAGTGTGTGTGGCAAACCAAGCTATGCAGCACAGCTGCCGGCGCAATAAGTTGCACATGACCCGCGCAGGGCGAATTGCTTCGTAGTGTAATTTTTTTTGTTTTTGTGTGTGTGTGTGTTTGCTCGCCGGAGCTTATAGCAAATCATAAATATCCGTTGCCAAATGCGCGTTTCGCACTCTTTGCACCAGCTCCACGTATGCTTCTTCTCGCTCTATGTGTATGTGAGTGTGTGTGTGTGCTGTGCTGCTGCAAGTGAAACGTGTTGTTTGGAAATTGGAGCAAATTATGTGGTAATTGAAAGCGTCGGAAATTTTTGCCACCCTTCAATTTCTTCTCCCCTCTCAGCTAACCCATTTAACATGGTCTCTGTGTGTTGGCTTGAAGAATTCAATTATTAAGTAATGCAAAAAATAGAAAATCAAGTAAAAGTGCAAAGAAAATTACAGCAATTTAAAACTTGACTCATTAAAATTTTATTGAAAACTAAACTTAATTCAGCGCTCATTATGCAACCACAAATTGCTGGCTGTTGAGTTATGTGAGCAAACTTATGTGCTTGCATTCGAGCACACACACATGCAAATGAATCCATGTTAGTGTTCATGCTTGCAAGAGCATAGAACCAGTGAAGAAGTTCAAGCAAATCATGACAACAATGCACATTTAATGGACTACAACAAAATGCCTACAACAACAAAACACAATAGAAGCACTTACTGCAAGCAATGACAATAAAAACAAAACAATTATTGGGCAACAATAAGCCAGCACTCAGCAATAATCCCCACACAAAAAAACTATTGTAAAGGCCACAAGTCGGCAAACGCCCTAACGCTGAGTGAGGGTCGTACCACAAGAATTGAAAAAGCAGCAATTTTAGTTTTCTGTAAAATTCGTATGACGTAATGTAAACATGCATGTGCTGTATGTAGTTTAGGCTGAAGGACGGCAGCGAGCATTTGATGAAATTTTTCCGAGAACAACGCTGTCTGAGCTTCATGGTCGACCGAATTTCTTATTGAATTTTCTCGATGTAAATGTGCGTTGTGGATTTGTGGTGCTGTGCGTTGCATGATGAGCGTCGAAGATATAAGTAGAAGTTATCCATGTCCTCCTGAACAGAACAACAACAACAACATTTTATTGTATTGTTAAAAAATCAATTTTGAGTGATGAAAATATTTACACAATTTAAAATAACAACATTAAACGTTCAATAGAATCCCAGGTCTGGTAAGACGGCAGTTTATCAATTTAATAGCTGAAAATTATTTATTTATTTATTCACTTATTTATTTGAATATATTTGTTTATTTATTTAATTATTTTTTTATTTATTTATTGGTTTATTTATTTTTATTTATTTATTTATTTATTTAAATATTTATTTATTTAATTATTTACTTAGATATTTATTTATTTAATTATTTACTTATATTTTTTTTATTTATGTATTTTATTTCTTTATTTTTTATTTATTTATTTATTTATTTATTAATTTATTTACGTATTTATTTATTTATTTTTTTTCATTTATTTATTTATTTGTTTATTTGTGTATTTATTTATTTATTTATTCATTTATTTATTTATTTATTTATTTAATTATTTATTTAATTATTTAATTCTTTACTTATTTATTTCTTTTTTTATTTATTTATTTTATTTAATTATGTATTTAGTTATTTATATATCTATTTATTTATTTTTTATTTATATTTTTAATTATTTACATATTAAATTCTTTTTTTATTTATTTTATTTATGTATTTATTTAGTTATTTAATTATTTTTGTTATTTCTTTATTTGTTTTATTTGTGTATTTATTTTTTTATTTATTCATTAATTTATTTATTTTCTTATGTATTTAGTTATTCAGTTATTTATTGGTCTATTTATTTAGCTACTTATTTATTTATTTATGTATTTATTTATTTATTTTTTATTTATTTATCTAATTATTTATTTATTTATTTATTTATTTATTTATTTATTTCTTTATTTGTTTTATTTGTGTATTTATTTTTTTATTTATTCATTCATTTATTTATTTTCTTATGTATTTAGTTATTCAGTTATTTATTTGTCTATTTATTTAGCTACTTATTTATTTATTTATGTATTTATTTATTTATTTTTTATTTATTTATCTAATTATTTATTTATTTATTTATTTATTCATTCATTTATTTATTTACTTATTTATTTAGTTATTTAGTTATTTATTTATTTAGTTACTTATTTATTCAGTTATTTATTTATCTATTTATTTATTTATTTTTTATTTATTTATTTATTTATTGATTTATTTATTTATTTAATTATTTATTGATTTATTGTTTATTTATTTTTATTTATTTATTTATTTTAATCGGATTGTATTTAGTTTGCCACATAATCATTTAAAAATGTCATATAGCAATTTCTCTGCCTTCTTGTGCAGGTGTTTTTACTGAACGAGAAAACTGAAAAATAAAAAATTCTCGACGTTCTTTCAGCAGTTCTCTGATCATTTTAGGGATTAATAAAAACGAAATAAAAATACCATTTAAACGTTTTCTTTGTCTTTAACCGCTTGTCCAAACAGCTAAAGTTGGAACTCAGTGAAGTGTTTCCCTTTTCACCAACAATTTTTTAGGCCATGTAACTTACAACAAAAAAACAAGTCATAACTAGCAACAAATATGAAATGAAACCTGGCACAATTCCTTTTATTCTAATTTTGTAGTTTGAGAATTAACTTAGAATATGCAAATGTAGATTTGTTAAATTTTTAATGCAACGTTTTCAAGTTCTGGCATGGCTTGGCCATGTCTCCCTTATGGACAATTAAGCTCTGGCAAAAAGACTGTTCGATGCGGGTGTTGAAGGTCAACGGCGAAAAGAGAAAGGGAATACGTGTCTTCGCAAAGCAAAGCAGAGGTGCTTGGAGAGAACTTTTTTAAACGAGTTGTTATGGCCACATAAGCTTACATAAGTGAGCTTACATAAGTTAGTAAGTAATTTGCATAATGATGTATTTTGCGATCACATGGGCAAATTTTTTCCTACGTGGTTGGGTTTCTGGATGCTTTTTACACTTTAATACTAAGAACAATGAATTAAATTTTTCAATAAAAGAATTCTATAAAAAAAAAATATTTCCTACGTGCTTGGGTTTCTGGATGCTTCTTAAACTTTAATACTAAGAACAATGAATTTAATTTTTCAATAAAAAAAATTCTATAGAAAAATTTAATGGGACTTATTTCCGCAATTGAATGAACAACTTTTTTTATTGTATTTTTGCTGCTGTTGTCATTGCTGCATTCATATGTGATTTTAATTGCTTTCGAAAATATGGACAGCAGTAACATTTTCGCATATCTATTGACCGTTTAATGAAAGAAAACAATCGACAGGCAGAAGCTGTCCGTATGATAAACCAGTTGAAAGGCCCATTGACAGCGCTGACAATCGGATAAATTGACAACAATTGCATTTGACATGGAAATTTTGAACAACAAGTGCAACAGTGTATAGCTACGAGCGGTAATATTTATTAATTTTGTCGTTGCAGTGGCGGACAACGAGGAGAACAAAGCGTGCAATGAGAGCAGCGATTATGAAGTTTAAAAGGATCGGAGTGATGTTTTTGAAAATGTTGCAGAGCCGTTGTGAGGTCATGACATTTAATTAAAGTTTCAATTAAAAAAACAACAACAACAAGAACAAGAACATACAACTACACATGACACACACTGAAAACATGGACGATTGTTATTGTTATTTTTCAAAACAACGCAATAAGCGAACAAACACACACATACACAGATAGAGGCTCATATTCTGCATATATGAATGTATATACTTACATATACATCTTCACATTTACATACATGTAAATGTTACTTTTGATTTAACTAATTTTGTTTAATGAAGCAAACAACAATGAGAGCACACCAGGAATTATTTGCACGCTTTCCGGTTTGCTTTCAAGCATTAACAACAACATCAACATCAACAACACCAACAACAATAGCATCAACTAACAATGTTCAACCAGTGCCAAACAATCGTCCATGATTCGCATCAATTGTCCGTTTGCGTGCGTGGTGTGTCGGTTCGTTTGTAATGGCGTCTGTCAGAAATCGCTGCGTGTGCAAATTAGACCGCTCGCCGCCTGACAGCGTCCACTTGAGCAGCAAAATTACGCACAAATTGGCAAATGTAGACTTGGCCTTGATTGTCGACAAACACGCACACAGACGCATGTCTGCACGCATACACCAACCCACGTATGAATAAGGTATGAGTTATGTTGTAGTTGTGTGTGTGTCTGTGTGTGTGCGTTTGAGTGTGCTCACACGCCCACTGGTTGCGTTGCGCTGCGTGTTGCTGTCATTTAGCATTGACCAGAGATTTGTGGCAGCTGTTGCTTTGCTCAGCACTGTACTCGAAAGTGTTTGTAAGTCATTTGGCAATTTTGTCTTTGCACCTTTGACATTTGACTATTTTATGATGAAGTGCAACTCAACTCGACCCAACGGACTGGATCAGTGTGATAATGTAAATAATTGATAAACTATGACAGTTTAATTAAAAATTATATTCCATATTTCCAAATGTTGAAAAAAGAAATTAATCGTTACACCGATTACATGAATTTACAAAATAAATAGCCAATAAGCATCTTGCTTATGTAATTCAATCCGACAAACACTTTTTTACAGGAACAGCAAAAATGTTTACAACAACGCTGACAGAAAAAAGCCTACACAACAAATGCAAAAGCAATGAAAGCTGTGTTGAATGTACAGAAAAACGTTTGAGCCAATAATTGGCTGAACAAATTGTGAATTGTTGTTTTTTAATTTCTGAATATGAGTGGGCGGGACTGTATTTTGTATTGAGGGCAAAGGCCTGCAAAGGCAGGAAAAATAAATTGTTATGCAAAATTAAATATACACCGAGGAATATAAATAGATTAATGTCAGCAGAAAAACTCGACTCTCTAAAACTCTATTCTGAGAATTTCTAAAAAGCCCTTTACAGGTTAGTTTTAGGTTTAAAATTTGTATTCTTAATGTAACGAAAATATGGAAAATTATTGATTACAAAGCTGCTCTACGTTTTCCTAAAAGATGTGAAATTGTAGACGGCCTGAAAGTATGCAGAGCCAAATTTTACTAATCAACACTACGTCAGAAGTTATCTCAATGTTGGGAATAAATGTAGCATCACTTATATATTAGTTTCAGACTATTTTAATTATGAAGTCAGATTGATTTAAAAATGATTGCAACAGCCATTTACAGGTCAGGGTTTAGTTTGAAAATTGTATCTTGAATGTTACGGAAAGATGGAAACTAATTGAAATCAAAGCGGCCCTAAGTTATGCTGCAAGAGCTTAAATTTCAGTCCCCCCTAAAAGTATGCAGAACTGTAGTTAACTGATCAACACTATAGTGTTGATCAGTTAATTGGGAACAAATATAGAATCATTTCTGCACAGCTTTAGGTTGTTATGATGATAAATTCATTCAAATTTATGATGATTCATTACTGATTTCAACAGCCATTTTATGGTTAGTTTTATGCTTGAAATTTGTGTCTTTAATGTAACAAAAAAATATAGACTAATTGATTACAAAGCGTCTCTTGATTTTGCCTATCGGACACACATACTTCGTTCTACAAAAGCCACAGAGCGGCTAAGAGCTCTATTGTCTCTATAAAACTTGATGTCACGGGCTTCCAATCAAACGCTACAATGGTGGAGCTGGCCAGATTTACTTCAAGCAGTTGCGAACTCAGGCACTTTTTAGCTGCTGGCGGGTGTACATTGAGGAGGAAAAGTGGGGCAGTGGCGCAATTTTTTATTTGGTGAGGAGGGTTTAAACTCCCAAAAATCCCTTGTGTGCGCCACAGGAGAGTAATGTGTACCTGTCTGTGTATATGGATACACATATATGTACATACCAAACAAAAAAAGTCATAACAAGAGTCATCACCTTATTGGCAGATCTTATAACTTTTTCAAATGGCGGCAAAATTTAATTGTACGAATACTAATACTAATAAATAAATAAATAAATAAATAATTAAATAAATAAATAAATAAATAAATAAATAAATGAATAAATAAATAAATAAATTAATTAATTAATAAATAAAATACAAAATAAATAAATAAATAAAATACATAATAAAAAATTTTTTTTTTTATTTAGCAAATTTTGTTGTAACTCATGCAATTTCAGACAGCCTAAAAGTATGCAAAAGCAATATTTTGTATTGATCATTCATGAAGGCACTTAAGGCTGCCTAGAAGTATGCAGAGATAACTTTTTGTATTGATTATGTCCGTTCACCTTCAATTACAAACTAAACATCTTTCTTTGTAGCATAATTTTAGGTTGAATTTGGATTTTGAGGCCTTTCAATTAATTCTTGAATACTCTTAAACAGTTTCTAAATTGCAACGTTTAATTTGGAGCATTTAAACATAAAACATTTTAATGCATTTAATATATACAAAAAGGTTAATAAAATAACCAAATAAAAGATCGCAAGTGCCGCTTCAAATTTCGATTAAAAAAATTCAGAGCTCAAATTCAAAGGTCATAACACTAATCGAGTTCAACAGGGCGCAAAGAAATGCGCCGAAAGTCAAATAAATTTCCCGCTCTCCTTCCCTCCATTACGATTACAATGAAAATGGCACCGCAGCACAAATAGACGAAAAAACGAGCATTAAATGAGCGTTGAACATGGCGTGTTTATAGGAAAACAAGACCACCCAAACAATTAGCGTGCACAGACGTGGCATTCATACAAAAATATGCGGACAAAGCGTACAAAACAAAAAAATAGAATACCAAGGCAGCGCGACATTAATCGCTGTTAGCGACGAGCCGAAGCAAAGTCAAACAGACGAGGCAAACAAAAAACCCAAACAAAACAGTGAAATAAAAAAATAGAAAAAAGTGGAACAAAAATAAAAGAACGCGAGTGTACCGGAAAATTAATGTCCCATTTATTGTATTTCGATAAAATACAATAAATCACAGCAATGCCGATCAAGTTGTCATAGCGATCAAATTAACGGTGAAGGAAATTATAGTACTAAACGTGTTGTTGTTGCTGTGTGGCTGCCACGTTCTGTCATGCTTCGAGGCCCTTGTAGACACTATTTGTGTTGTTGTTGTTATTATTGTTGTTATTGTGATTGTTGAAAACGCCCAGCCTGATGGGGCGGACGGGGTAATTGACAGGTGCGGTCATTTGTATGTGCAACGTAACGTCGAGCACACCTTAACAACTTCTGGCGGCGCACACGCCCACCGCTTAGTCGGCGTACCTCACAAAAATGGTCGACAATTGCAGTGCACACGTGCCCAGTGCTCACATTTTACACTTTGCGCCGCGCTTTGATGTTATTTCTGATTTACGCGGCAACATTTGTATGTGTTGCGGCAATTTTAAACCAAAAAAAGTCACTGCAAAAATTAAGAGAAACAAATGCCAAATTACACGGTCAACGACCGCAACGTTGGTCCGAGTGAAGGCCGCTGCTGCTAAAAATCGAGGTTGTTATCTGTCGATTGCAAATCTCGCAACTGTAAAATGACACCAGCACGTGACATTGACAGCCTTTAGGGATTCGAAAAAGAGGTTTCGCTGATTTGCTGTGCGCCACGAATTAATGGCATTTGCCTTTAATTTTATTCGAATCAGCTTCTAATGTCCTTTTACTTTGCTAATCAAATTGAGGGCAATTTTTTTTTGGTGGGCATTCGTGTGTTACGACTGCGTGCTGTCACGCAGCCGTCTCCTTGACATTTAATTTTATTTTAATTTAATCAAATAACAGCGTAATTTATCAAAGACGAAATACCACTAAAAATACAACAAACAATTTTGTTGAATCAATATTGCTTTGTTGTGTGGCTAAACAGTTACTGCGTTTCGTGTTTGTATATTTTATTCGTTGTGCCTAATGGCCAACAAAAAGTTTATTTATTCATTCAAAATAAAGTTTGAGTGATAATTGCATGAAAATAAATCATTTCTATGACAATCTTTACGTACATATTTTTTTTGTTAATTTATTATTACTAACTAGCAGAGACCGGCTGCTTTGCATCCATGAATTTTATTATTTAATTTCAACAATCTTTATTTACTTAGTTTATGATTTTACCTAATGTCAAGTTACTAGTCACTATTTCTTCACATTAACTTCAAACAAGTTTTTTAGCTCGTCTGATATTGATTTTCAGGCACTTAAAAACATGCATTGAATTACTTCTGATTTTGAGTACTTTTTCCAAGTCTAACAACAACAAGTTAACAAGTCTTTTACTTTGTCTGATGTTGATTTTCAAACATTGAAAAACATGCATTGAATTCTTTCTTATCTTGAGTTCTTTATCCAAGTCTAAAGTCAATGGACCCAATAAAGCAAAAACTGCTCTTTTAGAGGTTCTATGGATAACACCGTGCGACAAAAATTTAAAAAAAAATTTCACACCGGAAAATTTCATACGGGCGCGAAACTAGAGACCAAACATAGTTTTGAAGGGGATACAAAATAAAAAAAATATAAAAAATACTTAACCTCGTTAGAATATGGCGATATGTATATCAAATGAAAGAGAAAAGGCTCAAGAATTGAAATAAAATTAATTTTTATATATTTGTAAAAAAAGGATATGAAAAAGGTCCTTTGAAAACTTTAATCCTTTATATCCTTGAAAATTTATATAGAATTTTCTTTCATTATTCTCGCTTCATTGATTTTATATCTTTTTATTATTTCAAATACTGATACTTAAATAAATAAGAATTTTTGTACTTCATTAGAATTGCAGCTTCCGCCTTTTTTGTAATAACTTTCGAACTAAGAAAGTTAGAGTCCTAAAAATATGATCAGGGAGATTTGGGGTTTTAATATTCTTACTGTTCAAGAAAATTATATATACATTTTCAAGGATATAAAGGATTAAAATTTTCAAAGGACCTTTTTCATATCCTTTTTTTACAAAAAGATAAAAAATTAATTTTTTTGAAATTTTTGAGCCTTTTTTATTTCATTTGATATACATATCGCCATATTCTAACGAGGTTAAGTATATTTTATATTTTTTTTTATTTTGTATCCCCTTCAAAATTTTGAAGTCCTTTTAAAAGGACAAAGGATGTAGAAATGAAAAACTAAGTACGCAGTATTACTATATTTGGTCTCTAGTTACACGCCCATATGGATTTTTCCCGAAGTGAAAAATGCTGACGCACGGTGTAATATAGTTCTTGCCTTATGAAATATATGAGGTCACAATAGATTTAACAGATCGTAGTGTATAACACGTTTTTGTTAATCTGAATCGACATCAAATGAAGAAAGTCTTCAGTATTAAGTAGTTTACAGGCAATGAAGCGAATCTCTATGCTAACAATAAACCGATTGATATATTTAATCCTTAGTCGTGTCTCTCTCTCTACTCAGTCTACTCATCTGCCCAGTTCCCTGCAATGTACCTGCGTTCTCGTAAGGAAAATTACTCAACACAAGTGCATTAGAATTTGATTTCATTGAGAGAACTGCTGCATTTGAGAACAATTCAAGATATGAATATCGACGACTGTATCAAGGGAACTTAGAGAAGCCTTACAAATCCCAAGAAATATAAGATATTGTGACCATAATGCTCTGTAGTGCTCTGCGGGTCTCTTAGCAAAGGCAACACGATGACACTGAATGGGAATTTCTTAGCAGCATTGCATACTTTCAGGGTCATGATAATTTTGCCGTAATTATTGCGAAGACGGTTCGAGGCAGTGCTGAAATGTTCGAGAACGATTTGCGTTCCAGACAGACAAGTATTAAAGGCAGCCGGAATTAGGGTTCAAAATCGATCCCAAATATCAGTTTATAAGAATTTTGTAAGACACATATGGTTTAAAATGGTATTAGGCTCAACAATTTTGTACCTTTACCCTCCAAAACGAAATCACATTTGCACCACTGACCATAACCAATAATGATTCCTATGCAAGTGAGGCTTTTATTAATTTTAGCACAGATTTTCTGAGTTTCAGATTTTCTCAGGGATTAAGGTTAAAAATACTGTTTTGCTGAATGCAGCGCACGCACAAAGAACAAATTTTTGTTTCTTTAAAGCATTTGTAAAGATATTCACTTTATTGAGATAGTATTAGAGCAGAGAGAGACGAGTCAATTATCTGTGAGGAAACGAAGACTTTCCTTATTTAAGACAGGCAATTTCCGACAGCCGCCGTGGCTCAGTTGGTTAGTGCGTTGGACCGCGAGTCGCAGGCAGCAACCTCAGGTTCAAATACTGCCTGTAATAACACCTAAAAAAATAACGGGAAAACTCGTTTTCTCTTTCGGTGGCTGTCCTCTCAGCTGGAAATGGCAAACCTCTGAGAGTAAAAATTGCTTATGAAAAAGCTCCCAACCTGCCGTTCGGAACCGGCATAAAACTGTAGGTCCCTCCAACCCGTGTACAAATTCACACGCACAACACGGGTAGTTGCGGGAAGCTAGGCCTTAGTCTCGCGTAAGCGGGCTGTCGTGCCAGTCAATCAATCAATCAATTTCCGACAGACTCTTAGCTGTTTCGTATAGCTTAGCTGTGTATACACCAAAATCATGCAATTTAACGCCATGTAATTTCTTTCTTAGGGATTTCTCGGAAATCTCTTTTCTGTGCAAATAAACAAAAAACAATGTTTGAGATCAAGGACGATGCATCCTCAATGAAATGGAGAAAGTTTAATGAAAGTTTAATGAAAAGATCAAAGGACTGTAATCAAAGTCGGGGACGATTTTCTGTGTATTTTGTTCCATACTTAATCGAAATATGTCTACTTAACATCAAACTGACTGAGAAAACAATGTGTAAACTGAGCACAAAGCGAGAAGCTGCCAAATTTTAAGCTGCATTCTTGTGTAGGAGAAGAATGTTAAAAATAACTTTAAGACATCATTAAAGCCAAAGGGACAAATAATTCCAAAAAATATAAAATTAAAAAAATAAAAACCAATTAGAAAAACAGCAACCCAGATACAGAATAGAGACGGAAAAGAAAGTTGCTGCAGTAGCACCAAACAATGACAACGAACAACAGCAGCATATATGTAGGGATAAGTGGGGTAAAGTGGGAAGTGGGGTAAAGTGGGAAATGGCACTTCCCGGGCAAACGATTAAAGTACAGATGACACTGACTACTGACATCTGTTAGTTACGACCGTAAGCGAATCTTCATGGTATACCAACGCGTGCAGAAATGTTTTCGTGCTCTCTGACAATTGTCAAAGTTTTCAAGTGATTTCGAAATTTCTTTCTCCTAAGCTGGCACATTGATTTTTTTTACTGTTTTTCGAGATCAACCGATTGTAAGTACACTCAAAGTATTCTTTATAGTCTTAATTTTAATAATGCAAAAGAATTTCGTGTCGTTTATACATTGTCAAGAAATGACACTCATATTTTTGCGAAATGTGGTGTCGGGGTAAAGTGGGAAACTTTCTTTGGGGTAAAGTAGGAAATGTCAAAAATAGCTAATGAAGCGTTATTTTGCATCCAAATGTTGTTAATTCATCGTTAATGATTAAAAAAAGTGTTGTGAACTTATTTATGCTCCTCTAACCTCAAAACCCCCAATTCGTCTCGGTTTCATCAGTTATCGGAACATAAAAATCGTACGCACGGCGTGAAAACGAGATTGTCTAACAATTAGCAAATTGAATTCTAATGCTTTAAATATCGCGTTTAACAATCACAAGAGGAGAATGCGAGCCGAAGAAAGAGCTCAAACAAGAGCTGAGCCTGAAGCCGAAATGACGGCAGAAAAACCTAACCAAGGCCTTGACCATGTGCCTCTCGTTTTGGATGAAGAGATTCCAACTGACTCGTTCGGAGAAGTCGCCACAACATCAGGATCAAGATCGTCAATCACGTATACCAATTTGAACGCAGCTGGTCCATTGAAAATTGGTCAAGCATATCAGAAGTCAAATAGAGGTCGAAAGGCCATGAAAAGCACCGTTTTGACAACACCAGAAAGGCTAAGCGAGTTGCAAAAAGCAGCTGAAAAACGTTTGGCAAACAAACGCAAGAAACAAAAAAAAAGAGGAAGAGAACACAAGAAAACACCGATAAAGAAAACAACAGCAGCAAAGGAAAAACCACAAACAAAGAAAGGATCAAAAAAGAAACAAGAAAGTTCTAGCCCTGATGAAGATCGTGATTTTTGCACTATTTGTCTGCAACTCATGCCTGAAATCATGACCAGGAACAATACGATCACATGTAACAAAAGGATTGTCAACGATCATTTCGACTGAAATGCGTCAACCCAACTACTAGCTTCTACCATTGCCGAGAGTGTGACTCGGACTTGGATGCTTCTTCCGAGAACGACGAATAAGTCACAATTTTACCATTTTTTTTTTTTTTCATTATTTTTTTTTATTGCGAAAATTTTGTATTTCTCATATTGATTCTTCAGATGTATTCTTCGAACCTTCAACAAATTAAAATAAAGATTTGATAAATTTTCTACAAGATTTGTGTTCAGTTCATAAAGTTTTGCAATGTTTCCCACTTTACCCCACAACTTTTCAATTTGGTCATTTTGAACATGATCAGTCGAAGCTCGGTAACTCTTAGAAAAATCATTATTTCCGGTTGGTGTGACAAAAATATAGCTTATTTGATTCTCTTTACTATAGGAAGTTTAAACATGAAAAAATAATTAGTTCTGTTCACTTAACGGAGCTCCAAAAAAAAGTTTCCCACTTTACCCCACTTACCCCTACGTATAGCAACAATAATGTGAAATAACAATAACAAAAACAACTACAAGTGTCCCAAGCGCCAAAACAGCAATAACAAATTTCATGCGTACATACATTCAACACATTCATATGTATTTTGGCAGGAAGAGAGCGAGCGGGAAGCAAATTGTAAGCTGACTGCGAAAGCATTTAATACTCCGCCCCGCCTGGCTGCCACAACTCTGCTGCTGTCTGGGTTTAACTGCACACACGCATACATACACATTTTTGCCAACTGCAGCGGAAGCGTTGGGCGGTTGCTAGTTTACTTCACTTTATTTTATTTTATGTTTTGTTTTATTTTATTTTATTTTATTTTATTGTATTTTATTTTATTTTATTTTTTTTTATTTTATTTTATTTTATTTTATTTTATTTTATTGTAACATTTCTTCTTTTTTTAGCTAAACTCAGCGTTCAGACAAAGTTTTTTTTTGGAAAATTCACAAACAAATTTTCACATTGCTGGAACTGCAAATAGCAAGCTGGCAGTAAGCAATAACAACAACAACCACTCGGTTGCGTACGCACTGCGGTTGACGAGTGCTTATGCTGACGCGAGCGCAAAACTTTCCATTTTTGCCAAATAAAAAAGTGCACAAATGAAACTCGCTGCTCACTGACTCACTGACTGACTGACTGGTTTGCTTGCTTGGCGGTTTTTAAATGCAATTACAGTTTGGCTTTTATTTGGTGAGAAGCAAAGTGAAAGTGCGTCCAATTTTACACCCCACCACTGATTTCTGCCGAGGGATAAACTTTTGTTACGATTTGTGGTTTTTGTAATTGAAAACTTTAATAGCTCGGCACATAAATGTGTACCACAAGGACTAAACAGACCGACAACACAAAGATGCGGAAAAGTGGGAGAAAACGCTGCGTTGCAGAATGCGCAAGTTGACGCTTCAATTAACGCACTCACTCGCTCGCAGGCAGTCAGCCGGCGAGTATCGGCTTCCCAGTGAGGTAATTAATTGTCGAAATTTGTTCATTGTTGTTGTTTTTTTTGCACGCTCATATTACCACCACAGCAGCGCAAATTACGGCGCTCATCGTGAATACAAATTTGTTGTTGTTGTTGTCTTGTGTTTTGTTTTACGGTTGGCATAATTTGACGCCATGTGCGTCGTATTAGTTTACAGTGATTAATTGTTGTCTACTTTTAGGTGAATAGTCGAAAGTCAGCGTCGGCCATATTTCATAGTGGCCACACCCGCGCAAATTGCATTTCGAGTTGGCACACTCAACGTGGCATAAAAACGTAATAAACGAGTATGACCACCGCAGCTCAGTGGCATTTAATGCGGCCACCAATGCTGCCATAGCTACAACTAAAACTGTTGCTGTGTAGTTGTTGGTATTTTCGGCACATTTTCCCTGCTTTGCTGTGCATTTTGTGCTTTTGTGCGCTGCTCTACTGCGTTGGTTGCTGCTGGCGGTTAAAAAAATGTACGCTACTTTTTCTGAGTATTTCTTATTTTAATTTTTGCGCAACACTTTGTTGTAATTGATGATGCAGCACACTGTGAGTTGAGGTCTCCGATGTGCGTCATGGAGTGCAAGTGCAGTGAATGGACAAAAAACTGTTTTCAAAAATGCTTCCGGCTAAAAAACCGCAAAGAAATTTACGGCATCAGCGTCAATTTAAATTTTAATTCATTAAAATTGCTTACAGATGCGTTGAGTTTTTTTTTGATAATACGTAGAATTTTTTGTGTAATTTTTTTATTTGCAATTTTTTTAATTTTCATTGTTTACATGTTCGTTATGAGTAATGAAAAAAGAGTTTGGAGATGAGTGTCATGGCATGAGCACTTCATGAGAAAGCAACTTTGGTGAGTTTTGTCATAGCCTGTCTACACAATTTTGAATTTTGAACTACCTAAATATTTCTTTGTCATACATTTTTGTCAAACATTTTGGTTGAAAAATATGGTTTCAAATGGTTTTGGACTCAAAAGTTGTTCCGCCACCCAAATCACATCACAAATGTGTGCATCACAAATATTAGACATGTTTTAGTGCCAAGGCCCGGCAGGACTTATTCAGAAATGAGATGAGTGTTCGCAAAACCACAGAAAAAGCTTAACTACATCTTGAAATGGTAAAATCTTGGATGACTGATGGACAAAATGTATGGTTTTCATCCAAAGGCTATTACAGTGGCGCACACAGGATTTCATTTTGTGGAGGATGGGGTTACAACCTTTGAGCCTAATACCATTCGAAAACATATTTCGTACCAGCATTTTGTGTGTTTGAGGGTTTAAGCCCCCCTTCCTCCTATGTGGGCCACTCTTCTATAGCTCGTATTGACTATCGAAAGGTCGACATGCTGAGCACGCTTTTGAATCGGCCAATTTGGGCCGTTTGTCTCACTTGTGTCTCTTTTTAAAGTCCTTTCGAACTGTTTCATTACGAAAAACTTTCTAGTTGTCAAAGTGACGAAAATCTTTTTCTAAATCGCCGCGTGCCATATTACTATTTTTTTAGTAAGTTTATACAATCTGAAAGCCTAAGTGATTAGAAACTCTGTACGTTTTTTCCTATGTTAAAGAAAGTCCATGCAACAATATGCGCCAACTAAAGAGGTCTCAGCCTACTTGCCATCGTTTACAAGGTCCTAACGAACGTATTACTTATGTGAAAGGAAATTGAGGCCACTCGTCAAAGCGCTAATTGGACTTATCATTGTCGTAGATCTAATAAATCAACCATTGACCAAATATTCATATTAGGGGAAATCCTGGCAAAGACACATGGCAAATCGGCAAATAGATATTCATTATTTCTTTATCTATTACAAGGAAGCATTCGTTAGTCCAATAAGAAATTGCGTGAGAGAGACACATGAGATCCAAACCGATACGCACCATCAGTTGTATCGATTAGAAGGCAGCAATTGTTCTCCTGATAAAAGATCACGTATACGCCACGTTGTCTAATTTGATAGCTTTGCGGAACTCGTGAGACCTTACAAAGCAGAGACTTTGTTGATCAATATCCGCAGCTCTTTCAAGGCTGCAAGTGACTTTTCCATTTAGGGCTTCAGACAAGCTGACCCTTTATTGTGCGACATCGTCAACTTCACCATGGAGAGCTTTGTGCGCAAGACCGCTGTACATTGTAATGGCACAATCTTCAAACAAGAGTGACGAACCTCTGGCCTACGCTGATAAGATTGATGTCATCGAGCTTAACAAGCGAGTCGCCGTGGTTTTTGTGGCAATCGAAAGAGAATCTACTAAAATGAGTCTGATGGTAAATGAGGGCAAGATGAAATTATATGCTGTCTATATGAAGGGACTTGGATCGTCTAGAATCTCACGTCGAAGCCGACAGGTGTACCATGGCATTAGGCCACCATGGCATACCTGAGTTCATTGTAGGCACTCGTAGTCTAACAGATCCTCACTGGAACTCAAAAACGTCTCACCACCTGATATCGCTAAGATCCCAATAGGCGCTAAAGCATGGCTCATAGGCCAGGCAGAGTTATCGGCACAATTTGCAGATTGTAAAAATTAACAATTTATCAAAGTCACTTTTTTTACATTTATGTTTGACAGTTGCGCTTTCGAAACTGCAAAATGTATAAACATTTCTCATAATTCTTTGCGCAGCATTCCTGCTCAACTTTAAAACATGTGGAGTCAAATGATATTTATGGTAATATGATACACGCACATACAACAATGTGCTCGAGTAAAAAAATTTAAAACAATATAAAATGAGAAGAATGACAAACATGAGAAATAAACAAAGAGTATAAATTTAATTTCATCAAAGTGCAATGGAACAGAATCAGCGCTCGCACACACAACCTTATTCACTCACACACTCGCACACATATGCTGAATCCCGTTGCAGAATCCTTTCGCGTTGTCGTACTTTCTGCGCAGCTTTCGTTGGCTTTGCCATCATTTTGTCATTCATCCGCGTAAACTTTTCATTTGCTTTTCTGTATGCTCAATTTTTTTTCGCTCCATTCTTTCATCCTTTCTACCTCCCCAACCATCCGTTTTAGCTGCGGCTTTGGCGCGTTTATCTCGTTTTCATTTTCATTTTTGTTTTCAGTTTTTACATTTTTTCGCCATTTTGTTTTTTGTTGTTTGCTATTTGTTTTTGCATTTTGGCCTTATTACGTCAACTTTTACTAGGGCAGGCTTTTAATTTCAGCGCTCACACCACACAATTGTGCCATTGTGATTGGGGAAGACTTGCAGCGCGCGCGCGCCATTGTTAGGCGTTGAGCAGCTTTCGGTCGGCAAGCAAATTTTCTCCTCTCAATTTGCGCCACAGTGTGCGCAATGCTAACGAGATATATTTACGTACACATACACACACACACATAGAAATTGTGTGTGAAATGTGGTTGTGTGTGAAATATGTAGCTCCGGTTTTGTGTTTGCGCGCGCGTGTGCGCCATATTCGGCACATGCTGTGACACATTACGATTTGCACAAAGCCATCGCTGCCGCCACAAGCTGCCAACTGTCAGCCGCGGCCCACTAAATTGACCTCAATGTGGCGACATTGAAGCCAATCAGCGGCACAATCTCCAAATCCAAAAAATCCAACCAAAAAAAAATAACAAAATAGCGAAACTATGCTACTATGAATTGTTGTTGTTTTTCTATTTATTGACATGGTAATTTATGTTCTTGTTTTTATTGTTGTTGTATTGTAGCTGCTTTGCTAATCAGTTTATATTTTAGCCGCATGTTTGCCGATAAGTTGCCAGTTAAATTTGCTACACAACGAAAGTTTCAACTTTTGCTGTTTTGCATTTTCATCAGCAACAAGAATTTCGTCAACAACAGCAAAATTTCATCAGCAATGCTCATCTTTGGTTGGAAATACAACCAAAAAAAAAAAAAAATTAAAGATGAAAACAAAACTTTGCCATCACCCCGCCAAGCCATGGCTGCCGCCGCCGGCTGGTTGGGATGCTGGTTGTTTGTTAAGACGCTGAAGTTGTGTTGCTAAAAATAAACCAACAACAGCAACAACAACTCAAAAGTAAAATTACCGCTCACGTTGGCGCTGTTGTTGCCGTGCAGCCGCTGCCTTGGCGCTTAATCCGCTGTAAACACGTTCACAGCGATACTCAAGTGAGAGGGAAAGGGACGCAAGATTGCTTAAACTTTGGTATGGGAGAATAAATCGGTGATTTCTGTTAGACTTTAGAAAAACAATACTTGATGTTTGTTGTGTTGTAGCGATTGCATTTGGTTTAGGAATTCTATCAAAAAAGTGTCGACGAAGTTGAAGAGAGTTGAAGAGGGTTAACCCTTAAACGTTCACCCTGAGTCCCAGGGACTCACTACGAACTTCTTCTTCTTCTATCTGTTCTATAAGTGTTTGTTTTGTCTAACATTAAAAAAGTGAATTATTGTTTAAGTTAAATTAACCTATCAGGGGCGGATTCAGAAAAATATTTCGGGGGGGGGGGGGATTTCAAAAAGTAATTCTTTAATTTTTATAAAATGCTTTTTAATTAAATTTTAAAGTCGATCCTAATATTTCGGGGGTTTCAACCCCCAAACCGCCCCTGAATCCGCCACTGTAACCTAAGGATTGAAATAGAAATAAGATTAAATTAATTACAATACTAATTTCCCTCAACTTCTGAGAGTAAAAATTGCTTATGAAAAAGCTCCCAACCTGCCATTCGGAACCGGCATAAAACTGTAGGTCCCTTCAACCCGCGTACAAATTCACACGCACAACTCGGGTAGTTGTGGGAAGCTAGGCCTTAGTCTCGCGTAAGCGGGCTGTCGTGCCAGTCAATTAATTATAACTAATTTATTGGATATTGTATTATTTAGCTAAACAAAAGTGTGAGAGATTTTTTGGGAATGTACGTTTGAGAGTTGAACCATTAGCGACGGTACGGACGTTTTCAAGACTTTTCTTGGCGTGAAAAAAATTAATTTAAGAAACCAATTTTAAACTGCTTTTGAATGTTCAGACAATTCTAGGTTAGAAAATTGTTGGGCCTAGTGTTGTAACGTTCGATTTAAAACTTTAAGGAGTCGTTGTATACAAAATTCTTAAAAATTCCTTTCAGTCACAAATGCATTATGGTGAAACAGAAATTGTTACTGGTTTTATGAATAAAAAAAATTTTGTGAAGTGGAATTAGGCTTCACAACTATTAAAACGGTTTAGGGAGGATACAATTTGGCTTGAGGAGGACTTTATATGGGAACTACTTTGTTTCAGGAGGACATTCATTACATTCCTTCAATATTTCTCTATGTTTTTAGAAAATACAAGTGTACAAAGAGAAAACCTAAAACCATATGTAAATTTTAACTTTTTAACCACTTTAAAAAATAAAACAAAACGCATATTTGTGCGCGACTGAAATCAACATGTCAAACAATATTTCTAATTTCAACATCGAGATCACACAATGCTTTTTTAATGCATTTTGTATTATGTGGGCGTGACAATTGCCTTTTAATATGTTTTGGTTTGAATTCTTAGGATTAACGAAAAGGGAATTTTTACCAAAGATTGCATTCGTATTATCAGCACTTAGGCACACAAAATTGTTTATTTTTAAGTCTAATTTTTCCAATGCGGCCTTAATCATGTTGAACATTCCAGCAGCTGACTCATCCGTATTTTCAACGGTCTATAATTTTATTTTGAATGCCCAAAGCAGCACCGAAATATTCGACACAAATTCGAAAAATGTTCCTCATTAATTGATTAAGTTGCCACATTAAAATAAAAAAAATAAAAAACATTGACATTTAATTTGAGCTTGAGGAGGACTTTTTGGCCTTTGAGGAGGATGGAGGACATTTTCTGTTCAAGGAGGACTGTCCTTCTCAAAGGAGGACGGTTGGGAAGCCTAAGTGGAATGGAGTTTCCAAAAGAATGTCGAGAACATTTCTCTGTTTGGATGATAATGATGCGAGTGTTGGTAGGAAAGCGAAGAGCTTTTGAAAGCCTTTAATGATTACCATCGCAGTATTATTTACTCTGTAAAATCTTGAAAAAAGTAAAGAAAAATGACGTTACAGTTTCGAACAAAATATAAAGTAGACCAGAGTTTCACAAGGATCCAAATTTTTTCATAAATGGAAAAAAAACATGACACATATTGTGTCAAAGAGTTTTTCTATTGCATTAACCCATTCATTGAAGCGCAGCCCACACTCTTCATCACTTTTTTGCAATTCGTTACTACGTTGGAAACTACAAAAATTGTCATGTTAGATGTGCTGCTGTCAATACAGCATCAATTTCGAAACATTTTCTTGGAATTTAAAATTATTCAGGGTTAATTTTTTTGAACATTTTGACATAAATTTCAAGAAAGTTTTCAAATTTATCTCTTTTTGTCATACAAAAAAAAGGCCGTCATTCACTTGAACCTGGCTCACTTGAATAATTTCGCTATGCTTTCGAAACATTGCTACTCACTTTGACTGAATAAATTTTAATTTTTTTTAACTGTGATTTTGACATTTCGCACAATTTGTGCAAATTATGTATGAGGCTGAAACTCTGTTGTAGACATGCTTTAGTCGATATTCTGGGCTTTTCAACGAGACAGTGATTAGGTTGATCCACTTTTGGAAAGCCGAATAATTCTACTACAAAAAATAATACAAACTTGAAGCAGCTATCTTTTCTGATTTAGGAACTGTACTCGAGACAAATGCTGATGCGGTCGGGCTGATAGAAAAATAGATGTAGACATGTGTTAGTCGATTTTCTTGGCTTTTCATCGAGACAGCGACTAGGTTGATCCATTTTTGGAAGATTTTTACTTCATTTGTAACAGTTATTTGTATACAGTAACAAAATTTGGCTTCCGACTCTTCTTTGGCACCCCCAAATCTTCTTCATTTTGGTAGTACAAACTTTAACATATCTCACAAGCCTATTTTTTGCATAGGAGCACGAATTGTCCACTTTAGACGGACTGATCTGGCCCAGTTTCGAAGCCACATTCGTAGGTAGGGTAGGTTACTTTGGTTTGATAGTGAGTTGAGCAATCAAAAAATAGGTTATCTTCCTATCTACGACCTTGACCTATAAACATACAAACTGCTATCAGAATGGAACTCAAAAGTCTAGTTATGCAAACAATTATGGGTTTTCCTATTTTCCATTCCATTTCCATTCCATTCATTGCCCGACTTTATGTAGATATATTTCCCATACACTGCTGCTCGCTGACAGCATCGTTACCGCATTGCTACACACTCTGGTTGCACCCTCCATGATGTGCCATGAACTGCTGACTACCGACTTGCTTACAACTTACTTGCGCGCTGCTTTATTTTCATTCTTTGATTTTCCCCCTTTTTTTGGTTGTTTTAAAATGTTTCGCAATCTCAATTCTTTGCACAGCTTTTGTTATTGGTGTGTTCCTTCGACACTTGTCCTTGAATTAAGCAAGTTCAAATGTGAACTTTGCCCTGCTGGCTGTAGCGTTACGTTCAATCGCCAAAAAGTATGCCATATCCTCGACAAGGTCTCGCTGAAGCTCGCGCCCCAGCGAAGGGGTGCCCGGCCCTTGCTGCCACGCTGACTCGGCTACATTTTATGTGCGAGTCACTTCTACCCGATTTTTAGTGTTGTTGTTGTTGTTGGGCTGTTATTGATGCTTGCCATAGAATGCTTCGTTTTTGTTGTCGCTATTCTTGTGTATGAGAATTGTACAGTTTTATCGTTTGGCCGCTTATGCAAAATTGTTTTTGTTTTTATTTTACATTGCTTCCCTTTTTTTCGCTACTGCTGCTCATTTTTCCCTTTTTTTCGACAATATTTTTTTCTTATTTCCACACGTCTGTGGGACGACAAATCAAATTTCTGTCACCCACACAAAACTGTCAGCATTGTTCAGCCGTCAGCTACAAACAGAAAAAAAACGAAGAAAAATCAAAGTTTTTGCGGCAATCAAGCAAATAGAAAAACCTTATGTGAATAGCAAAAAAGAGCAAATACCAAAAAAAAGAAAGAAAGAAAGAAAAAAGAAATTCACAAAAAAAAAGGAAAAATGAGCAGGAAATTTTTCAAAAATGCCAACAACAAATGCAAAATATTCAACACACACACACATCGCAACTCAGTGCTGTCACACTGTCAAATAATTGTGGTCTACTTTTGGGCGCTTTCATTGTGTGCGTTGCTTTGCTGATAAAATGGCAGCGCGTCTATGCAAAATTTTACAATTTTGAAGGACGAAAAAAAAATCGCAAAATTTATCAAGTGCGCAATATGGTTTTTGCGCTCTTGTTCCCCTCTCGTTGCCGTCTGGTCCTTACGAAAATTGTCAATTTCGGTTTACCGACTAGTCAACTACTAAACAATGGCATTAGGCGCGTTGTTGGTGGCAGCTTTCGCATTTTTCGTTCAGCGTTCGTTGGCTCATAATTTTCTCAGCTTTGCACACGGCTCACATTCGCTAGAAACTTTAATGACTTTCGACAGCAATTTTCATAAATTAGCATGTCTTTGCCACACCAACACACACCAACACACACACAGCGAGTTGCTTATCCGTTCATCCGATTGCCGTTGCCGCTGTTGTTGCGTTAGCAGGCCCACTAATGCAAACTTTCAGCTACAAATACAATGCCATCGCGAGCAGCAACCATCAGCAGCAGCAGTGGCAGTAGTGGCACCGTCTACTCTAATCCCAAATGTTATGCAAGGACTTATGTTCATCCTGCCTGCTTGCCGCCACCATCCCCACCCATCACTTGGCCGCCTTTCAGTCTCATCGTCCACTTCATCGTCGCCTATGTTGCGGCAAAGCATGGGCGCATTAGTTGGCAGAGGCGCGTTGCGCGCCGCGCGCCCATTTGTCGTCGATCTGGCGCGCCTTAACTTGTAAGTACGGCCATATTGTGCCGCTGTGTCATTGTGCGATGCTGTGAATGTCGCAGCATAACGGCATTTTATGGTAAAGCAGGCTAAATACCAAAATTTATAATCGCTTTGCAGTGGCGCGCAAAGTCGGCAACGCGCCTACAGCACTCCACACTGCGCAGCAAATTCAATAAAAGACATAGGCAACGTACTCGAGAAGCGCCAACTTGGCTCTGCAACATACATTTGCATGCCAAATTTATGACAATTCCAAGCTTTGCCTCCAGTTCGGGCTTTCAACATTGCGGGAAAGAAAGAGCAAAAGCGAAACATTTAATGGTTATTGTGCACTTTCGCAAATTAAAAATATTCTATATAGATGTATGAAATTATGGAAAAAAAATTAGTTAAGATTAAGTAAGGCAAACAGTTTGCTGATTACTTGGCTAGTAGACTGAAAGGCTTTTAGCATCAATTGTGATGTCTGAAGAGTGCAGAATGAACGAAACTGATCCACGTTTCCAATGAATCTCGCTGTATATATTAGTTAATCAAAATTTCTGACTCCTAGAAAGTGTTTCCTTGAATTTATTATGTGAAGCTTGGGTGCAACATACAACCCACCAAGCAAAATGTGAGAAATAGGCAACAATCGTCAGTGGCAACAAATTGGCGACTCGCCTATTTATTGCCGCAGCGACAAATTAGCAACATGTCCCGTAGTTTCTAGTTCTTGCAACAAAAAAACAATTGTGTTGTGTACAAAAACACTTTGTTTTCCAGCACTTTGAAATATCGAATTGAACTATGTTTTGTATTTTAGTGAAACTGATCGTATTTTAAACATTTTTATTCATTCGTCGATGGTTCATTGATCAAGAACATTGATTCCAGCTCAAGACATCTACCAAAACTATGAGTGAGTAAGTGGAAGTGTTATTTACCTATAAAGTATGATGAGTTTATATAATTTTAAAAACTAATTTCACTTTTGAATTTTGCCAATTGTTACTTTTTAAATAAAATGAAAATATTACAAATACATTTGTTCAAAACACTTATGGCTTAATTTAGCAAGTCGCCTAAGGCAATAAAAAAGCTATATGAAAATTACTCGTCAATGCGATAAGGAAACGACTCGTCCAGGTGATAAAAAAACGACTCGTTCAGGCGATAAGAAAACGACTCGTCAAGGCGAGTTGCTTTCGGCGGACGTTTTAGAGCGACTGGTGATACGAAGTCGATACGCTGGCGATATTACCGGCGATAAATGTGTTGCCAGGAGCGAATCGTTTTCTTATTGCCGGCAACAAAAAATGTCTGGTGGGAAGCTTTTGAATGTCTATAAATACAGTGAAAGTTCATTCATTCACGGAGAGCAACTTTGCAATGGTTATAAATACACTAAAAGTTTATTTCTGACTGAAAGTAGAGAGCAACATTTCTTTCCAAATGCAGTCAAGCTTCCTTACAACAAACTTCTGTACAACTCTTCCTCTTTCTATTAGATGAATGGGTGCATGGATTAATTGATATAAAAGGGAGCCGAGAAAACTTGACCTAAGTAAGGTCCTTTGGTCAAGCAAAGGTAGTAACCCATTGTGCTTGAGGCTTGTGAAAAAAATGACAACAGAAAAAGAAATGGGCGCTAAATAAGAAATAAAGGATAAATAAATATAGTGAACGCGGTAGTTAGAGGTCAACGGCGAAGAAAGAGACCGTAACTCCTGTCAAAGAAACAAGTTGGGGGGACCCTATCATCTTAGCAGAGGTGCCTAGTGAGAACTTTTACGGTGGCCTGTAAACCCGGCAATGGATTGTTATGGCCAGTTTTAGTAAGAAAGTAAGAAAGAGAAGTCAAGAAACGGCATACAGAACGAAGTGAAGACGTAACTCCTTCTCCTTAATAAATTTCCTAGAATTTTACAAATCACACAAAACAGAAAACTTCATAAAAGCTCATATTAACGCTAATCGCGCAATTTTGTTTTAGCGTAAAAAGGACATATGTAGAGAAAATACTGTGCTCACCTGTGTTCACCTTCTCTAGACAGGAAGTTGCATGTAAAGGGAGGTTTTCCTGTACAAATTTCAAACGAATTTCAGAAGAAATTCGAGGATAGTGTCCTGATATTAGTTCAACCATTAAGCGGGGATCTTTCATTCCCAATTTCAGAGGAAATTTCCCAAGAAGGAATCTTGTTCGGACTTTACACAAAACACTACGGCTTCCCAGGTTGGACCATGGCCACCTAAGCTCTTCCTACATTATCTACATAAGTAATTTTTCATAACCTGCCTCTTCCTAGTACGAATTGATTTTAAAAGCACAGCTTTTCTTAGAACTCTTTTTTGTGTTTTGATATCCTTACAACAAATTGCCATATAGTCAATTTTTTTCAACAAGAAACAAATTTTATAACTTAGAATTGAACTTGAATGCAACGAATTGCATACAACGAATTTTCTCAAACAATTTTTTTATTTTGCATATCAATTCATGTCAATGATTACAGTCAGTGTTCAGCAATCAAACTGGAAGAGAACAATTCAAACTTAATTTACGAATTATTTTAAAATAAATATTTATAAAAGGTTTCATTCATAATTTGTGTACAAATAATTTGGTACAAAATGACTTATGATAATTTTTTTTATTTATTTATTTATTTTTTATTATTTAAATTTTTTTTTATTTAATTTAATTTTTTTAAGTTAAAATCATTTTTAATAAATATGCTCAAATTCTTTATAAAGAAACTTGAAACTTTATTTAATTTGAGAGAGTACAATTTAAGCTCAATTTAAGGATTATTTTAAATAAAATTTTAAAAAAGGTTTCATTCATAATTTTTGTACAATAAATTTGATACGAAATGACTCATTATTCATTAAACTTATTTTAATTTTTTTAAATTTAATTATGTTCTTTTTTTTATTTTTAAAATAATTTTTAATTAATTTTAAAAATCCCCTCCAATTTCTCTGATTCGGCTGAAATTCTTTTCTAAGAAACTTGAAACTTAATTTAATTTGGAAGTGCACAATTCAAACTTAATTTAAGGATTATTTTAAATGAAATTTTAAAAAAGGTTTTATTCATAATTTTTGTACAATCAATTTGGTACGAAATGACTCATTACTCATTAAACTGATTTTAATTTTGTTTTATTTATTTAAATTATTTTTTTTAATTTAAAATAATTTTTAATTATTTTGAGTTACACTCTTCTGATTTCTGTGATTATGCTCAAATTCTTTATAAAAAAAATTGAAACTTTATTTAATTTGGAAGAGTACACTTCAAATTTAATTTAAGGATTATTTTAAATAACATTTTAAAATAAAATTTTTCATTCATAATTTTTGTACAATCAAATTGGTACAAATTGATATTGATTCTGCTCAAAGTATTTGTAAAGAAACTTGAAAGTTTATTTAATTTGAAGTTAGACTCTGCCAACTTTTCTGAGACTCTGAAAACTCTCTGTAGTAAAATTTGATTGTAGTTGAGAAAATGTATTATCCACAATAATGAGAACAAAATTTGGTTACAATTAATTAGAAATTAATAGAAAAATTGTACCACTTCAATTTTTATAATTTTATTTTTCATACTTAGAACAAAAAAACATTAAAAGCTCCATCAACCTCCTAGAAATATTCTCAAGCTACAATTTCATCAAAACAATGCAATTAAATCACAAAAGCTTAAAATTAATGCATACACCTCGTGGTTTGAAATGTGTCTAAACAAAAGTTGTGCATTCTTCTCAGTCACTGACATTTACATCATTTACATTTTGTCTGTTTTCGTTCTCAAATGCAAATTTCTTCGACAAATATTTGTCACTGTACAAGTTTTTTGTTTGATTTTCTTCTTGCAAAAACACTCCACACAATGAACTAAAACTCCAAGTCAAAGCCACATTTATTAACTCAACTCTTCCCTTTCTAACTAGCAACTATTCTTCTTCTCTTCTAACTAGCAATACAACTAACTCGCCCGTTTCCTTTCCCACCCACTTACTCACTCAACTCACGCTTACCGCACGCATAAATTAATTGAAAGTTATACGAAAAGGCAAACCCGGAAAATGTGTAATTTCGACTTTAAGCAAAGTAAAGCAAATATGCAAAGCAAAAATAATGATTGCATACTTTCAGGTACAGCCCAACTTTCCAGCCTTTGCCGTGGCGGCAAATAATGGCTCAAACTTTTTCCGTCCGCACCTGTCTGCACGCCTCAAACCAATTACTTCAATTCACACCCTATTGCAAGGCTTGGCAAGCCGATTGCCGCCTCGTCTACGTGGCTTTCCGGCAGGCTAACAAGAAAAATGTCCTGTAAGCAACAATGCCGATAAGCGGCTGAGTGCGCGCGCGCGCGCATGAAAATTAAAATGTCTTTCCTTTTCTTTTGAGTATTTTTATTCACATCGGTCTCATACATTTTCGCGCCATTGTGTGATGGTGTGTGGGTGTGTGTTTGTGCTGAAATCACAGCATTGTACAAGGACTTAAAGATGCAGAGATTGTGAGGCGTGCGCGCGTAAATTTCACAAGCTATGCCAAGGTACACGGCAGCATAATGCCGAGACAGTGAAAAAGTGATGGAATGAAGCGGAAACGGGGAGAAGAGCTGTTGATTCAAGGTGGCTTCCATGCAAAGTTCATTTACTATGCGCAACGTAAGTGAAAATTATGCTGTGTCTGAGTAAGTTTGTGTGTGTGTGTGTGTGCGTGTCATGTGGGTATATTTGTGTGAACAGGGTGTGTCTGTTGTGAAAAAGATGATTTGACAGTTTTCAGTCTGGCTTTAGAGGCAAAAACTCAAAGAGGTAACCTTTGATGAATGGGTTGATGACGGGTTTTCAAAGGTATGGAGAATGGAATGAAAAGATACTGATTGGTTTTATAGCCCTCAATTTTTATTAAATGAAAGTTCAATGACTAGTGGGAATTTTTTCATTTAAATTTATAGTTAAAATTCCATGTTATACAGTAAAAATATTAGAAATATAAATATTCAAACTACCCACCCTGTATTTTAGTTGTGCTAAGTAAAAAATTATGAATTGTTTGCGTACAAGTTTTGTAAAGAAAGCGGAAGTAAGCCAAGAAAATACGTCACCATGGTCGTTTTTTGTGTCTAAGTGTCGAGTTCCGTACTACCACAAAAAATAAACTATTCCAACAAAAACTACAACAACAAGGCCAACAACCTCAGACGCCCTTCAACCCCAAGCAGCATTGTGAAAAATCATTAGTTGTTTTCGTTAAATGTCGCGCAAAAATATTTGCATGAAAAATTACTCATACGCTCCAATGCACCGACGACCACTTTTTCAGCGCAATCTCTAATATCTGCATGTCGTTCTGATGATATGCGAAAGCTATACTGAAATAATGATAGCTATGCAAGCTGCTCACATGTGAGGCTGACAGAAATCTAGCTGGCAGCCAGATGAAATTTAAAGCTTCTTTTCTTGCTGCTGCGGCAATGTGGCATTTGAGTAATGTGCAGCGTACGTGATTTGACTAACCACGAGCCGGGCCCACAGACACACAGCCACCTACGCCCATACTGCAACTCAGCTGAACAACCGCAGCAAACAGACCCACACACACACACACAGAGACACACACACACACACGCACACATTAGTTTGCGCAGTGATTATTAGTGCGCCGCCCACAACGTTGATGGATGCCGCTTGCCGCTGCTGCAGTGTCGCTCCTTGGGCGCCGCTGCTCCTGTTGGGGCCCCGTAACAGATGAATTTTATGGCGCTAGTGTGGCAACTTTCTATGGGCTGACTGTAATGCGAAAAAGTTTTCGCACGCGCGCATCGTAAACATTGGTGCGCCTTGGTTGGTGTCGCTCGTCGTGCTGTCTGTGCTACTAACTATACGCGAATGTTGGCTTAAACTCTAATCGATTAGTTTCGCATGCGGCTGCTGCGGCGTCGACAGACCTTGACACAGCATCCACCGCAAGCATCGATTGCTGGCGCGCAGGTAAATTGCAGCGCACAGCTGCAAATTGCCAAAAGTCTTAACAATTTCTGCTGCTCCCTGCTGCCAACAAGCGGCAGCGGCGGCACACATTTGGCATTACTTGCTGCTCGTTTTAGTTTGGTGCACCGATGCATCCGCTCAGCGTGCGCGTGTGCGCGTTTATAATGACAAATGGGCGTGCAGCGTCTTGCGGTGCGTTTCTTGGGATTTTGCTGGGCAAAGTTTAGTGCATATTTTGCTTACATTAGTTCGCAACAAAAATAAAGTTTCAAATCTTTTAATTTGGCAAAAGTGCGCTTCAACGCACACCGACAGACCCAGACATGCAGACACGTAGCCACACGCGCGTTTTAAGTGAAATCAATTCGTTTCTGTGCTTTTACACATCTAACTTTCATGCTGTGCATTAAATTTAATTGCAATATTTACTTTGTGCAATTAAGTTGGTTTTAAAAGTTGAAAAGCTGAATGGATACATTTTACTTGCTTGAAAAAACATTGAAATCTGAAATCGGCACACAATTACGCTGTGTGCCAGTGGCTGTAATAAATAAATTAAGATTACGCCGCTGGCAAGGCGCATGCATCCACTGCATGTACTTTCGACTATTGTGTTTTCTGAAATTTGCTACTTTTGTTGCTCATACGCCCCTAAATGATTACCAGAGTAAATGCACTTGTTCGAATTATTTGGTGAATGTTATAAGCTTTTTAATTAAGGTGAGCATTTAGTTTCCTATTTTGTTCTAAACTAACTTTTTTGGTTCCAAACAAAGCAAGCAATTTGGGTATCAATATGCAGAAATTTATATATTTCAGACATCAGGGTAGTTTTTTTTCATTTCAAGTTTGCTTAATTAGTGCGAATGTCTTTTGGAATAATCTTAGCAATTTAAGCACTTCTTGGTCTAAGAAAATCAGTAGTGATATCAACATCTGTGAGTATTGTACTGAGAAAAGCAAAAGTTTACCTTAAGCTGCAACAAAATTCATAAGTTATAAATTGGCCATATTCAGCTCTATAGTTATGCTAAAATTTTCATAGACTTCTAAGAGTTTTGGCATCCAAGTATCACCAATCAAAGTGCCATTTGTCATATCAACAATGAACAAGAATCTTTTTGGTTTGAAGGAAGTCTTTTCTTTATTAGTCTGTAAGCATTAAATTGTTCTTTGATTAATTAATAAATTAAATCATCATCAATCAATGAATCAGGTGATTTTATCTAAGTGTGGTATTGCATTGTTCTAAAAGTCCATCACTAACTTAGGTAAGTATTAATATCTAATAATATAAGTATTTAATTTTTATAATATCTTACTGTTCGGTTAGTCTGTATGAATTGTTAATTAATTCTAGGCTATTTTTTGAAATAAGTAAATAAATAAATAAATAAATAAATAAATAAATTTAAACAATGCAACTCTGATCATTCAACAAAGCAGTTGCCAGTGATTGTGAATACCACCAATGTTGTAATACTAATTTAAAATTAAATGTTACTCATACGCCCAGCGTGTTTTATAGCTGATGCATGAACATTTTCTTCTCTCAAGTTAGGGTAATTATTTGTCTTGGATAATGTTACTCATACGCTCTGTGGACCAACTTCTTAGCTACTTGTTAGCTTAGCTCAGGTTACTCATACGCTCTGTGGACTAACTTTGAGTTTACAGCTACTCGCTTACCTGAAATTAGAGAAAAAATATATGTATTAGTTAATTGGACACTGAAAATCATTGTTACTAAAATACTAGTCCAGAGTCGAATGGCCCTGAAGTAATAAATATTTACATAAATATTTTTAAATACTTAAATTTAATTACTAATTAAACATCAAAACTTTGAAGGTTGCCTCTCTGTTCTGTGGTCTTCAATGGCCAGAAGTATGCGAGGCGTATGAGTGATATTTATGATTGGAATATTAGAAGAATTCAATATTGAAATCTGAAAGCATTAATATTACCCATACACCCCATGAGTGATATTTATGCTCACTCATGGGGCGTATGAGTGATATTTATCCTTCCAATAAAAAAAGGGATCACTTAATATTATTTTTATTTTATTTTATTTTTATTTTTTATATTCTAATGTTTCCTTAGGTTTGTTTTTTTTTTAAGTTGGGGCTACATGGATTTTAAGGAATTTTAAAAAGTTCCTTTTTGTATACTTTACTTAAAATTTGTTATTAATCTTTTCGAAAGGACAGCGAATTTCAATTTCCTTGCAACTAAGCAAAATTTTCACCAATTTTAGCACTTATAATTTTAAATTTAATTTATTTAAGTACAAAAATTCATAGAGCTCAAAAGCTAACAATATTTCATAAGTCATGTCGCGATTGCCATATAAATTATATCGAGTTTTGCAGAAACTCATAAAATTTATTTGAAGGCACATAATTCAAATGTGGCAGCTGCCGAATCAGCAAAAATTTCACACGAAAATTACTAAATGTTCAAGACGCCCAAAAAACAACAAGTATAATCCCTCCAGACAATTCAATCTTGGTTGCCTATAACACCAGCACTAAAAAAATAAAAACAAAAAAGCAAATAATTAACAAAGTGAAAGAATAAAAAAATCACATCGCGTTACTAAGCAACATTAAAAAAATGAAGAAGACTAACAAAAACTGCAAAAGAAATTACCGTCAGCAAAAAGTCTTTTTGCAACAGTTACAAAAATAGAAATAAAAAATTATAATTTCCTTTTGACAAGTTTGTATTGCACAAAAATGTCTGATGAAGCATTTTTTTAGTGTCTTTGGCCGTCGGCAGCGAGTTCAGAGTTGCGTCAGTTGGCGTATTTTTTCAGACAGGGCTACTTTTCTTTGCTGTATAGACATTGTTGACTCATTTTCTGCTGCTATTTGCTACAGAAGTGGCACATTTGCCTTAGCTCTCACCTTTTTGGATTTTTTAATTCATTTTCATTTTCACTTTTTTAATAAAAAAAGCCATATTGAAGGAAAATTTTATGTTGATGTGCACAAGTATTCCATAGACATTTGAGTGCCGAAGTGTCTAAAAGGTTTCAGGCGGCAAGTAACTGTAGATGCGTGAGTGAGATGTGATAGAGTTTTTGCATTGCATACATTTGGGCTGTCAGTAGGAGGAACGTCTTGCTTTGCCATCCATGCTGGTTGTGATTGAGTGCAAATATGTATGTGTGAGTGTCAGTGTGTCTGCGTTTGCAAGATGACGTGAAATTTCATAGCATTGAGACTGTTTAAAATACTTTCAAACAGAAAACCACAATCACATTTTTTATAGTAATGGCATTTTCATGCAAATTTCAAATTTTAAATATTTTGTATATTATTTATATCTCCCTTTGGCTCAACATTGCGCGCTTAAAATGTTTTTTTTAGTTTTGTTTTATGCGGAATTTTCACGTTCTTTCGTAGTAAATGTGTGTACTAGTTGACCTACATGTCGTATGCGCAATAATTAATTGCCATAAATCAGTATTACTGAATTCATGGGAGTCCACATGAAATTAATATCGACTCATTTGTTTTACACAAACACTGTTAAACCACAAAACCCCATTCGATGCTAATTGAAGTGAGCTTTCACATGCCTGTTGCCTCCTCTCCACCCTTTCCCACTCCCTCAGGTACTCTCTTTCTCTATCTCACTCTCTCTCTCTCTCTCTCTATTCCTCTCTAACTCATTTTCACTTTTACTTTCACTTTTAGCCCAACACAAACCGCACAGCTGTTCGGTTTGCCATAATTTCAATAGCATTTAGAGAGCTTGTGCGCTTTAAATAATTTTTTAAAATTCATTACGTCCATTTGTAATGCTGTGATGGCCAATGGCAAAACAAATTAGTGCCGAAAAAAGGACAATTACCCACAAGTGAATGCCGCACCGAAGATAATTCAAAATGTTAATTGCCAACTGTAAAGCGCGCGCCAAGGTACACACACACATAGAGATTTTGTTGTTGTTGCCGCATTTGGATACGAACATACATACAAGTTAACCCGACCGCCTGAGTGAGTGTAGCGCAGCTGGACTGTGGCTGCCGTTAGGCGCTGACGGTGCAATATCAACAGCAACCGTTTGCGCTGGTCGGTCAGCGAACTGACGAAACCCGATACTCCGCACGTTCTGCGTAATCAGCGGAGTTCGGGTGGACGCAGCGGAGCCGACAACGGTTCACGGCCACACACGACTATTGCACGGTCAGCAGGCTGAGCAGGGCTCACTAAGGGACTTGATTGCTGGGGAAATTTAGTTTTGAGTCAGAACTCACTCAAGAAAGACGCAGCCAAATTGCTCGCCGCAATAAAGTACAAATCAACCAAATACCAGCACATCTTATTAATTTACATACACAAACACACACACACATATATACAGCATATACAATTACCGTTTGAAAAACATCTAATTAGAAACGAACACAGCGTTTATCCATTGCTTCTTTTGTTCGAAAAAAATAAAGAAAAAAAAAAACAACAAGCACTACACTGTAAAATTTACTATGGCAAGACTAATTGCATGCAATTGCCACGCTGTCCTATCGCATTGCCTCTCTATCCTTGCAATTACCATGATTAATTTTCAATAGCAAATCAAAACTGCTCATTACTTGCTATAATTTTTTTGTTTTATTTTTATTCTATTAAGTACTTCAGCTGCAGCAACAGTGTTCACTTAGTAGTAATTTTTTCCACTTTTATTATGTTTGCCAACAAAAACATTTCAATATACATACATACACACGTAGTTTGCCACTCGTGCTGCATGTTGCGTATACGCCCTCGAGCCTAGTTCAAACAAATTGAACTGTGTCAATGGTTACTGTTGGCTTAAGTTTTAACGTGTTTGTTGCGCTCTATTATTATCTAATAATTACAACTAAATGTGCATTTTATTTCAGGGCATTTTATTGTTGTGAGTTTGCTTTATTGCGTTAATAATGACATTCGTCAATGTCATTGGACACTGTTTGTTCAGACCTAACAAAAAACGAATTTAACTAATTGTTGTTTGTTTAGTCGAATACATAGCGAACTTGATACCATAATAAGTGACATTATAGAAAATCAATGCGTTTGTTGTTTTAATAGTGAAATCTAGTCTAATGTTTTCATA
Organism: Melieria crassipennis; assembly: GCA_963668005.1. NCBI lineage: Eukaryota > Metazoa > Arthropoda > Insecta > Diptera > Ulidiidae > Melieria > Melieria crassipennis. The sequence continues at coordinate 95,626,503 of OY764963.1, read as the reverse complement.
TGAAAATATTTCAATGAACTTAATTTTAGCCTTTGCATTCTATTTATGGCCTACTTTGGAAACATTTCCTAGAGCCATGAAAGTGAATTCGAGCCAGTAATGGGATTGTGTAAAAAATGATATTAAATAATTAAGTAAATGTGTATGAAAAATAACAAATATGGAAAAACAGTAAATAAAAAAATATTAAAAAATATAAAAAAATTAAAATATATAAAATTCATAAAAAATAATAAAAAATAACTTGAAACGAACAGTAGGCTTGAAACTAATATATAAAAAATAAGTCAAATATAATTTTAAAAAAATCCAAACAAATTAAAACTTATATTCAAAGGATATGAAAACATAACAAAAAATATGAAATGAAAAGTATGCTTGTAATACAAGTATTTCGTATGTCGTACATGACATCAAACTAATCTGTGGAAAAAAAGTATTAAAAACTTTTAAAAATATTTTAAAAATATTTAAACAAAAAAATTTTTAAAATATAAAAACATAATAAAGGGTATGAAATTAAAGCTATATACATAAATACAATATAAAAATTCATATATTTTGATTACAAATAATTTAAAGGTATTCGAAAAAGATGCCGAAACTGTCATTTAATTGCTTTGACCCATCGTGTCACTAAGTTCATGTTAAATTGTTATTATTTTCCATTGGCACAGAGTTCCAACATTAGGCAAAAGTTGTGACCGATTTTTGAACCGAGAATTTTTGGTGAACTGTTCCAAATGCAAATTTTACTCTCAAAAGTTTTTAATTTCGGGCTGCTTTTTCTTTATTTTGGTAGTAACTACAATGGAGAAATAAGCCAGGGGTGAAGTTACCAGCTTAGCCACGACGGCTGATTATTTTTCACACCCAGAGGACTTGGACTCGACTCCTACCTGGCTTGGTCCCGCGCTATTCTTATTTTAAATTTTTTCAAGATTTTAATAATTTTTTTAATTTTTCCAAGGTCTTAATTAATTCACTCAGCAGTACCCAGTCACAGCCTTTGGGACAAATTCCTATTTTCCTATATTTTAAATGTTTTCAAGATTTTAATAAATTTTTTAGTTTTTCTATGATTTGAATTATTTCCCATCGTTTCAGCATTACCCAGTCAGAGCCTTTTGGACAAACTCCTATCCTTCCCACTTCAATCAATTGTAGTTAGTATCCATACTAGCGCAACAACAACACCACTGTGGCTTAGATTGTACAAAAATAATCCCATCAAAGACTCCAACCTCAGCATTATACAACAACATCTCCTCAGTGGCAGAAACGGTTGCATTGAAGACATTCTACTACAACTCAGTAATAAATTTTCACATGTGGAGGCGTCTCCCTACGAGGGTTGATGGATTCTACCCCTTCACCTAAGACTGCTAGCGATAGGCTAATCACCCATTCTGGCAGGACTTCAATCATTTGATGCAACCAACACAAGGCATTAGCTTTCTTGAGGCTCTATGCTTCTAAGAAGTGAACGAAGAGAAAAAGCTGGGAAAAGGCCGCACATAGATCAGTCAAGTACTGAGTGACACATCAAGTACAGATATTTGATTGGTCTACGAATATCCGAGCCTTATTGGTGAACTGAACAAATCGACAAATAGAATAGAAAGTTGTGACACTGCTTTCAGATTCGTGAAACTGGGAGCTCCTAGCAAGAGCTGGACAGGAACAGAGAAGATATTGAATCGGTCAATTAGTTTGCAAATCGACGAAGCATAAAAAAGTCTGTGTCATTCATCATCATTTTTAAACATAAGAATCAGAAATATTTGTGCATCCGCAACTTTTTTGAGCTTTGCTACATTCGACTGTCATTTCATTTGGTCACTTCAGAAATCACTGAATTCAACTGTACACCAACAGTTGATTTCAAAAGATTCATGGGAAAATCATCTCAGGGATTTTTTATTGTCAGTGTTTTTGAAATTCTAATATCCAAAGTTTTACAAAGAAAAAGTCATGAATTCCCTTGAAATGGCAACAGACAATTAAGGAAAATAGCACCAACTCTTCTGAATAAATTTAATAGATATACCTTTATTTTTTTCAAATCACTTATTTTTTTCAACTATCATAATGTCATCATCATAATAATGTAAAAGTTCTTCATCAGCACTAAACAAAAAGCACTTCAACTTTTGTTAATTAGTCTGTAAGAATTGTTCAAAGACAACTACTAAATAAATAAAATAAATAAATAAATGAAACTTGAAGTTTACACATAACTACAACAACAGCTCAACAAATCAACTTTCATTCCTATAAATAACGCAAACAAACTTCAACGATTATAATTCGCTGCAAAAACTTTGACATCAAGTCCACATAAAATAAAATTTAAATAAAAAATATCACAAAACTAACCAAAAACAACGCCACGGAATATGCCAACAGGCGACAACATATGCCAAATTTTCAAATAATTCGCACATAAAATTAATTTCAACGCCATTGTTTACAATTGCTCGATAATTTGTTACAACTGCCACAACAACAACAACAACACATTATGCGCCATAACATTCAAACAAACAGCAACAATTTTGTGTTGGCATGCAAAGCAGCGAAACCACATAACATAGAATACAGCAACCGAAAAGCACTCACACATACACACACACACACACTAACACACAAGCAGCAGTGGGCCAAAACTATGCAAATAAATATGAACAGAACATGAAAGCTACAACAACAACGAAGCGCCAAATATATTCGCCCATTTCAATGGGCAAAAAACAAACTACAAACAACAACAACAATGCGCTTTATTATAATGCAACATGCATGCAAGATACAACAACATTAGCTCGCTGCTCGTTTCGCCTGCTGCATGGGCGCTGCCGAGCGCATTGTGTTGTTGTTGCTGTTGTTGTTTTTGTTGTTGTGCTGCCAGCACGGAAACAAGTTTTCAAATTATTTTTCAACAAATGTCGCGCCAAAAATATTCGCAACACAGAATCAAGCAAATGCAAATGCTGTCATTGTTGTTGTTTTTGGTATTAGAATTGGTGCTGCCGCTGCTTCTGCTATGTGGCAACAATAATTGCGCAAAGTAAACACACAACGATACGGCGACAACGGCAACGAACAGCGACATGGTCAGACACACGTTCGTGCTTAGAGTCGACACACATACGCACGTCTGGCCAGCCACAGCACCAAACGTCGCTGCACAGACACGAATGCGAAAGGCGCGCACGTGCGCCTGAAAATATGCAATTCTAGTTGCATTGTTGGCATGCAGCACACACAACGCTGCCAATGAACGAGCGAAATGTTATTTTGGGTTTCTTTTTGGCATTGCTATTTGCTGGTATTGTTGCTGTTGTTAACTTTGTTGGCCTCTGTTGCGTAAGTGAGGGAGAAGGTGAGGGCGGCGAGGAAGGCGGCGTGAAATAATACAGCATGAAATTCAAAAACAGTAGCATAACTCTCTCGCGTAGACAATAAAAGCTAGACGTGAAAAATTTTATGAAGCAGCACAACAACAAAATACTGTGTGTGTATGTGTGTGTGTGTGTTGTAAATGCAAATTTGATTGTAGTGATTTTGTAGCATAGCTGAAGCCACTGTGGAGCAAATGCATTGCAACCAAGTGCCATAGAAGCGATTTAATGTGGCCAACAGGCAAGAGTGAAGGCCAGCTCAATGCAAGTGATAACATTGCATTGCATTTTGTATGAAATTTAAAATGTGCAATAATATTTGTGCAACAAAGTTCACCAATGAAATTTGCACATTCTGCCATGCAGCAGTTGGCCGGGTTCGTCGGCGACAAAGACCAACTTTGCTATTGGAGTTAAATTAATTTTCAAAGTTTTGTACGCGATATGGCTGGAAAAATATTGTGCCTTACTTTTGGTGCTAGTTGAGTGTTGTTTGGGTTATTAAATTAATTTCTTGTGCATTAAAGCCAAAGGAAATAAGTGTTTGATTATTAAAAAATTCAGCCTAAAAGTATGTGAAGTTAAAGAAACCATATCAGAAATGTTATTCTAGTAAAAAAATGCTATTTTTGGTGATTTATGTATATCAATTTCTTAGTTCTCCCATCAAGATCTACAAATCCTTATACTAAGCTGTCTAGTGACAACTTCAAAGCTGCTCGCATTAGTCTACATAGTCATAGAATTTCATCTATCACCATTGATTGAGGTCACTCTAAATTCGAACCAGAACCTCAACCCTTGGTTTTCTTTGGTCCATAAAAGTCCTGCTTCGAAACATCATATTATAATCTGCTTTATCTGGTGGTCAAACTAGCTTTCTAGGGACAGAACGTTACAAGATTTGGCCACAGGATTACATTGACAGGTTCGTTCGATGCTAAGGTTGGCCAACATCGAATACACGAGCCTGAGCCGAGCAATGAGCCTTTTAAGGCCTCGTTGCATGCTAAGAAACCAGCAAAATGGCTATCTTAGCTAATCCAACCAACTGTCAATCTTCAGCTAAAACTAAAATCCATAGAAAATCAAATTATTTTCAGTTTATGAGTTCAAATCAGGCACCGTACAAATTATGAGCTAAATATAAAAATCAAAATATAAAACTAATTTTTTATTTTTGCTTTGTGCTCACCGAATAAAAATTATTTGTTGATTTTTTTTTTGATCAGAAAATAAAAATTATTTGTTGAAAATTATTTTTTTTTGGAAAAATAAAAATTATGCGGTGAGTTTTATTTTTCACTTGCAGAATGAAAATTTTTTTTTTCAGTTTTAATTTTTGTTCACAAAATAAAAATTACGGGGTGAGTTTTTGTTTTTGATTCAAAAATAAGCCTCATGTGGTTCAAATTTTCAAATTGTACTCTGAAAATTATTTTCTGGGTAAAAATTCGACTAATTCATAGTAATTTCGAATTCATAGTCAGTTCGAATTCATAGTCAGTTCGAATTCATAGTCAGTTCGAATTCATAGTCAGTTCGAATTCATAGTCAGTTCGAATTCATAGTCAGTTCGAATCATGATTTTAAATATGGCCTATGCTTCCATGCCTTTTTACTTCGAGTATTGATTTTCCACGCGATTTACTATTTTTGTAAATTTCTTCAACGCGTTCACGAAGAGTGGCCCCCAAAAAAAAATAAGTTAAGCGGAATGGGACGGTACCGCGAAAAAATTGTTAGAAACTTTTTTAATTTTGAAATAATACAAAATCAATCTACGTGCAAAATCTGCGCGAAACTATTGAAAGAAAATTATACTTCAAATTTTAAAAGACACATGCACGATTTTCATGTCGAAATTTTCCTTGAAGAGCAAAATGAACAAGACTGGCAGTTGTCAGAAAAAAAAGAAAAAATTTTATGTTGAAATTTCGCAGATGCATGTGTTGGGATAATTGCATGCCAACAAATTCCTTTAAATTTGTTGGCCTCGGAACCATTCAAAATTTTAAAATCGCAAATTTTCGCCGGCTAAAATTAAGCGCCGATAACGTCGCGCAACGCCATGGACATCATAAGTGAAAAATATTTGTAGTAAACTAAAAACAAAATTCTCTGTTATATTAAGGATCGCGGTAAATTAGGGATAAATGCTCAATTAATTAAAAATTCTAAATTATTTGTGGCAACATTGTGCATGTTGGAATTACAAAAAAAACATACTGCGGAAAATTAAAAATCCATACAAAATCATACTATTTGCAGTTAATGAGTTGCTTTCTGCCTAAAGTATCATATAGAACACATAAAACCTCTGCACACATACAAACTTTATACCTTAAGATACTCCAAATACAGATGAAGTACGATAGGTCCCAACAAGTACAACCTGCCCTGCCATACTTTTGCTCAGCAATTTAATTGGAAAATACTGTCAGCCAAACGAGCCTCTAACCCTCAGATAATTGGTTGCTTATGTCAACATAAACACAAATATCTTCAAACTCAAACCTGTGTCTGGCTATTGTTCAGTTTAGGTTCAGTTACATTTTCTAATTCTGCTTGGTCCTATTACATGTTTTGTCCTCTAAGAAGTTCTAAAAACTAGACAAGATTCAAGAAAACCAACAATTTTATTTGCCTATTAGTGCTCGACATTTCAGGCGACATAAAACCGCCTCTGGTTCAAGGCTGAAATTGCCTGCGGCTTAGTAATTGATACACGAATGGTCTGTCGGCTGTCTTGCAGACGCACACAACTTTCTTGCTTAACACAACTTTCTTTTCAACAAAACCGTTCAACACATTGCCAGGTGTCAGGTGGGAACCTGAGCTGCGTCATCGTCAGCACAAGTAAAGGTTCAAGTGCGCTCGTAATCCCTTCCAAATAACTAATTAAATTTTATTTCAACACGCCACAAGGCTGTCAGACAACGGCTCTGTATGTGTGTGTGTGTGTGTGTGTGCAATGTGTGGCGGCCATTGTTGCCAACGTCAAGCACACGGCTCGCTATTGTGAAACACACAATAACAATGCACGATGACAAGTGGCCGAAAACTGAAAATATAATAAAGCGAAACGATTTTGCGCAGTCTTCCCATTGTGAGCGTATCGTCTGTCTGCGCGCTACAATCGGTCCGCTCACTTTGCGGCACTGTGCAATTTTACACCGTTGCACTACTTTTTTATTGTTTTTCATGCGCTCGTTTTACTCACTGACAGCTGCTTGGCACGTGCTCGCATTTTCGTACGCTGTGTCATCGTCGAGCCACTTGTAAGAATATATAAAAAAGAAAATATAAAGTCCACAAAAAAAGATTTAAAAAAATGTCGAATAAAAGCCGCCAACTTGCACTCAGCGTCTCGCCTCGTGCGTTTGTCGTTTCGGCAGCAACATTAAAACAACATTGCGGCAGGCAAAATTTAATTTACCCCTCGTCGACGTCTGCTTTGCTTTTTTGCTTTGCTTCTGTGTCGCGTGCGTCGGTCTTGTAGTTTTTTCACTCAATTGCGCCACAGCGTTTTTCCTTTGTTGCAGTCGACTATGCGTTGCACCAGACTGCAGTGTCCGCTCGTTTACATTTACGAGTTGACGCGCGATTGCAGGCAATTTTTTCGCCATTATAATGAATCGAAAAGTCAAAAACTGAAACGTGACGCCAATGACTCGTGCACGGATGCGGTGTTTATTATTTACATTGCACAGTGATTCGACTCCATACAACCGCGGGACAAAATTAGGAGTGGGTCGTTCTTCATAAAATTTGGTATACTAGTAAATCATTGTCTGCTGAATTGAAATCTATATTTTGTTTTTCTTAAACTTTTGTAGTTTGGAAATGCCTGAGACTTAAATTTGCAATTTTCGTCATTTTTGGTGAGCTAGAGCAACGAGTGTGTTGGCTAGATTTATCCGATTTTACATTTAATCGGTAACGTCAACATTGATAATTCCAAAGAGTAACAGAAATTGTCTTAGGACCCTCTGGGTTTACAATAAAAACGAAAATAATAGATATATGTTTTGCATCTATGCAGATTTTTCAATTTTTCATGCTGATTGGATACTTTTAGGGATAAATAAAATATATTTTGTCGAAAAATACGTGTTTAGACCACTTTTCAAATTGAATTATTTTCTGAGATCGGAAGATATCGGAGGATATAATTACATTATCCGACAAAGAAAGAATGCATCTTAAAATAAAAAAAAATCAAGGAACATACTTTCACATACTTTTTAGATATTTTCCTCTAAGTTCTGCCAATTTTCAGATTTTTAAATTACAAAAATATTTTTAATTAAAAGACATGTAAAAGCCTCAGCTTTGCAAATTTTCAGAAAATATTAAAAGCGAAAAATGTCAAATCATTTCTTAATCTATATTTAAAGTTTTAGCAACTTCTTGGCAACGCTGTATTTTTAAAAGTTTGTTTACTCAATAGACTAAAAAACAGAAAATATGTGTTTAAAATTTTTTGTAAAAAAAGTTTCAACTTTGAGCCGCTTTTGCACACACACTAATTCATTTTTTGCACAGATTTTTTGGGGTTTTCTTAGTTGCAGGTTTACCTTTCAAATGGCATCAAAATCTTTAAATTCTGTGTCTATAAATTTTTTGAATTTTTTCTATGGAACGAATCACTGTGCATTGCAGAGAAAATGGAAGTACAGAGCAGACGAAACAAATTTCATTAAAGGTGCATTGCTATAAGACAGCAAAGGAGGGAGAACGATTCGGACGTCCTTTACAGAAAAATCACAGATTTAAGTTAAAGAAAATGTTTACAGAAAAGCAGTGAAGCATACAATTCAAATTAAAGAGGCTGGAATGTAAAGGAATAGGATTTTCTTCATAACATAAGTTGGGAGTTATATTTAAATTTGCGAAAAACATCCTAAAAGTATGCCGTGCTTTGTGAAATGGGTACATTTTGTCTTAAGTTTTCAGTGTCTTCATGTCATTTCAATTAACGTGAGCTAGTTGGAAGTAAAGTATACTTTTAGGCAATTTTTATTTATGTATTTCACTTTTTTATTGTTAGCTATTTGACATTAACATTAATTTGTCTTTGCTTTGTGATGTCTTTATGTCATTTAAATAAACGCAAACAAGTTTTTAGTATAGTATACTTTTAGGCGATGTTATTTAATTTTTGTTTATATTCATAATTTGTATTGAATTTTTGTTGTTGTTGTTGTTAACTACTTGATATTAACATTAATTTTGCCTTTGCTTTGTAATGTTTTTATGTCATTTAAATAAACGCAAACAAATTCTAAACACAGTATATACTTTTAGGCAATTTCATATATTTTTTCCCTATAATTTGAATTTATGTATTTAATTTTTTTGTTTGTAGACTATTTGACATTAGCATTAATTTCATCCTTGCGTTCTGATTCTTCTTCTTCGTTCTTATTTTATTCATTAATTTAAATTTAAGCGAATAAGTTTCAAGTATAGCACACTTTTAGGCCATTTTCATATATTTTTTTTTTCATAATTTCTATTTATTTATTTAATTTTTGTTAGTAATTTTATCTTGGCTTTGAATGCCTTTATGTCATTTTAATTAACTCAAACAAGTTTTAAGTATAGTATATCGTTAGGCGATTTTTTTAAATTTTTGTATACATTCATAATTTGTATTTATATATTTAACATTTTTATTTTGTTGTTAACTATTTGAGATTAACATTAATTTTGTCGTTGCTTTGGGATGTATTTATATAATTTAAATTAACCCAAACAAGTTTTAACTATAGTATACTTTTAGGTAATTTTCATATATTATTTTTTTTATTCACAATTTTAAATTTTTATTTATTTAATTTCTTTTGTTTGACTATTCTACAATTAAATTAATGTGAGTTTGTCTTTGAATGTCTTTATGTCATTTAAATTAACGCAAACAAGTTTTAAGTATAGTATACTTTTAGGCAATTTTCATATGATTTTTTATACTCATAATTTGTATTAATTTATTTCATCTTTTTTGTTTTGTTTTCCGAATATTTGACATTAACATTCAATTAGCCTTTGCTTTGCAATACTTTTATGTCATTCAAATAAACGCAAACAAGTTTCAAGTACAGGCAATTTTTGTTTATGTTTATAATTTGTATTATTTAGTTCGAGTTTTGATGTATGCACCAGGCTTCGAAACTGGCATACGGGAGAGTGACAGAGAGCCGTCTTTTCCCCGGACCTGGCCCATTGAAAGCTCTTTCCGACTCCTAGGACATACTTATCAGTGGGTATTAGGCTAAAATGAGCGCCATTTAAGTGACCACTCAGGACCTGAACCCAATAGCTGATAGAAGAAAGTACCTAAGTCCTTTATCATCTCTAACAGCCATACTGGCTGGCTTTAAGGCCTCGCATAGGGTCCATTCGAGTACTTAACTTTAAAAATAAGGGTACAGATCTATAAATATACGAAGAGAAGACCTTAGAGAAGGTCGAGAACCTTAGTAGGGCTTTCATTTCAGATGCCCCAGCAGTCCTAAGTGAGCCAATCGTAATCTTAAGAATGCGAGGCAGACATAGAAAAGTTGTGCCAGAGTGCTCTGCTCTCCACACTTTGTGCACATGTCACTGTTGTTTATGTACAGCCTGTGGGTATGAACTTTCACGAGTCAGTGACCTGTTAGTAAACACAGAAAAAGTTCAATGGCAGAAAGGCAGCTGCTGTACTTCTCATCGTACGCATGAAACATGATTTACGCAGTAATTGGAAGTGAAAAGCCTTCATGTCATCTTTCCTTGTCAATTACTGCTCCAGGTCTTTCCCCAAACTCGACACATAGGATCATGTAGTCGAAGTGGGTCGCAAGGTCCCATCATAATGATCTTTTAAACTGTTCCTATTCAACTCATTCAAATATTTCAACTATTTCAGCCATAGCATACTTTATGGCGCGCTCAAACATCTATTATGGCCATGAGACAACGCCCCGGCGACAGTTATAATGCCAACGAACTTGAGACAAATTATTCTTACACTACCAAAAGACAAACACACATCAAAAAGCACATTAAACACACACAAAATATTTCTTTATATTTCTACAAATTGTTGAGATTTCGCGTCCATTTCACTGACGACTGGCTGCGACCGGCCATTGACGCCGAAATATTTTGCCTTCTCGACAAATCAACATAAAAATCATTCAATCAGAAGCAAACACTTTAGTGTGATGGGCTGTTAATGAAACGCGTCGGACGCATTAACGTCAATATTGAAGGAGCACTCGACGCAGACGGCCGCAGTCATATTTGGTTGTTTTTGGAAAGTACGAGCAACTGCCGACCGTCGCCTAGACGCGCACATAAGAAGCAATAAAAAAATATGGCAACATCAGCAGTGCAGACATCACACTTGAAATGGCTGCCGCATCATTTCGGGCGCTAAATAGGAAGCCGCAGTGAATTGCAAACAATTTGGGCGGCAAGTAGAAAGCAGCGCAATGCAATGTTGCGCCTCTTCGACTGGGCTTGGTGCAGTGCGATTTTCGTTTCGGTGCCCTTCTTCACTTCTATATGAAAATTTTTCGGGTTATTTGTGTGTGTGGTTTTTTATGTGTTGTGGCATTAATAAAAAAGCACATCATAAATCAAACAGCAGCAAATAAAATAAACATAAATTTGCTACGCAGCCTAACGAGATAAGCGCAGCTGGGCGTATGTGGGTTTTTTTATTTTGCAGAAATTTATTTGCTAGCTGCTCGTAAAACAAAATACATACGCACATACACAAATTTTTATGCGAGTATGTTTTTTGTACGTTATGTTCTTTTTTCTGAGGCACGAAAGACGCGCTCGAAAAATAAGAAAAAATCTTGCTGTAGTAGCAAAAAACTGCGACGCACAGTTAGACGTTGTACGTTGTTTGTCTGTGCGTGTGTTGTTTTTTTTTTTTTTGTGATGATGTGCCTATGTACGTATGTGTGTATGTGCCTTAGAATTGAATTTATGAAATGCATAAAAAATTGATAGCCTTAAAGCAATTGCAGGACAATTGAAATTTTTCACTTTATTTGCTCTTTCCAATTTTGCATCCTTTATATGTATTCGTTTGTTTTCTACTGCCAAGTGCCGAATAAGTCCTCGCATATTAAGGCTTAAATTGAGCGGGCAGATTATTTCGCATCAATTTTTGCCGCATTGCATATTTGAAGTTTGTTCGCATTTCATTTTTGTGTACCTTTTTTTTTTTGTTTTTGAAAGCATTGAAAGCTTCTTAAGCTTACTTTGGCCATAAATATTTTGCACACGCAGCAAATTCTCCACCGAAACATACACAGATGCACAGATTACTTGCTTATGGCAGATTTGTTTAACCAATAAATACTGCAAATGTTACCAACGCTGCAGTTGGCCAAAAGAAACAAAAGTATTTTTGGTTTATTTCGAGAACTGACAAATTTTATGAAAGCTTTTGATAAAATATGCCAAAAGTTATTCGACTCTTGTGTATGCAAATCATATTTTACCATATAAAATCATACAAAAAGTATTTACAAAAGTATACTCAAATTTTCATGCTTTACTTGAAGTATCAATTTGAAATTTTTCAACACTTTGAAGGTAAAATTTAAACTAAATTTATACAATTTTAATTGAATTCAACTGCAAGAGAAAATATTTCCAACAAGCAACAAGATTCTGCAACAATAGTAAATAATTTTGCAGATTAGCCCAAAGCTATGCAAATAAATTTATTCAAATGCTGAAAACGTTTATTTGGTTTGCTCATTTAAGAATAATTTGGGTTATTTTTCAATGATGCAAACATGTGTTTTCTTTGTGCATTCTTTATGTTCTAATAGAGTGACTTGGGGTATTGTGATGAAGTTTTGATATAGCATAGTTTTTAAAAAACAACAGACATAACAAAAAAACAAAAAAAAAGAGAGCATATTAAATATTATATTAAATATTATTCTATATTATTATATATAAATTATATTAAAATGAATTGAAAGCTAATACTTGAATTTATCATCTGTTTGATTTTTTATTTAATTAAATGAATTTATTTAACAAAAACAACAAATGTATTATTATTTACCCAAAATTAGTTAAAGTTGCTTTATATCGAAACTATAACTGTCCATAAATTTGTTAACACTTACTAGTAGCTGTAACAAAAATTTAATGCCAACGTTATAAAATTTGATCAGAAAACATTTGGTCAATAATTGAAATATTTTAACACATACATTTAAGCTTGGCTTGGACTATAAAAGTTTACAATCAACTAGGCTCAACTAAAGTCATCATAAATTATATAGTAAACCATTTAGCATCTGTTATAGTAATTCAACACCAACATCGCAAAATTTAATCACAAAACATTTAGTCAATAACGTGAAATTTGTTTAACATACTTTCAGGCTTGGTTAGGTTTCAAAATGGTACAGTCACAAACAATTATTTAGCCCACTTTTAGATGGATTTATATTTCAAAATAATATTCAAAGCATAATAACTCAAACCTAGAAATTAACAAAAAAAAAATGTATAATATTTAATTAACCCTTTCGACCCCGAATTGTATCCTGTGTCTCGATAGAACTTTTTGGTATTTGAATCTTGAGACACTTGGCTAAGAAGTGTGCACACAACATCTAAAGCCGTCACGCCTCTTTATTAGAGTTCTAGAGCTAGTTTACTTTTGAACAAGTTTAGCTTGGAACGGGTTAAATAAATTTTGTATCAATATTTTTTATTTACAGAAAAATTATTGAATATTTATGAAAAAATACAAAATTATCACTTTTTGATTTTATCTAACCATTATTAAAGAAACAGGGTTTTGATCAACCGCGCACAATTTGTAGACTTCAATTAGAACACAAACTTTCCCTGGTATCGCTGCAAATTATTGGAAATTATTTTGGGCATAGCAGTAAAATTTTTGTAATTTGATTTAAATTAACTTCTAAAAATATTAATTTGTTGGTGCCTACTTACATAAATGAAATCCATAAATCAATCGTAGCTTTTGCTATAATATCACAAATAGGTGAAGTTGCTCTCAGGCAACTTTGGGGTCGAAAGGGTTAATAACCTAAAATTTTTGTTAACATACCTTCAGGAATGGTTTAGGTTTGAGAATGACGCAATCAACTAAGCTTACCAAAAGTCAAAGTTGGTAAAAATTATATAATCCATTTTCAGGCTTAATTGGCAAGGAAATGCATGACCACACTTATTTTTCCAGACAAGGAGGCAGTAGCTATGCCACTGGCCATGTTTATACTTGGCATCAGAGCTCAAATAACTCGCGTTGCTCCGAATGATAGGAAGCATACATGAATTATTTGAGGCCTTAGAAAAACTAAAAAATGCATTCTCACAAGGACCCTCCCTGTGGTCAGTGGTATCACTTCGTTACTAATCTCTTCCTTTTAGGACTCAAAAAGCTTGAGATGTTCTTCACAGGTTCTGATATGTGAGCAAGATTGGTCTGATATAATGGAATTCTAATAATTTTCAAAGATTAGAACAGCTATAAAGTACGTAAGGGGAGAATGGCTTATTTCTTCTCTGCATCGTTGTAGCTTCTGAGAAAATCATTGGCCAGGTAGCCTATCCGAAATCTTCTAACGCCACTACCAAGCGTGCAATGACCTCGATATCAACATTGAGCAATACCTAGAAAGATTTGTTGCATTTCTGCTGCAGTTTTGGACAGTTTTTTTTACTAAAAATTCGACAGTCGTTTCTTTGGCTTTTTGCAACTGAACTCAACTAAAGCACACTAAAAATTGTGTAATCTTCTATTCTTTGGCTTTTTTCAACTAAACACAACTAAGGTCCTCTAAAAATTGTGTAGCCTATTCCTTGTATTATTCCAAGTAAGCTCAACTAAAATCCAACTCAACTCAACTGAAAATTGTTAAGTCTATTCTTTGGATTTTTTTCAACTAAACTCAACTTAAGACGCTTAAAAATTATATAGTCTAATCTTTGGGTTTTTTTCAACTAAATTCAACTAAAGTCTCCTAAAAATTGTGAAACCTCTTCTTTAAATATTTTCAACTTAGCTCAACTAAAGTCGACTAAAATTTATGTAATCTTCTATTCTTTGTATTTTTCAACTAAACTCAACAAAAGTCCACTAAAAATTGTGCAGTCTGTTCTTTGACTCGCTTGTATAATATATTTCTTTGTATAATATATTTCTTTGAAGTTGAGTATACACCGATATTTCGCTGCAGTGCACAGTGATTCGACTCCATACAACCGCGGGACAAAATTAGAAGGAGTGGTCCGTTCTTCATAAAATTTGGTATACTAGTTAATCATGGTCTGCTGAATTGAAATCTCCATCTGGTTTTTCTTAAACTGTTCTAGTTTGGCAATGCCTAAGACTTAAATTTTCAAATTTCGTCATTTTTGGAGAGCTATAGCACCAAGTGTGTTGGCTAGATTTTTCAGATTTTACATGTAATCGGTAACTTCAACATTGATTATTCCAAAGAGTAACAGAAATTGTCTTAGAACCCTCTGGTTTTGCAACAAAAACGATAATAATAGATGTATGTTTTGCATTTTTGCAGATTTTATCATTTTTCGTGCTAATTGCATACTTTAAGGCATAAATAAAATAAATTTTGCCGAAAAATAGCTGTTTAGACCACTTTTCAAATTGAATTAGTTTCTGAGATCGGAAGATATCGGAGGATATAATTACATTATCCGACAAAGGAAGAATGCTTCTTAAAAGAAAAAAAATCCAGGAACATACTTTCACATACTTTTTAGATATTTTCGTCTAAGTTTTGCCAATTTTCACATTTTTAACTAAGAAAAATATTTTGAATTTAAAGTGAAGTAAAAGCCTACGCTTTGCAAATTTTGGGAAAACATTAAAAGCGAAAATGACCACATCAGTTTTTATTCTATATTGAAAGGTTAAGCAACTTCGTGGCAACCAATTACTTTTAAAATTTTTTGTACTTAAGGGAGTGTTCCCGTCTAGAATGCCGATTTATTTTGGAGCTACAAGGCAACATGCAATATTCTGGTTTTTTGCTTGTTGTTCCTTATTATTTGGAGAACAGAAACTCATATTTGTGTCAAAAAATTTTATTTTTTAAGTACAAAATTTCAGTGGTCAATGTGACCTTGTCACGCTGATTTTCACTGCTGGCCGATAAGAAATTTCGGGAACCAGTAATGTGAAACAGAAATGGGTATGCAATTATTAATCTGCAATAAATTCCGCGGATGCTAAACCACAGTTTCAGTCAAAATGTTGATTAGAAACAAAATGGCGGACATATGAAAAAAAATTGTCCAGTTTTGCCACCTTTTTTTTACCTTTAGAGTGCTTGAAAATATATTTAACAATAATTTTTTGATGAAAACTTTGGTTTAGCATCCAATGAAAACTATCTAGAACATTTTCCCAAAATTTCAAGTCGATACCTCTCATAGTTGCTGAGAAAAGTTATCGGCCAGTACAAAAAATTTGGTTTCGAGAAAAACGCGTTTAAAGTATCATGCGCAATGTATCAGCGGAGCAAAAAGAGCTGAGATTACTTCAATTAACATGCAAAAAAGTGGGTACTGAGTTTGCGGATTGAAAAACGACTTTGGGGGGTGTTAGTATATAGTATAAGGTACAATAAAACGCAAAAAAAAAATCGATTTTTTCAAACTTCTACCCGGGAACACTCCCTTAATAGACTAAAAAACAGAAAATATGAGTTTCAATTTTTTTGTGAAAAAGTTTTAACTTTGAGCCGCTTTTGCACAGACAGTAATTGATTTTTTTTATTTGGGTTTTCTTAGTTGGAGTTTTTTCTTTCAAATGACATCAAAATCGTGAAATTCTGAGACCATACATTTTTTGAAATTTGTCTATGGAACGAATCACTGTGCAGTGTACCGAACCATTTATCCTTCTACCTTGGGTAGACTATTTTTTTTTCAATTGATGAATTCTTACTCGAATCAATCATATAACAAAAGTCTTTATAAATTCCTAAGCATTTTCATGGTAATTGAAATAAGAATAATTCAATAAAAACAAAAACTCATTATTCAAAAATAAAGAAAATCCATTTTCATTGAATATTCATGTAAAATAAAACTCAGTTACTGTTAAATGTTCAGACAGGTATAATTTGAAATTGGTTCCTGCTATTTTCTTTGATTCTAGCATAACCAAAATATTTTCAAAAATATTGCAACGCAAAAAAGAAATTGAGACAAAAATCAATGACGTTTGACGTGCTCATCAAAAAAATAATTTCTACTAAACTTGGCTGCTAGACGCCAAGAGACAAAAACGAAAACTCTAACCAACAATCACTGACAGCACAACAAAAAATTGCGTGTCCCTTTGGTTGTGCGGGCGAGCACGTGCCACATTCGATGGGAAGCCAGCGCAGATGTCATAAAACGTGTCGCTGTCACTGTCACAACCCCGATAATGCTTACATCAACCACAACAACACCAATTGACAAGTGCTCAAGTTGAATTTTGACGACACGCCCCTTTTCAACACTCAATTCGCAGCACTTTTTCACCCGCTCGACGCCGACGGCAAGCAATTCGTTTGATTTGTACTGTTCGCTGTGGCTTTGAGTTTGATTTGTGTCACAATTTCGATTGGGTTCGGCTGGGAGATTTTATTTTGAATTTTTTTCTATCCATTTATTTAGAATTTTTTTGTTTTGCAAATCGAATTTACTTATGTTTTTTTCGTGGTGCTCTCATCTTTTGCATTGTTGATTTTGCGCTATAAATTGGAGGTTTTTAAGTTTAAAAATTTTATTTATTGCCTGAGTAAACACATGTCATATGTTGCACTAAGGTCCTGAGCAACATTGGGACATTCGCTATGTATGTGTGTGGGTGTGCGAATGCGTGCAATAATGTGTCGTGTGGCGTGCAGACAATATTGATGCGATTTATGTGGCTTTGCTTGTTGCTTTGACTTATTTTTTTTTCAGATATTTTCAATATCACTGTTGCTCCTGCCGACCGCTGTCGCTGTTGCTGTCATTGACAGCATCTTTTTACATCAGCCATGCATTGACATTTCGAAAGTGGTGACACTCTTTTTGCACTGCGGCCACTTTCAGCATGTCTGCTACTGTCTGAACGTTTGGGTTTCTCTTTTCCTTTTTGCATTTTTTTGCGTTGCTCTGGCCTTGGCTGATTTTATTAGCCGCCGGAATTGTTGCACAGCAGCTCACCAAAGAAAAAGAATTTTTTTCTGTCCACATTCTATTGTCCTAAAAAATCAATACTACACAAAACAAAAGGCCTACAAAATCGCGTAAAAAATTTAAGTTTGTTATTTGTCTGCTTTTTCTGAACTGATTCTATTTTTGTTTTAAATTTCCATTTATTTATACTTTTGTTTTATTTGTCTTTTGTTTTCTTTCATTTGTTTAATTTTGCTTTATGCCATTCGTCGCATCTGTCCACGCAATATGACTGCTACGAACATTAGCCAACCTGAGGTGGCCCGCACAATTTTTGTCTCTCCTGCAAGGTTCAGTCACTTTCAGCACAGCGGCTCTTATTAGCATAATTTTGTAATTTTGTTTGCAGTGGACCAAGTCGAAGATGACGCCTTATGATGTTGAATGAATTTTGCATAAATACACAAAAAAATTTTAAGCTTAGCTTTTGGGAAAAATTAAAAATCTAAAAGAAAAGTGAATGTGGGTTGCAACACAAAAATATTCAGCGAGATTTAAATTAAAATAATTTCAGGCAATGCAGTTTCAAAAAAGCAAGATTGCTAATAATATGTTTTGGAAAACCATAACTTCTAGACATTAAAACATTAAACTTCTTTAAAGAAACCTTTGGACCACTGTAAGCCTGAGTTGTTCTAGAGAACCATGAATTTTTTTGTTTTCCATAGAGTGGAACAGGCGCCAAGTAAGTGGGGAATGGTTTTGTTTCCTCTATATTAAATCTTTGCAGCATCTAAAGAAATCGTTAGCTAGGTAGCCAAGTTCCAATCTTCTAGCGAGGCTTCCCAGAATGCGATAACAACTCTTTGAGCACTTGCAATTAAGTTTGACGGACTTTCTGTGCACTTTTGATTTAGTTTTGGCCAGTTTTTTCAACTAAACTTGGCTTAAAATGCAGCAGTCTACTCTTTGGCGTTTTTCAACTAAACTCAACTAAAGTCGTCCAAAAATTGTGCAATCTATACTTTGGAATTTTTTTCAACTAAAGTCAACTACAGTTCACTTCAAAATTTTAAGTCTATTCTTTAGCTTTTTTCAACTAAATTCAACTAAAGTCCACTAAAGATTGTGTCGTCTTCTATTCTTTGGCTTTTTTTTCAAGTAAACTCAACTAAAGACCACCAAAAATTATGCAGTCTATTTCTTTGGTTATTTAAACTAACCCCAAATAAAGTCCATTAAAAATTTTACAGTCTAACCTTTGGGCTTTTTCAAATTAACTCAACTAAAGTCCACTAAAAATTAATTAGTCAATTTTTTATATTTTGTCAACTAAACTCCACTAAAAATTGTGCAGTCTATTCTTTATATTTTTTAACTAACCCCAACTAAAGTCCAATACAATTTGTATAATTTTCTATTCTTTGGTTTTTTCCAACTTAACTCAACTAAATTCCCCTAAAAATTGTGAAGTCTATACGTTGGATTTTTTCAAGAAAACTCAACTAAAACCCACAAAAATTTAGTAGTCTATTCTCTACCTTTTTTAACTAAACCAAGTTAACAAAGATTTTTTATTTATTTAAGAATTTCAAAATAACGAACTCAAAGCACTTCTAGGCAATGTTAACTCAAAAAAGCTGAAAATATGTCTCAGAGACAGACATAATTATTAGACAAAGCTTCTAAAGGAAGAAAGAAAGCAATGAAACCTCACCACACTTTTGACCGACCGTAACACTGTTGTTGTAAAATTCTTTTCTAATCAAAAAGAGACCAGCTGAGAACCCTGATTGGAGTTCTGATGACTCATTGTTTAATAAGAAGAAGAAGGTTGAGATGATTTTCTAATGTTTTCTGCAAGAATTGCTGACAAAAGCAAATGAAAGAAAGCTCCTTGAGCTTCTATACAATTGTTGTGCTCTCTCTAGAGCAAGTAACTCTCAGTTTTTATGAGCTGCCCGCGCACCTTGCGTTGGTTCTAAAAGGATGTAAAGGGTTACTTTTGCTTTGACAATCTAGAACATTTAGATGCTATTCAACTTTATTTTAGGCTCAAACTGTTTCAACTAATAAAAATATCTGAGTCTCTATAGCTATAATAGCAGAAACGACCTTCGTGCCTAAGTGCCCACACTTCGAAACAACCACTCCTACCTACACTTTGATACCAAAAACAGAGCTCTGATAGATTGAGTAAAAGTATTCAGTGTGCTGAATACTCTTCAGTGTGCTGAATACTTTTGCGGGACAACAATTTATTTTATAAAAATTTTATAATAAAAATAAACATTTTA
Organism: Melieria crassipennis; assembly: GCA_963668005.1. NCBI lineage: Eukaryota > Metazoa > Arthropoda > Insecta > Diptera > Ulidiidae > Melieria > Melieria crassipennis. The sequence continues at coordinate 95,606,618 of OY764963.1, read as the reverse complement.
TAAAAATAAAAAAAAAAATTGCAAAAACCAAATAGAAATGAACTAGAAATTTTTTAAGCATTTTTTTTAAGTGTAGTTACAAAAATGTATTGCAAAGAATTTGCATTTAATTTGTTTCCTGTCACTTGTCTAATGAGAATTTTGCCTTCATAGCAATTAAATGAAGATACAGAAATTACAAAAATTGTATAAGTAATTCAGTTTTGTTCTTTTCAGAATAAAATTTCATAGTTACCAATGTGAATAGTAATCAGCCTTTTATTAGCTACTCAAACAAAAAAAAGAGTCTTTTGGAGTTATACAGCTAATTGTAGCTATCAAAATGCGGCTAGTTTGGCCTGGCCCTGTGATTCTGTGTCCTTTGATAGCCACTCAGACACTTGCGGAGACTTTCAGGATTATCACTGTTTATGGCATCCTTGGCAGCTAGTCAACGCATTTGGCCTGTTTTGAGACTTTATAAAACAAGGTACTAGTGATCCTGTGGTACTACAATCGATGCAGTTTAACTTAATTTAAGACCTACTGATGGGAATTCCAATCCTGTGGCATCACAATGGACTCAGTTTGACCTGTTTTGAGATCGACTAAAAGAAAGTAATTGATATCCTGTGGCCAGTCAGCGACTTGCTGAGGGCTATTACCGACCGATTCATCCTTGGCAACTAAGCAAAAAGATTAGAGTTATGCCATCTAGTCAACGATTTCGGCTTGGTTTGAGAACTAATGAGAGAAGCTAATTGTAATCCTGTGTCTTTTGTCAGCCACTCAACCCACTTGCTGAGACTTTCAGGGTTATCACTGGTGACGGCATTCTTGGCAGCTAGTCAACGCATTTGGCCTGTTTTGAGACTTTATAAAAAAAGTTACAGTGATCCTGTGGTACTACAATCGATGCAGTTTAACTTAATTTAAGACCTACTGACGGGAATTCCAATCCTGTGGCATCACAATGGACTCAGTTTGACCTGTTTTGAGATCGAGTAAAAGAAAGTAATTGATATCCTGTGGCCAGTCAGCGACTTGCTGAGGGCTATTACCGACCGATTCATCCTTGGTTACTAAGCAAAAAGATTAGAGTTATGCCATCTAGTCAACGATTTCGGCTTGGTTTGAGAACTAATGAGAGAAGCTAATTGTAATCCTGTGTCTTTTGTCAGCCACTCAACCCACTTGGTGAGACTTTCAAGGTTATCACTGGTTACGGCATCTTTAACAGTCAAACTAGAAGTGGTTTCAGATCTTCAAAAAGAAGGTATATTAATTGCCATCCTTTGGTATCACAATGGACTGAATTTGGCCCTTTTTGAGATCTACTAAAAGCGAGTAATTGTGGTTCTGTGTCTTTCGTCAGCCACTCAACCACTTCTACCCATCATCTATCCATACAAAACAGTTATTGATATTCCATGTTTGCAAATATTTACTTAAAGATTAAATTCAACTTACCATTATTTAAATTTGCCAAGCCAAACACAATCATCATTGTGGTGCGCAGCAGATTGTTGCCGATCCGATTGTAGTTTACTCCACGCTGTGCGGACATGTTGAATTGTTTGAAAATCATTTTTATATTCACTTTTTTTAAATCAGTTTCAATTGCGACTGCTGTTGTTTATTCACTTTTATTTATTTATTTGTTTCCTTGTTGTTGTTTTCTCTTATCTCGCTTGCATAGTATAAATATTGCGGCAACTTTGTTTGACTGCCATCAGCCGGTAGGTGGTCGGTCGCGTTTCGGCTCAGTGTAATTTTCGGAATTGTCTTTGCGTGTCAGTCATTACAGTCGGCCCGCATTGACTCGATTGCGCTCGCGCCCGACCCACGTAATCGCCTCGCAAGTGGGCAGAGTTTTATCGCCTTTGTGGCACGCCGAGTTGTGGCATTGCGCCAGCTGCATGGCGTGAATATTTATTTAACGGTAATTTGCTGTGTGTATGCCTGTGTCTTGGATTCGTTGCAAATTTTTTAAAAGTTGCTGAAAAATCAATTTTTAAAAATATTAAAAATAAGGTTAATAAAAATCAAATTTCTATGATAACACTGATCAACAGCAAAATGGCTTTTCTGGTTCTGACATCAGTTTTAGGGTAATTAGGGACCGCTGATTTCGAATCCGCAAACCGTTTTGAAAACTTAGTTTCCGTTTTCGCAAAAAATGGGCGTGTCACTTTTTCGGATTTTCCCTGACTTTTTTCACGTTTGGGATTGTAATTTCAAACCCAATAAACCGGTTGACATGATTTTCACTTTGTGTCATTTACAACACCTCACGGCTTCTTTTCCAATGTAATTTATTTGTATAAATTTTAAAAATCCGCGGCAATTGGACCTCAAAGTCGGAAAATATGGAATTTCAAGGCGTTTTCTTTGATGTTAAAAAACAAACACATTTTTCGTAAATCAACTATCGAGTTATGTATAACACGAAAGCGGAAACATGAGATTATACAACACAGCCAAATTTTTTGGCGTGAGTCCCATTCTCATCGAAGTAATAGCAAAAATGTACCATAGTCATTTTCATAATTTATGATACTATTTCCTTAAAAAATTAAGGGCCTCAAAATATGCTCTTTTATATATTCCATTCACTGTCTGGAATACAAGCGAAAAACAAAAAAATTTTGAATTGCTTCAAACAAAACAAAATTAAAAACTTTGCATATTTGGAGGCTCTTACTTTTTAAAGGAAAAAAACTGAAATCTGTTGAAAATGACTTTGGTACATTTTTGCTATTATTTCGATGAGAATGGGACTCACGCCAAAAAATGTGGCTGTGTTGCATTACTTGATGTTTCCGCTTTCTTGTTATACATAACTCGATAATTGATTTACGAAAAATGTGTTTGTTTTTTAACATCAAAGAAAACGCCTTGAAATTCCATATTTTCCGACTTTGAGGTCCAATTGCCGCGGAATTTTAAAACCTATAAAAATAAATTGCATCGGAAAAGAAACCGTGCGGTATTGATAATGCAACGAGGTGAAAATGATGTCAACCGGTTTATTGGTCTAGAAATTACAATCCCAAACGTGAAAAAAGTCAGGGAAAATCCGAAAAAGTGACACGCCCATTTTTTGCGAAAACGGAAACTAAGTTTTCAAAACGGTTTGCGGATTCGAAATCAGCGGTCCCTAATTACCCTAGAACTGATGTCAAACCCAGAAAAGCCGACCAAATGTCGAAATTTGTTGCCCTGTGTAATCGTAAAAAAAAATTTCATAATTTTCTGTACATAAATTTTTTTATCCTTACTACGATGGCTGCCTTCATTGCTGTTGTTGCCGCTCTGTGCAGTGTAACTACAACTGGCGACATGGAGACATAGTCCATGCAGTCAAAGCCATCAACTTGAGCACACACACACACGTACCGCACCCGAGCATCGCACTCGCGCACTCGCTGGACTGCAGCGCTGCGCCAACTGGATGCGCCTTTCATGTGCATTCCTGCGTATTTTGTGTATCAAAATCAAACTGATCGTAAATATGTTCGTCATGAGTCACACAGTTGCTGGCGTGCAACAGCTGCTGAACTGTTAACGTTCGACTGCGTTTGATGTCTCGAGCACTCAGTTGGCTTTTGTTTGAACTACGTCATGCTTTCTTTAGCTTCTAAACATTTTTGCAATATTTTTCATTTCAGTTTTTTTGTTATATCGATTTTCGTTTTACCTAAACTGCATCTTTGCTTAAAAATTCTTAAAAAAAAATACAACCTTTTTGTTTTTATGAGAAATTTTGTTTTAGTCATTAATGACAGATTTTGCTGGCACTGCACAAAGCTGCATTGCTGACTGCTTTCTATGTGGTCGTATACATTTTTTGTGTTTGTGTACGTGTGTGCATATTTGTGGTGGCGCTGGCGGAATGTTGCATGAAGTTTGGCGCACTTGAATGCTTTGAGTGAGTCGTTTTGCTGCAAACTGATGCTGCAGGTAATTGCGGTAAATCGCATGCTTACACGTTCCTTTGTGCATGTGTGTGTGTGTGTGTGAGAAGTGAGGGAAAGGTTGTTGATTTTGGAATTTGTTAAGGCTTAATCAACTTTAAAGATGCATATTTGGCACGAAATGCGTTTGGCATAATTTTACAGCAGATGCTTGAAATCGTCTGAAGTTTACAGTGACTGTCATTATTTTGTTATCGAGACAAATTTTAGCAATTTTTAAAGAAAATAAACTGAGTTTCATATCAACAATAAATTTAAGAAAGAAATTTTGGTTTTTAAATTATTTAATTTAAATAAAGTTTTAGGTTTGTTAAAAATTAAATACGTTTTCGTTATTTTTTAAATTCAATAAAATTAATTTATTTCTATTTATTAATTTAATTTATGAAAGTTTTTACTTTAAAATAAAATAAAATTAATTTTAAAAAATTTAGTTTATTTAGACACTTTTTTAGCTATTTTAAAGTTAAAACTTTCATAAATAAAATAAAATAAAATAAAATAAAATAAAATAAAATAACATAAAATAAAGTAAAATACAATAAAATAAAATAAAATAAAATAAAAAAAAATAAAATAAAATAAAATAAAATAAAATAAAGTTTATTTTGAAAAATTTAGTTCATATAAACACTTTTTAGCTATTTTAAAGTAAAAAATTTCATAAATAAAATGAAATAAAATTAATTTTAAAAAATTTAGTTTATTTTAACACTTTTTAGGTATTTTTCAATTAAATAAAATTAGTTTGATTTAATTTAATTAATTTGAAACTTAATTAAAATTGAAATTAAATTGAAACTGAAATTGAAACATTCGAGTGGCCACTGCCGGAATAACGCCGCACATATTGTGAACCCAGCCAGCAAACATTTTACAGAAAGCTTGAAGCACTGCCAGCGGAGCTAAGGCGGCCTTTTAAATTATGTGCTCAGTCATACATAATGGCACTGTCATACATAATTAAATATGTAAGTATATAATGATGATCAATTTTATATTCCATACCGTTGTTGTTTAATTTCATTTATTAATTTTGTTATCGTACTTATTTGGTAACCCTTTATTATTTACTTTTGTTTTAAATATAAAATATAAAAATTAAAAAAATTCGTTTAAATATACAAATATATTCACACATCTCCACTTTCATTACGTTCTTTCAACACTGGAGCTTACTAATCATTATAGATTATCGCAACCTTTTCTAAAAAATTAAAAACTATCATTTCCTTTGTCAACCATGACCATCAATCAACCATTATTCAACCCTTTTTGTCACTATTTTGCAATCGAAAAATATTTACCTGAACCACATCGTTCCCTCATCTATGCCCCAACTCTCACTTCAAACATTATTAGAGTAATCGAAAAAATATTAGATTTACAAAATGCTTCACCTTTTTCTCTATCAATCATGGCCATCAATCAACTCAATCATGACCACTTCAGGCATTTGTTTTGTTTATTTCCAATATTAGGTTATCCACTCGTCGCTGCAAAACTATGGTCATAAATTTTTCACGCTTTGTGCTCAGCATCGTTAAGTATGCATTGATTTACGCGATTAATCCGTTCCTTTTCGTATATATAAGTATATATTTTATTTTCGCACGCCAAGTAGCAAAGGCAATTGTATTCTCTGTGGACTGTCGGCAAGTAACGCGCTTACTTAAGTGCTTTCAGCGCACTTTGGCGCCGCTATGCCTCTCAGAGAAATAAGCCGTGCGACCACATGGGTCGTATAAGTAATTTAAATTTATGCCAAACCATACGCGCTCTCGCACTTCAGCACCTTATCAGACGCATCATCAAGCGTAACGTGGCGGACAGTAGAGCGGCAACAACAACGAGTCAGTTAGCCAGACAGTCAGCCAACCAGCAAGTGTCAAGACTTAAATCCCTTATAAACTTATTAACATTTTGCCGTTGCGTCAAATACAGACACACGCACACACACCAACACAACACACAGATACAAAACACGCACAGCAAGTAGCTGCAGGCTCCGATGCCGCCACGGTTGCTATACTTGGCAAGCATCGTCTTAAAACGCGTTGCGAATCAATAATAAGGATAACAACGTTGCTGCGTCAAGCGCGCCGAGATGCCAGACCAGACGAGCCGACACTGTGCCGTGTGCGAAGACAAAACGCACAACCCGGCCGGGGGCACGTAATGCCTCGGCGACAACATCAGCAGCAGCGAGGAGGAAAAAAAAGAAAAGCAGCGGCAGGAAAGAAGTGAAACGAAGGTTAGAAATGGTTGGATAAAAATCATGGCATCATTGTTGCTCGAGGGCAAAAGTGGCAAACGAAAATTCCGACTAACAGAAGCTGAAAGCTGTTTGAAAGAAAATTGCAAAATTGACGCTGCCTGCAGCCGTACGCATGCAGCAACAATACAAAAAAAGGGTAAAATATAAAGTAGTAAAATACACAATAAAAGTACAGGAGAGGGAAAACAGGGTAACAGATAAAAGGGCGCACACGAAAGTAATAACAAACAACTGTGCGTGAGTGTGATTGCGTGAGTGTGTGTGTGTGTAGTAAATAAGCGGCCAGTTTTACTTGTGTCCATGCGACCGGAAATGATGAGTCGACAGTAATAAACACACGCACACACTCATACACAGACAGATTGCGACAGTTGTCAGAAATGCATAAAAATGGTTTCGCTGAGTTTGATTTTTATTTTTATTTTGCCATACTTTGTAAACAAGTAATGACTTCCGCCACTTTTGCTTGGTGCGTTAGATTAACGCTTTTTATATCTCCTTGTTGTTGTTGTTATTATTGTGGGTTGATTGTTGTTGTTGTTGTTGACAATTCATAAACTTCCAATTGATAGCGCTCAATTGGTTTCACACGCACTCGGTCGCACGTTTGCCCGTTTTACACGCTCGATTCGATTGCCGCACTGAGCGCCTGCACTTATGCTACGATTTTGTATTTTTCATTTCACACACGCACGCCAGCGCAATTATTTGCTTTTCACTATTCATTGGTTTAACGTGTGTTACGATTTATTTATATTTTTATTTGTATTCTTTCTCGCAGCCCATTTAAACAGTGTCAACAAGACAGTCGATTGCGCTTTGCTTGGTGACAGCTAACAGCCAGCAGAGCTTCCAGTGACTGTGTCTGCTGTACGCAGTGTTGCACGCTACATGGCAATATCCGCTCGAACACACCCGTCTTGTGTGCGGCCAAACCTTAACTGAACGGCGGCTATACGCCGCATGCGAAACGATGCCAGGACATCGCAACAGGGACGACATAGACACCAACACCAACACCAACGCCAAACGCAACAAACACAACAACGACAACGCCAGCCGCGCAGCGCGCGTTAACGTTGAGCACGCCGAGTGCTGCGCTGCGCTGCGTGACGCTGCTGAACAGCATAGAAGGGCGTGCAGCGTTAACCCAAAGCAGACCGCCAGCCTGGCTGCCTGCGTGCTGCTTGCAGAGAAAATACAAATACAACGCTATGACGTTATGAACGTATAAATGCTGTTGCGTTGACGTTGGCATCGCAACAACAGCAGCGTTGACGACAAGGTTTGTCAGTGTTTACTTTTCGGCTAAGACGAGCTGTGTGTCCTGTAACGCACGCAAATTGAACGCATAAACACACACACACAGAAATTAACGACATACTCGGCAAAGGATAACACTGTGCGATGTAAAGCATTGTCTGTACAGTGACGCTCCTGTGCTCTCTGCACCGGTTACGCAGCATCTGATTTTATAGCAACTCATTTTACTTTGGTGATGAGAGAAAGAGCGAGAGAGTGAGAGATAACGAAAGTAGCAAGGAAGACATGAGGGTCACTAGGCGAGAGCAAAATATGAAACAATGGGAGGAAAGTCGAAAACAAAACTTACTTTGCTGCGTGACTTTGCATGCCTGCTACGTATGAAATTTTGTTGCATGCGATATTTTAAGAGTTCAACGATTTTGTGTTTTTTAGGTTGATAGAAGAGCATTGTATGCGTTTTTGCGTTGAAAAGCAAACAGTTGATGAACAATATTGCATGCAATTTTTCGTATAAAATGTATTGCATGCAATTATTTTTTTTAGTTTTTTGCAATATTCAAACACGAAATATTTATTTTGGCCTAGTTTCGGTATCTACCAAAATATACCAAAATCGCAAGTTTTTAAGTTTATTTTATATTAAATTTATATTAAAACTTAATTTTCATGCCATTCTTCATACAATTTTTCTTATCTCTTTCTTTCTTTCTTTCTTATCCTTTTTCTTATTATATCTTTCTTAAGTATTTGTCATGTTCATGCTACTCTTAAGCTTTGTATTGTGTTCAGTGAAGATTTTGTTGATCACGAACTTTGAATTTCGAATTGCAGAATTTGATGGCAATTGAAATTTGTTTTTTTTTTTATGAATGTCCTCAATAATTAAGTTAGAGAAATATATTTATATATCGATACTCAAACGCTTAGAAGTTTGTGCAATGTAAACCTCAAATCTTTGGATCGATAAAAAAAACAAATCGAAAATGATGACATAGCGTCATTTTAATTTATTAATTAAAAAGTTTCTGTTTCAGTTAAGGTTAGGACAAATATGACGTACACTGCTTTTGTGTATATTAAATCAAATAGTATCAAATGATATATCAAATATCAAACTTTTAAAATTTATTGCATGCAAATATTAGAAAAATTAACGCAACTTAATTTTAGGATAGGTTCGGCCTTTAAAAGTCTCCTTATGGCATACACTGCTTTTGTGTAGTTGACTCAGATATATAAAGTTATTTATAAAATATCAAATTATATATGAAATATCAAACATTTAAAATTTATTGCATGAAAATATTTAAAAATAAAGTAAATAATGGCCGCAACTTAATTTTAGTATGTGTTCGACTTTGAAAATTCAGTTTCTGGCGTACACTGCTTTTATGTAGTTCACTCAGATATATGAAATTATTAATAAAATATCAAATAATATATCAAATATTAAACTTTTAAAATTTATTGCATGCAATATTACCATATTTTAAAATACAAAACATTATATTTTGCAGGAATTGCGGTATAAAATAACAAAACAAATTGTTTAGTAAAAAACATAGTTTTTTATTCGCAAACTGCAAATAAAATAAAATTAAATTAAATGATTTCCTGTAAAAAATTCTAAAAATCTACCTTACTAAATCAACATTAAATTGAAAGTCTCTTCCAGTCAAGAAGAAAGCCTTTAGTCTCCAAAGAGATACCTTCCAAGTTTTATGAAAGAAATGTGCAAAACATGCAAAGAACCAGCAGAAAACATTACCTTCTGCTTAATAGAGTGAATTTTGATTGAGTCGAGAGTAGTTTCTTTTACGAAATAAATTATTATTTATTAATAATTAATTATTATTAATTAATTACGAAATTATCAGTCACTCTACATAAGAGTATAAATTGACAGTGACCTACCACCACATTATTTATTTAAACTCGTGTCAGAAGCAGTCACAACAAACGTCTATTTTGTGCACTCATTTTCGGGCACAAGGTCAGCTGTAAACTCTATTTTATATAGTATACCTTTAGGCGCACAATGAATTCAACTAAACTGGGTTATTGTCGAGTAAATACAAACACAATCAAAATCATAAAGCAAACAAATGCAATGAGACAAACGGTAGCACAGTTCATATTGAAGTGAATTTACAAAATGCGCACAAAATATTGAAATCTTCTCGTCCACCACGACTCAGTTCATATGTGTGCCAATAAAAAGCAAACAGACAACAATCACACATACATACTTGAGTCCGCCACACATTCGCATTTCTATGTTAGCATTTCGTAGTACCCGCAAATAACCCAAAACATTTATAATGCCATACATTGAAACCGCAAAAATTCACAGCATTCGGCACATCATACAGCATCGATTATAACTTGAGCCCTAGAATCATACCTACAAATTAGGAAAATAATATTTTATTTAAAACTAAAGTGCCCCTCGAGACTTGTTGTCATGACGAGCCGTTCGAGCTCTTCCGTTTTTCATACAACAATTTATTTTGCTGTCGGAGCGCAACTTGTGTGAGACTACGAGCGCGAATTGGTGTAATGCAGAAAAATTGTGCAAGGCGCTGTCGTATTGTAAAGTGACGCCAGAATTTGGTGGAGAGGACAGCAGTATCGGCAAAACAGCTGTTTCGATGTTCTTGTATACGTTTGCAATGACTGTTACCACAAAAACAATGTTTTCCTGGTTACAATAAATGCTGCGTTGACGCCCGCCGTCCGAGCAACGAAATGAGTGCAGCGCATGCGCTGTGAATTTGCTATAAAACACCAGAATGGAGCAAAGTAAGTGCATGCAAAAAGCTTCAGCGTCAACAGCTGTTCGTTATGGCAGAGCTTAAATATGGGTTAATATGCTAAAGCGTTCAGTCAGCTCATAGTGTTGATATGTATTACATTTTGCTGGCTAAAAAAAAACAAAAATAATAATGATAAACAAAAACTGTGTAGGTACATAAATAGAAATCAAATTCGTATAGACAATAGCTTCAAAATATTACAAAACTCAAATATTCTTTCACTAAAATCACATTAAGTAGTTTATTAATTGCAATTTTTTAATTTTAGAAAATTTATTGCATGCGATTTTTTTATTTTTTATTTCATTTTTGTTAAATTTTTTTTATTTCGTATGCATAAAATTTCAAATGTTTTCATGGACTTTTTTTGTTGTAATATATTATACTTGCATGTTCCTGGACTTTCTGTTGTCCGCTCTTTCAACTTGACTCTCCTTCTCTCTTTCTCTCTGGGCGTACAAGAGAGTCACATTTCGGCATTGGCTGCTCTGCATTTTTCTAGCATTAGGATAATGAAATTTTATATGGCATTTACCAAAAGTCATCTTCAGGCTCGTGCAGTTGTCAGCGTGCTGCTGCCATGCGTGCAGCTGGACGTGGCAAGCAAGGTTAGACATTTTGTAATAGCTAAAAACATATTATAATAAAATAAAAATACTCGTAGTAAAAAATTTTATTAAAAATTATAACAAAAATAAAAGAGAGCTATGTATAAAAATATTCTAATTACACTGCACAACAAAATCAAATTTTTTTTTAAATAACAAGGTTCTGAAGACGGATTCTGGTAAAGGGGACCAAAAAAAAATATACGTGTATCAGCGTTTTGAAAGTTTACATCTACATTTTTTTTAAGGGGGGGTCAAAGTTTTCCCCCTTTTGCACATTCCTATGGTGAATCGGCATTCGAAAACCATGTAACCTTACATTTTAGGTATATGATGGGTTCAGCAATTTGATGTAAAATACTACGAAGAATATTTTTGTGGAGCATTTTAACCCTGTAGCTACTATTTGTATGGGTCATTTTGACCCTTTTTTCTAAAATGCCAAAAATGTCCTGTAAAACAGGACTTTTTAAGGAAAAAATGTACCACGAAAATATTTGCCATAAAATTCGACTATAGGTCTCTGAATACGTCAAAGCTCAGAAATTAACTTCAACGCCAAAATTAAGCCAAAACTGAAAATGTGATTAAGTGTTTATTTCGTACTTAATCAAAATTGGTACTTAAATCTCCTGGGACAGTCTTTCACAAGCTTCTCTTCACTCAAATTTTTCACCAGCAAAATCATTCGCCATAGACAGGAACAGAAGGTGATTACTTTGAACCACTTTGTAAACCACTTTCCGCAGCTTTTGGCGAGTCACTATCGATTTCTGTGGCCTTTCCATTCCATTGTCTCTTTCACTGAAACCCTCGTTCTTCTTGAAGAAAAATTTTCAACAGTAACAAAATTCGACATTGAAAGGAACAGGTCGCTTAGCTCAAGGTTCGGACTATAAGGTGGATGTATAAGAATCGCCCAAGGAAGCTTCCTGATCTTCTGGCAAATTACTGTCGCTGTGTATGTGACCTACCGTAATCCTGATGGGACACATTTCCTCTCCTATTGGCCAAAGCTGGCACGTGTTGACAGTACACGTCCGAATTATTTAAGAGTTTGGCCATTGAGGAGCAACTCATGGTGCGAGTTTCATAGGTTCTTCATTTTTACCATCAATCAGTCTTATTATACAAATTATTAAAATCATTATCCACCATGCAACCAGTCGCTCAATTCCATAAAATAATTCACTCACTTTTCTTCATCATGCCTACTCGCTTCTTTGTTTTTACGAGTATTTATTATTTTGTTGTAATTATATTAGTTTAGTATATTAAAGACTGCTTACATTAACGATTTTCCTTGCCAAAATTAAGCGCAATTTTTACGATGCACTTTATGACGCAACTCGGCCACTTTGTCGCAACAGCATTTCGCATAAAATAAAAGACAAAAGTATAAACAAATAATAATAATAACAAAATCAATTGAAACACAGCCAAAGAAACAGTATTGCTAACAACAGCAACAAGCACACTACAACAACAAACATACAGACTACAACAACAAAAGTACTACAACAATCAAATAACAAAAGATACAATACCCAGAAAAAAGTTTATAAACACACACTCACACATTGAAAGCAGCTCGATGACAAAGCAAAGCATACTTGGCGGCGCAGACACACGAAACGCTGCGCCACATATCATTTCAATTCGCAACACAAACCACATTTTGCAGCCGATGAGAGCCAAAAAGAGATATATAAAAAAATAAACAAAATCAATGTCTGCGGCGGCGTGAGAACAACGCTGTACAGCTGGAGAGGAATACGAACACTTGGACGAAGGTAAGTGTGTGTGTGTGTGTGGGAAGCTGTTTTACTCACTTGCAGTCAATGGTGCGTCATTATTTCCATTTATTGGCGCAATCAGTCAACGTTTTATTTCCGGAATGTAATTAGGTAACATGGCCGCATACGTGCACACACATACATACATATGTATGTATGTGTGCGGGCAAACTGAAACACTAACTCACACAAACAAGTAAATAGATACACTTGCGGCAAACAGTGAACGTGAACGTGTTTTGCAGGCGACTGCCGTTTTTTTGTGTGCGCGCTTCAATTTTGGGTCTAGCGACTATTTTTTTTTTTGGTTATAAGTTATAGTGTAAATATGTATGTGTGTGTTTGTTATGGCATTGCCTGCTCACTGTAAGCGGTTCGGTAATTAATCTTTTATTGGGATATACACGCTTTCAAGTCTACTCAGTTTTATTACATAGTTGTGTATTATGTGTGAGTTTGTGTGAGTGCAGATGTGTCCACTGTCGATATTATGGAAAGGACTATCGGTAGATTAAAGAGTGCGACAACAGATTTTTCGAAATTTGTTAAATTTATTTGTGTTAAATTTTATTAAAAAAAAAACAAATAAGAGAATCTTAGTTCTTTAAATGCATTAATTATTCTTTGCTTGATTTAAGTACCTCAAATAATGTAATAATTTAGTCAATTATTTAATTGAGTCAATTATTTAGTTATATTATTATGCAATTGTACTTTTAAATTTTTGAATTGGTGATTGCTAGTTAATAGCAATTAATAAGTGTTAATTATTTATTTATTGATAATGAATTATTTCTTATTGATTTTAAATATAATAATTTATAATTTATTATAATTTTATATTATTAGTTTATATCAACTTATGATCAATTATTTATAAATTATTAATCATGAATAATTATTAATAATTATTTATTAATAACTGATATTAAATAACTAGTTATTTAGTAATTTTTCTAAAATAATTAATTAATTAAATTGTTAAAAATTTTGTTATTACTTATTCGTTTCTTTACCTGCAAGCACCCTGTCTAATTTTAATATACCATTTGCACTCCCGAACCTAATTCATTCGGTAGCTTTATTTCTCCACGTATATGTGTTAGTAATTACTTATAATAACAACAAAAACAAAAACCTTAATACAAGAAGGTAATTAGCGCGCTTACTGAAGGAAAAACTTTACCATTCAGTGTGTTTTGCCCCCCCTAACTCGACGCTTAAACACATTTTATTGCCATCAGATTTTCCTGCAAGCAATTGGGATTTCTTCAGAGTTTACTCATTTATTTTGCTGCCGCCTTTCTTTTTTTCTTGATTATAGTGTGGAATTTGGCTACGTTTTTCTTGAATTCTGTATATATTTGGTTTTGTTTTTTTCTAAAATTGATGATGTGCTCTTTTAGTTTATTATTAGCTGCGTAAATTTTCGCATTAAAGCCAACAATTTTTGGTGCAGCGAAAAGTTTTCGCATTAATTTGATTAAATTCACACAGCACAACTAATAACAGCAACAATTGCGGCATTGTGCATATATGCAGCCGTCAGCAGTTGTGCCTTATAAACACACAAATATTTATTTTTGCCGCAAAACTTATGCGCCTAAACAAACACACACATGCATGGATGCGCATTCGCAAGTTTAGGCACCAACGGGCGCACTTTGTGATGTGTTGACGGGTAAACATATCTGCATCAGTCTGTTTACCTGTCGTTATGTATGCATATCTATATATGTATGTATAGTATGTGTGTGTGTTTGTATGATATTTGCCAATTAATTTTTGTGCGCGTATTTGTTGTTGAAAAACTTGAAAAATCCGCTTTGGCTTTGGCGACAAAAAATTATTTTTATATGTGAGACAATGTGATATATTAAGTACTTGTATTTTTTTGTATATACATACTTTCATATTTAATTAATTATTTATTTATTTATTTTACTATTTACTTATTTATTTCATTTTTTATTTATTTTTTTTTATTTTTTTGTATTTATTTATTTATTTATATATTTATTTATTTTTTTATTTATTCACTTAATTATTTATTTACTTATTTATTTATTTATTTATTTATTTATTTATTTATTTACTTATTTATTTATTTATTTATTTCTTTATTTATTTATTTATTTATTTATTTATTTATTTATTTATTTATTTATTTATTTATTTATTTATTTATTTATTTATTTATTTATTTATTTATTTATTTATTTATTTATTTATTTATTTATTTAATTATTTATTTCTTTTTTCATATTTATTTATTTATTTATTGTTTCATATTTACCTGTGAATAATAATATTTTGCATGAATGCCAAATAAAACCAAAACATCATGCAGCACATGAATTATGCAATCTGAATCTATTACCCAAATTTTAAGCCTACAAAAATGGAGAAATTGAATTGAAGAAAAAATATTTTTTCCGGCTTTATTCTTCTCATCATTGAACAACGACTATGTAAGCATATTTATAAAAACAAAATATTCCATGGCCTTAACCCTTTCGGTTATTCTATGCCATATGGCATAGTCTCTTTTCAGTGCCTGTTTTAGGTCAAAAAACATGCGGATACTATATTTTTTTTGTTCCTTAGAATAGTTTGAAGTTTTAGGAAAAATACGAAATTAATAAACTGAATAATTAAGTTGAGAGAAGAGAAGTATTCATGTTTTTTAATGGTATATCTTGAGATAGTGAAGGAAGAAGAAGCAGAAAAAATTAGATAACTTTTTTAATTTGCCGTTTTCTTTCAATTTAGATACTTTTTTTAAAAAATTTTGGATGAAGTAAATGAAGAAATATTCAAATTTTGGTTATGCATAAAAAGTTTTAAGTTTGAGTAATTATTACAGCCACAACGATGTGGTTGCTCTCGTAGAAAAACACTCTAAAATACAGGGTCCGAGTATAAAAATTTAAAAATTTCTTATGGATTGTTGCTAATATAACCACATAGAAGCCTAAAACATAAAATTTAAAATTTTAACTTTCCCCAGTAAAAAGATGTACCGAAAGGGTTAAGGTATTTCAATGATGTTGCTCATATATTATAATCATACAACTCCTAGTAAGCTTAGTTGGCTTTAAAAGCGCATATTTGTAACCTACTTTTAGGCGAGTGTAGGCAAAAAACTGAAGTTTGCTCATTTTTTATAATTTTTTTTTGCAATTTCTTGAAGTTACCATTGGTACTTTTATGGACAGTGAAAGCCTTCAGAAAGATCCCTTAAATGCCATCACCATTTTTGTGTTGCCCTTTTGTCAATAACTTGAGTACAACTCCTCGGTGAAATATTAAAAAAAACGATGTGTCTACTGAACTTGCATAGTCCGCCATCAACCAAGTCAACTCAACTCTTTAAGGGAAGGCTCCCCTGGATTTGGGCAAAAATAAGGCAAAGTTTGTAATTTTTTTGTGGGATAATGAAAAGGCGTACAAACTTCCGGTTTTGACTATTAAATTCGTCTATTATTTAGGAGTTTAAAAAGTTAAAAAACTTGATGAAATTCAAAATGGCGGCTACAAAATGGCGATTTCCGTAGGCCTCTGCGCGCCAAACATCGCTCGAGAACTGTAATCCTGCAGCCTCTTGTAGTGGACTGAAATCAAAAAGCATTGTCATTACTTAAAGATAACAAAATTGTCTGTGCATTGAACTAGACTCAAAAAATTTAAACGAAAAATTCTTGCACAATGAATATTTGAAGTAAAAAGTTAAATTTTTTGCACCTTTTTTTAATTTCAACCACATTTAAAAATTAAAAATAAATAACTATTTATGCAAATTGTTGGTTCAAGGCATACAGAAAATCAAATACATTCGAGCAGTTTTTAGATGAAGAAAATCGGATCATTAGATCAAGTCCGGGGATTTCAGTTAGATTGGAAAATATGGTTTCGAGATAAACGCGTTTGAAGTTTTTAGAAAGTCAAGTTCATCAAGTTTTTTAACTTTTTAAACTCCTAAATAATAGATGAATTTAATAGTCAAAACCGGAAGTTTGTACGCCTTTTCATTATCCCACAAACAAATTACAAATTTTGCCTCTTTTTTTGCCCAAATCCAGGGGAGCCTTCCCTTAAGGCATCAGCGCTTAAAGGCTCAAACCCCATTCGAGCGAAAGCGCAACAGGCACAAAAAGTGATCTACCAATATTCCACAATCTTTCCTACAAGATGAGTAAACTTCGTTGTCGAAAATGCTAAATTTTTCCATAGACATATATATCGTAAAAACAGGCTAGGCCTTCCTGTCTAAGAGCTAAACAGACTGAGACCCTACCATGCCCCGAATTCCAATCACAAAATTAAAAATACTAGTTTACTTATTCCTCAAGACTGAAGTAGTTTCCTTCAAAGTAAGTTGCACGTTTGTCGGCCTCGATAGCTCAGCGGGTAGCGCGCTGGCTTCTCATACCGAGCGCCCCGGGTTCGATTCCTGGCTTGGGCTGGAAAAAACACTCATCTACTTCTGTCGCTATCCACATGAAGGGAATGAGAATTACAAGAATCGCACAAGTGCGCTCTTGGCAGACAATGGCAAAACCTCCAAGTGCGAAAGAAAAACTGCCCATTGCCGTTCGGATTCGGCGTTAAACTGTAGGTCCGCTCCCCTCCCTTTCCCCATCCCCCCCAAAAAAAATAGTGTTGCATACGCATTTCAAACGGGTGGAATCTGTGGTATCACAACGGGCCCGTTAAGAGGCCTAAGTGTGTCTCATACAGAGGCAGCCACAGCAACCTAACCTAACCTAAGTTGCACGTAGCTTAATCTGGTGGTGCGATGTGGCAGGTGCCATAAAAAAAGCTAAACCATCAAAGGTCTGGTTGCTTGTAATTTCTGCATTTACTCAGTTTTACAGGGCCTAAATATCCTGGAAGTGATAAGAGAGACGATCAAGTCTATCAGTACAGCTTATCGGTTCCATCTAGAAACAACCTATACGAACAAACTGGGCTTCGGTAGTGGGAAATTCTTTTTCAGATGACTTAATGAGAATAAAGAAGAGATCTTGAATCAACTACACTGGCACCATCAGTCCAGTTAGCAAGAAAGTATTTCTAAAAACAAGCTACTCTCTACTTGTTTCGAAGAATCTATATCGCAAGATACGCTGCCAACTCCAGTGAACTATTTTGCCTGATTTTTCATATACCTACTTAGTCTGGTATAATCAAATTGGTTTTTAATGCACACAAGGCTGAGTTGAATTTCAATTTTCAAATTTTTTAAATTTATATTGGTGACGTTCGTTAGTTACACAGATTAGTTAGATTTCTTACAGAGTGAACTAGTTTTTATACTAATTTAGAAACTCCAGGCACCAGGCACCAGGCAGATGTGATGTTTCCACATCATTGTGATTGACATCATTCACATCAATGCGATTACTTATTCATCAGTGATTAATTTTTTCTTTACAGCTGTTTTAATGCATTCAACTCATTAGTTATCCTTCCTTGACATACAGTGCAGACCTGATGTGACCTTCAGATCACGCACAAGGAAAGCTGACCCCATATCAGAAACGTAGACGCAATTTTAATGCAGACACTAAGTCTCACTACGCCTAAAAGTATGCACACACATTGGCACAGATCATCAGCTAAACTGCGAACATTCAAGGCAAACTATTAGGCGGTTTTCAGTTAAACTTGAAGAATTCGTTTTCATTATTAGACGCAACTATCACACAGCCAAATGACTTTATGTGAAGGCAAATCCTCTTCAAAAACCAAATACAAAACAAATGTTCAAATAGTATCAGTTGGACCAGCAAATCATAGCACTTTCAGCTTCATTGAAGGAGAATAAGAATTTTTTTAGTGTTGACTATTTGTTCACACAGATTTCCATTAAGTCATAACAAATATGCCATAAAAACTTAACGGCTGCAGCTGCCAGTCTCTAAGAAACAGTAACAAGCCCGAATAAATATTTTTAACCGCATTTATTTTTTTTTATTTTTTTGCGACACAAAACGCAAACTTGAAACTTGAACTTGAGTTCAAGTTATGCCCATTAAATGCCAAAATTTTTTCTTTATAATATAAAAGTATGCTCACCCACTCAACTCGCCCTCCACCGCAACTCTCCCGAAAAGTGTCACTCTTTCATGTGAAAACACATTTTACAACGTCGTACAGTGGGGTAATATTTATATAAAGTGCCGATTAATTTAAAAACGAAAAATAAAGATACAAATATGTTTTTAGTACCGGGTTAAAGTGGATAAAATTCTGCATAACTATGTGAAAAAGTTGTTGCAAAATAGTTAACCGTTTTCCCGCAAAGCACTCTGAAAATTTACATTTATTTTCAGTTTTTGTACGATAAACGCGTTTTTTTCCTTTATTTCAAAACGATTTCTTTTTGTGAATTTCAAAAAGTATTTCAAAATTAATTATGCAACTTTTATGTTCTGGTATTTCAGTAATGCAGTGTGTATTTTGTTTTGTTCAAAAATTGATTGATTTTTTGTTTAAAAGCTTAATAATTATTCAATTTTGGACCTTTTCATAGACATATAGTTGTGAGCCTTGTGAGATCGAGCAACAATTTTTTCATTAGCATGTAGCTTAGATATTTCAGTAACATTTTATAAAAAAAAAGTTGCACGAATGTTGCGTACTTTTCCAGCATTTCGATTTTTGTGTGCGAACTCATGGGCCAAATGGGCCATGTATGAGAACAAATAGAAATGTGCAAAATACATTTTTTTTTAATTATTTATTTTTTAGATGAAAACAAATAAGCAGAAGATTTTATTGTTTTTTCAAAATGCAGAAATATCTGCATCAATAATAGAAATCGATGTAGACTTGAATCAAAACATTCATACCATTTTATGGTTGTTTCTAGTGAACATCAAATCGAAATAGAAAAATTTCGCAGCTATGGATTAAAAACTGTAAAATATTTTTTTAAATGCTATTCCTGGTAAAATATGACCACAATTTTCCACAAATAGTATTTGTATCGACCGCAAATCATATCGCATGCTTTATTGCCAATCGGCCAACTTTCGGAAGAAGCACGGAATAACGATTTGAAGTGTTGCAGGGAGAATTTTTTACGAAAGTGGACTGAAAAAATACCATTGAAAACATTTGTAATAGATTTTTTTTTTAAATTTTGACCCCATTGTATCAAGTATGAAAAAATTGCCACAAAAAGTGCATCGTATGTATATTATGCCCAAAGTTGCTAACTATGGAGTTGATACTAATGAGGAATGATGATAATGGTGATGGTGAGGCTTATAATGTTGATGAAGATTATAATAATGATAATCATCATCATAATGATGATATTGAATTGGCTGCAAGAGGTGGCGATGAAATGTTTCAATTAAACTGTTCAACTTAACTTTCATTAGAATAGTGCAGGATTTATCTTTTGAAATTATTTTAGTTTTTTAACGTTTTTAAAAAAATTTCCACTGAAGTATACCCAAAAACAACTTTCTAATTTTCGATTAACTAAAGCTAGTAGTTATTTCATATCTAAATTTCCTGGATGAATTAATCGGCATTTTCGGCATGAATTACCCCACTGTGCGTCGCTTTACACATACGGGACACTGTGTGGGCGCTCGAAAGTATGCAAGTAAATTAAATTTTATTGGCTTAACGCATTCAACAGACTGGCGCTGCGTGACTGCGTGTGTACGTACTACGTATGTATAAATTTGTATGTATGTGTGTGTGTGTGTTATTTGAAACGTCAACAACAAATGGCACAGCAACACGGCCAACAGTCAGACTGACAGCGGCGCTCACCGACAGCGGACACCCCGCAGGCAGCGACAGCAAGAAAAAACAACCAAGCAATGCCAACACTTGTGGCATTGCATATGAGGAAGCAGCGGCGGAATTTGCAATTTAAACAACAACAATAAGAACAGCAACAAAATTCAAAGCAAAGACTGTAAAATATCAACGAAAGTCAAATGTTAAGTGTTGGCGTCGCAGTGACGTGTGTGTGCAATATAACGCACACATTATTATTATTATTTATTTTTTTGTCACTGTTGTTGTTGTTGTGATTTTTTTATTGTTTATATTTTATATTTTTTGTGTTTGTTTTGAGTGTTTTTTCGTCGTTTTTGCTCTTTGCTATTTAATAATGTGTTACGAAGCAATGTGCGAAACTTTGGCCCAAATAACAATGCTTGTAGGTGTGTTTGTATATGTGTTTGTATATGTGTGTGCGATTTGGTATTTGCGCGCAGACAGTTTAGTGTGAAACAATAAAAAAATACTTTCACTGCTGACACGCTGACAGCGTCGCCACATCGTGTACATTTGTTTGCTCGCATGTGTGTTTTTGTCTGTCTGTCGGTTTGGCGACTTATTGGTAAGTGGTACCGTTGCCTTCGGGTGGCACGTCAGTTGGGCTTGTGACACAAAACATGCAGCCAATAAGTGCGCCAGCAATGCCTGACACTGGCTGCAGCTGTCAATGTCAGCAAGCTTTGGCGCTCCACATGAGTGGGGAATCGCTATCAAGGGACTGTACGACGAAGTGTGCATAGTTTTGGACACATTTTTATGTTTATTGCCTGAGCAAAACTTGACCTTCGGCAGCATTTTTAAGGAAATCTTGTACATAAATTAGTACATAACTGACAGGACAGGCAGATGTAAAAACTAAGCACCAGCTTTTCTGACAGTTTTATGCAGATTTCAAACTAAGAATTGGGAGCATGTTCAGAGATAATTTTCAGAACTTTGTTATTTCACACCAAAAGACAAACTATTTTCCATGCTTTGGAATTTACTACGACGGAGATTCAAAACTGATTTGAAACGTCGCACAGTGATTCGTTCCATAGACAAAATGCAACAAATTTATAGTCATTTGAAGCGTAAAACTCCAACTAAGAAAACCCCAAGAAATCTGTGCAAAAAATTAATTAGTGTGTGTGCAAAAGCGGCTCAAAGTTGAAACTTTTTTCACAAAAAATTGTAAACACATATTTTCTGTTTTTTAGTACATTGAGTAAAAAAAAAAAATTGTAAAAATACATGGTAACCAAGAAGTTGCTAAAATTTTCAATATAGATTAAGAACTGATGTGTCCATTTTCGCTTTCAATGTTTTCTCAAAATTTGCAAAGCTGAGGCTTTGACTTCACTTTTACTTCAAAATATTTCTGAAAATTGGCAAAACTTAGAGGCAAATATCTAAAAAGCATGGGAAAGTATGTTCCTGGATTTTTTTTTTAATTTTAATAAGCATTCTTTCTTTGTCGGATAATCTAATTACATCCTCCGATATCTTCCGATCTCAGAAAATAATCCAATTTGCAATCAGCATGAAAAATTGAGTCACCAAAAATTACGAAAATTGCAAATTTAAGTCTCAGGCATTGCCAAACTACAAAAGTTTAAGAAAAACAAAATGGAGATTTCAATTCAGCAGACCATGTTTAACTGGTATACGAAATTTTATGAAGAACAGTGGTCTGTTCTCCTTCTAATTTCGTCCCGCGGTTGTATGGAGTGTGTGTGTCGTTTCAAATTCTCGGTTTATCGAACTAAACTCCTTAGTTATGTTATACCGAGCGACAGTATTTTTAAAACATACAAAAATAGTAGATGAAGCCAGAAAAACAGTTGTCAAGTCAAATTTATCATCTGTCTGTTACGGAAATTTTGGATAGCCAACATGATTTTAAATGATATTGTGCTCAAAAGTTGTATATGGAATCCCCCCTCCCCCTTCGCCAAAAGCAAATCCTGTGTGCACCACTGATCTATAGTAACAGTCAAGCTGCGCCTGTGGCCTTGGGGAGTCCTCCAACCACCTCCACGAAACTCAGAACCTGCAAATCCAGCGTAAACTGTGTCGGCTAAACTCAGTCTGCCACCAAGGGGGGTCTAAAATTCTTGGCCAAAATGTGCTCGAAACTGCATTTTGTTGCTCTAAACATATTCTGCTCATCCTTTCTGCTGTGATCAAAGACATTGTTGATCTGTTTGAACCCACAGGCGATCATGGCAGGCTGAGAGAGACAGCATCTCTCATGTTGGACTGCGAGAAACTGCAGATGGAAGACACCTAAATATTCTACTCGTCATTTCAGACCAACGCATACAGTGGCGTTTGTCTTTATGCAGAAAGGACTACAGGCAGTTGGCTGGCTTACTGGCTATCCTGAAGGATAGAAACTTTGAGATCAGCTCATAAGTTCTCATAAACAAGTAACTGAATATCTCTTTAATTGCTGTGCAAATCGATTCATTTGGCAGAAAACAAACCAAAATTTTTGAATAACAGAAACTTGGTGATCAGCTAACGAGTTCTTTGTCCCAATATATGCGCTCATCGGTCAAAATTCGTCAATTGTTGTTGAAATTGAATCTTGTGTCATCGGTTTTTCTTTAGTTTGAGTCATTCTTCTTCACTCCATTCCGAGTTGTAACCTCTGAAGTCCGGTAATTTCTCTTAACTGGCTTTTCCTTAGTTTGAATCATTCTTCTTCACTCTATTTGGAGTTGTAATCTCTGAAGTCCGGTAATTTCTCTTAACCCTTTCGCTATTTTGTTGCCATATGGCAACATGCTACTTTGTGGACGTCTGCATCCTCTATGGTTGCAAGAATACATTTTTTTGTTGGTCTTTAGAATAGTTTGAAGTTTTAGGAAAAATACGAAATTAATAAACTGAATATTTAAGTTTAAAGAAGAGAAGTATACACGTTTTTTTAATGGTATATCTTGACATAGTAAGGGAAGAAGAAGCAGAAAAAATTAGAGAACTTTTTAATTTGACGTTTTCTTTCAATTTAGATACTTTTTTTATTTTGGCTGAAGTAACTGAAGAAATATTCAAATTTTCGTTATGCGTAAAAAGTTTTATTTTACAGCCACAACGATGTGGTTGCTCTCATAGAAAACACTCTAAAATACAGGGTCCGAGTATAAAAATTAAAAAGTGTCTTATGGAATAAAGCTAATATAACCACATAGAAGCCTAAGACGTAAAATGTAAAATTTTAACTTTCCTCAGTAAAAACCTGTAGCGAAGGGGTTAACTGGCTTTTCTTTAGTTTGAATTATTCTTCTTCCCTCCATTTCGAGTTGTAGCCTTTGAAGTAATTTCTCTCAACTGGCTTTTCCTTAGTTTGAGTCATTCTTCTTCACTCCATTTGGAGTTGTAACCTGTGAAGTCCGGTCATTTCTCTTAACTGGTTTTTCCTTAGTTTGAGTCATTCTTCACTGCATTAAGATTTGTGACCTTTGATGAAGATTTTTGATTGCCTGAGGTCCGAGATATTAAACCAGTATTGTGAGTTCTTGGATCTTTCGTTGAGTCTTCGTTCTCAGCACTTCAATAAAAGTTCTCCGCCTTCTCATTTATGTCTCTTAAAATTTGAACTATTCTGAAAACAACATTTCGCTGGTTTTCTCTGCTATCTCTCCTCACCAGCTCTTAAAAAAAATACTGGCAGTTTCAAGAAAATATAATTTCTTTTAGGACATTTTAATTATTTCATCCAGAAGCGCACATAGAGGCACAAAAACAAATTTTTTTTTTCTAGGAAGTATTATAAAATATTAAAAAACAATATTGATCAAAGAACTTAATTATTTATAACTTACATTCACCTTGTTTAATAGCCAATTCTAAAATTTTGTTAGCACGAAACATTTTTTACTTCACTCGTCAACAAGCAAACTGGAAATAAGCATCTTTGTTTCGTATAAAATAATTTGGAAAAACAACCCTAACTCTAGATAGGCAATTTTTTTAATAAAAGTCAAATAGGGAAAACCAGCCAAACTAAAGTTAGCATTCAAAAATTTGGAATTTTAATTTTTGAAGACTGACCAAAGTCTACTTTGAATTTACAAAAAACTTGACTTGACTTTGGTTATTATTCAAAATTTGAAAAATTAAAAAAAGGACTGAATTTTGACTATACTCGAGTTTGGCTTTTTCTCCAAATTTTAAAATGTTGTAATAAACTAAACGGAATAACGACTAAAATCAACTTAGGAAGAAACTTAACATCGGGATTAGCTCGCGGCACGATTGGGAATACAATCTTAACTATACTTAGGAAACTTTTTTGACAAATTTTTGAGTTAGGCTGTTACTCCAAAATCACGAACATAGAAAACCGACTTTAGCTATTTGCATTTTTGGGCATAAAACATTCATTTTATGAGCAAAAGCCATAGAAATTTGTGTAGTAGTGTAGTTGAATACGGAGAATGTATTGGTGGTAATAAATCATGTTTGTCCTAAGTCGACTTTGGCTGTTATTTGGTTTCAAATGTTATTGGTTTCAAAAAGTTAAAATGGAATCCTTTTTGCGCCACTAACTTCAGCCTTAGATTCTATGCATACAAATCTGCAGCATTGCAAGTATTTAGAACCTCAAGAAATAAGAATTTAAATTAATAATTAAGGTCAAGAAATCTGCAAAAATTTTGCAATCCAAAGAAAACATAATCTGTCTCAAGACGCATTGATTACTTCAACCTTGAGTCTCATCCATAGAAATTTGAACATTGCAAACAAAACCTCAAAAATCAATAACTAGAATTAAGAAGAAGAAGCCGTCAAAAGTCAAGAATCTGCTGTCATTTTTTGACTATTTTGAAAACAAGGCAACTCGCTTGCTTTATCTGCTGACTCTCTTTGTGTCAAGAAGTGTTAATTACTTCGAAATTGGGTTCTATGCATACAAATCTGCAGCATTACAAGTCAAATCTCAAGAATTGAGAACTAAAATTAATTACTAACGTCAAGAAATCTGCAATATTTTGCAGTCCAAAGAAAACAAAATCTGTCTCAATATGCATTGATTACTTCAACCTTGGGTCCATCCATGGAAATCTGCAAACAAACCCTCAAGAATCAATGACCAGAATTTTTTTAATTTCAATTTACACTTTTTAATGGTACAGAAAAGCTTACAGATGAAGAATTAAGAAGAAGAAGCAGTCAAGAGTCCAGAAACAGCAAACATTTGCTGCTTCTCGCTAAGTTTCAGGCTTGTTGAGCAAATATTTCTTGGGCTGTTTCTAAAGTTTTTTGGTTCTTAGAATTAAACTCAAGACCAAAACATTTTTAATACATTTTTTCAATAAGTTTCAATTTTCATTGAATTTTCATTGCATACGAGTGCAACGAGTGGAGTTTAAATTGTCCATTGGAATAACTGCAAGAACGAGCAATCGACAGACAAGTTGCCCAGCCACTTAAGACGTCGTTTGCTCGATAGCCACCACCACAAGTTCCTGAAGTGAAATCCAATCAAGTCGAGTTAATGGAAGTGAATGTTAAATAAATTCGCACATATCCGGCGAACAGCTCGTAAAACTATCAGAGCGAGCATCAGCACATCAAATACTTCACGGCGCGGCGAGGACTACGTGCAAGTGCCTGGCAGATGGATTATTTTCGTTGAAGCGCCATCAGTAAATATAACGGCGGCGATGATTAGTTTCACTGGCTGATGGCGCAGTCGACGTTGATAATGACGTCGATAACGACAACGCCGCGTGTAATGGCAAAGCGACACGCACAGCGATTGGCTGTGCGCGCCAATCGAATAATGCGAGCGTTCTAAATTACAACAAAGTGCAAATCAATAAGTACATCAAACGCCAAACGCGAAACAAATACATAAAATGTGAAGAGAAAAGATTGCAAAAGGCGAAAATAAAAACAAACTAAGTGCGACGGCGACAAGTGACAGGCAACGAAAACCGGCGCACCGCATGATGCCGCACACTTTGCCACATGATGCCGCTGCCGCGCTGCCGCACTGCCGGCGCCCAGCAACATTAGCGGATTTTCAATCAACTCGGCAAATGAAAGCAATAAATATGCGATTCCATTTCGTAGCCCTTTCAGTAGCGCACAATTTCGATTGATTTTAAACAATTTGCCGTAAGGCAAAATCAACTTTAAGCGCCAAACATTAGAGCGCGCGCGTCAGTCAGTCAGTCACTGGACGAATTGATTGTTTTCGTTTCGGCAATTTTCATTGCGTTTCTTTTATTTTCAATACATTTTGTATGGTTTTCTGATGGTTTTGTGTTGGTCTTTGTTTTGTTGTTGTTGCTGCTTTTATTTTTGTTGTTGCTATTTCTTTACTTATAACATTTGATTGGCACACTCGGCTTAATGCGGAGAGTGGCTAGAAGTGGCAGCAAATTTTGTGCGTTTTTGTTTTTCTTGTTACTTTTTAATAATTTTCTCCAATTCTCTTTCTTTGCTTTTTTTGGTTTTTTTTGTTTTGTTTTAATTTGATGCTGAAATTGCATTTAAATTGCTTGGACTTGTTGTTGTTGTGGCTGTAAAGTAAAAAAGTTATTCACACTGTTGCTACGCGTTGGCAGTATTTAGCACCTTTCGGCTGTTTGTTGTTGTTTCAATTTTTATAGCTATTGCAAAATCCTAAATTGGTGTTGTTTTTTGTTGTATTTTTGGGTGTAAAAAAACGCAAAAGTTGAAAAGTTGTTGAATTTTACATTATTTTTAAAATCCAATAAATCATTTTCTTTATTTTGTGTTTTCCCAAAAATAATTTTTTTATTTTATGTTTTCCTTTATCTGTACGAATATTTATCTGTTTTTTTTTAAATACGCAAAAGTTGAAAAGTTGTTGAATTTTACATTATTTTTAAAATCGAATAAATCAGTTTCTTTATTTTATGTTTTCCTAAATTTCATTTTTTTATTTTATGTTTGTTTGTACGAATATCTTTAAAATCGTTTGAAATAATAAAAAAATAAGCACCTGAAAAGTCCTTCGAAATTAACAATTTTTTTTTGTCTTTTTAAATACGCAAAAGTTGAAAAGTTGTTGAATTTTACATTATTTTTAAAATCGAATAAATCAGTTTCTTTATTTTATGTTTTCCCAAATTTCATTTTTTTTATTTTTTGTTTGTTTGTACGAATATCTTTAAAATCGTTTGAAATAATAAAAAAATAAGCACCTGAAAAGTCCTTCGAAATTAACAATTTTTTTTTGTCTTTTTAAATACGCAAAAGTTGAAAAGTTGTTGAATTTTACATTATTATTAAAATCCAATAAATCAGTTTCTTTATTTTATGTTTTCCCAAATTTTATTTTTTTATTTTATGTTTCCCTTTACTTGTACGAATATCTTTAAAATCGTTTGAAATAATTAAAAAATAAGCACCTGAAAAGTCCTTCGAAATTAAAAATTTTTTTTTCGTTTTTTAACACGCAAAATTTGAAAAGTTGTTGAATTTTACATTATTTTTAAAATCCAATAAATCAGTTTCTTTATTTTATGTTTTCCCAAATTTAATTTTTTTATTTTATGTTTCCCTTTACTTGTACGAATATCTTTAGAATCGTTTGAAATAATTAAAAAATAAGCACCTGAGAAGTCCTTCGAAATCAACCATAGGACGAAAGTCTTCTTCTGGTGGGCGTTAATAAATTTACTGAGATATAATTTGACTCTTTAGTGTTTAATTCAATAACAATTTGAGAGTGCATTGCAATTACAATTACGTCTTTCTATATGTATGTCCATGAGACATGGTTCTAAATAATGCATTTGTAAACACTTTACTTGAACCCACCAGAGTCGTAGGTGATAGCCCAGAACGAATTTAACTGGAACAGTCTAGCAATGGGCAAAGCTTATTTGACTATAATGACAGGATCTCTTATTTTCTGATCCACATGAACGAATTCGGACTCTGTCTTTGGCAGTAATGTAGTGCAACACTTGGGCCAAGACTCAATAGAGTAATCTGAGGATCCTAATAAATGCAATTAGAATCTTTATGTGTCAGTAATGTGGTACCAACACCATCTCCCCTGAGAAACGTTACGTAGATTTACATACTTTTTTTAATTTTTAAAAGGTCAAATTGTGATTTCTGGTGATTTCCTTTAGTCAATCCTTGTTCAATTAGGTGGAGGATCCTGACAATATCGTCCTTACTTGGGTAGTGACTTGGGTCAAAATCAACTGCATAGCTAACAAACTCGCTGGAGGTGAGGTTACCGCGTTGGACTACAGTTGTCATACTTGTAGCCACCTTAACGAAAGAATAAAAAAATATTCTCATCCTTTCTTGAAACAACCAATAAACGGTGGCAAGAGAATTGAACTTGCAACATAACTTAGCAGCTTTGGCCCACTGGAAATCTCAGGCTAAATAGAATACTACTGTCTAGGCAGACAACAACAACACCGTGCGACAAAAATTAAAAAAAATGTTCACACCAGGAAAAATCCATATGGGCGTGAAATTAGAGACCAAACATAATACTGCGTACTCAGTTTTTCATTTCTACATCCTTTGTCCTTTTAAAATTACTTCAAAAATTTGACAAAATTAAAAAAATATAAAAAATACTTAAATTCATTAAAATATGGCGATATGTGTATCAAATGAAAGAGGAAAGGCTCAAGAATTTAAATAAGAATTTATTTTTATCTATTTGTAAAAAAGGATATGAAAAAAGTCCTTTGAAAATTTTAATCCTTTATATCCATGAAAATTTATATAGCATTTTCTTGAAAAATAAGTATGTTCAAAACCCAAAATCTCCTTGATCACGTGTCGAAATTTCTTTACTCTAACTTTATTGGTTCGAAAGTTATTAAAAAAAAAGGGCGGAAGCTGCAAGTCTAAGAAGTACAAAAATTCAAATTTTTTTTCATTTACCCAATTTTTACCTATTTTAGTAACTATGAAATTATAAGAGATATAACAAAACAACCCCGAATTTTTTAGAGTACTTCAGTCACAAGTAAAGCTGCACTTTTTGTGCGTTTGTTGGTCTTCAGTTTTCATAGAGTTCAGAGTTTGCTCTCCTGCTGGCACCGCTCTGTCCCCTTTTGTGGCTTCTCGCCGCACTAAGAGACTGGCAAGCAAAAATTTGAATTTTTGAATTTGGATGCGTCTTTTGTATCCACCAATTCTTTGGTTTCATCCACCAATCAAACTGACTTAATCGGGTTTTCAAATGACTTGCAGTAAGGTCACATCACTCATTTCTTCTTGCGGTATCAAAATGAACCCAACTTGGAGCCTTAATCTGTGCCGCGTTAGTCACTTCAAATGACTTGAAGTAAGATCACATAACTCATTTCTTCTTGCGGTATCACAATGGGCCCTGGGCAACTTTTGGGCTAAGCGTGTCCTGAGTCACTTCAACCTAACCTAACACAGTGATCAAGTCTAATTTGAAATCTCTAAATGTTTTGCAATACCTTTCTATACATTTGAACTTCTTTATCCAGGAACGACCACAGTTTCTTTTTGAGTTGATACTGAAAGGCCACATTCATTTTTGGATGATTATTTTCAATTTCTTCTTCTTCTTCTAATTGTTGTTTTTTTAATTTCTGTTGAAATATGCAGTCAGCAATTTGGTGCAAAAAATAGAAAATTCATTCAAAATGCCTTAAATAAAAACTAATTCCTTTCAAATCGAAAGCAACCAAAAACACAAAAAAGCCACCTGGCTCATTAAAGTTTCACTTGTTTACGGAAAAACAAAAGTACTCTAACCGAATAGTGAATTTGCTGCCAACAACAAATATGGGCAGCAGTCAAAGTCAGCGAAATTGCAATGGACTTCAGTTGAATGGAGCGGCGCGTTCAACACGCGATATGCCTTTTTCATTTGAAGCAAATTAGAATGCAAACTCCAACCAAATAGCCAACGCTTTATTGACGCCTGACCAACTTCATTTGAGCGGCGCCACAACAATGCCAACGCCAACAATGGCCGCCACCGTTGGTGAACAAAAAACAACAACTGACGAGCACTAAAGATGAGTGAATCGGGCAATGAAGCGCGCACATTGCAATTGGCGGCCGTAAATTGCTTTTCACAAGGTTTCCCGTTGCTTTTCGCTACAAAATAAATACAAAAAATGTATTCTTAACATGATGAAGCAATTTGCAATGCATGCGGCGTGAGGAAATCACCGGCAATGTTGCGTCGTTTTTGTATTTCCGTTTCAGTGGCTCAGATACCGGAAACGCTGCCAGCAGACACTTTGATCTCGAGTGCAGGTGAATTGAATTACGCCGCGCGCTTTAATGCGAATCTTGTTGATTTTGCCAATTTTAATGTGGCATTTTCAATATGCTCGCGCGCACTCAAGTCGACTCGCACTCGAGATGCGCAGGGCAATTCCGGCAACGCTTTGTGTGCATTCACATTTCGAGTAACTGATTATTTTTGGCTTGTTGACTGGATGGGCTGGTTAGTTATTGAATGTTTCGGTGTTGTTTGGGGTCGATTGGTTAGTGATGTGGGTCGAGAGGGTCGCTCTTTTGTGTAAGCTTACGCTTTGGCTCTGCTCACCTCTCGTTTGCTCTTCTCTGCTTTCGTTTCCTGGCCCAATATAAATAATCGATGCAAATAACAATGAAAAGCAATTTCCATATTCAATTTTCTTAAGTGGCGCGCAGCTAAGCAGCCGCCGCTGCTTGCGTACTTTCTTTCACTTTCACTTTCGACTCTCCCTTCGTCCTTGCGCTCGCTTCTTACTTAAACCAAGACTTATTTATGCATTGTGCGCGGCCGCAAGTGCGCGCACAATCGGCCGTCTCGGTCTGTGCGATTTTTTACTCTCATTTGATTTTTGTGCCTCGGTCGAAATAATTTTCTGTTGATTTACTGACAACGAGCATATGGCCAGTTTGAATGTGCCAGACGTGCAGGGCGTGACGTCATAGTTGTGGCGCTCATTTTGGGCGTTTGAGTGGTTTGACTGTCCGGTGTGGGCGACTCGTGTATGGCAGTCAAGTGAGACCAATTGTGCAGCCAATAGAAAATGAATGATGCGCAGCTCAGCTGAATGAATTGAATTGCAGCTTAAAGTTTATGCGGAACATTTGCATTTATTAAAAGTTTGTTAATTGAATGAATTGTTGAGAGATAATGCAATGTTGCTATGAATTATTTGCAATTTTTGCTATTTCAAGAGAAATTCTGAGGAAAATTCATAATTTTTGGTTTCATGAATTGTTCTATAAATCAAACGTGGATGAAGGTAATGACGGTGAATAATTAGTCAGCGCTTACGGCAACGAGCGTCTTTGCTTCTTCTTCTTTTTCTTCTTTTTAATTGGTTCAAAAGCTATAAATATTGATGTAAACTTGGGCAATAAGTCGACATCCGTTGATTCTGTGTTCGTGAAAGCTTCGAATTTATTTAGATAAAATAAAATAAAATAAAATAAAATAAAATAAAATAAAATAAAATAAAATAAAATAAAATAAAATAAAATAAAATAAAATAAATTAAAATAAAATAAAATAAAATAAAATAAAATAAAATAAAATAAAATAAAATAAAATAAAATAAAATAAAATAAAATAAAATAAAATAAAATAAAATAAAATAAAATAAAATAAAATAAAGTAAAATAAAATAAAATAAAATAAAATAAAATAAAATAAAATAAAATAAAATAAAACAAAATAAAATAAAATAAAATAAAATATAAAATAAAATAAAATAAAATAAAATAAAATAAAATAAAATATAAAATAAAATAAAATAAAATAAAATAAAATAAAATAAAATAAAATAAAATAAAATAAAATAAAATATAAAATAAAATAAAATGAAATGAAATGAAATGAAATGAAATGAAATGAAATGAAATAAAATAAAATAAAACAAAAAATAAAATAAAATAAAATAAAATAAATAAAAACAAGAAAATTTGAGTCAGAAAAACAGTGTCATGCCCATTTTACTATTGGAACGACGGATAAATTCCAATGCTGCCCAACTTATAATTTTTATAGACATCAGTTGTATGGCCAGTGTCACACCTCTTCTTTCCATCTCCCATCTTTTCATCTCGCCATCTCATTCTTTCAGTAGAAAGGTGCATGTCAGTAGAAAGTTTTTTACAGAGTGGTTATTGTCATAGAAAATTTGAGTTACAAAAACAGTGTGGTGCTTTTTGTCCAAAGCCCATGAAACTTCACTTGTGGAACGTCAGATTTATGAGACAACGCCTGACAAGATTTCATTGATGTGAATTCCAAGATTATTCAAAATTATGGGTTTGATTTCTATGGGCAGTGTCATTCTTTCAGTGGAATGGCGCATTTTATTAGAAAGTTGATATCGAGTGCCATTGATGTACGACTTATAGTTCAAAAGACAATTGGAACCATGAAATCAGTGCCATCAGTGAAACCACAGATCTCTGGTACCAAATGCTGTTCGACTTATAATTCCAACGTCCAAGTTCTAATGCCACGCCTCCTAGTGCAATGCTCAGATTTGGGTGAAAAGTTGTATCGACAGTGCCACGCCCCAATTGCCTATAAATAACAAAAGATATCCAGAAGTCGTCCATTGTATAGACCGTCCATTGTGTCAAAATTTTCAGACCAATTGGTTAAGCAGTTTCCGTAGCTATAAAGGACAAACAATCATAGAGACAAAGAAGCTTACAGACAAACAAATAGACAAATATCTATAAAAAAACACAGACAGAAAAAATACCGGCAAACATTCATTTTCATAGATGGAAAGAAAATAAAAGCGTAAAATTGTTCATACAATTTTTATTTTTTTTATTAAAATTTTTCTTACTTTCTTACTTAACTGGCCATAACAACCCGCTATCGGGTTACGGCCTGCCGCAAAACTTCTCTCCAGGCGCCTCTGCTTTGCGCGCGCCTTCTCCAGTTGGTCACACCAAGTGATGGCAGGGCCTCTTCAACTTGGTCCTTCCACCGGAGACACGGCCTCCCTCTTCGCCGTCGACCTCCAACCATTAAAAAATTTTTTAAATTTTTCATGTTTATTAATTTTCGTTTAATTTATTTTTATTTATATTAATTTTTTAATTTATTTTTCTATGTATAATTCAAAGAAAATTAGAGCAGAACTGTCTTAAATTTTCGTATAATTTATTTTTATTTATTTTAATTTTTTAATTTATTTTTCTATGTATAATTCAAAGAAAACTGTCTTAAATTTTCGATTAATTTATTTTTATTTAGTTTAATTTAATTTATAATTAATTTTGCTGTTTAAAAATTTACATAACTTTTTTTAACAGCGACGCCTACTTCAGAGCGTTGTAGACTTCACACTTAAGTGAATGTTAGAGTATAACAGAACAGGGTACAGACTCACACACACACATATGTACCAATATTTATGATCACAACAGCAGCGAGCAGAGCAGACAGCGAAAGAGCAGCAACGGAAGGCCAACGTAATAAAATGCGCGCACAAAAATGCGCTACAACTAAAATGCACAACAAAAAAGCGGGCATTTTCGTATTAGCTACAACAACCACAACAACAATATGAAACGGCAAACACAATTCCAGCAGCAAATGAATGCTGCCGACGCGAGACATGCCAACAATGAGAAGGCTGATGAAGTGCATGGACGTAAAATGCCGCAGGATATGAAAAAGAAGCAGAGAGTGAGAGAGAGCGAACACAGCAGGGAGAAATAACGACAGCCCGGCGCAGTGAAAATTGGAAATGCATTCAATGCCTGCAGTGGGACGCGGCTCGACAGTCCTTCAAATGACAAAGTGCACGAAGACGCTACAGCAACAACGGGCAGCAAAAGGCGACCAGGCGCGCTTTAGGCGGCCCGACTCAGTGCGACGACTGCACACTTCAACTCGTACAACTGCTAAACAATGACAGCAGCCGAAGCGAAAATTAAAGTCACTAATAAAGTACTCGAGCTGTGCTGTTGCACTCAACACTGGCAATGCACATGAAAAGTGCGTGCAGCGGTGGCGTCTCGTCGACGATGGCAGTGTGACGTTGTTGCTGCCAAAAGTGACGCACATTTTAATTACCACATCAACAACAAAGACAACAACAATAGCACATTCAGGCAAGCAGCGAAAAAATGTCAATGGGAATAGAAACGGCGCCCGCATTATTCCAATAAGTTGCATCAACAACTGGCAGCACATCGAAAACACACACACGCACACAGTTGCGGCATCATGCGGCGCTATTGAGCGGTGCGTTGTTGTGCCGCTGCAATTTGCACGCAGCGACATCACAGCACTGTACAGTGTCGGTAATTTTTTCACTAAGTGCACTGCGGCGTCACCAATTAATGTCATTTAATCCTCGCAGTCAGCCGCGTTGACGACAGGATGCCAGTGATGAGACACAGTGTTGGCAGCGTTGTGTGGCTGACAAATGCACCAAATGATTGATTTGGGCAAAATTTAATTAAGAAATATTTAAATAATTACACTGCACAACAGCATGTCGGTTGCATGGAGTTTTTTACATGAATCTGAATCGTTTTTCCACGCTGTTTTCAAAACCATACTCCGTTTTTATGTAACAGCTCTATTTTTCGCAAAAAATGGGCATGTCACTTTTTCGAATTTTCCTCGGCTTTTTTCTCGTTTTCGGCTGTAATTTCTGAACCAATAATCCTATCGACATGATTTTTACATAGTTGCACTTACAACATTTCACGCCATTTTTTCTGATATTAATCAATTTTATGCGTTCTAAATTGGCGTTGTAATATGGTTTCAAAGTAGGAAAATATTGAATTTAAAGGCGTTTTTTCTGATGGCGAAAATTGTACAGATGTTTCATAAATCAAGTTACGAAGTATATGAATATTTTAAGAAGAAACATCAAACAATACAACACAGCCAAATTATTTGAGAGAATGCACTTTCGCATCGAAATAATAGCAAAAATGTACCATAGCTATTTTCATCACTTTTCATAGATTTTCCTTAAAAAATTTGGGGCCTAAAAATATGCAAAGTTTTTAATTTTTTTTTGTTTAGAGCAATTAAAAATCTTTTTGTTTTTTGCTTGTGTTTCAGACTATAAATGTAACATATAAAAGAACATATTTTGAGGCTCCTAATTTTTTAAGAAAAATGTATGAAAAATTATGAAAATGACTATGGAACATTTTTGGTATTATTTCGATGCGAATGTGCATTCCTCCAAATAATTTGGCAGTGTTGTAATGTTTCACGTGTCGGCTTTCATTATACATCTAACTAGTAAATTGATTTACGAAAATTGTGTATATTTTTGACCATCAAAGAAAACGCCTTAAAATTCCATATTTTCCGACTTTGAGGTCCAATTACCGCGGCATTTTAAAACTTATAAAAATAAGTTGCATCGGAAAAGAAGCCGTAGCCGAAGATGAAAATAATGTCTATCGGTTTTTGGGTTTAGAAATTACAATCAAAAATATGGAAAAAGTAGAGGAAAAACTGAAAAAATGACACGGTAACTAGAGCTGCTAGAAAAAATCTGAGGATAGATTCGAAATCAGCGTACCCAAATTAGTACGAAACAGTAGGAAAACTCCATGCAACAGAAAAAAAGTGTTTTTTGTTGTGCTGTGTTATTATTTAAATATTTACACATACATAAATCTTCAAACCATCAGCACACTTCGGTTTAAGTAATGAGTGATTGAAGAAAATACATATTGGTCGCAAATATTTATTAACCAGAAATATTGTAATGAGCAGCCAAATGGTGCAAACAGAGCAAACAAGAATAACCCAACTGAGGCTGAACGAAATGGCGCACAAAGCCATTTTGCCAGAAATATTTGCCAGGAACCTGTAGAGGAGAACGTTTCGTATGAATTCAATGTGAGCAGAAAAACAATCGTTAAATTGTAGTGTTTTGCAGGGAATTATGGAAATCCGAGATTTTCTGTACAGATCTGGCAACCGCACTGTACAGATCTGGCACTGCACCACTTGAGGCATTGCTTCATGGGAAATGTGTACTAAACATAAACAAATTAATAACAATAAAATGTCTGTGAAAAGTCAGATTACAAAATTACTTGAACGTTGTTTACAACTTTTGGTATAGTAATTATTTCTAGTAATTATAATAAAGTAACTAGCAGGTCCCCGCGGCTAAATCAAGTGTTTCTTAATCCTTTGTTGATGCCATCAGATTTGTATAAAAACAAATACATATCTTACTTATTATTTAAATTTCATTATTTATTGCACTTCAAGTGTGCTTTCGCCACATTTGAAGACAAAAAGCCCATAAAATGTTGTTTCTCCATATAAATCCTTAATCCATCGTTGACCCCGTCAGATTTTTATTTTCAACAAAATAAAAAACAAGTGTCAAATTATTTCTCACTGAAAGTACTTTCACCATGTTTGAAGTCAAAAAGCTTAAAAAATCATGTTTCTTCATACAAACTTTGAACCCTTGCTTCACCCCTTTAAGTTTTGATGTTCAAATAAATTTGAAACACTTGTCAAATTATATTTGATTTTAAGTGTTTTCACCAACTCTGAGGTCAATAGGCCCATCGATTCAAGGTTTTCTCGTAGTCTTTTCATATACGCAACTTAACCCATTGTTGACCGCGTTAAGTTTTGATTTAAAAAAAATTTAAATATACGTGTCGAATTATGTTTTATTTAGAGAATTTTCACAAAGTTTGAAATCAATAGACCAATTAAATCGCGTTTCTTCATACAACAAATCCATGTTTTGCCCTTTTAGACCCTGGATTTCAAAAAATCCTATCTACAGTTCAAATTTGATGCTGGTAGCTTTAGCAGTTTGGGCTGTGCGATGATGAATCAGTCAGTCAGTCAGTCAGTTAGGACCAACAATTTTATGTATAGAGATATGAGTTGGCTGGCCTCGATAGTCCAGCGGACAGCGCACTGGCTTCTCACACTACAGGCTCTAGGTTCGATTCCTAGCTCGGGCTGGTGAAACACTCATCTACTTCTATCGCTATCCACATGAAACAGGCAAGAATTATGAGCAACGCACAAGTCGGGTTTAAGAAGTGTGAAAGGAAAATTGCCCAAATGCACCGTTAGGAATTGGATATCACGTCACTGTAACTGCAGCCAATATCTCGCACGACTAAAACTTAGCAAGAGAGTTAACTGTAGACAGTGCTTTGAAGATGAGGAGACACATTGTGTGCGAATATTCGGCTCTACCTGGCAGAAAGATGTGAGTTTTGAGACAACCGTTGATAAAAAGAACTATGAAACATTAGTCTCAGAAATCGACTAGATAGCGCGTGTCATAGTCATAAGGAGGGGATCTATGATTACGGAGCTACGGATTACTGGGAGGCTGATCTATGATTGCGGATCAACGGACTACTGAGAGGGAAATCAATGAGTACGGACCAACGGACGACTGGGAGGGATTTCAATGGTTACAGACCAACGGACTACTGAGAGGGAGATCGATGATTATGGACCAACGGACTACTGAGAGGGAGATCTATGTTTGTGGACCAATAGACTACTGTGAGGCAGATCAATGATTATGGACCAACGGACAACTAAGAGGGAGATCAATGATTATGAACCAACGGACTAGGCAGATCAATGATTGTGGACCAATGGATTACTGAGATGGAGATCTATGATTGTGGACCAATGGACTACTGGGAGGGATATCAATGGTAACAGACCAACGGACTACTGAAAGGGAGATCGATTATTATGGACCAACGGACTACTGAGAGGCAGATCAATGATTGTAGACCAACGGACTACTGAGAGGGAGATCGATGATTATGGGCCAACGGACTACTGTGAGGCAGATCAATGATTATGGACCAATGGACTACTCAGACGAAGATCAATGATTATGGACCACCGGACTACTGAGAGGGAGATCGATGATTATGGGCCAACGGACTACTGTGAGGCAGATCAATGATTATGGACCAATGGACTACTCAGACGAAGATCAATGATTATGGACCACCGGACTACTGAGAGGGAGATCTATGTTTGTGGACCAATGGACTGCTGAGAGGGAGATTTATGATTATGGACCAACGGACAACTAAGAGGGGGATCCATGATTATGACTCAACGGACTACTGAGAAGCAGATCAATTATTGTGGACCAATGGACTACTGAGAGGGAGATCTATGATTGTGGACCAATGGACTACTGGGAGGGATATCAATGGTAACAGACCAATGGACTGCTGAGAGGGAGATCAATGATTGGACTACTGAGAGGGAAATCAATGATTACGGACCAAAGGACGACTAGGTACAAACTTCATAAGGACTCAATAAGTAGCCCGCTTCCCCAAAACTATGAATAAGAATGATTCTAGTCGGTTAGAATTCGGCAGGTTAGTGGCTTCTATGAAGAGTTTTGACCTTCTGCACTAAAGAAAAACCTAACATAATTTACAGTGGCGTGGACAGGATTTTCTTTTGGCGGAGTTTTTCGTAGAACTTTTGACCTCAATCCTATTTTAAACCCTATTTTTTCACCAGCAATTTTTGTATTTTAGGGGGTTTAAACCCCATAACATAACATTACCTTACTTGAAGCATTTTGCGGACATATAACTCTAGTAATAGCATTTAATCCAAAAACGAATAAGTGAATCCGTAATAATAAAAAAGTTATACACTACTCGAAGCGTAGTTAGCGCGTAGAGTCAAAGAAAATAACCATGACGAACACAACCTAACCTTACACATTTGTAACATAACCTTACTCTTTCATAAACATCAGTTACAATATAGAAATATGCATAATTGAATGTCGAAGGCTAAAAGCCATTACATCAAAACTATATTTTCATTTTATTGAAAACCAGCTTTCAGCGAAAAGTTATTCATACCATTTTTTTTTAAATTTTTTTTACGTTCAACTACATTCACAACAACTTCCAAATATGACCGAATCCTAACTCGCACAGCTAAAACAAAAATGTTGCATTTCCAGCAAAACCCAACGATGACAAACACTCATCATTCCACTGACAATGCAGGCCATTACATACATTTTAATCTGGGTGCTGCTTAAAAATGATTAAAAATTAAAATTATACGCCAAAGGAATTTTTGCAGCGCTTCATCGCCCCTCACCCAATTGGCTTTTCCTATTATCGTTATTAATTTTTTTTTTGTCGTTTTTAATGCTTTTTATATTTGTGCATTGTTGCTTTTTAGTGCTGTCGTACCTGCTGCAAGACAATGGCTGTCGCCCTACGTCCGCACTGCTGCCATTCATTCACACTTTACAGCGCTCACGGCCAACTGCCACAGCCGCTGCATCGACGCGTGCAGCGGCCGGCGATGCGTCAACATTAATCGACACGATTTTTCCCATTCAGCTGCCAAGCAATGGTGCCCGGCTTAAAGCGTTGGTCCGTTCGTGCGTGCGTCTGTCGCGCACATTGTAGTAAACAATTTCTCGAACAATGTGCAATTGTGTTTGTGTGTGTGTGTGTGTGTGTGTGTGTGTGTGTGTGTGTATGTGGGTGCAGTTTATGCTTTAATCCCCTTTGGTTGGCATCATGAAATCCACACTCCACCGCTCGACGGTGGATGCTCACACTTCAAAAATACCACGACCGCAGCTACCAGAAGCGACAGTTGTGCATTGTGGCGCACAACAACAACAACAACAGCAGCAACCACAACGCTGCAACGGTCTGCTGTCAACAAAGCAAAAGTATGAAAAGCGGATCGCGGCCGAACTGCAAGAACTGCAAGCTGTGGGCCATTATTTTTTAACTCGACGTATGTATGTATGTGTGAGTGCATCTTTGTTTGAGTGTGTGTGTGTTTAATGAAGAGCATTACTTTTGCAGGCTATTACTTACTTTTTTTACTACTGACTGTTGTTGTTGTTACCTTTAATGCCGACGTGCTTTGCTGTGCTGTTGTGCGCTGGCGACGTTGTTGAAATATTCCATTGTCTTGGCTTGAGTGTGTCTGTGTGTGAGTGAGGGTGAATGGGAGGTTGATTTAAAAATTCTTGTTCACTCCCTTCTTTATGCAAGCATTTTAACTTTAGACATATTTCAACAACAAAAACAATGATAATCATGTCGCAAAAAGCAACAACAATATTGACAGTAAATATTATCAGCACTATGAATTTTATCTTCATCAGCGGTAAAGCACTGAAAATGTTGACTATCAATGTTAGTAGTGTTGTTGTTTTTATTGGTCTGTTTGTTGCTTAAACTTCAAGTTCTGTCTACACTGAAATTGCAATAGCACGTTGCACACTAGCACTGCTTAATAAAATTTGGCATTAAAAAATAGAAGAAAAATCAGATGTTTTTAACCTATTTTTTTAACCTTTTTTTTTATTTTTTATAATTTTTTTTCTTTTGTTAAATTAAAATTAAAATAAATGAATTTATTTGATTTTTTTTATCATCACCTCTGCTTCACTGTGAGCCTCTAGCAAACGTCTAACCACAGAATTTAGTGTCACTACAACCACATACACCTACAAACCGACTACTTAGTTAGAAACACTCAAGCTCACAACAGTGATTGCACACGTGCGTGTTGTTGTTTTTGTTGCTGTCGATTATATTCATTTCCGGCTGATTGCTGCGGCAACATAATTAATTGAATGTAACATGTGGCAGCCACACCTGCGATGCTTAAATGCTGTTCTTGTTATTGTTGTTGTAGTTGCTATATTGTTATATTTATGTATTGCTTATTGTTTTTGTTGATCAATCTCTAATTCGCTACAGGCTATGACAATTTTCAAACCAACCCCCACAATTCAGAACATAGAAGCACGCAGCCACGTGTGCAGAAACATTATAATTCTTGCATTTGTCAACCACACCACTCAATTTAATTGCACACATACATATGCACATATTTAAATATGTAATATATACAATCATACATACATAAGTGCCTGGTGAGTTTTGATGTGTGCGTGCGCGCATCTTTCAAACGCTCAGTCAATGGATTAGTTGTCCTCTTCCTGTCGCCTAATCCTGCAATGCGTGTCAGCTGCTGTTGCGGCAGTTGCATTCGTATATCTAAAGTATTTACGATGCAATTCCAGTGCAATTGCTTTTGCATATTGCCGACAGATTAACGGCTAATGGCGCCCAGCATTGAGCCATTAGACAGTCGGGTAACCAGGTGAATTTGAGCTTGAAGGGCAATCGGGCGCAAGTAAACCACTGTGCCAGATGTTAGTTATTGTATTG
Organism: Melieria crassipennis; assembly: GCA_963668005.1. NCBI lineage: Eukaryota > Metazoa > Arthropoda > Insecta > Diptera > Ulidiidae > Melieria > Melieria crassipennis. The sequence goes on along the minus strand of OY764963.1, from coordinate 95,564,885 downwards.
TTGCAACAAAGTTTACAACAAATTATGTGGCACATAAGGATCGACCAACTTTTAGAATTTTCCTGGCAAAACCATTATTCTGGGTCAGAATTTCTGATAAAAAAAATTTCACAGGTTTCTAAAGGCCACTGCAAACTATTAACACAATTTTATTGATGACTTTTTGTAATTTGGAGGATCCCCCTTTGGAAATTTGTAAGCAAAATCATACTCCCATTTTCAACAGAATTCTCTGGTTTTAGAGTAAAAATATTTAACAAGAGATTAGCACAGTATTTTGTTAAAGGTAATTGCCGACTCGGTGGCTGTCCTCTCAGCTGGAAATGGCAAACCTCTGAGAGTAAAAATTGCTTATGAAACAGCTCCCAACCTGCCGTTCGGAATCGGCACAAAACTGTACGTCCCTTCCACCCGCGTACAAATTCACACGCACAACACGGGTGGTTGCGGGAAGCTAGGCCTTAGTCTCGCGTAAGCGGGCTGTCGTGCCAGTCAATTATTTAAAAATTAATTAATTAATTAAATTGTCGACTATTGGGAAAGTTTTAAAATGACACTGCCATTTTGTTTGAACCCCTTCTGATAATTCTGAAGCAAATTCATTTCTATCTGCCTCAAATTTTTAAGGGGTGATGATTCTTAAGGGATGAAAAACTCTCTCAAGGGATTAACCCATGTTTGTCCTAAATAATTATAAACTATTGAGAAACTTTAAAATTTACTGATTGTAATTTTTTTCCCCCTTCTGTTAATTTTGAGGCACAACCATTTAGTCTATCTACATTAAATTTCCAGGATTCATGGATGAAAAACTCTGTGAAGCGGTTTAGTCATGTTTCTCTTAAAATTAATTGCAGACCATTAAGAAAGATTTAAAATGGCTGACCGTCATTGGTCAATTTGTAGCAAAATTCTAAGGATTTTGAATCAAAACTTCTGACAAGCGATTTTCAAAACCTTGCAGACTATTAAGATAGTTTTAAAATGACTGGGTGGCATTTTGTTCCTAGTTTTTCTTATGTCTGAGGCACAACCACTTATTCTATCTGCCTCTAGTTTTAAGGATTTATGGATGAAAAACTCTGTTAAGCGGTTGAGTCATGTTTCTCCCAAAATTAATTGCAGACCATTAAGAAAGTTTCAAAAAGACTGTCCGTCATTGGTTAAGTTTTAGAAAAATTCTAGGTTTTCAAAACCTGTTTTTTCAATGTTCAAAAAGTTGTAAACTGCCTTTTTGTTTAATCATTTTTTGCCTTTCTTTAGACAAAATCAAATTATTCCATTTTTAACAACCATTTTCTTGTCTTCTTCTTCATCTTTTGACAAATGATTTTCTCTTGTTTCTCTTCTAGGTTACTGAAAAAATTGAAAGGCATTTCTTGTTTGATAATTTTTTTATAAATTTGTACTTCTGCGTTTGAACTTCTTGCGTTTTGGATCAGCAGCACTTTTTTACTGCTGTAACGAACTTCTTGTGTTTTGGATCAAAATTCTGACAACTAAACACTTTGTATTGGTTTTTCTTGGAGGTAAATGAAAACAATTGAATGACTTCTAAAGCAACATTTTTGTTCGTTGTTTTTTTTTTGCCAATTCTCAACATCATAGAAAAAGTTAAACTTTTAGGTCAAAAAAGTGGCAAGTGGTTTTCACGAACTACTCCTGAAAGTTATTTCGAAAGAATTCCTAGATTACCAATGCATTTAGGGATTAGATGCTACAAGGAGCCCCTTACATGGATAACACAGCACAACAAAAAACACTTTTATTCTGTTGCATGGAGTTTTTCTACTGTTTCTTACTAATTTGGGTGCGCTGATTTCGAATCTATACTCAGATTTGTTCTAGCAGCTCTAGTTTGTGAGATATAAAAACTGTGTCATTTTTTCAGTTTTTCCTCTACTTTATCCATATTTTTGATTGTAATTTCTAAACCAAAAAACCGATAGACATGCTTTTCACCTTATCGCATTAACAACACCGAACGGCTTCTTTCCGATGCAACTTATTTTTATAAGTTTTAAAATGCCGCGGTAATTGAACGTCAAAGTTGGAAAATATTGAATTTTACGGCGTTTTCTTTTATGGTCAAAAACATTCACAATTTTCGTAAAGCAATTAACGAGTTAGGTGTATAATGAAAGCCGACACATCAAAAATTACAACACAGCCAAATTATTTGGCGGAATGTACATTCGCATCGAAATAATACCAAAAATGTACCATTTTCATAATTTTTCCTTAAAAAATTAGGAGCCTCAAAATAGGTATGCTTTTTATATGTTACATTTCGTCGCTGGAATAATGAAATAGTGTAACATGAAAAGTATAGTTTTGAGAAAAATGAATTGGAAGTTTTTATAAACCAATCGATCTACTTTAAACTTTTATTGTACGCGTCTTATTAAAAATATTCACATCTTAAATACACCACACTTTTCATTGATTCCGTAGCTGTTAATCCACAAAAAAAGATGTAATCATGTTTACTTAGAAACACCATTAAAGCCCATTTTTCTGAAAGCATTTGCTTATACACTATTTTATCTTTGAAGTGAAGAATATCTCCGAAGTCATATTGACAAATTTAACAGAGCTATCAAGTGGATCTAATCTATGGGAAGAGTATGGGCGAACTTTCTTCAGGTGGTAACACAATGGGCCACATGACCTAAGTGAGGCCCTAGAGATAGCCATTTGAACTACTACTAATATGTACTATATATTGAACTAATATGAACTAATATGTAGTCTGGCATTATTCGAATGGAAGACAAGGCCCTCTATTTGGTCAGCACCCACTGCTTTCAATTAATCCCATTAAATCTTTTTAACTGTTGACAGCAATCCAGCAGGATTTGACAGACAATATATTCTTTAGCATCACCTCTGGCTTCACAACGGTTCTAGGACGTTTAAAATATCCTGGACTTTAATATTTTCACACTAAGATTTTTATTTTTTTTAAAATTGCCATATTTGCTGCTAATGTTGATTGTGATTTGCCTCAAGTGTTGCGCCATGAAATTGCTGATGTTGTTATTGTTTGTGTAATTAGCGCTGTCGACATGCACTGGCAGTGCAAATAAAATATGCCGTCTCTCTGATTTGACTTGCAGCAGCATGTCAAGTCATAAGCAAAATTGCAACAACTGTCTGCGTCGTTGAGCAACAAGTGATGCTGCATAACAACGCAAAAATGGCAACGCAAAGTTGTTTTGATTTCATCACAGTGATATGACAATAAGCTACATAATAACAATAACAACAACAAAAACCACAACAAAAATAACAAGAATGCCAGTGTCTGGCAGCCGGACGCCATTTGAATTTAATACGCACGCACACCGAGACAATGCAGACAGACGCATTGACGCAACCAGCAACAGTTTTGGAGCTTTAGAGCATTGAAGCGAAAGAAAAAAGCTTAGTTAGAATGGCCCTATAAGTGCTGGCAATGTTTAACCCTTTGTGATATTTTGTTACCATGTGGCAAAAAAATAGTAAAAGGAGGTCTGAGGCATCTCTGGTTTCAGGAATCAAGAGTTTGTGTGGTCTTAAGAATTTTGTGAAATCTTGAATGTATTTTGAAATATAAACAACTGATTTTTCAGGTTCAAAACGGAAAATCGTAATTTTTTTTTTTTTTAAATAAACAAAAATTTAATTTATAAAATTTTTGAAACCAAATATAAAACCATCTGCAGACTAAATTTCTAAAAGAAAATTACGTAATCATAAAAAATATCAAAAATATTAAAAATTTTTCAATTGAATCGCTCAAATTGCGCTTCAATAATGTATTGTCGTATGTGCTGAAGAATCGCCCTGCACATACGTCACCATAACACTCAGACTGCAATAAGCATACAGCAACGCAACAAGCAAACAACTCAACCTAACATTTTCATGTGTGCACCAGCAGCAGCAGCAGTACAACAACATTAACAACAACAGCAATTGTCATTTAATGCCCGCGCACAAAATGCCATTTATGGTCACTTAACAAGCGACAATTTTCGGCAATTTCAACGTAATGTCGGCGTGACGCTCGCATTGCAGTCACAGCGGCAGCCATTGCGGCGCTGCCATTGCACAGCCCACACGCGACAGTGACGACTGCTGGCGCCGCTATCCGCCGACGGCAGCTGCGTACGCTGCTCGTTGCTTGCTGTGCGTCTACTTATGATTGTTGTTGTCGTTATGGTTGTATGGCTGCTGATCGCTAATGTAGTTGTTGTTGTTATTGTTGTTGCTCTCGATGTCGTCATCGCCTCTACTTGCGTCTAATTTCAGCAATTGCCGCCTAGTAGTCCATAATAATTAAGGATCCCCATAAAAGCGCCTAATAGTAGACTTCATATGACGACCGATACTGTTGAGCTGCATGCAGCAAGTGTGCGACAACTTTAATGGACATGCGGGAGGCAATTTTACGTTGAGCTATTTTGGGTGATGCAATAAAGATTGAATGTCAGCAGTTCGACTGACTGTTTACTTAATTGAAAACAAAGTCAGAGTGCAAAGTGAGTATAAATAAAGTGCGAAGTGATGGCATTGTTAATCATAGAGGAAGAGTAGAAAACTTTCACAATTTCTGTATGCTGAGCACAAAAAATATTAGAGGCCCATTTTTATTGCACTTATTTAAAGCACCAATGCACAGTGATTCGACTCCGTACAACCGCGGGACAAAATTAGAAGGAGTGGGTCGTTCTGCTGAATTGAAATCTCTATTTTGTTTTTCTTAAACTTTTGTAGTTTGGCAATGTCTGAGACTTAAATTTGCAATTTTCGTCATTTTTGGTGAGCTATAGCAACGAGTGTGTTGGCTAGATTTTTCAGATTTTACATTTAATCGGTAACGTTGACATTGATTGTTGCAAAGAGTAACATTAATTTTCTTAGAACCCTTAAGTTTTGCAATAAAAATGATAATAATAATGATCATGCTGATTGCATACTTTTAGGGATAAATAAAATAAAGTTTTACAAAAAATAGGTGTTTGACCACTTTTAAAATTGAATTATTTTCTGATATTGGAAGATATCGGAGGATGTAATTACATTATCCGAAAAAGAAAGAATGCTTCTTAAAATAAAAATAATCCAGGAACATACTTTCACATACTTTTTAAATATTTTCCTGCCAATTTTCAGATTTTTAATTTAGAAAAATATTTTAAATTAAAAGTGAAGTAAAAGCCTCAGCTTTGCAAATTTTGAAAAAAACATTAAAAGCGAAAATGACCACATCATTTCTTAATCTACTATATATTGAAAGTATTAGCAACTTCTAGGTAACCATGTAATTTTACAATTGTTTTTACTCAATAGACTAAAAAACAGAAAATAAGTGTTGAAATTTTTTTGTGAAAAAAGTTTCAAATTTGAGCCGCTTTTGCACCCAAACTAATTAATTTTTTGCACAGATTTGTTTGCGTTTTTTTAGTTGGAGTTTTACCTTTCAAATCGCATCAAAATCGTTAAATTCTGAGACTATAAATTTTTTGAAATTAGTCTATGGAACGAATGACTGTGCAATGGCACAAAACATTCCAATTGAAGTTTATTGCTTCGCTGCAGGGATGAAAACAACGCCCTCTTAATAGACTTACATTTCATTAATTTTGGCTAAATGTGGCAATTTTTGGCTACAGTCGACTACATGCGGCCATTAGACAGTGTGGCCAAATTAGACTTTTTTCTTAGACTTGGAAGAATCTCAGCCTCTTTGAAGAAATTTTAAGTAGAATAATTGATGAATAGAAAATAGGTAGGGTAGCACACTTAGGCCATAAAGTCGCCTTGTGATACCACAATCAATCGAGCTTAAGTTCACTCATTTATTGAAACCAGTTTGAGCTCCTTAAGAAACCTAGTAGACTGTAAATAGTCCTATTGGCCAGATCCTCTAGATTGTCAAAGAAATGGTCTTCCAGATAATGTGGCACAAGTACATAGAAGGTAAAGTTTATCTTACTCGTCCTTCGACAGAAGTCATTAGAAAGCAAATCCAACATCCTTGCGCAGTGAGTGAGTGAAGTGAGTAAACAGTGAAAAAGTTTGCTAGATTTTAATGTTAGTACTGAAAACTTTTGTTTGATACTCTTCATTGTAAAAAAAATACAAAATAAAAATTACAAATAAAAAAATATATATTATATTACGATTAAAATTGCATCTTGGTGCAGTTTTAAATTCTTTAGAAAACTTTTGGGAACTTCTAAGACAACGAGATAACAATAATTGACCTGACGTGACAAATAATGAAACTTTTTGTGAGTGAAAAAATTCACACAAGCAATATTTTTTATAAATTTTAATAGACAATTATTTCAAATATCTGGCCACCCTGCCACAAGGCAACGTTTGTCTATGGGCCTAGCACACAGCAATGCCAAAATCGAATCAATTTTCATTTAAGCTCGAAAACTATACAAATTGCGGCCAACTGCAGGTAAACAATGCACAGTTTTATAGCACAAACGCCAACGACTGGCAGCCACCTAATGCGCCTCTAGTGGCGTTGTACATTGCGCTGGTTGCGCCGCTGACCGCTGATCGTTGGCCGTTACTGCAGCGGCCGGTATGCAAATATGGCCCGCCGTGGTCCGACCACCATGAATAGGCCCGCTTTATATACATAATGAAAATAAATTCCCTATTTGTGCGCTGATTTTGACCCGAAAATGCAGCGCCCACACAAATGTCCGCAATGCAGAGTGCAGCGACATGGTTTGCGCTGTTGGCGAGCATTTTACATCGCCGACTTCAATTTGCTGAAAATCTGTGTTTCGCTGCCATGTGTTGTTGTTGTTGGCTCTCAATTGGAGTGGCGTACATGTTTTATTTGGTGAACTAAGTATTTTCTGCCGTTGGCCAAAGTTGGGTGTGTGATTGTATTCGCTTGTGCCGTGTTAAACTTGGATTGTTTCAATGCGTAGTTTTTTTTTCGAAATTTTTGCAAATTCTGGACAACAGTTTTCTTCCATTGTCTCTCTGCTGAAATGTTATATTTTTTGATTTTATTATTTTTCAGTTGACATTTTTTTATAGATTTTTTTAACAACTTTACTACGCAACTACAACTTTACTACGCAAGTCATAGCAATGTTGCGTAAATATGTTTTCGCCATTGTGTAATTTATTACAACTCCATGCAAATATTGTTGGCTGGCAAATGTTGCGGTCACTACAGGCCAAAAATGCAAACTATCATGTCCAAAAAAATTGAATGTATGGGTTAACTTGTTTTTTGAGAGGAGGAATGAGGTTAACGTTGAATCTGCAACTTGCCGCAATGTAAAAAAGCACAAATTGCAATGTATTAATTAAAATGTTAATTGAATTATATATTTTATATATTTTTCATGAATTCATATATTATTTTTATGTTTTATATATTTTTATTTTATATTTTTAATACTTTTTTATATTTTACATATATATTCTTAATTTATATTTAAAATATATTTTCATGATTTATATATTTGTATTTTATATTTTAAATAAAATAAATTTAAATAAATTCAACAATTTTAAATTCATCTTCAATTCAGAATAACTTTTAAAATGTTGGCCAAAAGTATGCAGCATTTTCTGCACTTAAAGATCGTCATTACTAATACAAACATCTAACTTCATATGTCTAATTTTGCAGCACATACTTTTAGGCTGGCATACAATTTTGAGCTGTTTTTCAGATTGTATCGTGTACCTTTCATCTACATAAAATCTCCAGCAAATCCAGCACAGACTTTAAAATAATATTAGTAAATTTCTAAAGCAAATTTCAACACAAATCCAACACTCACATGTAACAATAAATTAACTTGTATGCCTTTTGTCTGCGTTTAAATAAACTATTTCTCTGCTCTGCTCGTATCCCGGTTAACAATCCCCATCGCACTTGCCATCAGTGTTGCACTCACACTACTGCCAGTTGAACGCAATGTTGCAATAAACTCCCAAAAAAGCTTCAAGTGCGTGTGTTCCAAAATTGCCTGCTACCACAACAGCGACCCAACAACAATAAAGTGAAACAACAAAGTGGCAGATAAAAATTAAATTAATCTTATGTAGAAATCTGCAACACGCATACATTCCGACAAATATAGCCAAAACAAAAGCACACAAACACGCGCACTCACACACACACACACACACAAATGTATGCACAAATCCAGCGTGACTAGCGAAAATATTGTTGTGGCTGCACAATACGCCGACATATTGTTTGATGTAAGAAAATTGTTATTGTAGACATTTTAATTAAAGCTTCATTTCGTGGTTGCAGACGCCAGCACAGCCAGAGGCCTCCGTGTTCTGTCGACAGAAAATTGGAGTAAAATTAATGGGGAAAATTATGGTGACGGTGGTATGTAAAAAATTCTATTCCAAGTATTTAAAGACATTGAATGTAATTTTTGTGTTGCGGAAATTTTTAAGATGTTTTGGGACAATTGTCACAAACTGCAGTAATTAACTAACTAACTGACTGGCTAACTAACTAAACATCTTTCCAACTAACCAACTTAATTTTAATTATTAATATTTCCTATAGTCAGTAAGGACATTTGTTCATTGGCTAAATAAATAAATAAGTAAACTAAAATATCTATCTAATTATCTATGTATCCTACTAACTAAATAATGAACTAACTATTATTATTATTAGTGGGGATAGTGCACCGCGACCTAAAGATCTATTGTGCCCCTTTCATGGACTCACAGTTCATCTGTGAGCCCAACTACCGAGAGGAACTTTAGTATATCTCCTATACCTCTGGAGTCCCAGTTTGCACCTCTGACGAGGTAGTCCCCTAGGTGCTTCTTTCGATCATGCATAAGTACAGGGCATTCTCCTAGTATGTGCATTGCAGTCTCATTTTCCTGCGAACAGAACCTGCAATGTCCGTTTGTACGGATTCCTAGTTTAGTTAGGTGATAATTCAACCTACAATGCCCTGTCATGATACCTGTATCGATTCTCAGGTTATTCTTTGATAAACTCATACATTCCTCGAATCTTTTTCTACTATATGACCCGATAATCGCCTTGGAATGTTCCAGACCTGGTTGATTGTCCCAGTATTTATTCCTGCTGATTATCTCGCCTTTCCTGGTTAGGATTGATAAAGCTCCCTTTCCCAGTCCACAAAAAGGTTCTGGGCCGACGAATGGGGTTGATGATGAACTAACTAACTAACTAACGAACTGACTAATTAACTATCTAATTCAAAATAACTAAAACCTAACTGGCTAGTTAACTAACCAACTTGTAACCGACTGACCAATTATCTAAGTAACTAACCAAACCAACTAATTTACTAATTATCTATATTAAACTATCTATCTTACTAACTAACTAATTAACTCACGCATGTAAAACTTATTAACTAATGCAAAAACTTCAAGAAAGCTATTACTTATTAACACATTTTAAGCGGGTAGCCTAGTATATGAAACTATGCTGCGTAGCGGGCATTACTTGCAAAACAAGCAAAAATTGCGCGATCCAAAATAAATAATATTTCAGTTTTATATGAAAACCAATCCGGTAAAAATACCGTCTCCCGCTTTTAAAGTGCCTACATTCAAAAGGTAAAAATACCCGCCCCGCTTATAAGCAGCAGTTTTCACAACGGGTAATTTTACCCGGCCCGCTTTTAATGTGTTAAAACTGGCCAGCAAACGAACTAACTAGATGGCTAACTAACTAAACTAATTAAATTTTCAATTAAATTAAATTTATCTAAACTAACTTAACTAACTAAACTAACCAAACTGACTAAACCAATTAAACTGCCTAAACTGATTGAACTACCTAAACTGACTAAACTAACTACACTAAACTGTCTAAACTAACTAACATAACTAAACTAACATAACTGACTAAACTAACTTAACTAAGTAAACTGACTAAACTAAATGAACAAACTAAACTAACTAAACTGACTAACCTAACTAAACTAACTAAACTAAATAAATTAACTAAACTAACTAAACTAACTAAACTAACTAAACTAACTAAACTAACTAAACTAACTAAACTAACTAAACTAACTAAACTAACTAAACTAACTAAACTGACTAAACTAACTAAACTAACTAAACTAACTAAACTAACTAAACTAACTAAACTAACTAAACTAACTAAACTAACTAAACTAACTAAACTAACTAAACTAACTAAACTAACTAAACTAACTAAACTAACTAAACTAACTAAACTAACTAACTAAACTAACTAAACTAACTAAACTAACTAAACTAACTCAACTAACTCAACTAACTAAACTAACTGAATTAACTAAACTAACTAATCTAAACTCACTAAGCTAAACTAACTAATCTACCTAAACTAACTAAACTAACTTAACTAACTAAACTAACTAAACTAACTAAACTAACTAAACTAACTTAACTAACTAAACTAACTAACTAAACTAACTAAATTTACTAAACTAACTAAACTAACTAAACTAACTAAACTAACTGAACTAACTAAACTAACTGAATTAACTAAACTAACTGAATTAACTAAACTAACTAAACTTACTAAACTAACTAAACTAACTAAACTAACTAAACTAACTAAACTAACTAAACTAACTAAACTAACTAAACCAACTTAACTAACTAAACTAACTAACTAAACTAATTTAACTAACTAAACTAACTAAACTAACTAAACTAACTAAACTAACTAAACTAACTAAATTAACTAAACTAACTAAACTAACTTAACTAACTAAACTAACTAACCTAGCTAAACTAACTAAACTAACTAAACTAACTAAACTAACTAAACTAACTAAACTAGCTAAACTAACTAAACTAACTTAACTAACTAAACTAACTAACTAAACTAACTAAACTAACTGAATAAACTAAACTAACTGAATTAACTAAACTACCTAACTAATCTAAAATCACTAAGCTAAACTAATTAATCTAACTAAACTAAACTAACTAAACTAACTAAATTAAATAAACTAACTAAACTAACTAAACTAACTAAACTAACTAAACTAACTAAACTAACTAAACTAACTAAACTAACTAAACTAACTAAACTACCTAAACTACCTAAACTAACTAAACTAACTTAACTAACTAAACTAACTAAACTAACTAAACTACCTAAACTAACTAAACTAACTAAACTAACTAAACTAACTTAACTAACTAAACTAACTAAACTAACTAAACTAACTAAACTAACTAAACTAACTAAACTAACTAAACTAACTAAACTAACTAAACTAACTAAACTAACTAAACTAACTAAACTAACTAAACTAACTAAACTAACTAAACTAACTAAACTAACTAAACTAACTAAAATAACTAAACTAACTAAACTTACTAAACTAACTAAACTAACTAAACTAACTAAACTAACTAAACTAACTTAACTAACTAAACTAACTAAATTAACTAAACTAACTAAACTAACTAAACTAACTAAACTAACTAAACTAACGAAACTAACTAAACTAACTTAACTAACTAAACTAACTAACTAAACTAACAAAACTAACTAAACTAACTGAACTAACTAAACTAAATGAATTAACTAAACTAACTGAATGAACTAAACTAACTAATCTAAACTCACTAAGCTAAACTAATTAATCTAACTAAACTAACTAAACTAACTTAACTAACTAAACTAACTAAACTAACTAAACTAACTAAACTAACTAAACTAACTAAACTAACTAACTAAACTAACTAAACTAACTAAACTAAATAAACTAACTTAACTTACTAAACTAACTAAACTAAATTAACTAAGTAAACTACACTAATAAAACTATCGAAACTTAACTAATTAAACTAACTAAACTAGCTTAATTAACTTAACTAAATAACTAAACGAAACGAACAAAGCCAACTAATCTAATTAAACTTGTTATGTTAATTAGACAGCAATGTGATTTTCACTCTAAGATGTCTCAAAACTGTCACAATTTGTGTGACAAAAAGCACTTTTTGTGTAACAAATATGGCAAATCTTGTGCTAATCGTCTTAAACCGTGTGACAATAATCACAATTTTCGGTTTACTTATTACACCTTGTGTGATAATTTTGCACAAACTCTGTGATTAAAAAAATTTATGTGACACTTCACATGTTTTCACTTTAATATTTGTAGTAAAATTATTGAAAAACAAGTTTAATGAGTTTAACGCATCTACAAATCGGTCCAATGAATCGGAATCAACGTAGTTACAACAATTTAAACGAATTACACATTTTGAAGTTTCCGTCACAGCAATGCCAATGAATTTAAAGCCCACACAAGCCAATAATATACTTCAACTAGTTCAAGGTCAGTGCATAAATTGTATGAATTTACTAACAATTTACTGCAAAATTTCTAAATTTCTAAACTAGTTTGTAGTTTTTCACTTTACTGCTTAATTCTTGCTGGTAAATTGAAAGCAATAAAGTACATTCAACACAAACACACACACACAAGTGTACAAATGTTTTGTAATTACACGTAAATAACGCACAGACACATCAACACAATGACTCTCGCACCCATACATACTCAACCACGAAAACCCAGTTAGAAATGCTCAGGATTGTTATTCGAAGACTTGTTCTCATTTTTGTTTACTCTTTCCAAAAGCATTTCCATCTCTCTGCATAGTCCATTGAACAGCCAGTTATCCTTATCATCCTGCCGCCTTCTTCTGAGTATTCGTCGCACCTAAATATTTGATGCGTGGGAAAAATATCACGAAAATTCGTTTAATTTTGTTGCATTTCATTTGGCATTTCGCTTCCTCACGTTTTCGAATTGCTTAATGCTCTTCTCTTACCACAGTTTTTTGTATTAAGGCTACGTGATCAACGCACAATATTTTCTCCAATTCTTTTCATGCTCTTTGTTGTTGGTTTTTGTTTAGTTTATTTTATGCATTTTCGTCTGGCGCACAGACACAATGAACGCTCAACAACCGCATTTTCTGCACCTGTGGCGCTTCGTTTATTGTCTGTTGCTGCCTAAAATATTTGTCAAATGGCACACGTGTGTGTGTGTGTGTGTGCAGTAGTAGTTGTAGACACTCGAGGGAGTCAAGTGCTTTTGTTGTTATACACAGTTCAAGTGCCAATTTCACGCTTATCTCTTCTGTCCTCGTGTCTAGTTTGCCCTCAGCAAATTTGTTGCCTCTGGGTTATTGTTGTTTTTGTTGTCTTTTTTGCGCATAATTTCAAACTGTCAGAATATGTTGCCACATTTATTTAAGGTAAATGGCTGTTTTTTAGTTAAAAAAAACGAGTGTCTGCGTTGTAGATTATAGAGCAATTTTAATGAATATATTCCAGACTTAAAAAGATTTTATTAAAAGCATCTAACTATATGCAGCGACTGTTAGAGTCAATACACTGACTTACAGCAGCCAAAGATAATGGTATACTTTTAGGAGCGCATTGATAGTCTGCATGGACAATTTTTCGTCTAACTCAGACATGTCTTGAATATTAAAACATCATAAAATTGCTTATCTCTCTTCTTTTCTGCCTTCTTGTTACTTTCTGCTGTAAGTTTATTTTATTAAATTTCATCCAGGTAACTTTGTTCTTATCTGAAAATGTCTTACCAAGTGTTCATAAAATTCAGCAACACATACTTTTTGTTCGTTTGCATACAACCAGTGTTGCCGCTGAAAAATTTAAAAAAGTCGCAAAAAAAAGTTTCAGCCGAAAAAAAGTTGTCATCATTTTTTATACCATATACAGTACTCTTCGCTTAAAGCGAACTTCGAGGGACTGGGGAAAATGGTTCGTTTTAACCGAAAGTTCGCTTTAAAAGGGGTCCGTAATAAGCGAAAACATACAGCGCGCACTTTTGAAATTAGTTCGTTTTAGGCGGAAAATCGTTTTAAACGGGTTCGTTATAAACGAAAAGTACTGTACTTTCATTATTTTACCTTTCGAAACTCATTATTTTTAATTTTTAATAAATTTCTAAAGGATATAATTTTCTGTGAAAAAAAACTTAAACTTAAATTATTTGATGAGGGATATATTAAAAAGTCCCAATATGCATGTTTTGTATTTATTATGAGAACATTTGCATTTCAAAGCATATGCGTGATATACTTACTTATCCAATTGGGAGCCATGCAAATTAATTTAGCACAAATAACTTAGGTAATGCCAAAAAATCGCGTTAATTCAGATTAATTTTGTACATTTCGCGGGAAAACTTTGACATAATAGAAGGGTTGCAAGTAGTTTAAATGTTACCAGAGGTGTAGTTTTTAAGTACTTAAGTGTTACCTTTGCAAAATTGAATACTAAAAGGAAGGCATATTTTGAGTATTTTTAAACACGCAAAATTAAAAAAAGTTAACTTTACGAAAAAATTTTCAAAATTTACATGTAAACTTTTTGATCAAAACAAAAGGGGCAAAAGTCGCATGATTTTGAAGAAAAGTGTCAAAATAAGCCTATTTTTAAAAAGTTGGTGTCAGGTGGCATCGGTCTCCAAAAAGGGTCAATTTGACACTTTAGTCGCACAACGGCAACACTGCATACAACTGTCAGCCAAATTTAAATGGTGCATATTAAGTTCACTTACGAAAATTTTCCAGGTTGCATACATTTTGTCAGAAAATGTCTGTTTCAAACGTTGATGGCAACAAATATTTGACACACTTGTGCAACCAAACGTACTAAACAGGTCAAAAGTATACTTTACTATACTGGCACAAGCTCGCCGAAAGCTTAAGCAGCCATGCTCGAATTGCTGGCTTAGCATTGCCAAAGTGAAAGCCCAAGATGGCAAAGTGAAGAGTGTACACACACATGAAACACTCGAAACGATTCAGTATGGCATTTGGCAATTTAGTTGCTGACTGCGAAGGCTAACTTGTTGGTTAGTTTAAATATTTATGTGAATAATCAGATTCAAAGTTGTTGGCATACAGAAATGAAAGAAAATATTTTTAATGTCATATAGAGGGAAGTTTTAATAGATAGAAAATAGAATAGATGGAGAGACCGAACGAAAAAAAATTGTTGAAAACTTTAGTTAAACTCAACATAATGAAATTTGAACCCTCTTTTAGTAGTTACAGTCAACTTTGCTGGAACAAAACGATAGAATTTCAACACAATATTATAATTTTATTTTGGTAAAACTTTCAGACTGATTATCGAACTTTTCAAGCTTCTGTAAGCGTCTTTAGTACTCTGGTTTAATATGATATTTGCTAATTATATATCCTTCTCATTAACATCTCCTAGAGCACCAAACTAATATTGTAGCATACTTTTTGGTGTCTCATTTGTGTATGTAAATTTCGATAGTAATGCGCCACATGTTGATAACAAGAACTCACACCAACTCGCACACAAATACACAATTTTTTTAGCAGTTTTTGTGCTACTTGCTTCATTTTGTTGTACAAATTTTATGAAATTTCCTAACATAATGGAAATTCCATAGCTCACTCATTTGGTACAACACTGGCAGCTCAGCGCTGCTGTTGCTGATTTGTGGAAAAACCTAAACAAATTTATTTACATAAACAAAATTTGTTGGTATTCACTTGTAAAAACGATGCGAAATTTTCACAATTTTGGGGTAGCAAAAACGTTTCATGTCTGCACAACAATTTCTATAACAAACATTCAGACATGTGTTCATAGTGTGATGACAAGAAAAATGGGTTTAACATTTATTTGTAATAAAATGAAAATTTCAATAAAATTAAATTGTTGTCACTTGTGTCGCTGTTATTGCAGGTCAATGGAGCAATTTTTTTCTTGGTTATTGAAAAAATTTCATTCCACGTGTCACGTGTATTCAAACTCGTTGAAATATTTAATATAAAAATTCCATATTGCAAAATTAAATGAAATACACTCTACAGCAGCGGTTCTCAAACTTGTTTCCTTTTCTACCATTTATGTCACCTTTGCAGGCCTCTCGTATCACAGTTTAAAAAGCACTGCTTTACAACATGTTTGTTCTTTTAAACTTCTTTGCCTTCACCTTTAGCTGCCACTTTAGCCACTCTCGTGTGGAGTGTTTGTATACCGTACTCACCGTTGACAGTCTAATTTTATTTGACAACAATTCATTACAAATTTATTACGGCAAGCGAAAGAATTTTTCAGTGTGTGTCAACGTAATGGAAGACTTCGAAGACTGCCCGTGTCGACGAAATGTCAAGGTCAGGCGGCTAGTGTTGAAACAGTGATCAAGGCGGCAGACTTGATGGCCAAATTAGTGCTTAAAGTAATCAAACTGTGGAAATTGCGGGTAACGAGACAACAGACTCTCCTCAACGTTTTCTTTCACTTCCATCAAAACCGCTGCTAACAAATGGGTCATTTTAACCCACGAGCACACAATACAGGCTGAGAACGACCGCAGTAGTACAATGCCCGCAATTTCTTCTGCAACAAATTGGTCGACCTAATGACGAACCATTTTCTACGAACAAATTGCAAGGAAAAGGTACGCATATCTAACAGTGAGCTATGGCCTGTCTGTAGGGAGGATGAAGAGACGTCGAAGGCGATAATGATTGGTAATTTTTCAATGGCAAATCCGATGGAACAGGTAGGCGCTGTGTCCTGGCTGTCTGAAGGTTTATCTTTCTGTCTCAGTCCAGTTTATGACCGCATCACATTTGAAAAGCAACCATTTTAAATCTGCCATCACAGGATCTACTCAGGTTGCTTTGCAGGTCAGGTAGATTTAGAGCAAATCAGCAGGGAACGCCAACAACTGCAACTGCTTGTTGTTAATTCAATTTGGTTGCATACTTTTAGGCTGTTTTTTTTAATTAAAAAAATTTTACTTCTTGAGAGGAATGAAAGGAAAATGTTTTAAAATAACTGTTGAACTAAACCATTTCTTTAAAAAATTTGGCCTTCATGTACTGCAGCGGTTTGTTGTCAGGCAATTTGGTTGCATACCTTTAGGCTGTTTTTTTAATAATAAAAAATTTGTTATACTAAAACACATGATTCTTAATTTTTGACATATAAATTTTTTAATATTTTGACAAATAACAACAATATATAAAAAAAAAATCAAAAATACAATAAAAAAATATAAAATACAAAAAAGAGATAACAAAATAAAAAATACAAAACAAAAATACAGAAATACAAAAAAATACGATAAAGGCTCTACAGTTCATCTACCTCCACGCGGTGAGAGTTGGTAACGTCTGAATGACGGCGAAAGATGTACTAAGTATTGCATAAGATCTAAACTCTGTTACATGTACGAGAAAACAAGTCTAAAACAAGTCTCTCTACTAGTCATCGTTTTCAAATAAAAATACTAGTAAAAAAATTATCAAAAATCGGTTATATTGATACTTGAAAATTTTTTTATGTTAAAATAATGCATTTAACAGAATAATTGTTAGCCAGAAATGTTTACAATCAGTCTAAGAACATCTATGAATTTTTTCAGAATTTTTTGAGCAATTTTTGCAATTTGTTAAGAATTGACAATTTGCAAAATTCCAAAAGTTGATCAAAACTTTTTCAAAAAATTCAGACGTATTCTCTGTCAAATTCTAAACACATTTTGTTCTTGAACATTTTTCGTTATAGTGCGTCGTATTAAAAAAAAAATTCATGAATGATTGTGAACAATTTTTTTATTTTTCCGCCATTTTGAGGTTGTTAAATGTATTCCCATGGGGCAACTTGGGTATTTTCTGAAAGTTCAACATGTTTGTGCACTTTTGTGCATATTTATACCCAACCAAAAATCTATTTCGGTACGCAATATTGATTTGAAAAAAAAAAACACTGGTCGAAATTTTTGCATTTTTTTCCGAAAACACCGCCATATTGGATTTCCTTGTGACCAAAATGAAAATCGAATGGCATAATCATGTAGAGCGGACCCGAAAACATATAGAATGACTATTTTCACTATCCGTAACGCCGATTTCATCGCTTGGTACAATCGCAAAGTTGTACACAAATTTTAGACGTTTTGGGCGTTAATGAGTTAATGGCAGTTAACTTCATTGCATACTTTCAGGCTGGTTTTATAAAGTAATTAATCTCTGCCTTACCAAAGATTTTTTTAGACATACTTCCCTTACCAATACCCACCGAGGTGACCAGCCATTTTGAATACAAATTAATATTTAAAAAATTTACATGTGCCTCAGTATGTGTTCAATAAACCCTCTGTAAAGAAATCTTTTAAGTTTTTCAATAGTTAGAAAATAAATCTTATAAATCTTTAAAATTAGGTATTTTTTCAACCACTACCCACCTGGGTGTACTTAAGTAAACCAAAGGTTAAAGTAAATAGTGTCAGCTAAATGATGACCATAAAAAAGAGAGTATTGCAAAACCATTGAAAACTTTCTACCCATCCAAAACGTAACTAACGCCTGCAGAAATATGCACAAGTAATTAAAAAATTATTTTCTTCATCATTGAAATTTCATAAATACCAGCTAAATTAAATTGACAAACTTTGCACGCACGCCAAGCAACTTTACTTGCAGCAAGTTGCCGACTGCTGTAGAAAATCTCAGACAGCCGCAACACGCACACATTGAATCTTTTGCCTACTTGCAGCTAATCAGCTCGCAACGACGCGTGTACAAATAGGCTTCGGGCCGCCCAGTCGTCTCACCCCCAATCAGAGTTTCATGTGTGCATACTTGCGGTAAATTATTAAATTGAAAACTTCTGCCGCTTGCTGTGCTGCACAAACACAACCAAACTCCGTGTTTCACTCACTCACACACAGCCATATATCCCTACAAGCCGATTTCAAAGCCAATTTGTGAGTTGAGGCCCAGCACACACAACTGCTGCATTATTAAAAAATAAGAATTTTTATTAAATACTTTAAGCCATTTTAACGCATTAAGCCAACTGAATGGATTTTTACCGCAGGCCCAGGGAGCAAACGCGACGCACAACAGAAATCGAAAGTGTGGAATGAGGCAGTGTGGAGTGGCAAAGTGGAGCGAAAATTACGCGCTTAAAAGGCTGCGACGACACACATGACAGTAACAACAACAACAACAACAACAACAATAGCAGCAGCTTGAAAATAAGGAATAAGCAAGGAAACGCCGGTAGAATAAAACAAAAGGCGGCTGCAGATTGCCCCTGGCAACAGCGAAAGCGAGTGGCAGATAAAAGACGCAAAAAGTTACAGCAGGAACGAGGCAGATTACACAAAGCACACACATACATACAAGCACACATAAGCGTTTCTTTTGTGGCTGAATGAGAAAGAGTATAGAAGGAAATGAAAATTAAGCTGACATTAATATGACTAAAGCTAATGAGGTGGAGTGGGGAAAAACCACAAACACAATCAACAAAAACTGGCAAAGAATGAAAATGTCATTAAATTGAAAGTTTTTAAATTATTTTAAAGCAAAATGGAGTGTGAGAATGGTCGCTAATGCTCGAGAGACGAGCTGAATTGAGACTGACTTGACTTAGTAAATACTTACTTAGGTTCGTACTTTGATTGGAAACACCCATTGTAACTCATTATTGATTTCAACAATTTTTACTTGAAGTTGCGTTGATTTATTTGGCATTGTCCACAGCTCTTCTTCTTCTTCTTCTTCTTCAAAAACTAGGTAATGATTTTTATTGCTTCATGTAGGTATTGTCTCATAAACTTGATTCCTCTTTCTTCTCAAAGGTGCTAAAGTTATTATATGTCAGAACTTTGAAATAGAAACAAATTTAGATGTATGAATCTACAGACTCAAATCCAAAACATTTATGTTTTGCATACCTGACATATTTTGATCCTGAAAGTTTAAAATAAAAAATTTAGTTAAAAGAAGACAATTTTTCTCTTTCATTTGATATCCATATTTTCATCATTGCATAACCGCAAATATTAAAAAAAATATTTGAAATGTGTATGTCCTTAAAATTTTAAAGTCCTTTAAAAAGGATTTTGGGTTAGAAAAACTGACTATGGCAAGTTGCTAAAAATGACCTCTAGTTTTACGCCTATATCAACATTGGATGGATGGATCTCGACAAAAAAAATTTTTCGCACGGTGTAATAAGTTTAAAGTTTGGGTTTTCACTCAGTGCGTCATAACTCTGTCATTTTTCATTGGATCCTATTGATGTTATTAATGTTATTTGCACAAATAATATATCTCTCATCTTAGATTTTGAAATCAAAGGAGATAAATTATTTTATCTATAAAACAATCGTTCAAAAATTTATAATTTTTGAAAATGGTCGAAAAATTCACTTTTTTACAACTTTCACCGTCAGTAAATTCCCCAAATCTCATCTGATTTGGACGATCTGTATATTGCTGGAAATGCTAAGGTATTATCTTCTGACCGATGGATAGCTTGTGTTAGTCGGGTGATTCATTTAAGAGACATGTGCTCACAACTGAAATAAGAGAGAAAAAAGGTGTTTTTCGAAGATTTTTCGAAAACGCTTCTTAACCCATTAAGCCCTGAGCGTTGCGTTTGCGCAACGTTTGGGAATTTCGCTATATTAAGTAATTCATAAATACATAAGACTTGAAAATGGGTAGAATTGGATTAGAATTGATCGTTTTAGATTCTTCCATACTCAAATTTCAAAAATATTTAAATATTCATACGTTTTTTTCGATCCAAAGTCAAAGGTTTTTTTTGGGGAATTTTTGAAATTCAATCAAAAATACTTATTCTTCAAACCTATCAAAATCCCTTAGGTTAGGTTAGGTTAAAGTGGCTGCCTAGGCACGGGACCTGCCGAAAGACACACTTAGGCCACGAAAAGGGCCCGTTGTGATACCACAAGGAGGGAATGATCTGTCTTACTGCAAGTTAAGTGCCTATACAAGCCATTTTGTCTTGTGGATAAAACCTAGCAAGTCCCTAATGTTGACTGATCTAAGGTCGTCCAGATTGTCGAAGTAAGTAGAGCCCAAGGCTTTCCACCTTCGTATAGAGAGAGCCGGACACTGACAGAGGAGGTGAATAATGGATTCTTCCTCCTCCTCATTCTGACAGCTTCGGCAAAAGTCCCGACTGTCAATACCTAGTCTGTAGGCATGACGACCAAATGTACAATGTCCAGTCAGAATCGAGACGATCGTGCTGATGTGTCGTCTACTGAGAGAGACAAGAATTCTTGTATGCCCGGGGTTTAAAGTGGGCCATAGTTGTTTAGTGATTGAGCAAGTGCTCTCCTCCTGCCATCGCTTGTTGGCTATGCCGAGGAAAGAAGAGCGAATTTTGAGTTTACATGTAGCGAGAGGGATACCTACTGTAATGTTAATGTTGTCATCTGGAAGGGTGGTGCCACGTCTAGCGAGCTCATCGGCAATGCAATTTTCCCTAATATCTCTGTGGCCCGGTACCCAAGTCAGAGTGATGTTGTACTCGCACCCTAGCTCATTGAGCAGGGATCGGCAGAGAGAGACCACTTTTGATGTGGTGAAGGCCTTCTTGAGGGCTTTGATAGCTGCCTGACTGTCCGTGAAAATCCTAACAGTATCACCAGGTAGGTTGTGCTGTTTTAGCAAAGACAGGGCTTTAAAAATTGCAAGTACTTCCGCTTGGAAGACACTGCAGAAGTTTGGAAGGCGACAACAGTCTTCCATAGGAGGGTCAACACACAAAACACCACATCCCACCCTGCCATCCAACTTGGAGCCGTCTGTAAAGAAGCAAACTCCAGTTCTGGACACCGTGTCTTGTACCCACTCCAATCTTTGGGGTATGTGGGTTGAGAATTTGGTGCCAAAGAGGTATGACGGTAGGGAGTGATCAATGTTGTTGGGAAGGTCGGTTACTTTACCCAGGATACGGCAATGTCCGAAATCAGTGCGCGCCCATCCCCAGATAGAGTTCAATCTTACTGCGGAGAGGGTTGCAGCTTGTTTCCCGTAAAGATCAACGGGGAGAAGGTGGAGCAGGGTATAGAGCCCCTTGGATGGTGTTGATCGCATGGCGCCGGTTATAATAAGCGCCGCAGACCGTTGGACCGAGTCCAATGGCTTCTGATGGACCCTCTTATCTAGGGCCGTCCACCATACTACCGCTCCATAGAAGAGAATAGGCCTGATCACTGAAATAAAAATCCAGTACAATATACGTGGTTGCAAGCCTCATTTTTTACCAACTGCTCTTTTGCAGGAATACAATGCTACTGTAGCCTTGCGAACCCTATCCAGTATGTTCGCTTTCCAGCTGAGTTTTCTGTCCAGCAATATACCAAGATACTTGGCCTGCGATTTAATACTTAAAACTGTACCGCCTAGAATGGGTGGACTAAAAGTAGGAATTACGTGTTTCCTTGTGAAGAGAACCAGATCGGTTTTGGAAGGATTAACCCCCAGACCGTTCTGATTACACCAGGATACGAGTAGGTTGAGGGCACCCTGGAGAAGATCGACCAGTGTCGGAAGATTCTTCCCTGATACCGCGATCGCTACATCGTCCGCATATGCAACCACATTGCACCCTGTCTTGTTTAGTTGCAGAAGTAGTTCATTAAGTGCCAAGTTCCAAAGGAGGGGGGAGAGGACACCACCTTGTGGGGTACCCCTGCTTACCCACCTTTTAACAGAGGAGGCCCCTAGTGAAGAGTTGATAACCCTATTGGTTAAGAGTTTTTGGACTACGTCGACCAGCGGTTTCCGTAGCTCCATATTAGCTAGTGAGCCTGTTATAGCCAACGGAATTATGTTATTGAAAGCGCCCTCAATATCAAGAAAAGTCACCAGAGTGAATTCCTTGTAAAGTAGGGAGTATTCAATTTGTTGCACAAGTGCATGAAGAGCCGTCTCTACGGATTTACCCTTCGTATAAGCGTGCTGATTAGGGGATAGTAGATGACCAACTTTTTCCCTAATATAGATATCGATAAGCCTTTCTAGGGTTTTAAGGAGAAAAGAGGACAGACTAATCGGTCTGTGATCTTTTGCTTTGGAGTGCGAGGATTTCCCAGCCTTGGGAATAAAGATCACGTTGACTTCAGTCCATTCGGATGGAGTGTAAGCCAAATGGAAAATGGCTAAGTAGATTTCCAAGAGCCATGGTACCACCAGACTTGATGTGTTTTGCAGATCAGCTGGGATAATACCATCAGGGCCTGGAGATTTAAAGGGCAGAAAACTTTCTATAGCCCAGTGTAGTTTTTCACTACTAACTATGTCCTGACCACTGGTATTAAGTGGTAAACAGGGTGAGTTATTTGTGCCCTGAGCCCCAGCATCAAAGAAGCTGTTGCCCGGAAAATGAGTGTCTATTAGGAGCTCAATGGTTTCCTGACTAGACGATGTCCAGCTGCCGTCTTCCCTTTGTAGGAAGCCCGGAACTGACGGACAGGAAGCGAGGATCTTACGCAGGCGACTTGCCTCTGAGTTGCTGCCTATATCCTGGCAGAACTGTCTCCATGAGGTGCGCTTTGCTGATCTCACCGCTTTTTTGAAGAGTCTAAGTTTATCTTTGTACTCAGACCAGTTACTTGTCGTTTTGGCACGATTGAAGAGTTTACGGCAGTCCCTTCTCAGTGCAGCCACCTCAGAGGTCCACCACCTGGGCTTAGTTTTACCCCAGGGGACTCTCGCAGAGCAGGACTCTGCAGTGGCTACCTTAAAGGCAGTGGTAAGGGAAGATACCGCTTCATCAAGCTGCTGAGTGGATCCAATTAAAGGAGGGCCGTCAGCTGGAAGAGATCTAGTGAAAACTGTTCTGAACTTGTCCCAGTCAGTACGTCTTCTGTTCCAGTAGGGAGTGACCTGAGGGCTTTCAACTTCTATACAGAAGTCTATGTACCTATGGTCGGAAAAGGAGTGCTCATTTGAGACCTTCCACCCCCTGAGAAAATTATTGGCATATGCATTTGCCAGAGAAATGTCAAGAACCTCTCTACGAATAGAGGTAATGAAAGTGGGCACATGTCCAGTATTAGCAATACTTAGATTGGTACTAATTATGAACTCAAAAAGTGACTCACCTCGCGGGTTAATGTCGGAGCTACCCCAGATGGTGTGATGCGCATTGGCGTCAGCTCCGATGACCAGTGGCATCCTACTGCTCCTCGCTGCCTCCACTAACCTTCTCAGGGGTCGCGGTGGAGGGTCTTCAGGGTGGTCATGGGCCATGTATGTCGATGTGACCCACAACGTGAGCCCCGGAAGTTCCACTGCAGCAGCTACATTGTCTGCGTCGCTGAAACTGTTGAGAAGAAACGCATTAATATTTTTCTTAATGAGGATACAGGATCTGCTGTTACATCCAACATTGGCATGCAGAATCCTGTACCCTGGTAAATTAAGACCGCGAATGCGCCCGTGGCAGACCCAAGGTTCTTGCACGAGCGCAATCTCCTCTCCTTTGTTTGACAGGCGGAGGAGAAGTGCGGCAGATGCCGCTTTGGAGTGGTGCAAGTTAATTTGCACCACTTTCATGTCCACCCACGGGAGGGTCCGACTGTGCGACGATTGTGCTGTCTGCGTCGTCGGAGTGGGAAGACAGCAGCAGTTCGTCTTCGGAGGGGCCACCGAACAGGTCACGGACCATGTGCGACGTGGATTCCTCGGACGTAACACTGGCCGCATCTTCTACTTCTGACACCTCCATGGCCTGTGCGTCAGTTACCACATTTGTGTCTTGGCGGTAGACATGCAAGGTCAGATGAGAAAAACAAAAGTTAATTTCACCATTCCTTGCAGCAAGGGGGGCAAGGGATTCCTCGTTCAGGATGATGACCATCAGACGCGAGTTACCCACGGCCTCACCAAGTCTGGCCACCCTCCAGTCGGCGGTAGGGAGGTCAGGGTTACCCAGCTTAATCAGCTGCAGAATAGTGACAGGGTCGGAATAAATTGCCGGAACCCTCGTCCGAGAGCGGGGACGATTTGGAATATTGTCCCTCGTTACGGCCTCAAGCCTTGCACCAGGCCAGACTTCGCCAATGCCTGCGATTGCCAGCGAGTAGAGCTCGGCAGAGCGCTGATCAGCGCACGAGGTAAGCTTTACACGATTTTGGAACCATCCAAAATCGCGACAGCACGGTGGTGGGCCCGGGTTCTTGGCCAGCACCTCAATGTAAGCTGGCCACAGCTTACTTTCCACTAGTGACCAGTTTTTGGGCGAGATCGAGCCGTCTGTGTTGCTTCGATCAATAACCGCCAGAGTGAGGCTATCTTTAGCAGCCTCTCTGAAGGAGCGAAAGCTTCGTTTGCTGACCGTCGGGGTCTGAGAGGTCCTGGCGCGTTTAGCCGCTGCCGGAGGTTCCTCAGCTGATCGCTGCCGCTTTATGACCATAGTTTTGGTCGCGTACTCCGCAATCACCGCCTTTGCCCATTCACGAGAGGCTATGTCCTTCTCCGTGAGGTCTTCGTCCTTGACTGCGCTTAGCCTGTCGAGGATTTTGTGTGCCGATCTCCTATTGCGGTACGCCTGTGTCGAAGCACTAACAGCGCGCACAGCAGAGGGCTTGATGGAGGTAGCCTGGTTTGCTACAACTTGGCGATGCGTGGGTTTTACACCTGACGACAGCGCTCTTTTGGGTTGCACAGCCTCTTTTGCAGATGTAGCTGGCATGAAGTGGGCACTCTGTCCTGATCTGCTCGCAGACTTTGTGCTACTCAAAAAGTGGCCTCGGCTGTCATTTGGCGCTGCACCTGAACCTCCTTTTAAAACTGGGCGGACATTTGACCTAGGTTGGCCCAAAGGTCTAGCCCCACCCTGAGAAGGAGCAACCGCAGCCCGATTTTCTGAGGCTGCAGTGATCTTGGTGCCAAAAACGCCCTTGACACTGCGATCAGCCGTAGATATGGCTGCACTTTTGCGCGCAGCCATATTACCGGAAGAAGTTGAGGTAGCGCTGCGTCCAGCTACGCTTTTACCTCTGGAAACATATCCAGAAAAAGTTGTGGTAGCGCTGCGTTCAGCTACGCTTTTACCACTGGGATTATCTTTCCCACCTAGTGTCACTACCCTATCTCCATCGGTGGTAGCGCTGCGCTCAGCTGCGCCATTGCCCTCGGGATTTAAATTTGCCCTATGTGGCATCACCGCATAAGAAGGTTAGCAAAAAGGAGAGAAAGAGTAATGGAGCCACTTATCTTGGTGATGAAAATGGCGCCTACAAAAGCAATGGCAGCTCGCCACTGGAGCACCAGGGTCCCCCGCCGCCGTCACAGCACAGCCGACAGCAAATTGGCATCCACGCCACCCAAAGGCCGGGACCGGCACCCGCACCCGGTGCAATGAAGCCTCCTCCGACAGCTCACAACAGCACCGGCGAGATGTGCGATGACAAAAAAAACGGCAACCAGCAGGCCACCAAAAACAGCAACAATGACACGCAGCCGCCGGGTCGAGGCGACGATCGTGAAAAACGTTGACAAAAACTGCGTGCGCACTTTGCACTATGCACTTAAAACGCAGAGAAACACTTGCACGCAAGAAAACGATCACCTTTTGGCACTTGTCGCGTTTAATTATTAGAAATTTAGATTCAAAAAAGATCAAAAGAGCGGAGACACAAGAAAAATTGTGTGCACATCGGTGCAGCGTTGCCAAATCAAAATCCCTTAGTGGGCTGCATTTTGAAATGCTAAACTATTTAAAAATAAGTTTTTAAAAATTTTTTTTTATTTTTTAAACAAAAAATATGCTTTAAGTTTTGTGTTGCGCGAATGCAACGTTGGGCCTAAACACTGCCAATTTTCATACAACGCAACGCGTGAAAATGTCAAAATCCAAGCAGCTGATATTTTATTGGCACATTTTATTTCCCGCAAATGTTTGATTTTGTTTATTTGTGTAATGTTTGCGAAAAACATGACAAAAAAAACATGGTATGAATTTTTTGCTTTTTTTTTTCATGATTAGGTCAATTAATAAGATTGTGTAAAATTTTATGGAAATCACACAAGCCTTTCTGGGGTCAGGTTTTAATGGGTTAAGAAAATTTTTGGATTTTCAGTTTCATGTTCAGCAGCCGAAGATTAGTCTAAAAAATACTTTTGTTTTTAGGAGCAAGCGATGAACCCATTTTTGTCGAGTAGTGTAATTGAAAAGCATACTTCTTGTCCCAGTAAAACTCACTGCAAGAGAGTGAATTGTTTTTTGCTGAACCAATGAAGGCTGTTTCATTGTGCCAATTGGTTCTTTTGACTGTTTAAAGTAAAATTAAAACAAAATATGGGAAACAAATATTGACTGCTTCAGAAACTGCGTTCATTGCTTAACCATTCTGACATGTCCCTTTTCATAGGACAAATACAAATCATCCTTTGTTGTGTAAGAACTCTCTAAGTGTCTTTTTTGAATCAATGCCAGACAGTTCTGTTGCCTTTGTCAGTTCAAAGTACAAAGTTTGCCTTATTGCAATGCAGTCAATTGATTTTCTTTTAGAAGTTTTTTCCGATAGAAGTTCAAGTGTCATGAACTCGGCATGTACCACTTGGCTGCTTTTCCCTTAGAGCTCATTTTAAAATCATAGTTCTTACATAAATTCCACAATAATTCGATCTTGCAACACGCTATACATTGCAGAAGAGCATCGTTTTGTTTGACATACTGTTTGGTTATGGAGTTATCGGCTTATACTAAATTCTCTTGGCACTTACGACCTAACAGATTTCAACACAAGTGTACAGAAATTCTTACCCAAGCTACTTCTTTTTATGTTTTACATCTGTGATGATCACTCAATTGCGAGTATCAGCGAGGCCAAAGCATGTTTTCGAGTTGAATGTAGACTTTAGTCCCATTCAACGAAATGCTTAGCATTATTCGATGCAGTAAAAAAAAGTCAGTTACAGCGATTTGAAGCAGTCTTAATCAGCTATGGCGAACCGTTGTCGATCTGCAGGCAGCGATCAATGGCAAATCACTTCCTCAGCATTGCACACATTCAGGCTGGCTTTCAATTTGAAAACTTTATACGTTATTGTTCCAATATAAGAAGTTTTTCAGCGCTTATGACGTAAGCAAAAACAAAAGCAAACAGTGACATCGCCAAAAATCATTCTCCCTCGGGGCGCGGCAAGGCCAGCGGTGGTGCTGAAGCCGCTTTGTGGTTTGCGCTTTGTGCGAGCGAAATGTTATTGAAAAATGTGAAAATGTACACGTGCGCATTTATGTACAAAAAGACACACACACTCATGCATGCATGTATGTGTGTGTGAATGGGACGCTATAAGCCGAAGGCTTTGGAAGTTGTATTTGTTTTTGTTTTGTGATTACTGTACTGTACTGTTTTGTACTTTACGCTCACTTGGAGAACGACGAGCACAACTTTGGGGACTTTCATTGAGTTGCTTTCGTAGCCATTTCAAAGCAGCAGCAGCTTGTTGTCTTTATATAGGTTTGTTATTGTTGTTGTTATTGTTGCTGATGCCAGGACTCGAGGGTCTCGAGACGGCTTAAGTATTTTCGTTTACTTTGTGCTAGCTGAATCGCGCCGTAAAGTGTGGCAAGTCGCGCTACAACAGCAAAAGAGAGCAGCGCATACACAACAACAACAAAAATGAAAATAAAACACGTGCAACATTGGCAGTGACAGTGGCAACAGCCACGGCGACACGTGTGGTTGGCGTTATGTGTTGTCACTAACAAACTAAAAACAAAGCTGCACAGCACCCACTCAGTCACAAACACAAACACACACACACACACACACACAAACACAAAGATGAACTTACATACAAATATGGGTTTTATTCATTCTCCCCGTTTGGTACTTAATACTGCGAATTGCCCCCCTTCCTCCATCCTCCCCCGTTTCAAACATTGTTTTGATTAATCGCTCGAGTCGTTCGCCCCGTTTGCTCTCTGCGGCCACGGCTTCGCGCTTTTGCCGCACTGTAGGCGTTATTTGCACATTTGCTTACCGGCAACTGCTACCGAAGGGCCGCAAATTGCCACCGACAAAAAAATACTACTAAATTTTTTTGCCAAGCACACATTTAGGGGCGCGAACTTTAACGTGTGACATGTTGCATGAATTATAAAGAGTCGCAGTCGTTACGCTTAGCCAGCGTGCTCCCCACTACTTTGCCATCCCCGCTTCACACTCTCTCACCCCTCCTCGCCCGTCCACTCTTCTAGCGCTCACAATGCGCACAACAGCAATTTTTGCCAATCTGTTGTTTTGTTTTTTTTGTATGATTTTTTATGAACTTTAACGACTTCATCGACTGCGGCAAAGTGGCTTCGAGTGGTGTAAAGTGGGTGTTAGATGGCGTCGGCGCTGCTTATTGGAGCTGTGTGGCCATATTTGAGAGCGCACCGCCTTCACACGTCCTTCAACTGGGGTAGTTTAGCTGCAGGCTCTGACAAAAGAAGGAAAAGTCCCTAAATTTATGAGTAATGAAGTCGTTGTGTAAATTTGTCAAGAGTCTTGCTTCAAATCTTTGCTTCGCAGACACTTGTCTCGTATAAGTTCGCTTTGCTGCCGCCAACACGCAGACTTCAATGGCGCCACTTATGACGGTGATTTTCAGTGAAGTGATTTTCAGTGGAGTGATTGTCAAGTGTGTATCTAAATTTTTGTTCATTCACACAACCGCCTTGGCGCAGACATGGGTGGGTGAGTGTTGCTGCCGCAGTGCCGTGCATCGTCGCAAGTTAGGGAAACTCTGGGCAACTCGAATGAATTTTTTAAGGCCAAAGTAATGCTTAAGCGAAAAAATAGGCCCGCGGCACGAAGCTCTTAATCTGTCGCATAGACGCGTCATTTTCATGGCACTTGAGACGTATTACGGTTTTCAATATCAACAGACAATCGGAAATGAACGACTTTGCTGGTGTTTTGTTTACAATGGTGTTGCATTCGCATTAGCAACACCAGCTGACAAAAGCTCATATTGGCGCGAAGCGTGAAAAGCGAACTGTGGGCACAACCCTTTGGTGCGCTGCTGACATAGTCAAAGTCAGGTTTTAGGTGAGTTATTGAAGGAGAGAAAGAAAAAACCAGCAAAGCATGACATGCCTACAATGAAAAGTGTCTGCCTGAGGCGGGGGAATAAGTGTACAAAAAACGGCCTAAATGGGCCCAGTGGCAGTCGAGTTGTCAGCAATGAGAGCTGTTGCAATTAGCAGCATTCATTTAGATGCAACTCAACGGGGACTCATTAAACAATGTGAATTGGGGGGAGTGGTTGACATGAATTTTTGCTCACTCGGAGTATAACCTGAAGTCACAACTTGAATGTACATGTAGGTAGGTAGGTAGGAGTGGCCGCCCCAAGGCGGAGTCCAGTTAGGCCATGAAGGCCCATTGTGACATCTACCACAAAAAGCTGAGTCATTAAACCACTTTGTGAACTGTGAATTGTCTTATTGGCTGGGTATAAAAAATTAGTTTTTAATTTAAGATATTGTAAGAATTAATTTAATTATATATTTTTTTTAAATTCGTTATTGAATAAATTTGTTTTAAGACAAATGGTTTTCTTTATTAAAAATTAATTAATGATCACTTCAAAAAATTATTATTTTTAAATACATTTTTAACTAAAACTATTAAAAAAATTATTCAAATTTTAAACATAATCTAATTAATAATTAACTGGGTAAATGGTTGATTTTTAATTAAAAAAAATTAAACTGATTAAATTTTAAAACTAGAAAACTGTTTTTTATTTTTGAATGATTTTTGAAAAATTTGTTTCTTAATTAAAAATTAATTAATGATTACTTCAATAACTTATTTTTTAAATAAATTTTTAATTAAAAATATAAAAAATACTTATTCAACTATTAAACATTATCTAATTAATAATTAATAGTTGTTAATGGTTGATTTTTAATTAAAAAAAAATGAGACTGATTAAATTTTAAAACTAGAAAACTGTTTTTTATTTTTGAATGATTTTTGAAAAATTTGTTTCTTAATTAAAATATAATTAATGATTACTTCAATAACTTCTTTTTTAAATAAATGTTTAATTAAAAATATAAAAAATACTTATTCAACTATTAAACATTATCTAATTAATAATTAGTTTGTTAAGTGGTTGATTTTTAATTAAAAAAATTAAACTGATTAAATTTTAAAATTTGAAAACTCTTTATTATTTCTGAATGATTTTTGAAAAAAAATTTTCCGAATTAAAAATTAATTATATTAATAATAATTATCATTATTATAATAAATTATTTATTTTTAATAAATTTTTAATAAAAAATATTACAAAAATTATTAAAATATTAAACATTTTCTAATTAATTATTAATTGGCTAAATGTTAATTTGTCATTAAAAAAATTAAACTGATTAAATTTTAAAATTAGAAATCTTTTTATTTTTGAGTAATGTTTTATATTAAACATTAAATTTTTCTATTAATATTTTTTTCATGTCCTTTAAAGAAATTAGTTAATTAAAAGAAACATTGCACTTCTTTTCATTAATTAAAATAATTTAATAAAAACGATTTAGTCAAAATGAATTAATTCATTCAATTAATAATTTAAATCAAATTAAATTTTAACTAAAGAAATGTTTTCTTCAGTTAAAGTAATTTTATAGAATTAATTAAAAAAAATATTAAATTAACACTCAATTAACCCATTAACGCCCAAAACGTCTAAAATTTTTGTACAACTTTGCGATTGTACCAAGCGATGAAATCGGCGTTACGGATAGTAAAAATAGTCATTCTATATGTTTTCGGGTCCGCTCTACATGATTGTGCCATTAGATTTTCATTTTGGTCACAAGGATATCCAATATGGCGGTGTTTTCGCAAAAAAATGCAAAAATTTCGACCAGTTTTTTTTTCAAATCAATATTTCGTACCGAAATAGATTTTTGGTTGGGTATAAATATGCACAAAAGTGCACAAACATGTTGAACTTTCAGAAAATATCCAAGTTGCCCCATGGAAATACATTTAACAACCTCAAAATGGCGGTAAATAAAAAAAAAAATTTCACAATCATTCATGAATTTTTTTTTTAAAACGACGCACTATAACGAAAAATGTTCAAGAACAAAAAGTGTTTAGAATTTGACAGAGAATACGTCTGAATTTGTTGAAAAAGTTTTGATCAACTTTTGGAATTTTGCAAATTGTCAATTCTTACAAATGCAAAAATTGCTCAAAAAATTCGGAAAAAATTCATAGATGTTCTTAGACCGATTCTAAGCATTTCTGACTAACAATTATTCCGTTAAATGCATTATTTTAACATAAAAAAATGTTTGAATTTTTTATGTAAAAAAAAATGTTTAAATTTTTTTATGTAAAGCATTTTTTTATGTAAAAATAATGCATTTAACGGAATAATTGTTAGCCAGAAATGCTTAGAATCAAGCAAAAAATTATCAAACAGTTTAATTGAAAAAACAAAGTTGAATTGAAAAATATTTATGCCATTACAAATGTTTAACTGACAATCTAAATTAAAAATCATCTTAATTCAAAATTGTTTCAATAACTAACAAAATTATACATCCAATTATTATAAATTACTTATTATTAAAAAATTTTGTTTCATTTCAAATTTGCCTTTTTGCAATACTTTTTTTTGGTTAAATAAGTTAAAAATTTTTGTATTGTCTAGAAATAAGTGAATAAGTAAATTGTTAAAATGAAGGGTAAACGATTTAAAGGTTTTGTGTATGTTTTTTTTATTTTTTTCTTAATGTTAGAAATGCAATGTTTTCTAACTATTTTCTTTTAATAATTTAAATTGATTCTATTTGCTCTTCTTTTCATTTTCAATTATTTAAAATGCAATTTTCTTATAAATTGTCATTCATTAATTTAGAATTCAATTGCATTTTCTTCAGTATGCCAGTCTTCTAATTTTTTATTTAATTTTTTTAACAGTTTCCTTTTTTAATTAATTTGATTCTATTTGATTTTCTCTTATAATTTAATTGAAGTTTTCCGTTCTTTTATTTT
The DNA here is from genome assembly GCA_963668005.1 of Melieria crassipennis. Classification (NCBI taxonomy): domain Eukaryota; kingdom Metazoa; phylum Arthropoda; class Insecta; order Diptera; family Ulidiidae; genus Melieria; species Melieria crassipennis. The sequence goes on along the minus strand of OY764963.1, from coordinate 95,531,988 downwards.
TATTTTTTTAATTATTTCTTTCAACTGTTCTTGTAAATATTATTTTTCCGTATTTTTTGTTTTTATAAACTAAAATGTTTTTTAAATTTCATTTTAATAACATTTTATTTCTTTCCTGTATCAACTTCAACACTTTTCAAATGCATTTCTTTTATAAATTTCTCATGTCAACAAAAATTAACAACACTCCTTAGAAAATCACTCCCCAGCCACTACCTAAAAGCTTTATAAAAATTTGTATACCAATTACCATTTAGAAACCCATAAACAATATGAGTCACACTAAGGTCGGCACTTGATTTGTTTATATACCAAAGGCAGCGCGATACCTACTAGAGAGCTGCATCGGATAACTTTTTACTGCACATGAGAAGTTTGGTGTCGGATACGTATACTTCACTTACTCGATCGCCGTCGAGTATGTATACTGCTCTTACTCGCTCACTTGCTCACGCGTAGAGAAGAGAAGAGAAGCACATAATTTCGGATAACAACGAGAAGGAAGCCGCGAAAAAGCGGTAGCCGAAAAAACGGAACATGAAAAAATAGGAACATGTAAAAATAGGAACATAATAGCAAAACTTCCGCGAGTATGAGGTACCTTCCTACGGAAGCTCGAGAATTGTTGCAGCTTCAAGGTCAACGGCAGACCAAATATTGCTGCTTCTAATGGCGTTGTGGTTGGGCTTAGAATGTTTTTGCTATGTTTATGCAGTAAATATTCGGTGCTTTCCAAGGTAATGGAAGGCATTGTAAACTTCAACCTTGTGAAATATCTGGAGCACAATAGACTGCTAAGTTACCGCCAATACGGCTTTCGAAGACAGCGATCGACGGGAGACCTTATGGCGGTCCTCATCGAGAAATGGAACCATAGCATTCTAAACCTCGGTGAAAGCAAGGTTGTTGCATTGGATATTTCCAAGGCCTTTGACCGGGTGTGGTATAAAGCACTCGTGTCAAAATTGATTGCCTATGGTGTCGGTAGTATCTTCTCTTGGTGGATAACGAGCTTCCTCTATGATCGCTCTATTCGTGCTGTAATAGCACGGCATAGCCTCGGAAAAGCATTCCCTTAGCGCGGGAGTGCCGCAGGGTTCGGTCTCTTCTCCAACCCTTTTCCTGATCTTCATCAACGACCTGTTGTCGTCGACGAAGGATCCCATCTACTCGTTTGTGGATGACAGCGCCATTTGTCATTCATACTCTTTCACAAAGCGTCCCAGCTCTGTGGAGATTGAGAGAGAACGGCGCCGTATGAATGACACACTTAACAGCGACCTACAAACAATCTCCAAGTGGGGTCAAGCGAACAGGGTCGATTTTAATCCCCGCAAGACCCAATGTTGCCTGTTATCCCACAAACGAGTCTCCCCACATCTCAGCACATCCCTGGATATGGGAGGTGTGGGTATTGCGAAATCGGCAGCTCTTGATGTTCTGGGCAAGTCCATTAAGAACGATCTTCGTTAAAACGATCATATTTTTGGCGTGTCGAAAGAAGCAGCCAAGTGCCTCGGTTTCCTAAAGCAGTGCAAAAAATATTTCACTCCGTCTGATCTCCGCATTATTTACACTACCTATATCCGACCTAAAATGGAGTTTAACTCGCACCTCTGGGCGGGGGCTTCAAAAACCCATTTGGAGTTTCTCGATCGGGTGCAAAACCGTGCGATTAAACTTATAGGGGACAGTAGGGCAACCAGCTCTATTGACTCCCTGGAGCATCGTCGAAACGTGGCATGTGTGGTGTTATTTTACCGATACTTTTTCGGTAATTGCTCAGTGGAGATGGGCAGCTTGATGCCATCACTCCGGGTATTCCCCCGGGCAACTCGTTTGAACACTGGTGCCCATGCATTCCACGTCGAAACGATGTTCCAACGCACTACGCACTACAGGGAAAGTTCGTTTCTGGCCCGTACAGCGCGGTTGTGGAATGGTCTCCCTGCGGATATTTTCCCCATCACTTATGATCTCGATGGGTTCAAGGCAAGAGCCCATAAACACTTTACTCGTAACCCTATCTCCTAACTTTTATATCCTTCCTGAACCAACGCAATGCATCGCATTAATAGGGGTCATCCCCTGCGCGCTTGTTCCTGTTTAAAAACAAAAAAAGAAAAAAAGTAAATTGATTTAAAATCTTAACATATAGTTATATTATTTATTATAGTTATATATATTAATTTTTCAATGCTTATTATAATTAAATATTTTTAAATCTATATAAATCAAAATTATTTATTTATTTATTAATTAATTAATTAGTTATTATTTATTATTATTATTAATTAATTATTTATTTATTAGTTATTTTATTTATTTATTCATTTATCATCCCGTAATCAAAATTCGAGCGATTATGCGTGAAAGCTGAAATCAATGAATGTTGTTAATGTGGGAAGGAAAAGGTTCCTTATAAATTAATATTTACAATAACATATATTTGTTCATATTATTCGTTATAAATAAATAAATAAATATAAAATTCAAAAAATTATGCTTCGCGCAATGCGCGCAATGCTGTGCAACATTCCTTTGGAGCTCATTCAGCTCAAACTTCACAAAGTATTTGCATGCAGTTTGAAGTCTCCCGACATAATCGACACCTTCCGCGAGTATTTGCGATACCTCATGCAGTTTCAAACTTCCGACATACTCGACACCTTCCGCGAATATTTGCGTAACAACGCGAAGGAAGTCTGCTAGCGTCGAGTAGCAACGAGAAGCTGCTCGCTCAGCGTCGAGTAACAACGTGCAGTTACTCGACAATTTAGAGGTACCGAAAAATGAGTACCTTTTTTTCGGCTTCTCTTTGGATACGTGTTCCGTTTTTGAAACTGCACGTGAAGGCATCGAGTATAAATGGATTTATGCAGCTCTCTAATACCTACCTCCAAGGCAGCGCGGTATTTCCGGCAGTTCTGGGAATCATAAAGATTTCATCAAATTTAAGCAGCCCAACTGATATTCACTGTAAGACTTGGTAAGTCGCTTTTGCAAAAGTTCCCGCTGTTTGTGTATTTTATCAGCTCACTTTTTTGGGCGCCAAGCAGCAAAGTTCAAACAGCTAGTAAATCTATATTCGATATCACTGTTGTTGTTATTGTTGCAGTTTGTTGGTATTTCGGAATTTATGCGAGTGACAGAAATGCCGCTATCAGCTAGCAAACGTTTTCACACGCTGCTGGCTTTGTCTTTTTGCTACGAAATTTGGCCATATGCTAGTTTATGATTTTTTAATAATAAAAAAATAAAGAGGTATCAATATATTCCAATAATTTAAGTGGCGACAGAAATTTATATAAAAAGTTATATACTTAGAATTAAAAAATATTAAATATTTTATGTGCCGACGAGAGAGTCCTTGCGAAAGACTATTTGAATCAAACATGTCTCAGATATTTATAAATTTATCTATAAGAGATAATGGCATTCCAATTTAGGTCACAAATAAATTAACAGCTGTACACTTTTTCCTCGAATTTCAGACAAATTATCAGCGATTGAAATGATCAAGATTGAAAGTTTTATCAAGCGTTAGTAAGTACTTGTATCGGGTGTTTTTTTTAGAGGTATAGAACTTCGAATTGAAATAAAACACAAGAAAATCGTTTTAATGTCCATCAATTTGGCTTTATTGGAAGGATAATTTTATGCCATTAATGTTTAAATATGATTTCGGGCATGTGGCCGCCGCGGCTGGCTCGAATAAAGCCAATTCTACGGGTCCAATTTTCAACCACTTTTTCGAGCATTTGGGGCCGTATGTCGGCAATAACGCCACGAATGTTGGCTTCCAAGCCCCTAACGTTTCTGGTTTGTTGGCGTAGACGAGCGACTTCACATATCCCCAAAGAAAATAATCCAATGGTGTCAAATCACACGATCTTGGTGGCCAATTGACAGGTCCATTCCGCGAAATTATGCGCTCATCGAATGTTTCCTTCAATAAATCGATTGTGACGTGCGCTGTGTGGCATGTAGCGCCGTCTTGTTGGAACCGCAACTCATCCACATTCATGCCATCCATTTCGGGAACAAAATAGTCGGTTATCATGGCTCTATAAGGGTCTCCATTAACGGTAACTGACTCCTCTTCTGACTGGGTCCTCTTCCAAATTTTGCTCTACAGCGGCAATTGTTTCTTCGGTGCGCACTGTTCGACGTCTCTGCGGATGCGTATTATCACATAGAGTAAACGTAGTGCGAAAACGACCCATGGTTAACCGAATTAATTACTCTGATGGACGATTACTATATGTCGACCATAAAATGGACGGAGCTTGCGGTAAACTTCGCGAACTGAACCATTATTTTCGAAATAAATTTGCACGATTTGCAAGCGTTGTTTTTTTGTCAACCTGTTCATGATGAAATGGCAAACCAAACTGAACATAAATGACATTAGAGTTGCCAGATTTGACCACAAAATGCCAGTTTTATTTCTATTCGAAAAACAAACCTCTAAAAAAAACACCCTATATAATTTTTTCAAATAGCTTCCGTTCACTTTCAAGTGGCACCAGTTTCCTATCTAAACGCACAGGAAATGAATTATAGAAAGTTACGGCAACTTGAGACAAGCCAAACAACTGCTTGAGCACCACTTCGTTTGGCACTGCCACCGCTGCGACCGCCTGGGCATGACAAGTGGTTGGGCGACATCTGTAAGTTGCCAACTCACGTTAAGCCAAGTCAACGACTGAAATATGTATGAATGACCCACCAGTTATAAATATGTTTGCTCTTATCTAATCGTCGTCGGTTATTTACGGAGGCACTAATTAAGTGCAAAAACTACATTTTAACAAACAGTCAACTGCCACTGAATAGCTGTCACTATGAATTCATATAAATAAATTGGCAACCATCCAAACATTAATAGTCAAATATCATCGACGAGCCGTGGCAGTGCGCGAAAATCGAAGAAACCTTCAAAAACTCCGCTAATCGAAAAAACACACTATGCAAGTTCTGACACGTACCGCGATTCTGGCCGTTTGCCTCTTGGGTGTAAGTTAAAAACAAAATTTGGAAATAATAGATAAAGTATGATTATGTGTTGAAGGTGATAAAAGGATAATCAGAGAGTTAGTGAAAAAGTTTCAACAAAGTTTTAGTGTTTGAAAATTGTTTAAAAACATTGCAAATTATCAAATATTTAAACATTTCCAAAGCTTTTTGTTTTAGTTTCGATGGTCTAAAAACTATGATATTTGTAAATGAATTAAAACAGTTTTTAGAAGAGACACAAATAAACGGGTTTTTCAAATTTGAAAATAAAAACAACATAACCAAATATTTTAAAATAATCAGATATTAAAAAATATAAATTTTTAAATGAATTGAATGAGCTCTTGCAAGAGACAAATTTTTTAAATTAAAAAATTGTTTAAAAAAATTTTGAACAATTTTGTTTAAAAAAAATTTAAACAATTTTTTTTTTTTAATATTTTTTTTTTATATTTAATTAAAAAAAAATGTAATAAATAAAATTCATTAATAAAAAATTTTAAATTAATTGAATGCCTTTAGCAAGAGACAAAAACAAAAATTAATTAATTCAAAAATTAAAATCAAAATCATCAAATATTTTAAAATCATCAAGCATTTTTGTTCTACTTTCGGTGGTCTAGGAAATATTAATTTTAAATGAGTTGAATGAGCTTTTGGAACAGACAAAAACAAAAACGGTTTTGAATTAGAAAATTGTTTAAATCAAATTCAAAATTATAAATATTAAATATTGCAAAGTCGGCAAATTGTTCCTACTTTCGGGGCGTAAAAATATACATTTGTAAATGAATTGAACGAGTTTTTACAAGAGACAAAAATAAAAATTTTTATTTATCAAAAGTTTAAAAAAAATTCAAAAATTATCACATATAAAAAAATTGCAATATTTTTTTACTTTCGGTGGTCTAAAACATATAGATTTGTAAATGAAAAGAAGGCAAAACAAACTTTTTTTTTAAATAGCATACAGCAGTTAAAAAAATAAAAAATCATCAAAAACTCAAAACTAGTCAAAAGATGAAATTCAGTCATATTAGAACATTTAAAAAAAAAACTTAAACATCAAATATCTAAACAAATAAATTTTACAAATTTTTCAAAAATTTTTAAATTTTAATCTTTTTCACTTTTGGTGTTCTAAACAGGAGAATTTGCAAATACAATACTGTAAAACTAGCTATTAAAAATATTAGAAAATTGTAAAAAAAAAATTAAAAATGATAAAATATTAAAGCATTGAAATTCTGTTTTTTACTTTTGGTGATCTGAAAAACATACAAATTTTATAATAATCTTGAATGTATGTTACTTGGAAAAAAATCGAAAACAGTTTTTAATATTAGGAAAATTAATATTAGAAACAAAAAAATTTAAAATTATCAAATAATTTAAAATATAATAAAAAAATCAAAATTACAAAAATTACAAAAGTAAAATTTTTTTACTTTTTTAAATGGACTTTCGATGGTCTGAGAAATGAAAATGAGTTGAAAAGACAAAGTACAAGGAAAAATACTTAATATTAGAAAATTTTAAAAAATATAATTTTAATATCAAATATTTACTTAAATTCCATAATTTTTTTCGCTTTTATTGGTTTAAAATCAAAAATTTCCGAATGCAATAAAATACAAAAAAATACAATAAAATTAAAAAACTTAATAACTATTAAAAATATTAAAAAATTGTTTTATATAAACTTAAAAATATCACCTAATTATAAATAGAAAAATAGTGAAATTTTTTGTTTGTGGTCTAAACAAATTTAAAAATTCGTAAATAAATTGAATTTATTTACATAAAAAACGAAAACAATTGTTTAAAACAAATTTGGTAAATGAATTGAATGTATTTACAAAAAAACAAAAACAAGAGTTTTTTTAATATTAGAAAAATTAAAAAAAAAACTTATCAAATACTTCACCGAATATTACAAACGTAAATTTTGTTTCCTTTTTGAATTTACTTTTGATTGCCTAAAAACACAAACCATTTAGTAATGAATTGAATGATTTATAAAAAAGGGTTACGTAGAAAATAAGAAAATAATAATTCAGTACCTTTTTATTTTTATACTGAACTTTTGGATTCCTTTGATTTTCTTATTTTTACAAATATTTTTTGCAAGATATATAAATTCAATACTTTTAATACTTGTGGCAAATCAGCTGTTGATCAATCAATCATTCAATCAATTTGTCAATAATTTAATTAACAATTTAATTTTGAATTTAATTTTCAATTTTAAAATTCAAATTTAATTTTAATTCAAACAAAATTCAGTCAAAATTTTTATTATTTTGTTTTAACCAACATGTAAATTAGATAATTAAAAATTGGTCCGATGGTCTGAGAAATGAAAATGAGTTGAAAAGACAAAGTACAAGGAAAAATACTTAATATTAGAAAATTTTAAAAAATATAATTTTAATATCAAATATTTACTTAAATTCCATAATTTTTTTCGCTTTTATTGGTTTAAAATCAAAAATTTCCGAATGCAATAAAATACAAAAAAATACAATAAAATTAAAAAACTTAATAACTATTAAAAATATTAAAAAATTGTTTTATATAAACTTAAAAATATCACCTAATTATAAATAGAAAAATAGTGAAATTTTTTGTTTGTGGTCTAAACAAATTTAAAAATTCGTAAATAAATTGAATTTATTTACATAAAAAACGAAAACAATTGTTTAAAACAAATTTGGTAAATGAATTGAATGTATTTACAAAAAAACAAAAACAAGAGTTTTTTTAATATTAGAAAAATTAAAAAAAAAACTTATCAAATACTTCACCGAATATTACAAACGTAAATTTTGTTTCCTTTTTGAATTTACTTTTGATTGCCTAAAAACACAAACCATTTAGTAATGAATTGAATGATTTATAAAAAAGGGTTACGTAGAAAATAAGAAAATAATAATTCAGTACCTTTTTATTTTTATACTGAACTTTTGGATTCCTTTGATTTTCTTATTTTTACAAATATTTTTTGCAAGATATATAAATTCAATACTTTTAATACTTGTGGCAAATCAGCTGTTGATCAATCAATCATTCAATCAATTTGTCAATAATTTAATTAACAATTTAATTTTGAATTTAATTTTCAATTTTAAAATTCAAATTTAATTTTAATTCAAACAAAATTCAGTCAAAATTTTTATTATTTTGTTTTAACCAACATGTAAATTAGATAATTAAAAGTTGCTCTCTCACCATTCAATCAGTTAGTCAATAATTGCTCCTTCTAAACTAATTTTTTTCTCGCATTAGGCCTTTGCATTGCCCAACCTGCGGCCCAGCAATCCCAACTCGGACAACGTTTACCAGCTGCTTTTGGCTCAAGAGGACTCCGCACTGATTAACTCGCGCGCCTTGAGCCCTGGTGAGTCCTCCTGTGCCGGCTACTATAAAGATCAAACGCAGACCATCAATGCGCTGCTGGCCAACCAAACGAACCGCTGCTTCGAGAGCTCCCACAACACCAAAATTAACAACAATCAGAACGCCAATCAGAGCGTTGCGCAGATGCGCATCACAATGCAATACGTCGAGCAGCAGTTGCACAATTGCGGCGCTCAGACCGCATTTCCGGCATTCTTGAACTGCACCACTGCCACGGTGAGTGAAAGCAATTCAAAAGGAATGCGTTTGATTAATTGATTCATTTTCGCCTGCAGTACGATAGCAACCTGCTGATGCTGGACAGCCTCAACACTCAGGCCTACCAGGTGCACGCCGAGTTTGCTGCCAGTCTATTCCAGGTCGAAATTGTGCGTCAGGCGTGCATCGACTCGGCCATCGGCAGCGCCAAGGCCAATCTGACCATTGCGACCAACGATTACAACGCCTGCCTGCAGAACATACCAAACCAGCGCAACTATGAGTCGATGAATTTGCTCAACTGAAGCCGATATCTTTCCAACAATAACGATGCAGAACTTTAAAGGAATTGCTTGATTTTCTTTTTAATTTTTTTAAAACTCCAAACATTGTCAAAGAGTACTAACGAAGGAAAAGATAAAGAAGCAAAACTTTGAATGCAATAAATTGATGAAGCAATGGCTCAATGCTGAACATATCAAATCGGAAAATTGACTGAATGTTTGATGATATTTTTTTCCATTTCAAAAAATGTTTTTTTAAGGTATGCAAAGGACCAGTTCAACTACTTAGTACGTTGAAGTACGCTGACTCTGAAGCGTCACTCGACCCCAGGTTCGATTCCAACTCCTCTATTCCAGTCTAATATGGTTTCACTAGTAGTCAACATTGAAATTTAATTAGAAAGGAAATGACAAACCTCTAGAAAATTTCAACAATTTCGACGCTTTGTTGAATAGTTTAGTACTCCATGGTAAAATGGTGGCTCACAGAATGAAAGTGTTGACAGCGTTGCCAAGCCAACGTCAAAGCAGCAAAGCAAGCATAAGCTATTAAAATTAGGACATAGCTATTAAAAGATCCTTTAGATCCTCTAAATCATAAATAGTTCATCAAAAGTTCGGTTGGTTGGCTCTGTATGTATGTAACCCAGACTTAGGTGGCCCCATGTAACGGTACGTAGAAGATTGATAGTTTTTTTTATTTGTAGCAAATATTTGTTAAAGACATCTCTTTAACAAATATTTATGGCATTTTCATATGCCATCCTAAAAGTATGCCATGGTTGAATGATTAAACTGCCTCAGTACAAGTTGCTCCCTTTGCTATGTGCGTGGAACAAAAGCATACATTTAGGCTGAAAAATAATGTTGACTTTCAAAAAAGCAAACAAGTAGACTTACAAAAAAGTTTTTTGTTTAGTTTATGTTTACTTTCAGTTAAGTTTTTTTTTTACTTTTTAAGTGAAAAGTGAAAACTTTGCTTTATCCAAAAGTTTCGCAAGTAGGTCTCTGATTTCATGAGGGAATTACAAAGCCTTGAAATAAGTTACAATAAATTAGTATAACACAATGCAACAGCTTGTCCTGTTGAGAAGACATTTTAAATTGAAAAAGGTTAGAATTTGTTTCTAAGTTTTTTGTTACTGCTTGTGTTGCTCAACTTGTGTTGAATTTTCAATATTTGTAAAATATGTCGCTAAAGATCAAAGGACCTTAAAAACGCTCTTAAGATATTTGGAAAATGTCAGTGAACTTTGCAGAATATTTGGCATTTTATGATCGGCTTGCATTCATGCAGCTTTAATTTCTTCAATTTAGTAAACGCTTCTACGTATATAATATTGTTACCTAAAAAACCCCATTTCATATTTGAGTTGCTTGAGTTGTTGAAGCATTGATGAATTTTCTAACTTTGTGTCTATTCTGATAATTTTAATTTTTTTTTTATTATTTTCATGTCTAAGATAAATAATACAAAATTTTTATTTTATTATTAAATTTTTTCTTGTCCATCAAAATTAGTAAAATCACTTTCATACACACCAAAAGTTACCGTTTTCATGTTTCTAGTCTTGTGTCGACAATTGCGTCGCGCTATACTGATCCACGAACACTAATCAAAATTATGTCTTCACATGTTGGCTGCAAATTTCATTAAGTATTTCGTTTAAGCCAATTTGTAGCTGCAAAATTTCTCATTAGCGACAAAATAATTTCTCGGCAATTGAAAGCCTTAATGGTGTCTAATAATTGGCTGATAATTTGGTGGTTGAAGATATGGCGCTGAGATTTTTGATAGACCAAAAATCACACAAACACATACAACCACACACATCAAAATAGCTTGTAACGCACATTAGAGTTGATAAGCAGCTGTTGGCAACAACTTAATGGCTCATACTTGTGTTGTTTATTTTCAGTGTTCACAAATTGTTTTTATTATGTGCTTTTTGTTTATCTTGTATGAAAGCAGCTATAAGCTGCACACATTTAAGAAGTTTTTCTAATTAATACCACAAGGTGTAGAGCACTTCAGCGGTCAGTCACTTTGGCATTTGTTAGAAATTCCAACAATGCGCCGCTGCCATCTCTAAGTATGGGTTTTACCATAAAAACAATTAATAGAAAATAAGCATGCAAACTTTAAACTGTCAATCAATTTATTTCAAAAGGATTCAAATTCAATAAAAGTTAAGTGGAATATCCGCTGTTCAACGGTTTGATAAGAAATTGTGTCAATTTGTAAAGCAACGTGTGACTTGTGGCTGCTGTGCTGCAGTCATTTATGAAAAAAATCGATTTGAAGAAGGCGTGGTAGTCATGCGACTGCCTTGCATTGCTTATCGTTCGAACTTATTGATTGGTTATTGAAGACGACCCATTCATGATTTCATTGGCGAATTTGAAGTTGGCTTAACTTTGCCACACATAATAACTGCAAATGTGATAAGCCACATGAAAGTGACAAATTGTGTTAATTGCGATCGAAGCAGCAGCGATAATGCCGATAAGACGAACTCACGGCGCACAGTGATTCATTCCATAGACAAAATTCAAAAAATTTAAAGTCTCAGAAGTTAACGAATTTGATGTCATTTCAAAGGTAAGACTCCAACTAAGAAAACCCCAAAAAATCTGTGTAAACAATTAATTACTGTCGGTGCAAAGGCGGCTCAAAGTTGACACTTTTTTCACAATAAAATTTAAACACAAATTTTCTGTTTTTTAGTCTATTGAGTAAAAAAAATTTTAAAAATACATGGTTACCAAAAAGTTCCTAAAACTTTCAATATAGATTAACCCTCATCCGACGTTCAAAAAAACTCACACATAAGATGTTCGGGTGAAATTTCACCCATATGGTACTTTGTATTGTTTTAATGATTTTTTTGATCAATTATAATAAGAAAACGTTTGTTATATTTAATGTTTATTATCTTTGTTATCTTACAGATAAATAAGATATAAAATTTTTCTCTATTTATTTGCAATTAGGGCAACTAGGATAGGTTAGGTTATTGTGGCTGCCTCTGTAAGAGACACACTCGGAGGCCTATTATGAGACCCGTTGTGATACCACCAATTTCATCCGTTTTTAAATGTGTATGTAACACTGTCTTTTCCAATATATGTTACAGCACACATTCCAAGCGGATGGGGAAAGGGTTCCCCCTTCAGTCAGTAGTTAACTAAAACTTTGTGTTCACCACATGTATTTTTTTTCAAAAATTGCAAGCAGAATATGCCTTTCGATCGTTTTTGATACCAAATTGGCACCGTGTTCCAATAGATTTTTTAACGGTTTTTACGCTCTGATTTTCTGACAAGGTTTGAGAAATTGGCTGTATTGAGATAAGAAGTCAGCATGAAGATTTTCCTTTCGGTAACGCTGTTCTACGCAAAATCTTTAGATTTACTAAACTCAAATATAAGTCTTCAAGAAAAATTCGCCGCTTGTACTTTTTGTTGTGATGCCAGCTGGAATCGACAGCGATTAATTTTTCGTTTGACGGTATAGTTAGTTACTGACCAAATTGTATAAAGTGTCAACTAGTGCTTTTGACATACTGTAAAACGATATAATTTCGGATAATTTTTTGTCACCCACATATCATGGTTATGATGAAAAGAGCTCAAAGGGGCATCTTTCGCGATTGTTTACTTAACAATAATTACAGCAATTGTTTACTTAATAATAATTTTATAATAATTGACTGGCACGACAGCCCGTTTACGCGAGACTAAGGCCTAGCTTCCCGCAACCAACCGTGTTGTGCGTGTGAATTTGTAAATTGCGAATTGCGATTTGTGAATTTGCGGGTTGAAGGGACCTACAGTTTTATGCCGGTTCCGAACGGCGAGTTGGGAGCTTTTTCATAAGCAATTTTTACTCTCAGAGGTTTGCCATTTCCAGCTGAGAGGACAGCCACCGAAAGAGAAAACGAGTTTTCCCGTTATTTTTTTTACGTGTTATTACAGGCAGTATTTGAACCTGAGTTGCTGCCTTCGACTCGCGGTCCAACGCACTAACCAACTGAGCCACGGCGGCTGTTGTTTACCTAGTGTGTCCTTTTCATAAGACGTACATAGCAGTTGTCGCTAAACCCACTTTTCTCATATATCTCTAATGGTTGTTAACGAGCTTCATTCTTCATCACAAGCTTTACGTTCCTGGCGAGTGATGTTGTCACCGACAGAACGAAAAGTTGGTCTGCCTGATTCTGATGAGATTCTCCATTCGACTTATAAATACAACTCACAATTCAAATACCAAAATATGCGTGAATATCACCAACGCTGATCCATGCACTGTCAAAAACTCGCAAACCTTCAACATTAGTTTTGTCAGTTACTATCTTAAACATTCGTCTTCATTGGCATCTTGTATTGCTGGCACACGACTTCAAGCATTGCGAATTATACCAAATTTAGTTGAAATAACGTAATTGGCTCTTACTTTTCCGTTAAGTTCAGGAGGCCCATTGATCCATAAAAAGTTTTGCCTATAAAAGCAGTTCAAAACTTTCAATCCAGTGACGTCATTTTATGCCATTTTCTGCGTTGAATTTCCATACAATTTGTTCGGGTGAAATTTCACCCGAACGTAACTTTTTTTATAATCACCGTTATAATGAAATAATCAATATGTTGTAGATAATTTCTAAAACTTATATTGATTTGCTACAAATACAAGAAACCTTAATCATTTTGATAAATATATAGGAAAGTTATAGCATCCCAAAGTTGAAAATGGGTGAAAAATCACCCGAACGACGGATTAGGGTTAAGAAATGATGTGGCCATTTTCGCTTTTAATATTTTCTCAAAATTTGCAAAGTTGAAGCTTTTACTTCAGTTTTAATTCAAAATATTTTTCTAAATTAAAAATCTGAAAATCGGCTAAACTTAGAAGAAAATATCTAAAAAGTATGTGAAAGTATGTTCCTGCATTGCTTTTAATTTTAAGAAGCATTCTTTCTTTGTCGGATAATGTAATTACATCCTCCGATATCTTCCGATCTCAGAAAATAATTCAATTTGAAAAGTGGTCTAAACACCTATTTTTCGACAAAATTTATTTTATTTATCCCTAAAAGTATGCAATCAACATAAAAAATTGAGAAAACTGCAAAAAAGCAAAACATACGTCTATTATTATTGCAAAACTAAAGGGTCCTAAGACAATTTCTGTTACTCTTTGCAATTATCAATGTTGGCGTTACCGATTAAATGTAAAATCTGAAAAATCTAGCCAACACACTCGTTGCTATAGCTCACCAAAAATGACGAAAATTGCAAATTTAAGTCTCAGACATTGTCAAACTACAAAAGTTTAAGAAAAACCAAATGGAGATTTCAATTCAGCAAACAATGATTAACTAGTATACCAAATTTTATGAAGAACGAACCACTCCTTCTAATTTTGTCCCGCGGTTGTATGGAGTCGAATCACTGTGCGGCGTGCTAAGCTCAATGAATCAAATGGGGTAATAAGTATTGCTATTGAAGTGTTTGTTTTTTGCGTAAGTGTGACTGTGTGAGCAATGAGACATGAGTGTTTGAGGGGAAGAAGAACGTTCTTTCTTTAATTTCTTCAGTCCGTCGTCCGTATGTAATTTAAGAGATAAGTTGAGATGGCGTCACCTTTTATCAAACATGGAATTATTTTATTTTAATTTAATTTAATTTATTTTAATTTAATTTTATTTAATTTTATTTTATTTTATTTTAATTTATTCTATTTTATTTTATTTAATTTCATTTAATTTAATTTAATTTTATTTTATTTTATTTTATTTTATTTTATTTTATTTTATTTATTTCGTAAAACTATTTAAAATTGTAATCCTCTATTAATAGGATTAATTTAGGTAATAATTATATACTTATTTTTTGTTTGTGGTACGCTACCATACATTCTTTGTTTTATAGAGAAAAGTATTGAAATTTGTGCATCCTAACTATTAAAGTTAGAAGGACAAAATTCGAGAATGTGGTAGGATACATATTTGTCCTTAAGACATATTAAAAAAACCTATTGAAAATTTTGAAGGATATTGAAGAATAAAATTTTAAAGGGACATTTTCAATACCTATTCGTCCTTGTGCACCAAAAAATTTAATTTTTTTCTTATTCTAGGAAATTTTTCTTTTATTTTATAGTCAACATTCAATTTTGAATCTTTCAGTTTATTTTTTCAGTTTTTGAAATATTTTTTAAATATTTTAAAATACTTTTCATGTCCTTGAAGTTTCAAAGTCCTTTTAAAAAAATTCCGACGTCATAGAGAAAAATTAAAAAGCAGATTTACCTTGTTTCACACCTAGTTCACACCTAATTTTCACTGTTTTTAATTTTTGTAGCACGGTGAAATCACTACTAATTCAATTGTTATTTGAGAATTTTTCGACTAACAGTTGGACTACTCATCTAATCTCTAAAATCATTAAAAACTCAATAGATGTCATGCTTTCTTCTAAAAAAATAGAATACATTTTAAAGAAATTATGTGCTCTATGTGGTCTATGATAAAAAAAAAGTCGAACAAGACATTCTCATTCATACTTAAAGAATTCACCATTTCCTCAACCACTCCTCTCCTCCATCTGCCGATGTTAATCCATTCAAAACAAAGCCTTGCTGCAGAAATGTGCTCCCTTCAGGTTTTCCACTTCCACTTGTCGTCGATCTCAATCATCTCATTATGTCAGCCAACCTACATGTCGCTCTAAAAACACTTGAAGAAAATCTAATCCTCAGGACTCGTAGCTGTCATTTTAAATAATACATTGAAATATCGCACAACTACGTATTCCTCACACGGGTATGTGTTCAATTGTTGAACGGAAGCACGCCGACCGTCGACGATTATCGGTTACGGTGCTTAGGTGCTATCAGCGGCAGAGTTTGATAAAGTTTTATCAACTTCAACACAGAACGATCAAGCAAACAGCTGGTGTGTATAAAAGCCGGCGCAAAGTTTAAATCACCAGAATTGACACGAATAGCAACCATGCAGGTTGTGTGGAAGTTGACTGCAGCCTTTGTGCTGCTCCTGAGCGTTGGCGTAAGTCGAGTCCACCGTATTTACAAAATCGAGCATATTATTCACAACCTTCACAACTACAGACCTCAGCCTACCGTCAGCGTCCTGATAAAGCATCCGAAGTTGAGCAACTGAGACAGCTGTCCACCGATTTGTTTTCCGATTCAATTTTCCAACTGTCCGACTTGAAAACCGACCTCGCCATTCCGGCCAACATTAGCGATAATTTCAAGACACGTATCTGCCTGGATATCTACACGATAAGGACTATCGAAATTCTCATTGAGAGAAGCCAAAAGATTCGTCGCTGTGGCCACGCTCACGACAAACAGCTGGAGTATTACTTTGAAGACCACAGCGTCGACGACTTCAAGGAACAGTTTAAGCAGCAGTTGGCGCAGTGTTGGGAACAGGATGGCAGACAGATTAGTTGCTACATGGACACGGTAAGGAATCACATTGAAGTGGTGTAATTTGGGTTTTGTCGATATGAAAATTATTTACAAATATTTACAGATCTCACTTACATTCAACACAATTGCAAACACCAAAGTTGCGTCCACCATATCCAGCAAAACTTGCATTTATTTTGAAATTCGCGGACTGCTGAAAGATCAGAAAAAAGCAAAAGAGAGTTTGAAGAAATGTTTGGAATTCGTGGCTGATACTCCTGGATCAAGTAATGCGACAACGTTGTCACCACAATGGAATAGTACTTGGGCCCCACCTCAATGGAATACCACCTGGTCACCACCACAGTGGAATAGTACTTGGGCCCCACCTCAATGGAATACCAGCTGGGTACCACCACAGTGGAATAGTACTTGGGCCCCACCCCAATGGAATACCACATGGGCCCCACCTCAATGGAATACCAGCTGGGCCCCACCTCAATGGAATACCACCTGGGCACCACCACAGTGGAATAATACTTGGGCCCCACCTCAATGGAATACCACCTGGGCACCACCTCAATGGAATAGTACTTGGGCACCACCACAGTGGAATAGTACTTGGGCCCCACCTCAATGGAATACCAGCTGGGCCCCACCTCAATGGAATACCAGCTGGGCCCCACCTCAATGGAATAGTACTTGGGCGCCACCTCAATGGAATAGTACTTGGGCTCCACCTCAATGGAATAGTACTTGGGTCCCACCTCAATGGAATACCACCTGGTCACCACCACAGTGGAATAGTACATGGGCCCCACCTCAATGGAATAGTACTTGGGCTCCACCTCAATGGAATAGTACTTGGGTCCCACCTCAATGGAATAGTACTTGGGCACCACCACAGTGGAATAATACTTGGGCCGCACCTCAATGGAATACCAGCTGGGCCCCACCTCAATGGAATAGTACTTGGGCACCACCTCAGTGGAATAGTACTTGGGCCCCACCTCAATGGAATACCACCTGGTCACCACCACAGTGGAATAATACTTGGGCCGCACCTCAATGGAATACCAGCTGGGCCACACCTCAATGGAATAGTACTTGGGCTCCACCTCAATGGAATAGTACTTGGGTCCCACCTCAATGGAATACCACCTGGTCACCACCACAGTGGAATAGTACATGGGCCCCACCTCAATGGAATAGTACTTGGGCTCCACCTCAATGGAATAGTACTTGGGTCCCACCTCAATGGAATAGTACTTGGGCACCACCACAGTGGAATAATACTTGGGCCGCACCTCAATGGAATACCAGCTGGGCCCCACCTCAATGGAATAGTACTTGGGCACCACCTCAGTGGAATAGTACCTGGGTTCCACCTCAACGCAATACCACAGGGGACTCTAGCAATACCACTGACAGCGGTTCCGGCTCAAAAGTTGTCAAAACGCCCTGGTGGAAAAAAATATGGAAAGATATTGAGCATGTTTTCTAAACAGAATCGTGGTGCAGGAAAAATTATGACATAATGTTTTTAAGGTACAAAGTGCCACCACCTAAAAATGGCTGTTTGTCTAAATAAGTTTCGTTACTTGTGAAAATAAAAAAAACTTAAAACAAAACCATAAGATAAAAGTTGATTCATTTATATATATTTGGTTTGAAGACAAATCCTTTCGAAGATAATTTTGCAAAACAAACAAAATATCTCGACTGCTTTTGGATTCATTGGCAAGAAAGCAATAATACTTTTTGTGTACTTTATTAGCGGTAAATTGCTTAATAAGATAAGAAAATATTGATTAAAGGATGAGCTTGTGCGGAAATCAATATTCAAGGTCAGCTGATAGTTATCTGTCGGCTTATCTGTTGGTATTTTAAGATAAACACATAGGTGCACGCGCACATACGAGTACACTCAGTATGTATCCACCATGGCATAGTTTTTAATTAATTTTTACATAGCTGTTATTGTCTCAACAAAATACAAACAGATAGATTGGAGTCATCAATCACGGCACCATAGCCGTAGTGATTAATAGCCGCAATACCTAATTGCCAAAAAGGCAAATATGATATATGAATTTATACATAGATACATACATATTCGTCGTGCGGTAGTGTGATAACGAACCAATGTTGGGTTCCACGAATTTTGTACGTGCAAATTTAAAAATTCATGGAATAGATACCCACTGCTGACTTCAAACAAGTGCATTAGGTAGAGTGTTGACTTCACACAACAGACAGAGGAACTTTTTGATATTGAAATTTTTTCACTTGGCGATTTATCATTTCCCGCCGAGAGAGAAGGTGAACGAGATGAGGTTTATTTATATTTTATGTACGTTGAGTTGACACTTGAATCAATGAATAGCTGACTTGGAGTTCATTGATCCTTAAAATAACTGCGGCTTGTTGTTATTATTAAATGTACAAGGCATGTCCCAGGCACAATCTATCCATCTATCTATCTATCTATCTATCTATCTATCTATCTATCTATCTATCTATCTATCTATCTATCTATCTATCTATCTATCTATCTATCTATCTATCTATCTATCTATCTATCTATCTATCTATCTATCTATCTATCTATCTATCTATCTATCTATCTATCTATCTATCTATCTATCTATCTATCTATCTATCTATCTATCTATCTATCTATCTATCTATCTATCTATCTATCTATCTATCTATCTATCTATCTATCTATCTATCTATCTATCTATCTATCTATCTATCTATCTATCTATCTATCTATCTATCTATCTATCTATCTATCTATCTATCTATCTATCTATCTATCTATCTATCTATCTATCTATCTATCTATCTATCTATCTATCTATCTATCTATCTATCTATCTATCTATCTATCTATCTATCTATCTATCTATCTATCTATCTATCTATCTATCTATCTATCTATCTATCTATCTATCTATCTATCTATCTATCTATCTATCTATCTATCTATCTATCTATCTATCTATCTATCTATCTATCTATCTATCTATCTATCTATCTATCTATCTATCTATCTATCTATCTATCTATCTATCTATCTATCTATCTATCTATCTATCTATCTATCTATCTATCTATCTATCTATCTATCTATCTATCTATCTATCTATCTATCTATCTATCTATCTATCTATCTATCTATCTATCTATCTATCTATCTATCTATCTATCTATCTATCTATCTATCTATCTATCTATCTATCTATCTATCTATCTATCTATCTATCTATCTATCTATCTGCTGAAACTCATTCAGCAACTAGCGCTAAACATTGTGCGCAAATCAAACATATGCAGCAATTGATTACCTCTCGCACTCATTATGGCTGCTAAACCAATAAGCTTCATTCAACTCAATGTCCATCATTGTCACACAGCACATAACGAGTTTCTGCAGTATTTTATGTCAAACGCAATTGACATCGCCCTGATATCGGAACCATACACCGGAAACATCAAAAAAGTGCGCTCTACAACAGGCGTCTCAATTTTTCAATTTGAAGCAGCTGATAGAACAATTAAGGCATGCATCTTTATTAAAGAAACTCTAGGCGCTGCACTAGGTGTTTCGCAACTATCCACGCCCAATCTTGCTATAGCAAAACTTTGCATGGATCAAAGAACAATGTATATAGCTAGCATCTATGTTGAGCCAGGTGTGGATCAATTCAACACCTTCCACGCCATCAATACATTTCTCGTGGCAACTTCCTCATCATTGCAAATCATTGGCGGCGACCTCAATGGACGCCATTCGTTATGGGGGTCCAACATTGAAAACGGTCATGGACGGACTATAGCTGATATTATAGCCGCTAATCGCATGACTGTGTGTAATCAAGGCAACACACCCACATTTAGTGCAATACGACATGGAATTACGGCTAGTTCTATAGTGGATATTACCTTATCCTCGGATAGCCTTGCCGACTACATCATTGATTGGTGTGTTAATGTCGATGCGATTCAAAACTCGGATCACAGCGCAATAACTTTTAAAGTAAAAAAATATGCAAATATAGCCCCATCAAAACGAAAATCGACGTATCTGTTTAATAACAAAACGGCCAAATGGCACATCTTTAAAGAAAGTCTCGAGCAATGTCTTCAGCAGCTCGGCGTATTAAGCGTGGATCTGTCTACAATTAGCACGGACGGATTAGACAATGTAGTAATGAACGTAACCGAAGCCATCACTCACGCCTGCACAAAATCCATGAAGCTGCGAGGATCTGCCAAACCCTACAATCCTTGGTGGAATGCAGATCTTCAGGTTTTAAAAGAGCAATGCATTAAGCTCCATCATAAGCTCAATCGCCTGCGCAAAGCTAATAAGCCTACGAATAATACGGCAGAGGAACACGCCACTGCTAAAAAGCTCTATGCCAATGCGCTGCGGGAAGCATCGGTTGCCGATTTCCGTCAATTCTGCTGTAGGCAGGGAAAAGAGGAGGTGTGGTCGCTTACAAATCGAATCATCAAAGATGCACCATCTCAACGTCCGCCAACTACGCTCAAATACGCTGGTACCTACACTCAGACAAGTCAAGAGACCGCGGAAACTTTACTGCATAATTTTTACCCTGACGACACTCCTGACACAACAGATCATCATCGCTTTATACGGGAAAATGTCGTTGGCGCATTGGACACGGTGAGGGATTTAGATTTTTCGGAGGACGAGGTAATGGAGGCTTTGACTACGATGACTCCTAATCGTGCACCTGGTATCGATCATTTAACATCAGACGTATGCCTCGCATTTGCTAAAGAAAATTTAACGTTTTTGACAGCCATATACAACACTTGCCTTAGACTAGGTCATTTTCCAAAACCATGGAAAGAAGCCTACGTTAAAATTCTTCCAAAAGCCAATAAGCAGGACATGAGCGATTTGTCATCGTATCGTCCTATTGGACTTCTTCCTGTGCTGGGTAAACTGCTGGAAAAACTTTTCATAAAACGTCTCACCTACTACGCAGAAAAGCATCAAATATGGTCGTCGTTGCAATACGGATTCAAGGAGCAAATATCAACAGTCGATGCGCTTCGCAATGCAATAAAGCATATTGAAAGCAAAAAACGTCAAAAACAACAAGTCATCTGCATATCGTTGGATATAAAATCTGCCTTTGATAATGCATGGTGGCCTTGTCTGCTGCACCAGCTTGCACGACATCGAGCGCCTTCGAACATTTATGGACTCATCTGCAGCTACCTGGACCAAAGAACAGTTAGAATCAATTATGCGGAAGCCACGGCTATGAAAACAATGACGAAGGGCTGCATTCAAGGTTCAGTGTGTGGGCCAACATTTTGGAACATTATTTTAGATGAATTACTGTCGCAACATTTTCCTAGTGGCTGCGCCATACAAGCTTTCGCGGATGACGTCCTTCTCACAGTCAGCGCCAAAACCACTGATATATTGGAACGCAATGCTAACGCTGCCTTGCAATTGATATACAACTGGGGAGTCAATGCTAAACTGACATTCGGCGAAGCGAAAACGCAGATTATGGCCTTTACTTCCACTGCGAAATCCGCTGAAATTCAAATCAACGGTACTCCTTTACACTTTGTCAGCGAAATCAAGTTATTGGGAGTAGTTATCGACGACTGCCTCAAATTCACAGCTCACGCACGCTACGTTCTTGGTAAGGCTCAGCGTATCTTTACCACCCTCTGCAAATTTGTTAGGCCGACATGGGGAGTGCATGCAGAAAATGTGTCCATCATATACAAACAAGTTATCGAGCCAACAGTTACTTATGCTGCAGGAATTTGGGGCAAGGCAGTCAAATTTTATTATATCCGGCGGTTACTTCGCTCTTTCCAAAGATGTTTTGCCATTCGAGCAATCAAAGCATTTCGCACTGTGTCCATCACTTCAGCTCTAGCGCTTGCTGGATTTACTCCACTGCACCTCAAAGTAACCGAGGCAATGAAAATAGACGAGGTAAAGTCCAGCGGCATACTCCCAACGCTACCCACGGATATTACACTGCAGCAACGGACTCGTACGCATGATCAACTGCATCCAGCACAACGGCAAACAATCGAATACACAGCAGTGCAGACGCAGGAGCAAATAAACATTCACTCTAGGCGGAATGCGATTCAGATCTTTAGCGATGGAAGCAAGCAAGAATCAGGCGAATGTGGGGCGGCATTTACAGTACGCAATCTGAGTGGGAGCTGGGAAAACCAAAAGTTTAAGCTACACGACTCATGCACGGTTTTTCAGGCTGAGGTCTATGCGATAGATGCATCCCTGGCATGGGCTCAAACTTTTTTCACAACAGAGAGCATACAATTGTTCAGCGACAGCCAATCAAGCCTGGAAGCCATAAAGAACCGAAGCAATGATATGCCACTCATAGTCTCAATTCATGAACGGCTCCTCCATCTCCGTCACAATCGCTCTGTCGACTTCTTCTGGGTCAAGGCACACGTTGGGATTGAAGGCAACGAGCTCGCTGATCAACTAGCAAAAGAAGCATCAACTCAAGACTCCAGTGCAGCATTCACGCAGTTTCCTCTGAGCTACGCGAAGCGACTTATTCGCTCAGAGACAGCAGCGGCATGGCAGCAAGAATATCTTTCTGAAACAACAGGTGCAGCAACCAAAGCCTATTTCAATTCGCCGACCGAAGCCAAAGCATATGCTGAGTGTTTCGGCATATCTTTCGAAATGACGCAAATTTTAACGGGCCATGGCTTTCATAAAGTTTATTTGAAACGTTTCAAAATAATCGAAGACGATGCTTGTCCCTGCGACCACAACACTCCACAAACTTTGGATCATCTGCTGATGCACTGCCCGCGGTACGATAAGGCGAGGCATCGTCATCTAATTTGCTGCAAGGACCTACTTGTATCACCCTATGACCTCAAAGCCGTACTCAAGCACAAACTAACAATAGAGTCCTTCAAAAAATTTGTTTCGTACATAATACAAACCCTTAAAACTTTCAATGTATAACCTATAATGTGCAGTTAGAACAGATTTATATTTATATAATAACGTTTTATCACCAGCCCGTATCCATTCGCGGGCCGTATTATTTCATTCACAAACTGCGATTTATTTATCACATATTGTACACAAGAAATTTTTATGTATTGAAATGTAAAAGAGTAAAAAAGAAAGAAAATGAAATATACATTCTCAAAACGCAGATAGCGTGGAGAGGCCAAAGGAAAAAAAAAATCTATCTATCTATCTATCTATCTATCTATCTATCTATCTATCTATCTATCTATCTATCTATCTATCTATCTATCTATCTATCTATCTATCTATCTATCTATCTATCTATCTATCTATCTATCTATCTATCTATCTATCTATCTATCTATCTATCTATCTATCTATCTATCTATCTATCTATCTATCTATCTATCTATCTATCTATCTATCTATCTATCTATCTATCTATCTATCTATCTATCTATCTATCTATCTATCTATCTATCTATCTATCTATCTATCTATCTATCTATCTATCTATCTATCTATCTATCTATCTATCTATCTATCTATCTATCTATCTATCTATCTATCTATCTATCTATCTATCTATCTATCTATCTATCTATCTATCTATCTATCTATCTATCTATCTATCTATCTATCTATCTATCTATCTATCTATCTATCTATCTATCTATCTATCTATCTATCTATCTATCTATCTATCTATCTATCTATCTATCTATCTATCTATCTATCTATCTATCTATCTATCTATCTATCTATCTATCTATCTATCTATCTATCTATCTATCTATCTATCTATCTATCTATCTATCTATCTATCTATCTATCTATCTATCTATCTATCTATCTATCTATCTATCTATCTATCTATCTATCTATCTATCTATCTATCTATCTATCTATCTATCTATCTATCTATCTATCTATCTATCTATCTATCTATCTATCTATCTATCTATCTATCTATCTATCTATCTATCTATCTATCTATCTATCTATCTATCTATCTATCTATCTATCTATCTATCTATCTATCTATCTATCTATCTATCTATCTATCTATCTATCTATCTATCTATCTATCTATCTATCTATCTATCTATCTATCTATCTATCTATCTATCTATCTATCTATCTATCTATCTATCTATCTATCTATCTATCTATCTATCTATCTATCTATCTATCTATCTATCTATCTATCTATCTATCTATCTATCTATCTATCTATCTATCTATCTATCTATCTATCTATCTATCTATCTATCTATCTATCTATCTATCTATCTATCTATCTATCTATCTATCTATCTATCTATCTATCTATCTATCTATCTATCTATCTATCTATCTATCTATCTATCTATCTATCTATCTATCTATCTATCTATCTATCTATCTATCTATCTATCTATCTATCTATCTATCTATCTATCTATCTATCTATCTATCTATCTATCTATCTATCTATCTATCTATCTATCTATCTATCTATCTATCTATCTATCTATCTATCTATCTATCTATCTATCTATCTATCTATCTATCTATCTATCTATCTATCTATCTAAGAGTTGAAGCGTTAAAGTGAACGGACGTGCTTGAAATCGGCTCCGCGAAAAAATTAATTTCCTTAATTCAAAAAATTCGCAAAAATCTTGAAGTGCGCAAAAACTATCGCGGAAAGTGCCGGGAATTGATTGATACAAAATGATATACGCAGTGCAGTGCAGAATTCATGAATTTCATAAAATAAATTATTTCGTGAAATAATTTTGTGACGGTTGAGTTTCGAATATTTTATTGGACGCGATAGAACAGCTGATTTCTGTAAAGAGCGTGTTCGATTTTTACGCTTAAAATCTGACACTTGGTTTGTGCCACTGCTAAATATAACGGTTTTCCAGGCAAAATACTGTTATAAAGTGTCCTTGTGCGTGGGTGAACGAATTCGCAACAACCGGTGCGCACGCGCCTACAGCTGTTTGTGAACATTCCAGTGCTGCCAAGTTACGATTTCGCTTTCGCCGTAAAACCTCCAAGAGTTCCAAATTACACTTTCGCTACTTTCCGCTTGGTGGCTCATATTAAACGCGTAGCTGTCAATTTGCCATATTGAGTCCTGTGATTGGCCAATGACAATTCAGGATGAAATCGCCAACGGAAATCATCAATGCTATTGAAAACATTTCGCAAGAAATAAAAAAGCAGCTCAAAGAATCAGGCAATATAAAACGCGAAATAAAAAATGCCATTGCTGAAAAAGTCGTACAATTAGAGACACTCATCCCGTCGATTGAAGCACTTCAACTGAACAATGCTACTGCGTGCGCAACTGCAGACTCAACTGCTAATATGCGAGTTGTGGGCCGTGAAGAATTAGCTGCTTTCAGAGATTCATTACATGCCAACACTTCGTCAGAATCACCAAAAATAAGCTATGCCAATGTAGTTAAGGCTAAAAAAGTCTCACAAAATGCTACCGCTAAACCTGCCATCATACTCGGCGCGAAACAAGATGTCAATGCCAAGCACACTGACATCCTCAACGCATTTCGAAAGGGCGTCACATTCAGAGACACAAGCTACGCTCCAGCAAAAATTCTACCGGTATCGAACAACAAAGTGCGTGTGGAATTTGACTCTGTAGAACAGCGCGACGCAACAATGCGTAAACTCTCAGAGGTTTCCACTCTCAAAGCCGAAAACGCTAGAAATAGGCGACCTTTAGTTATTTTAAAAGGTATCTCAAAAGATATTCCAATAAATGAACTAGTCAACATAATTCAAATTCAAAACGCTAGTATTGGTGCAGAGTCAAAGCAGGCCGACGATATTGTTTTTCGCTTTAGTCGTAAGAATCGAAGGAACCCAGAGGTTGTCTACAATGCTGTTTTGGAGGTTTCTCCAAATGTTCGCAACGCAATGGTGGCGCTTGGCCGCATTAACGTGGATTTTCAACGCGTAGACGTATCTGACTTCAGCGCCTTTGTTCAGTGCTTCAGATGTCTTCAGTTCGGACATACTAAAAACAAGTGCAGCGCAACAATAACTCCATGCTCGCATTGTGCAAGCAAAGACCACCAGTACGCTAACTGCCCGGACAAAGGTAATGAGGCTAAGCGTAAATGCTTTAATTGTGCTATGCGAAACGAGAAAACCAGTACTAAGGTAGACGATAAGCATTCTGCGACAAGCGTTCAGCATTGCCCCCAGATTAAATCCATGCAGCAGCGAATCAACTCACGCACTCAATATGGTTGTTAAGCCGCTCAATTTTATTCAAGTCAACGCGCATCACTGTTATGTAACGCACAACGAAATTCTTCAATTTTTAAC
Source organism: Melieria crassipennis (assembly GCA_963668005.1). Taxonomy (NCBI): domain Eukaryota; kingdom Metazoa; phylum Arthropoda; class Insecta; order Diptera; family Ulidiidae; genus Melieria; species Melieria crassipennis. The sequence continues at coordinate 95,505,242 of OY764963.1, read as the reverse complement.
TTCAAATACTGTTGACATTGCACTTATATCTGAGCCGTACACTGGTAATGCTCAAACGGTGCGCGCAGCTAATGGTTTCTCAATATTTCAATTCCCAATGCCAAATCGGAAAATCAAGGCTTGCATCCTGATAAAAGAAGCTATAGGCGCAGCACTTGGAATCTCACAGTTATCTACCCCAAATTTGAGCGTGGTCAAACTACTCATAGGTCAGCGTTCACTGTACATTGCTAGCGCGTATGTAGAGCCAGACATTGACCAATTTGATACGTTAGGCGCAGTAAACACATTTCTGTGTAGCACATCATCTGCACTACAGATTATTGGTGGAGATTTTAACGGCTGGCACGCATCATGGGGATCAGAGAAAAACAACAATCGTGGAGTTGCTTTGGCAAACATTATAGCAGCTAACGCAATGGTAGTTTGCAACAGGGGGAAAACCGCAACCTTCAATGCAGTGCGACATGGTGTTCAGGCCTGTTCAATCGTCGATATCACCATGGTCTCAGACAATCTTGCGCAGCGCGTTGTCGACTGGACTGTGAATGTTCGGGCCATCCAAAACTCAGACCATAGCGCAATAACATTCAAAGTTGAGAATTGCACTAAAGTCACTCCTGCTAAGCGCACGTCAACTTATTTGTACAACAACAAAACAGCTAATTGGAAGAGGTTCGAAAATGCCTTAAATGAACGTCTTCAGCAAACAGGCGTCCTAAACACTGATTTCGTCAACATCACAGCACATAACTTAGATAATGTCGTTCAAGTCCTAACTGAAGACATCAGATATGCATGCTCAGCGTCAATGAAGTTGCGCGGAGAAGCTAAACCATACAACCCTTGGTGGAGTGAAGAGCTTCAAGACCTCAAACAAAACTGCGTTCGACTACACCATAAGCTAAACAACTTGCGAAGAATTCAGAAGCCCACAGAAGCCACTGCGCAAGAGCATGCAAATGCTAAGCGCACATATGCTAAAGCACTGAGGAAAGCATCTACCGAAAATTTTCGCGAGTTCTGCAACCAGCAAGGAAAAGAGAATGTTTGGTCTCTCACTAACCGGCTCATTAAGGATGCGCCATCACACCGCCCTCCAGTAACACTTCAGTGCAGGGGATCGTTCTCCGAAACAAGTGCGGGGACCGCTGAAGCTCTGTTGCGGCACTTCTATCCCGATGACACAGATGACTACACCCTTCGTCAGCACAACCTGCGCAACAGCGTTAAAATCGGCCTTGGAACACCCGACGACGAGGAGTTCACAGAAGACGAAGTGCTGGAAGCTTTGATGACAATGAGCCCCAACAAAGCCCCAGGTCTTGACAGTCTCACTTCGGATATATGCCTAGCTTTTGCAAAGAAGCATTCCAAATTTCTGACTGTTCTTTACAATACATGTCTTCGAATAGGCCATTTTCCAAAACCGTGGAAAGGCGCGTATGTAAAACTGTTGCCTAAGGCGAATAAGATAGAGGCGAATGAGTTAGGATCCTACAGACCTGTAGGGCTCCTACCTGTGTTTGGAAAGTTACTGGAGAAACTATTTACAAAGCGTTTAGCCTATCATGCAGAGCTGCACCAGCTATGGTCACCGAAGCAGTTTGGTTTCAAGGAGCAGGTTTCTACGGTCGACGCACTGCGAAACGCCATAGAATACATTGAAGGGCAAAAACGTAAAAAGCGTCAAGTTATATGCATTTCCCTTGACATCAAAGCTGCATTCGACAATGCCTGGTGGCCAGCTCTTCTTAATCAGTTAGAACGTATTCGCACCCCATCAAACATCTACAAACTCATCAGCAGTTACCTCAAAGATCGCACAGTTACCCTTGACTATGCCGACGCAACCGCAACAAAGAAAATGACCAGAGGGTGTATTCAGGGTTCAGTGTGTGGTCCTACTTTCTGGAACACAATTCTAGATGAGCTGCTGTCAATGCAACTACCGGAAGGTTGCGAAATTCAAGCTTTTGCAGACGACGTTCTTCTAATAGTCAGCGCAAAAACAGTACAAGAACTTCAACGGCACGCCAACGAAGCTTTGCGCAAAATACATAAATGGGGCGTCGATGTGAAATTGACATTCAGCGATGCCAAAACTCATGCTATGGCATTTACTCTTAAAGCCAAACTTGCTGAAATAAGTTTAAATAGTACTCGTTTAGCTTTTGCAAAAGAAATAAAACTTCTCGGTGTAGTAATTGACGAACGTCTGATGTTTACAAAACACGCGCAGTACGTGATCGCGAAAGTTCAGCGAATATTCACCAATTTGTGTAAATTCGTAAGACCCACATGGGGCGTTCATCCCGAGAACGTCCTTACTATCTATAGGCAAGTTGTTGAACCGACTATAACGTACGCTGCAGAAATATGGGGTAAAGCCATTAAATTTTACTACATTCGGCGACTTCTGCGATCATTTCAAAGAAGCTTTGCTATACGAGCTATCAGAGCGTTCCACACGGTGTCAGCTACATCAGCGCTGGCGCTTGCAGGGTTCCTGCCTTTGCATCTGAAAATCAAGGAAGCTATGCAGGTGGGAGATGTGAAGGCCACCGGAGTATATCCACCACTTTCCGATGCTATTACGCTACAGCAACGCGTTCCACCAAAACAGCAACTACATCCAGCCAAACGCCAAACTATAAGCTATGATAGCATTGAGTCACAACAACAAGCTGACTCCATTTCTGGTGTCAGCTCAACACATATATACACCGATGGAAGTAAACTTGAAACTGGTGAATGTGGATCTGCGTTCGTTGTTCGTCTTTCAGATGGTAGTTGGGAGCCGCACAAGTTCAGCTTACATCGTACCTGTACTGTCTACCAGGCCGAAGCTTTCGCCATCGACTCAGCGATGGCATGGGCTCAAAGCGAGCTAAAAACAAGGAAGCTCTGCATATTCAGCGATAGCCGCTCGTGCCTTGAAGCCATACAAGACCGGAGCAATTCCACGCCACTCATTGCTTCCATACATCGACATCTGCACATGATTCGCCAAAAACAACATATAATACAATTCTTTTGGGTTAAATCTCACATTGGCATCGAAGGGAATGAGTCCGCCGATCAGCATGCAAAAGACGCTGCACGCAATGGTGTTGACTTGGCATACACCGAGTTCCCTTTAAGTTACACCAAGCGGCAAGTACATTCTGAAGCACTCAAAGCGTGGCAAGAAGAGTATCTTGAGGACACAACCGGCAGTGGTACAAAAACGTTCTTTCCAACAGTTGACGATGCCAAACTGTATAGAGAAAACTTTGGAATTTCGTTTGAGATGACTCAGGTTTTAACCGGCCACGGCTACAATAAATCATACTTAAAGCGCTTCAAAATCATTGACGAAGACTACTGCCCATGCGATCAACGGACGTCGCAAACTATAAAACACCTTCTTCATGACTGTCCACGGTACGATCGTGCAAGAGAGCGGCACAAAACATTCTGCGAGCAGTATGAAGCATCACCATTCGACGTCAAGGCCATCGCAAACCATGCCACGCTTGCAACATCATTTTCAGAATTTGTTAAAGTTATCATAAGTAATATTAAAGCTTTTAATAATCTACCATGAATCATAACTTCAATTCCTCAATGAATTCATATTTAATTTTAAGAAGTCTTAAAATTTTTAAAGTTTCTAATAATTATAAGTAATATTAAAGCTTTTAATAATCTACCATAAATCATAACTTTAAATCCTCAATGAATTCATATTTAATTTTAAGAAGTCTTAAAACTTTTAAAGTTTCTACCACTATAATTTTGTAAAATATAATTTCATTCTATTGCGAATTAAAAATTTAAATTATTTGTAAACTTAACTCGCTTGTATCCATTCGCAGGCATTTATAGTACTATTATTTTGTCCTTCTTTTCCAAAGATATTACAATAAGAATTGAACATAATTTGTAATCTAGTCCTTACTCATAGTAACATATTATATATTGTAAACATAGCACATAACACCAAAGAAACAAAAAAGAAGAAAATAATATACTACTCGAAGCGCGGTTTAGCGTGTAGAGACAAAGGAAAAAAATCTATCTATCTATCTATCTATCTATCTATCTATCTATCTATCTATCTATCTATCTATCTTTCTATCTATCTATCTATCTATCTATCTATCTATCTATCTATCTATCTAAGGTGCTTCGCTATTAGAGCGATCCGGGCTTTTCATACTGTGTCCGCAACATCCGCCTTCGCGCTGGCTGGTTTTACGCCGCTGTATTTAAAAGTAATCGAAGCAAGCAAAATATATGAGGTCAGGAAAAAAGGTTGTATGGCTGGGCTCCCCACAGATGCCGCTCTGGAACACAACGTGCACCAGTATTGCCTGCTCCACCCAGCTGAGAGGCAAACCATTACATACACCACAGTCAACTCTCAAGTGCAAATCGATGCCATGCGGATGCCGGAGAAAACCGCAATATACACAGACGGCAGCAAACTTGAAACAGGCGACTGTGGCTCGGCTTTCGTCGTTCTCTTTTCTGAAAACCGCTGGGAGAAGCACATGTTCAAGATGCACAATGCTTGCACAGTGTTCCAATCCGAAGCCTATGCCATCGACTCAGCTTTGTCATGGGCCCAAAGTCAATTGACTACGCAAAAGCTACATATCTTCAGCGATAGCCAATCCTGCCTCGATGCTATAAAAAATCGCAGTAATGTCACACCACTCATCGCTTCAATACATAAACGCTTACACCAGCTCCGGCAAAGTCACACAATCGAATTCTCCTGGGTCAAAGCTCATGTCGGTATCGTGGGCAATGAGCTCGCCGACCAAACGGCTAAGGAAGCTGCAACCTTATGCGTAAATCCAGTATACACAGCATACCCAATCAGTTATGTTAAGAGACAACTGCAGCTACAAACAGCGGAAAGCTGGCAGCATGATTTCACGGCAGAGGCAACTGGTAGCGGTACCAAAACGTTTTTCCACACAGTCGAAGAAGCAAAAACATACCACCAGCAACTAGGAGTTTCATTCGAAATGACTCAATGCCTCACTGGTCATAGCTATTGTAAAGCATATCTTAAAAGGTTTAAGATTATTGAGGAAGATAGTTGTCCATGCGATGGAGAAACGCCACAAACAATTGATCATCTCCTCTCTGACTGCCCACGGTACGAAAGGGCCAGACGGTCGCACGCAATACTTTGCGAGGAATATGGCATTCCACAATTTAGTATAAAGGATATTGTAAACCATCACAACTTGATCGAATCTTTAAATAAATTTGTGCACTACATTATAAGTACTCTTGAAAATTTTAATAATTGTTCCTAAAAATAATATGCTCTAAGCTCACTAAATAATTGTAGTACCAATTACTCGTGCCTGTATCCCCTTGCAGGCAGTGTTTTTCTAATAACATCCTATCACATAAATACGAAATAATTATTAAGGCGCAATGTCAAAGCTTATGTACCAATTTGTAACTTATAAAATTAAAGACGGAAAAATACAATTACTCGTAACGCGGTTAGCGTGAAGAGGCAAAGGAAAAAAAAAAAAATCTATCTATCTATCTATCTATCTATCTATCTATCTATCTATCTATCTATCTATCTAAATATCTAAATATCTATACATATATATATCTACATACCTATACATCTAGTTATTTAAATGTCTACATCTATATCTCTATATATCCATTTAAATGTCTACATCTATATCTCTATATATCCATTTAAATGTCTACATCTATATCTCTATATATCCATTTAAATGTCTACATCTATATCTCTATATATCCATTTAAATGTCTACATCTATATCTCTAACAGGAAATAACTGTTTTTGTTTAACTTCACTTCCGTGTTCGTTTCAAGTCTCTCCTCGTTCGCTAACAGAGCTGAGCAGTGTAAAATCTTTCATTCATTCCAATCATTTGTGGCTGCGTTCCAAGCTCCGAAAAGTTTGAAGGTTACGCTCATTGATATGCATTAACGTTACTTGGCGCGTTAATAGAACATTTTTAAATTTACTGCCAAAAACAACGCGCGAAATTTGCATAAAGCGCAAACAATAGCAAGCAGCCAAGTGGAGGCAACTTTTGCCATTTTCATGTACGAATACTTGCAGTTACTGCTAACCGAAAAGTTGTGCGCTCAACAACACAACCAAACAAACGCAACCGAAGCGAAAAAATGAAAACAGAAGCAGCAACAACAAATATTAAAGCAAAAAAAAAATATGATGAGTAAAATGAAGCTAACGCGTACATTGTCAGTTTTGCGCTAACTCACCGCTGCGCGTCGTCACCGCGTGGCCTCACGTCGGCACCTGACTTTGGCGCATTGGCGCTGCCAAATCACTAATAGCAGCAAATTAAAACTTTCTTCCTCTCGTTGGGTGCAAAAAGCAGACGGGGAGGATGGGGAAACGCAACACGTAAATATTAACAGCTGCTTGACGTGGGCGAGCGCACTTCATAATTCGGCGCAGACATTAAAATTTTAATATTTTCATCAAGATTTTAGCCGAAGCCAACCAGTTGCCCAACAAAAACAACAAAACCTATGACAACAACGACAGCGGCCAAAGGTGGCAAAAGCAGGCGCAGGCTCAACACTCTCGTTGGCTCAGCGACAACATTACAAACAACCATCAACTTGTCATTCGAGCTCTTGCGACAGCCAGCCAGCGCTGATGGATGTGCACGATTTATATGTGCTGCCAGTGTTGCCACACTTTCGTGCCATTAATGTTTTGCGCTGCAGTGCGCACGTTTTTGTTGTTGTTATTGTTTGGCTACCTTTTCCCGCTTTGCGCTATGCCAACATTATTTCCTGTTTCTCTCTGGGTTGGATGGTTTATAATGTGTTTGTTGTTGTTGTTGTTATTGTTGTTGTTATTGTTACACTCTCCATGCAATTACCATGCAAATGGTGTCTATTAGTTGTTGCCCGCCGACACGCCAACACGACTGCACCGAAATTTGACATCATCGTTGGCGTTGTCATCCATGTCGATGTTGTTGTTCTTGTTGTTGATGTTGATGTTGCTGTTGTTTTTCGTCACCATTTCCTTCATTGTCCACAGCAGTGTTTGGTTGTTGTTTTTGTTGTTGATGCAACTTGGTCTTCTATCATTTTCAATGGCTTCTTTGGCATTGTTGTCATTTCGTTGCGCTACAAATTCTCGCTCATCGCTTTTGTTGGCGGCTCCCTTTGGCTTTCGAACCCTTTTTGCCTTATCTATATCAGTCGTTGTTGTTGTAGTTGTTGCTATTGTTGTTTTGGTTTTAGACTATTAAAAAGGTAATTTACAGCCCCACAAGCGCTGCACACAGCGACAATAACAATAATAACAACAACATCAGCTACTTTGCTGCAATTAATTTTTTTTTTAATTGTATGCTTTTTGGCAACTTTTCCCACAATTTTTTTGTGTCCGTTGTGTCGTGTGGTTTTTTTGGTTTTTGCATTTCGATTTTTTTTCTTGCTTCTATTAGCCATTAAATTTAAGCATCATTTCGTCAGCCATTTTCTTGGCCAATTCGACTCACTCCTTTTCGGGGGCGCATATCACATTATGCTGCTTAATGGTTTTAGTATAAAATTATGCTTCGTTGGCAATTAATGTTAATTGATCACTTAAATTTAACATTTTAATTAAAAGTTTTGCTTTCACACATTTACATTTCATGCGCCAACCCTCATCTCTTCCTCTCTCTCTTTCGTTCACACCTTTGCTTTGCTACCAACTTAATGAACTGAGATTTTTAAGCGTTTTGCTCTTTTGTTGAGTTTAATGTATTTTTATGGAAATGAAAAAGAAACAACAAACGAATTGTTGTTTTAGAAATTAACAAAGTTGATTGCACCACACAGAGAAATTTCGCAAATAAATATTTGCCGTTGGTTTTGATGAGAGATGAGAGATAAAGTTCTGAATGTTAATTTTTCCAAACCTTTCTTTGCTACGCGGAACTTTGTAAGCATGAAGTAGATTTTTCAATTTACTGTGAGTGAAAAATTCAATTAAATTTACACGAAATTACGCCTAATGGATATGACATACAAGTACTCTCGTTGGGTATTTAATACTTCTTCTTTAATTACTGATTTGCTTGAACTGAATTGCTACAAACGAATGTTGGTTTCGATGTAATCAGTAATTTGTATTTTATTTTCTTGTTGCATAAATGGGTTCGGTTTAAAATAGATGCTCTCAGAAAGATAAAATTTCTTACGAAAAAACTTTTCAAACAGTTTTGTAATTGCTGGACTCTGTTTTGTTTGAAAGCACGTCAAATACGAAAGCAAAGAGGTAATATGATATATTTTAGAGTATTTCCATTTTGACGGTATTTTCTTTAGTATTTCTATAAACGTTTGCTTTGACGACTATTATTTTTTTATCGGGTTCCACAATTAGTTCTTCAGTCAAGCTTCTACAATTACAATTAGCCAAATCCGATGTGTACTTTTCGAGATATCAGCGGATATAATAAATATATGTAGTCTTTGTATTTATTTTCTAATTAAATAATTTCTAATATATTAAAAAATAATTAATTAATTAATTTTAGAAATTAATTTCTAATAAAAAATAATTAATTAATTAATTTTAGAAATTTATTAATTTTTTAGAAATTAACTAATTAGTAAATTTCTAATAACAAATAATTAATTAATTCATTTTAGAAATTAATTAATTTTTTAGAAATTAATTAAATAGTAAATTAATTAATTCATTTCTATCTATTTCTATTTAATTAATAAATTAATTATTTCATTTCTCTAAAATTATGGAGATCGTTGAGTCCAATTAGAATAAAGGCATTGCGCCGATTGACCGAGAAAAAACCATTTGGAACTACTTGAATAGATTGCATACCAAAAAGAAACTCGATGTATGAGTCTCAGATGAGTTAAGAAACCCGAAACCCGAAACCTTTTACATCTGCGAATTGCTGCTAAATTGCAATAAAATCGGCCCACTTCTAAGTAAGTGTATCACTTACAACAAACGGTCTTGGTGGAATAGTGATAAATCGGCGTAAACAGTGGCCAAGCTAGGATTGATGGTCAGGACGGTAACAATACCTGTACAAATGTTTGGTGAAATTGGAAGGAACAGACGTGTACTGTCAACACTTGGATCGTCTGGAGGAAGCAATCGCGGCCAGCTTTGTCCAATAGGAAAGGAATTGAGATCCAGCAGGTCCAAGATAGATCACTCACATCGATAGTATTTCTCCAGAAGCATGAAAAGCTTGGTTGAAGTTGACTCACCAGAAGCTCTGCGAGCATAGTTGAGAGGTTCTTATGCATCTGCCTTATAGTCCAAACCTGGAACCTGAAACGATTACCACCGGTTTCTCTCTATGTCGAATAATTGTGTTGGTGAAATATTTGCCTCAAGAGAAGCATGTGAGAGTCTATCATTCAAATTTTATGCCAATAGGGACGAAGATTTTTTTGAAAGAAGTCATAATGCAACTATCTTCAAAATGGCAACAAATTATGGGACAAAACGGTGCATATTTGACCTAAATCGGATCATTTGAACTATGCTACATTAAGCCTTGAATTTCGTGCAAAACTAAAGGATTTCCTTTTTTAACAAAAATTTTGCCTAATTTCCAATTTTTATAGATATTTTATTTCACTACAGAAGGCAGGATATTAAAAAATGTTCAGCATACTTAATATATTTTTTATTTAAATTTTTGAATTTTAAATTTTTGGATAAAAATTGCAAGTCCGAAAACTTTGGTTTTCATTGGATTTCTCTAAATGGATGACTGCGACGAGACTCACTTCTGCATAGCACAACAACAACTTCTGTTGTATGCACATATTCCATCACCTCTTCAAGACACCAACTACATCTCATAATTAATCATAATCGACTGCCTTCGCACCTTCTACTCATAGCATCGTGCGACAGCACTAAAGACCAAATATAGTAATACCGCGTACTCAGTTTTTCATTTCTACATCCTTTGCTAATAAAAAATATATAAAAAATACTTAACTTCGTTAGAATATGGCGATATATATACCAAATGAAAGAGGAAAAGCTCAAGAATTTAAATAAAATTGATTTTTTATCTTTTGGAAAAAAGGATATAAAAAAGGTCCTTTGAAAATTTTAATCCTTTATATCCTTGAAAAGTTATATAGAATTTTCTTGAAAAGTAAGTATGTTAAAACTCTAAACCAAAATCTCCCTGATCACGTGTTGTGTATTTTTTTTATTTTTTATTGCCTTCAAAAATCATTCAAATTCAATTCAAGTCATTTTACAATGACAAAGGATGTAGAAATGAAAAACTGAGTACGCAGTATTACTATGTGTGGTCTCTGGTTTCACGCCCATATGGATTTTTTCCGGTGTGAACAATTTTTTGAATTTTTGTCGCACGGTGTAATCAAAGTTTTATCTCGTTTGCTATCTCGCTGTCATTGCTATGACAGCGTAAGTTCTGCCCTTCTTAATTTCGCTAACTATGTGTGCGCCACACTTGTGGTGACAATTTCATTAACAAAATATATAAAATTATTTAGAGCAGCGTAATTTTCAACACACACTCGTACAAACATCTTCATCTACATATTTATCTCTATGAGACGGAGACGGATGTTACACTGACACATTTTGCTGTGGTTTCATCACTTCTCTGCACTTCACCTTCGTTTGCCCCTCTCACTTTCAGTTTCACTCCCAACCCATCGATTTCCCTATTACTTGGCACAGTTGCCGTGGAAATTGCATTTAAGTGATATGTGTGAATTTTCTCACACGCGATTTTTAAATGCGTTGCTGCTGTCTGCTGCTGAAGACATTTTCCAAGTCACTGCACGAGGCGGAAAATTCGCGTACATGTGTTTGTGGGTTGGTGGGCTGCTGTGTGGCTGCATGCTGCACTAATAACAAATTAATGCCACTGACATAATCTGCTGGAACTGAATGAGTATGCTTAGTGTGTGTGTGTGTGTGTGGGGTGTATGGGAGTGTGGGTGGTTTGTCTACTTGGCCCAGACGCACCTCAGCGTCAGCAACAGAAAATAAAGTTTTTTGCATATAAAAATAATTTTAAAATAAATGTTCACACAAAAAATATAGATAGATGTTTCATTTCTTTAAATCATTATCTTGCATGGCTAATTCAAATTTGTAATTCCCTAATGAGAACAATACACGGAATTCTTCAATAAAACGAAAACAATGCAATTATTCATTGATATTCATTTTATATCCTTCAAAGTAATCTTCATTTCTAGTAATAAACATATTTCAGCGCTTCCTACAGTTTTGTAAACTGACTAGGATTGCCTTCAACTCGCCTCAGTCGTCTCAAAACGCTTTCGGCAAAGTTGTTACTTAAGTAGGGAGAATAGCAAATTGTCATAAGGACTGAATGTCGACTGAATACAGAACAATATGAAAGTTCTTGTTGATCAAATAGTTGAACACAAATCATTGACTTTATAAGTTGTCTGCCGGAAGCTTTGAATTGTACCGAAGTAAGTAAAAAATTCCAGAATTCTAAGACAACATGCAGCAATTCAGCAGATATGGTCATGCAGAGCAGATATGGTCACAAATATTTGGCTATATTGGATCAATAGAATGCAGTATCGCAGTAACGGTTAAAATTATAACTTTCCAAAAAATGTGTGCAATAAACTTTCGAAAGAAATTGCAACACATTTATAATTTTCGATTTCTCACTCTCACAAAAAAAAACACATTAAAGGATATGTGTTATGTAACTAATTTCGTGCTTTTTTTATTTATCATATTATGCAACTACATAACATAGGCAACAAAACAACTCTTAAGGGGTATTTTTAGGCAGCAGCATTCCATACTTTTAGGGGGCATGGTAATTTTGCGGGAATTATCGCATAAAGGGTTAGAGGCGATGCTGGAATGTTCGAGAACGAGTTGTGCTAGGGGCAGATAAGTATAAAAGGCAGTGGGGTGTCGGTCAGTGAGAAAGTTTTGGTTTTGACAAGCGATGGATAAAAGAAAAGTAAAGTCAAAATGAGGTGACTAGTGAATCAGTGATGTGAAAGTAAAGTAAAACTGTAAATAAAATAACTGGTAGGGTGCTTTAAAGAATTTGTGCATTTAATTTTGGCACAAATCAGTGACACGAACTACTGTTGCGTTGGTCAGCAGAAAACTTTTTTTTAATATAAAATAAATATAAATAAATATATGTTAATATAATATAATATTTTTAAAGTAATGGTTAAAATTTAATTGAAAATTTTGCATTGTAATATTGAAAAAACATCTTTTTTGTAAATATAAAAATAATATGAAAAACCTATTTGACATAAATATTCAAAATATTGCAATTCATTTCTAAAATTTTTTGTCATTTAAAATTTGTTTATTATCGTCATATTACTTTTGTCATATTTTCCAAATTTCGATTAAAATTGTTAAGAAAATACATAGAAAAATTATAAGGCATCGCCCTCTATTCAAATGTATTAATTTTTTTCTTTGTTTTTGTGATATTTGAATTTCTGCTTGAAATATTACTTCAAAAAAACACTGTAAGCAAAGTTCAAGGTTTTCAAATTCGTTTCCAAATTTCCAGCACCCAACTGTGTGCTTATCAATTACTTGATTGAGTGCCAGAAATACGCAAACAAGTTTTGTAATAATATCAGCGTCAAACGTCAGACACAAACACACACAGACACACACATACTCACTCATAGCAAAACAAAAATATTTCATGCAGTCCGGCTATGTGGGCACTTGTCTTTGGTGTAATTGCATTTTTGGCAAGCATCATGACCCAACTAATTGCCATCTCTCTGCAAAATTGAATATTCGCCTGGCAGCATGACCAGCCTTGCCACCCGTGCTGCATGTCGTGCACACCCGACACGCAGCCAATCAGCGCACCAAACAGCAACAAACTTCAACTCTTAGCACCAACTCTAAGCATAAAATGCAGATTTCGTTTTAGTTGCACAAGTTGCACACTGCATAGAAACGCCCGCCGGGACACTGCGCAGTGGCAGTGGGAAGCTTCGTGCGGCAGCTGTTGGACGTTGTCGCCGTCTTCATTAAAATAGCACTGCGACTAGTAGGAAAGGCAAATATGCATTCATGCATTTGTGTTCAGCAATTTCTATGATTCTTCACTATTTCCATTTTCCTTCTCTTTCTACTTTCTGTTCTGGAACTGCCGCTTCTGCTCGCATTGCCCATTGCACTCTGCGTGCGAATTGGTTATGCAAAGTTAGAGTCGTTTCTGGGTTTTTCCTAACGCTTTGTTGAACCCACAACTGTGCCTAATTGGCTTAGTGGAGTCCAAAACAATCGGTTTGTGTGTGTATTAGTGATGTCAATGCCGAGGTCACAACTTAAATGGTTTGACCCAAATTCCAGAATAAGATGCAATGAATTCTGGATGTTTTTAATAATGAAACGTTTTACTGGATGTCGAAAAAGGCACAATGAAATGTGATGAAATATGGGATTTTTGAGAATTTGAGAGTCAGTCAAAATGTCCAAAATTAGAGGTGATGAATTCTGAGATTTTCAACCATGAGATTTTCAACCATGTGCTAAACCATCTGAAATGAGAAATCATAACTTCAGGAATATCCGTAATGAATAGTTTGATTTTGTGTCAAAAATTCCAGAATTATAGATGATGAATTCTGAGATTTTCGACATTGAGGGCTTAGCTTTTTGTCCTGAAACATTTTGAATGAGAAGTTAGGAATTCATGGATTTCCAAAATGAAAAGTTTGGTTTTGTGTCAAAAATTCCGAAATCAGAGATGATGAATCCTGAGACTTTCGAAATTGAGGGCTTAGCTTTTTGTGCTAAAACATTTGGAATGAGAAGTCAGGAATTCAGGGATTTCCATAATGAAAAGTTTGATTTTGTGTCAAAAATTCCAAATTAGAGATGATGAATCCTGAGACTTTTGGAATTGAGGGCTTAGCTTTTTGGGATTTCCCATTTAATGAAAAGTTTGATTTTGTGCCAGAATTGATTACCAGAATTACACGTGATGAATCCTGAGACTTTCGGAGTTGAGGGTTTTGCTATTTGTGTTAAAACATCTGGAATGAGAACTCATGAATTCAGGGATTTCCATAATGAAGAGTTTGATTTTGTGTAAAAAATTCTAAAATTAGAGGTGATGACTCCTAAATTTTTCGGATTTGGGGATGTAGCTATTTGTGCTAAAATAAATGGAATGGGAAATCATTAATTCAGTGATTTCCATAATGAAGAGTTTAATTTTGTTCAGAAAATTTCAAAAGTAGACGTGATAAATCCTAAGATTTTCGGTATTGAGGGTTTAGCTGTTTGTGCTAAAACATCTGGAATGAGAAATCATTAATTCAGGGATTTCCATAATGAAGAGTCAGACTTTATGTCTCAAAAATTCCAGAAGTAGAGGTGATGAATCCTGCGATTAAAAATTAAGGGTTGAGTTTTTTGTGCTAAAACATGAAGAGTCATAAATTCACGGATTTCCATAATGAAGAGTTTGATTTTGTGTAAAAAATTCTAAAATTAGAGGTGATGACTCCTAATTTTTTCGGATTTGGGGATTTAGCTATTTGTGCTAAAATAAATGGAATGGGAAATCATTAATTCAGTGATTTTCATAATGAAGAGTTTAATTTTGTTCAGAAAATTTGAAAAGTAGACTGAGATTTTCGGTATTGAGAGTTTAGCTATTTCTGCTAAAACATCTGGAATGAGAAATCATGAATTCAGTGATTTCCATATTGGAAAGTTGTAATTTTGTGCCATAATTGATACCAGTATTAAATGTAATGAATTCCGGGATTTTTCGGGATATCAAATTTGACTTACTTTATTCAAAACCATTGGTCTACCCGGATTTAGACCTAACACTAAGACACCCCTTACCCCTAAAGCACCCAGTATGATTTACAAATTTCAGTATAAAATATTACAGCCGGTTTCTTTCACTAATGTTGTTGTTGGTGAGAGTTAAGGTGAACATCGTCGTCATTATTTGCTGACGTATAGCAAATGGACGAGTCAAATTGGTTGCTACATGAAGCACATTTGAGCCAGTTGCTATAAAGATTCAGTTACCAAGATTCTCAGCAAAAATCAGCAATAATAAAACTGCCTAATTTGTTTGCCACAGTTGTGAATACAAACTGCCAATTACTGTTGTTGTTGGGCATTTGTGTATTTAACCTTCGCCTTACCAATACCCACCCGGGTGACCTTTTTGATATTTATTGTTTGATATCTGCCCGAGTATTAATCCAATCCAGTTATGATTTCGACTCACTGAACAAATTTTGAATTAGTTTTCAATAATATAAACAAATAATTTTTTGGAAATATTTTTCATGATTAAACATGAAAATCGTCATTTTGTATTCATCGTTTACCAATACCCACCCGGGTGACCCTAGTCAAATATTCTTATTATCTTGCCTTTTAAAAGGGGGAAAAGTGGTTTTAAAAATTGTGTAGGCATTTTATTTGAAATTCTTGTTTTATTTAATTTTTGTTTTAATAAATAAATATTATTGGTATGATGGTGTGGACGGCTTAAGATGGCAATTTTCACATTTAGTTTGGCTGACGCTGTGTTCTGCACAAGTGGGCTTCTTGCATTTTATGCAAATTTGGCGTGTATTCCTCTTTTGCCTGGCTGTATGGCAAATGTAGCATTTACCTTTGAGCTTTATGCGACCAGTGCCGTCCCGTTCAAGTTTAACATCTGTCTCAAAGTCCTCATCCACGCAAGTTCCGGTAACGGGTTTTCCCTCAATAAAAATTAATTATGTATTTGGGGAAAACATTGTATTGTTGGTAAAACAAACTGAAAAATACATACCTAATATGCACTTCAAAGCTGTTCTGATTTGAAATCTTCCAACCACTTTTTGATTTTTGGATATATTCAAAATTAGAGGAAGACAGGGATCTTCACCCAGGAGCTCAAGGAACTGCCGCCTTTGTGATCGCTTCATAGACTGCCCTGTGTTGTTCTCCTTGTATGTATATAATAAAAGCAGCAAGCGTGGCGGTATCCAAAATATAGTAAAACATTGCCATAGGCCAGCACAATGTTGGTCTTTTGGTGGAATATTGGGACATCATTTTATCCATTGTGTCCACGCCACCTTTAGTCTCGTTATAGTATAATATTATTTCTGGTTTTTTGTCTGATCCAGACACAGCATCATTTCTGTGCATTGTAGACAACAAAACGGCGGACTTGTTTTTAGTTGGGACGTAAGAACACATAGTCAGATTTTCAGTAAAGCCAAATAAGCTTGATGTGACTTCTCTGGTTCGTAAAGGTTTGAACTCGTTGGGAGCATACCTCTTGTTTTTTTAACTGTGTCTACAATCGACATGTTCCAATGACAATGTTGTGAAGAAGTTATCCATGGTAACGTTTCTTCCTGACCCTCTGTATATACCGACCAAATCTTTCACAATACGCCAACCTCACCTCACGTCTCGAATGTTAACTTTCCCAGTGTAAATTTGTCCATGCAGTGGATAGTAGGTGGCTGAAACACAGGCCCACCAGATTTTAATGCCATACTTGGCAGGCTTAGACGGCATATATTGGGTGAACCGAGTACGGCCCTTTACCCAAACAGCTGCTCATCCACCGTAATGGATGCAGACAAATATCGAAATTCGTTTCCACTAATCATTGTGATTAGTTTTTTTCACACTGAACTTCTCCAGATGAACTTATTGACTTATCTCCAGATGACTCTCCAGATGAACAGATGAACTTATTGACATGTTGATCTTGGAATTTACAAATTCTTTTTTCAAAATGTCAAATTTTTTTCCAAAATGTCAAATTTTTTTCCAAAAATTCAAATTTTTTTCCACAAATTCAAATTTGTTTTCAAAAATTCAAATTTGAATTGTAAGTAGTAACAAAACAGAGAAGGCGTAATACAGGAAAGTGAGTATTCCGACTTTCATTTGCCATATACCTATACAAAAAACATTGAGGTCACCTGGGTGGGTATTGGTAAACGACGTACAAAAAATTCTTTGGTAAGGCGAAGGTTAACAATAAAACACTCACAACTGTAATGAAATGAATCGAATGCGAATCTCAAATCTTTGACCGTGTGCAATTAAAACTTGCTGCCGTAAATTGTGTTGGTCAACAAACACATAAACCAGCGAACTATTCAGCCATCCAGCCAATCAACCAATCTTACTCAAACAAATAAATACAAAAAAAATAAACAAAGCAATAAATAAACAAATACTTTGCTACGTGCACAAAACCGTTTGCCTCAAGTATTCCGATGCGTCTTAATTAGAATATAAGTTATGTTTCGATAAATGATGGGGATTTTTTGTTGCCACAAGTTTGTTTTTACCACTTTAAATCCAACTTCCTTTTCGATAAGAATTCGCGTGAATGATGAATCGTATTTGCAAAATTGCCAAACTGCTATTTTTGTATACCAAAAAATCGCTGCTACTTGACGCTGCCAACAATACGCGACTTGATGGCTGACCAGCGGAAATGTGATAAGAAATTATCACTGCCAAACAGTCGAAAGGCTCTCACTCTAAGTGTGCATGACGAAGCTTGATGTGCTACATCACACAAATTCTCACCGCAATAAGTGAGTAGAAATCTAGAGATAAGTTTAGCAATAAGGCGATTTGACAATAAAGTGTTGACAGGAAAGATATTGTTTGGGTATTATAAAAGATGTCGCCACAATGAGAAGCCAAGGCTCAATGTTGAATGGCACATATCAACGAGGCGTGAATTCAGTCAAGTCTTCGCTTTTACTTTTGTTTTTACTTTTTTTTGCAACCATTTAAATTCATTCTCCACCACTGAACAAGCTGCGAAAATTAATTAAATATTTCCTACAAAATTACAACAATTTTAAATTTCCTTCTGCTCTATGTTCTCTAGTCCTCACTGAATGTTAATTCATTTTTATAAAACTTACTGAACTAATCTTTGACGTTTTTTTTGCTTATAATCAGCACATTTTACCCCATAATCTTTAATATTCCATTTATGCAAAGTGTATTTAAATGCAACGAGAGAGTGCAGTGAAACATGTATCGTTTTCACTGCAATGCAATAAAAATGAAAATAAGAAAAAACAAAAAAAAAACACGAAATTGACGCTGCGATTTTTCAGCGTTTTAATGTTTCACAATGCAAATTGGCAACAGCTGTGCACTCGACTGTTTGCTGCATTACGCAGTGTTGGCATTTATGCAGCCACATGCATCACGTGCTCATGCAATAGCAATAAAAACAACAAAGGCCCCAAAAAAACAACAACAAAAATGCCAAACTGCGTCAGGCTTGATGACATGATTTTCCACTGCGGTAGCGAAAGCAGCGAAACGTTTAACCTCATCGCAGTGGTGATGACACGTTGTTGTTGCGGTTGTTGTATTTGTTGTTGTCGTAACTCAGGTGTCGGACTGCAATTTGCCATGTGAAATTCATGAAAAGCTTGGCGTGTATTTTATGCGAAATTCTCGCACACAGCTTTGCAGCTATTGTGGGTAGAGTTGAGTTGGGTGCAAGTTTACATAAATAAATTGCGTTTGAAGTATTTTTGGGCAAATTTTTGAAGAAAAAATTTTGGATGATCATTTAGTATATACAAATACAGAAAAGAAAGAAAAAAATAAAGGAAAAAATTGCAAAGTATTCCAGTTGCGGCAGTATACAATTTTCATATTTTGAGTATGTTCCCACATATAGCTAAATAACATCCTTTGAGGTAAACCGATTTTAATGTATGTAGTGCCAAATAAAGGTAAATTAAATTTTTTACCAACTGTTAGTACAATATTTCTCAATATAATGTTTAGTTTAGACATTATTTATAAAGTCGCCAACAAGCTTTGCTTCTGGTTTAAAATTCAACAGCTAACAAAAGATTGAGACGGTACAAAGAAATTACATGCAGAAAAAACTTATTAACCCTCATCCGACGTTCAAAAAAACTCACACATAAGATGTTCGGGTGAAATTTCACCCATATGGTACTTTGTATGTTTTAATGCATTTTTTGACCAATTTTAATAAAAAAACTTTTGTTATCTTTAATCTTTATTATCTTTGTTATCTTACAGATAAATAAATTAACAAATTTTTCTATATTTTTCTGCAATTAGGGCAGTTTTGTTAAGTTAGGTTATTGTGGCTGCCTCTGTAAGAGACACACTCGGAGGCCTATTATGAGACCCGTTGTGCTACCACATATTTCACCTGTTTTTTAAATGTGTATGTAACACTGTTTTTTTCAACATATGTTACAGCACACATTTCAAGCGGATGGGGAAAGGGGGGAAGAAAGGGCAGTAGTTAACTAAAACTTTGTGTTCACCACATGAATACTTTTTTCAAGAATTGCAAGCAGAATATGCCTTTCGATCGTTTTTGATACCAAATTGGCACCGTGTTTCAATAGTTTTTCACTTTTTTACGCTCTGATTTTCTGACAAGGTTTGGGAAATTGGCTGTATTGAGATAAGAAGTCAGCATGAAGATTTTCCTTTCGGTAACGTTGTTCTACGTAAAATCTTTAGCTTTACTAAACTCAAATCTATGTCTTCAAGAAAATTTCGCCGCTTGTACTTTTTGTTGTGATTCCAGCTGGGATCGACAGCGATTAGTTTTTACTTGACGATATAGTTAGTGAACAACCAATTGGTCTAAAGTGTCAACTACTGCTATTGACTTATTGTAAAACGATGTAATTTCGTATAATTTTTTGTCACCCACATTTCCTGGTTATGATGAAAAGTGCTCAAAGGGGCATCTTCCGCGAAAAGCCGGCAATTGTTTACTTAGTGTGTCCTTTTCATAGGACGTACATAGCAGTTGTCGCTAAACCCACTTTTCTCATATATGTCTTATGGGTGTTAACGAGCTTCATTCTTCAGCACAAGCCTTACGTTCCTGGCGAGTGTTTTTGTCACCGACAGAACGAAAAATTGGTCTGCCTGTTGTGTAACTCTACAGATTATCAAGAGATTCCCCATTCGACTTATAAACACCACGCAAAATTGAAATACCAAAATATGCCTGAATATCACCAACGCTGATCCATGCACCGCCAAAAACTCGCAAACCTTCAACATTAGTTTTGTCAGTTACTATCTTTAACATTGGTGTTCATTGGCATTTTGTATTGCTGACACACGACTTCAAGCATAGCGAGTTATACCAACTTTAGTTGAAATAATATGATTGGCTCTAAGTTTTCCGTTGAGTTCAGGAGCCCCATTGATCCATAAAAAGGTTTTGCCTATAAAAGCAGTTTAAAACTTTCACTCCAGTGACGTAATTTTAGGGCATTTTCTGTATGTGTTGTGTTGAATTTCCATACAATTTGTATATGGGTGAAATATCACCCGAACGTCGCCCACGTAACTTTTTTTGTAACCACCGTTATAATGAAATAATCAATATGTTGTAGATAATTTCTAAAACTTATATTGGTTTGCCACAAATACAAGAAACCTTAATCATTTTGATAAATATATACGAAAGTTATAGTATCCCAAAGTTGAAAATGGGTGAAAAATCACCCGAACGACGGATTAGGGTTAATGCTGACCTTTGTTCTCAGATGTCGAAGCTCAAGCTATGGTAAAGAAAATGCGTTGGTATATATTAAAGTCGGTTGAAACATATAAAGGTTATAGGCAACTGAGCAAAGACATACAAAATCATTTTTAAGAAAACTCATTGTTAGAAAAACTTAAATATTAGTTCGAATTCCTTCATGGATATTAAAGCTGAATCCATGGCAACTAAAATGCGTTGGTATATATTAAAATCGGTTGGAAAATATAAAAGTTATAGGCACTCGAACATACAAATTGATTTCCACAAATTTTCATAATTTTTAAATTTGTATTTTGTTTAAATTTTTGTTTTAATTTAATCAGTTTGATCGGTGCGATTTCTTACTTAGATATTAAGGCTCAATTTTATATTAAAATCGGATATAGAATATAGAAGTTAAAGGCACTTCAGCAAAGACATATAAATTGATTTCTACTATTTGTTTTTAATTTCTAAATTTGTTTTTGTTTGAATTTTTGTATTTCTCTAGTAATTTAATCAGTGCGATTTCTTTCTTAGATATTAAAGCTCAATATATGGCAAAGAAAATGCATTGCTTCATCTTAAAATCGGTTGTTAAATATACAAATTTATTTCCGCTAATTTTAGTAATTTTTAAATTTTTATTTTGATAACATTTTTCTGTTTTACTTCTAATTTGATCAACGCTCTACTTATTTCTCACTATTCAACTACCAAATTGTTGCTTTCTCTCGCTTTCGGCAATCATTTGCAGCAGTTATTCGCTGCTACTTCACTCGCTGCGCTTAAGGCTTCATTTTACGACTTTGACCACGCAATGAACCCGACACATTCTTAACCCAAACACAGACACATACATAATTGCAGTCACTGCGGCAGTGAAAATCCCACTCGATAAAGTCAAAAATTCTAACAGCCCCAACTAGATTTTGGTGAGTGTCTGCGTTGCGGAAATCACGCCCATTATTTGTGCAATTTATGGCGCAGGCCATTGCGATTTCAATACACAATAGCGGAAGGTGTTGCCAGCGTACGTGTGTGTGTGTGTGTGTTTATTATGTGAGGGCCGCACTATAGTTCAGCTAGCAGCATAACTCTGTGCGCGCTTGAGTATGTGTGTGTGTGTGTGTGTGTGTGAGAAACGCCCTTTTTACCGCAACCATAAATTCAACGTTAATGCGACAAAAAAAAAGTCAGCCTTTCATTCTACTTTGGTCGCCTTCGGCAGCTTCTACATCAACGCTGGCAAATCTGCACCTTTGTGATACCTCGTACACTTCTTGGCTTCCGTACACTTCATTTGAATGTTGCTAGTATGCGTTTGCATGTGTGCGTGTTTGTGCTATTTTCGCACTCAATTTCGATAAGCTGTACATCGTTCACGAGTGCACACTGTGCGCCGCTTTGCATAAGAAACCTATTCGAAAATAATGTCCCATACTTACACATACACACAGATACACAAACATCACAGTTTTACATGCCACAAGGTGTGAACAATAGCAGTTACTACTTTCAGTTACTTTTTACTGGCTCCACATGCAACTTTCTTCAATTGCTGGTAATTTAAAAATGACGATTATGAGGCAGTCGTCGTTTTCGCTTGGTTACTGAAAGGTTATTCTTTACTTATTATGAATTTATGAATATTTGGAAATTTTTTTTTTTTACAAAAATGTGCATATTTTTATTTTTAATTACTATGAATTTATGAATATTTGGAAGTATTTTATAAAAATGTACATACAGTCATGTCTGGGTATAATGAACACCCTATAAATTTGACACGGAGCCTCTAAATATTGAACAAAATTTTGAAAGCAACTTCAAGCAAAAACCAAAAAGGTGTATTTTGAGCGAATAAAACGAGTTTTTGAACAAAAATGTTAACCTTGATATAGTGAACAATCTCTATACTGTGAACAGGCCTTGTAATAATTAGTTCACTATATCCAGACACGACTGTATGTGTGTATTTGTTTCATTTCATATTTTCTTATTATATATTTAGCTGAGAAATTTTCTAAAAAAAATTTGCATATTTTTATTTTTACTTATTACACCGTGCAACAGCGTTTTTCACACCGGGAAAAATCCATATGCGCGTGAAACTAGAGACCAAATATAGTAATACTGCGTACTCAGTTTTTCATTTCTACATCCTTTGTCTTTTTAAAAGGACTTGAAAATTTTGAAGGGGATAACAAATAAAAAAATATAAAAAAAACTTAACATCGTTAGAATATGCCGATATGTATATGAAATGAAAGAGGAAAGGCTCAAGAATTTAAATACAATTTTTTTTTTCTATTTGTAAGAAAAGGACATGAAAAACGTCCTTTGAAAAATTTAATCCTTTATATCCTTAAAAATTTACATAGAATTTTTTTGAAAGGTAAGTATGTTAAAACCCCAAATCTCCCTGATCACGTGTCAAAATTTCATTACTCTAACTTTATTAGTTCGAAAGTTATTAAAAAAAGGAAAGCTGGAAGCTCCAATTCTAATGAAGTACAAAACTTCTAATTTATTTGATAGTCAGTATTTTAAATAATAAAAAGATACAAAAGCAATGAACCGAGAATAATGAAATTTTAACACGTGATCAAGGAGATTTTGGGTTTAACAAACTTACTTTTCAAAAAAATTCCAAAAAAAACTAAAACTTTCAAAGGACCTTTTTCATATCTTTTCTTTTACAAATAGATACAAAATTAATTTTATTTAAATTCTTGAGCCTTTCTTCTTTCATTTGATATACATATCGCCATATTCTAACGAGGTTAAGTATTTGTTATATTTTTTTTTAATTTTGTATCCCCTTCAAAATTTTGAAGTCCTTTTAAAAGGACAAAGAATATAGAAATAAAAAATTGAGTACGCAGTATTACTATGTTTGGTCTCTAGTTTCACGTCCATATGGATTTTTTTCGGTGTGAAAAATTTTTTTAATTTTTGTCGCACGGTGTTATGAATTTATGAATATTTGAAAGTTTTCTACAAAAATGTGCATACGTATTTGTTTCATTTCATATTTTCTTATTACATATTTAGCTGAGTGAGTGGATTGTCCGCATAGACATAAATCTAAGCGTGGCTCTAGAAAAAGTTTAACAACCTCAATCTGGAAAGTTAGTTTTGATCACCAACCTACACAACCTAAAAATGTCTAGTAGTAGTTTTTTAGGACAGTGTTGGCTTTCTCTAGATCCATTTTGTTCAGCTTCATGACCTCAATTTCAGGCCGAAAGGAGTTGATTTACTACGCTGAGAATTGATAGACACGGAAGCTTTTTAATAATTTTCAAAGGTATAAAGTATTGTCATACCAACAGATGAGACTTTATCATAAATACTCACTTTTAGTTGATGTATTGACTGTTCTGAAAAACTTTTGGGTTTTCAGCTCAACTCAACTGAATGCCTTTGAATGAGCAAAACTGCTTCTTACATATCCACCGAGCAAGAACTTCACCTTCTATATACTTGTCCTACAATCGCTAAGAGATGTTAGACCACACTGGGTGAGTTTTTCTGTAAGAACCTTCTTCGACAATTTGTCCAATAAAGTTTTTCGCAGTCAACTTGGCTTCATTAAAAGATGTAATTGGTTCTATTGGTTCCCTTCGTAGTAGCTATATATATCTACCTACCTACCTACCTACGACCCATGAGTGTCTTTCAATCCCTTGTAAAATACCCACTTCAACTTAACTTTTCAAGACTTCAAATGTTTCTGAATTATTTTTTGGATAATATCCAATACGATTCAAAACCACAACTGGTCTAAGTATGCGCTCAACTCTCAATTCTAGCTACTTACGAGCTACACATCTACATATCAATCAACCTATTCATCACCAACCTATTTAGGTTAGCATAGGTTAGGTTAAGTTGGCTGCTTATGATGCTCACATAGGACGAAGGACGAAGGAAGAGTAGTGAAGAGCCATAAAATAACTCATCCAATTATTCACCCATCTGCATAGCTACCTATCCATCATCTTTCTAGCTCCCTTACATCTAACCTATCGAACTTTCACATATCTGCCTATCTACCCATCTGCCTTCATAGCCATCTAACAATCTCCCTATATACATCCATCCACCTCCCAGCCTTCGTACATATCTTCCTACCTTTACAAATCATTTTTTTTTTCAAAGATATTCAGTGAATATTATTCACCGATCTCAAATATTAAATCTCTGTTAAATGAGTTTTAAAACCCATAAAGAAATTAGAGAAAGCTCGCACAAAGAAAAAATCAGTTAAGCACACACGTTGCAGCGCTACGTGCAAGGCCATAATTTTTCGTTTTCGTACTTTTAAAATTGCATAATTTATTGCAAAGCAACAACAACAACAACGATAGCAACATCAATGGCAACATTACGGCAAGTGCGGCATCGTCCATCTTCGGTGCGCTTAAAGCGCACTTTATAGCACACCGCGCCACACGGACGTGCCGCTTTTTATGCCACACCGCAAACGCTCACACACAGACACACACACACACACACACACATGCATGCGCAGAGCGAACAGTCGGCACTGCACTGGTAGAATCGAATTTAATTGTGCACTGATTGAAATAAATCGAAAATTAATAAAGAATTATTACCAAAGTTGTATTGAGTGCCGTCCGGGCTGCGCTGCGGCGCATTTAAAGCGTCAAAGCGCATTCAGCACCGGAGATGACACGAAGTGGCCAAGGAAACGTTCAAGTGCAAATATAATTAAATGCTGCAATGCAAGCGGGGAAAAACATACAATGCAACCGAAAATTGAATGGAACAGCCAAATGAGCACAACGACAACAACGGCAACAGCAGCTATAAAATAAAACGTGAAAAACAGTTAAATGTTGTTGAAACCCCCAACAAAAACAACCAAATATTTATTAAATGCGAACGAGTACAAGTACACGGCGTGCCGCAGTTAATTAAATGCGCGCTGATTTATTTGGCAAAACTTTTTGAATGGTCGACGATGGCGTTTAATGGCAGCGCAGTGTTGGCGGTTGCGAGGGGTTGCGATGGTACCTTTTGAAATATTTTACTTTCGAGGAAATTATTTAATTAGGTGGAAGTACTGGAGTCAGGTAGTAAACTATACAATGTGCAGTGTGCACGCACAACGAGGCGTATACGTAATGTGCATCAATAGAGTAAAATCTGCATTAATTATTGTAATTAAGCCGCTAGTTGGCAATTGTTTGTTGTTGTTGAAAGTTTTTTGTTCGGGGGGGGGAGGCAGTAAAAACGGAGGTTGTTTGAAAAATGTAAGCATTTCGAGGTCATTAGCTGCCGGCGGCGGTTGAGGCTTTGGCCACTTTAGACTTGACTGAAAGACTTCAATGAAGTTTTACTTTAACCTTGAATACTAAATATACTTTTTTTAATCTCTTCATGTTTCAACTATTGAAATTGGTTCAATTCTTCTATAATTGTTTCCATATTTTTTGTTGACTGCGAGCTGCGGCTGAGGTTTTGGCTACTTCACACACAGTTCAAAGACTTCAACAAAGTTTTACTATAATTATATCTATTAAAAAGGATTATTATAAATCATGATATTTTTTCTTTATTGAAATCTTTTTATTATTTTTATATTTATTTTTCTTGAAAGACTTCAACAAAGTTCTATTTTAGTTGAAAATACTAATTACGCTTTTTATGTATTAATGATTTCATGCTTTCATTATTGAAATCTGTTCATTTAATGCTTTTATGTATTCTTTATATATTTTTTATTGCTGGTGACAGCTGAGGTTTTGTTCAACTGAAAGACTTCAACAAAGTTTTGCGGAAAACAATAAAAAAGATTTTTTTTTATCATTTTCTAATTTTTTTTAATTATGTAAATCTGTCCATTGTATTTTTTTATATAAATTTTTTTTGGAATTTATATGTGTGTTCTTAATTGAAATCTTTTTATTATTTTTATATTTATTCTTCTTGAAAGACTTCAACAAAGTTATATTTTAGTTGAAAATACTAAATATCTACGCTTTTTATGTATTAATGATTTCATGCTTTCATTATTGAAATCTGTTCATTTAATGCTTTTATGTATTCTTTATATATTTTTTTATTGCGGGCGACAGCTGAGGTTTTGTTCAACTGAAAGACTTCAACAAAGTTTTGCGGAAAACAATAAAAAATATTTTTTTTAATCATTTTCCAATTTTTTTTTTAATTATGTAAATCTAATAAATGTCCATTGTATTTTTTTATATAAATTTTTTTTGGAATTTATATGTGTGTTCTTAATTGAAATCTTTTTATTATTTTTATATTTATTCTTCTTGAAAGACTTCAACAAAGTTCTATTTTAGTTGAAAATACTAAATACGCTTTTTATGTATTCATCATTTCATGCTTCCAGTATTGAAATCTGTTCATTTAATACTTTTATGTATTCTTTATATATTTTTCTATTGCGGGCGACAGCTGAGGTTTTGTTCAACTGAAAGACTTCAACAAAGTTTTGCGGAAAACAATAAAAAAGATTTTTTTTAATCATTTTCTAATTTTTTTTTACCATGGAAATCTGTCCATTGTATTTTTTATATTCATTTTTTTTGGAATTTATATATTTATTTTTAATTCATATTTTTTAATATTTAAATTTTTTATATATTTTTTATATATTTGCCAACTGCGGGCGACAGCTGCAGTTTTGGCCACTTACACCTAAAGACTTCAACAAAGCTTCATTATAGCTAAAAACACTAAATATGCTTTTTGTTAATAATTTCATGTTTTCGTTATTCAAATCTGTTCACTATTTCTATATTTTTTCTAAATGTTTTATTGCGTGCCACAGCTGAGGTTTTGTTCAACTGAAAGACTTCAACAAAGTTTTGCTATAGCGGAAGACAATAAACAAGATTTTTATTAATCATTTTCTAATTTTTTTATTTATGTAAATCTGTTCATTGTATTTTTTTATATTAATATATATTTTTAGGAATTTATATTTTTTTTTAAATATATATTTTTTATATTTATATTCTTTTATATTTTTTTCTCTATTATATGCTGACTGCGAGCGACAGCCGCAATTTCCGCAATTTCGACCACTTTACACTTATTCAACAAAGTTTTACTATAACTTTGAAACCAAATCTGTTTTCGTTAATCATTTCATGTTTTCATTATTCAAATTTGTTTGCTATTTCCATGTTTTTTAATTAAAAGTTATTTAATTAGTTATCCAGGTTTTTTATTTTTCATTATAGATTTTTTATTCCTTTTAGTTTTTGTACTCTTTTTTTGTAATTTAAATTGAATTTTTATCTTTTCTTATGCATAAACAAATTCGCTTATCGGCAAATTGTTGCCAACTTTCATTGCAAATTCATTACATATGCGCGTTGCTTTCTAGTCTGCGCCAAGAAGTATGCAGCAGAAATGTCAACATAACGGCAAATGTACAACACAGCGTTCAGTTCAAAGTAACTTTATGTATGGCAAGCTTTCAAGAAGCGCAACAAGATCAAGTGTGAACCAAGCAATAACAACAACAAAAGCCATCAAACTCCAAATGTAGCAAAAATAAAGAAACAAAACAAGTAAAACCACCAACAAAATAGAAACTCGCTGTGAACACTTCAAAAAACAGCACAAAAATCCACCCAAAACAAAAATTAAGTTCCAATTTCGCTCGGTCTGACCAAATATTTTCGTAACGTCCCACATGGGCTGGGGACAGGCGGTGCTTGGTCGCTTGCAACGGACGAGTTGAGCGCTCAATTTATTCAAATGAATTTAATGAATGTCGTCAGAGTCGGCGACCAAGTTGTCGTTGTCGTCGAAGTGGTCGTTCCGTTTGGTAATTAATGTGATTTATGCTGACGGGTCATAAATTCTTGGCCAATGCGTGCTATCTCGCTTGCTCGCTCGTTCGGTTGTTCGTTTGTTCATTTACTCCATTTGTTGTTGTTGTTGTTTGCGTGCAAATGGAAGCTGCGACAACGTTCGCAAAATTGGCAGCAAACAACAAGTGTTGCCAATTGCAAAGTGCGCTGTTGAACTATAAACCGAGGCATGCTTCCACAATTTCATAGCTAACGCTTTGC
This sequence comes from Melieria crassipennis, assembly GCA_963668005.1. Classification (NCBI taxonomy): domain Eukaryota; kingdom Metazoa; phylum Arthropoda; class Insecta; order Diptera; family Ulidiidae; genus Melieria; species Melieria crassipennis. The sequence goes on along the minus strand of OY764963.1, from coordinate 95,476,536 downwards.
TATGCGTACATTTGAGTGAGTGAGTTGGCAATACACAGCAGCGGTGCAAGGGCTGCTGTCTTGATTTTAATTGTTGTATAGTGTTTGCACAAATGAAAACTTACGCTAATTACGTAATAAAATTTAAGCAACGAAAAACGCCATTAAGACGGCGGCCATCAGCCGGTCGTGTTGTAATTTGTTGCTAATTTCAATGTTGTTATTGCTGTCATTGTTGTATTCATGTTTGGGTTTGTTGTAATGCGCAATTTGTAGACTTGATTTGAAAATTCATTACTCAACGTTGGTGAAGATGTCATGGAATGGCTGAGAGCAGCGGGAACTGTGCGCTCTGGCTGTATGGTTGTCAGTGGGTGACAGCTGGGGAAACATTAAAGGCAAAGGTTTCTTGCCTTCAACACAAAAACCATTTAGAAAATTTAGAAAATTGTTTTTTATTGAACGGTTTACTGTGTTGACATTCAACTACCTTCTTTACTGTTGGCAGTAGTTTCGTTTCAGTTGCAACTATAAATTTCCACAAATGTAATTTTCATTAAAAACTTTAACAAATTCCTCGTCAAATAACTTCAACATTTGTGTGCACTGCCAAAATTCCATAAAAATGTGTCACTTAATTGTTTAGCGCTTCATCTCGACTGTCGCGCCCCACTTCCGGCAGCGAACGTTGTACGCTGCACTGCATTTGCAAGGCAAAGGTTTCTTGCCTTCAACACAAAAACAATTTAGAAAATTGTTTTTTTATTGAACGGTTTACTGTGTTGACATTCAACTACCTTCTTTACTTTTGGCAGTCGTTTCGTTTCAGTTGCAACTATAAATTTCCACAAATGTAACTTTCATCAAAAACTTTAACAAATTCCTCGTCAAATAACTTCAACATTTGTGTGCACTGCCAAAATTCCATAAAAATTTGTCGCTTAATTGTTTAGCGCTTCATCTCGACTGTCGCGCCCCACTTCCGGCAGCGAACGTTGTACGCTGCACTGCATTTGGAATCAGTTTGTCATTAGCATAACATATCAAACAGCGTGTTTGACGTAATGACAGTGGTAACGAGCGCAAAAATATGCGCTCGCATACACACACACATACACATACACGCCACCCATCGAAAACAGAAATTTGCGAAATTCGCATAGTGAAATATTTTCGCATAAATCACATCGAACATGGCGCACAACGCCCACTTGTTATTCATGTGTCTAAGGCGCGCTCACACCTCGTTCCTGCGCGCCTCGTCCTTCTGCCGCCTCGGCACACCTAACCCACGCGCTGTGCTCACCTATGATGGGCGGCTTTGCCGTTGCTTGGCGCGCGTCACATTCCGCTCGATGGCAGCGCACGAAATCACAGTTCAATGTTTGCAAAATCGACGCCACTGCGTGAGCGAGTCGCACTAAACAGGCCAAATGACTGCGCGGCGCGTCGCGCATAGTTCCGTCAACCGGTTGGTGGTAAAAGTTTGGCGAAAAAATGTTATTATCGCATATCATCAATAATCTTCAAAGTGGCAGCCCAAGCAGACACACTGCCAGGCTGCCAGTCAGCGAAGTGGCAGCGAAAATCGCTCGCTCGTCCGAATGCTGCCAATCAATGCCAACGCGCGCGTCTGTCTGTCCGTCCAATCGAGCATGTGTCGCTTCGGCCCCCCCCGGGTCCACGAGTATGGTTTTGATTTATGAGCCGAAATGTTTGTCAAGCCCAGCGGCGCACAGTCACTCACAACGCTTGTGCGCCGCTCTTGGCGCTTTGCATTTATTTGATCAGCGCCACATTTTGGCTGTGTTTTCTTGCTGTTGTTTGTATTTTTGTCTACGAGTTTTATGCCGCTAGTGGTGACACTAAGCAGCTCAGTCGCGCTCTCGCTCTCTTGTTTGCTCTCTCGCAGACGCACTTTTTCGCGCTAAATTCGAGCAGCGACAATGCTGTCTGCCTGAAATGTCCTTTAAAGGATTGACGTTTATATGCTGCCGGCAGTTGTTTGTGTCTGTAATTTTGTCTCTGTGTGTGTGTGTGTGTGTGCAGTTGACAGCTGTCCTTGCGCGTGGCGCGATATTCGCATTAAGTCGCGGCATTTCTTGCTTACTTGCCGCTGATGCGCACTTGGCACTCTGTCATTGCTTCTGTTATGTTGCTATTTTTTTTCTTTCCGCTGGCCTTAGCAACATTTTGTATTAAATGCAAATTTATCATTTGCATTTGGTTATTTAAGTACTTCAGGTTGTGCTGCGTCAAATCGGCGATAAGTTTCACTCATGTTAACGCTTTGAAATGGATTTGGAATGCGCTGACAGTCGCTGCGATAAATAGTTGGAAGATTGCAAGAGGACAGCAAACAGAGCAAGCGACAATAAGAAGGCATTAAAAAGTTGCATTGCTTCAAGATTTATTCTTTAAAAGGGTAAGTTGTGCTGTCTAAAATTTTGGAAAGAAATCTATTTTTTATTATGAACGATTTGCATCTCAGAAGTGTGCTGTTGCGATATTTGAAGAATTCTAGGATACGTTTAGTGAGAAATAAATATTAGAAAATTAGTAAATAAATGTTAAACATTTTATAAGATAGAAATGAAACAACTCACATTTCAGAATGTGCGTTACTTGATGGATTCTAGGATACGTTTACTCAGAAATAAATATTAGAAAATTAGTAAATAAATGTTAAAAATTTTATAAAATAGAAATTAAACAATTCACATCCCAGAATGTGCGATACTTGAAGTATTCTAGGATACGTTTACTGAGAAATAAATATTAGAAAATTATCAAAAAAAATGTTAAAAATTTTATAAAATAGAAGTGAAACAATTCACATCCCAGAATGTGCGTTACTTGAAGAATTCTAGGATTATTTTACAAAGAAATAAATATTAGAGAATTAGTAAATAAATGTAAAAAATTGTATAAGATAGAAATTAAACAATTCACATTTCAGAATGTGCGTTACTTGAAGAATTCTAGGATTCTTTCACAAAGAAATAAATATTAGAAAATTAGTAAATTAATATTAGGAATTTTATAAAATAGAAATTAAACAATTCACATCCCAGAATGTGCGTTACTTAAAGGATTCTAGGATACGTTTACTGAGAAATAAATATTAGAAAATTATTGAATAAATATTAGAAATTTTATGAAATATCAATTAACGAATTCACATCTCAGAATGTTCAACTTGTACCGAAAAATTCCTAATAATTTAAGTTGCATTGCCTACTAAAAGAAAAGCGCTCAGTTTCTTATCGTAGCGCCAAGAGCTCTTTAAAAGCAATTTTTCCTATTAGAACCTTTTACAATAAACATATTGGACGCAAAAGAAACGAAAACTATTCGCATGATCTTTCTAAAATTGCACTAAAATTTTTTTTAAGTCGGTTTTAAGTCGGCAGCAGACCTGCCGCCATAGAATTTAAATAAATAAAATGAAATTATTTCCATGCGACGAAGAAAAACAGTAAAGTTTGTTCCCATTGCAACAATTTTTGGTTTATTGCAGAACAACATTAACCCATTAAAACCTGACCCCAGAAAGGCTTGTGCGATTTCCATAAAATTTAACACAATCTTATTAATTGACCTAATCAAGAAAAAATCAAGCAAAAAATTCATACCATGTTTTTTTTTGTCATGTTTTTCGCAAACATTACACAAATAAACAAAATCAAACATTTGCGGAAAATAAAATGTGCCAATAAAATATCAGCTGCTTGGATTTTGACATTTTCACGCGTTGCGTTGTATGAAAATTGGCAGTGTTTAGGCCCAACGTTGCATTCGCGCAACACAAAACTTAAAGCATATTTTTTGTTTAAAAAATAAAAAAAAAAAATTTCAAAACTTATTTTTAAATAGTTTAGCATTGCAAAATGCAGCCCACTAAGGGATTTTGATAGGTTTGAAGAATAAGTATTTTTGATTGAATTTCAAAAATTCCCCAAAAAAAACCTTTGACTTTGGATCGAAAAAAACGTATGAATATTTAAATAATTTTGAAATTTGAGTATGGCAGAATCTAAAACGATCAATTCTAATCCAATTCTACCCATTTTCAAGTCTTATGTCTTTATGAATTACTTAATATAGCGAAATTCCCAAACGTTGCGCAAACGCAACGCTCATGGCTTAATGGGTTAATGCAGATTAGAAGACGTTTTGATTTGTTTCTTATTATTCGATATAGATATTCTAAATATTTTCGAAATATTCTGTGTTTCATAAGAGAAGTAAAACCTTCACTGGGTGCTAGTCTATGAACAATGCGGAGCGAGATTTCTGAGAAAATGTGCCCCAAAAAAGTCAGCCAGTCAGTAGCCCTAGCAGCTAGTGCTTTTTTTTTAAATTATAATTTTAATTGTAATTAAAAATAATAAATAAATAAATAAAATTTTCAAATTAGCCGAAGGTCAATCTGCCTTTCATTCATGAAGCCTTAACTGAAGCATAAATTATTGAAGAAAAAAATTAAATTAAACGCTTCTGTAGTATTTTCTCTGGCCAACTCAAAAATTGTACATTTTTCAAAGATTATTCTTATCCACAAATCAAGTATATATAACGTACTCTCATATATATAACACCGTACAACAAAAATAAAAAAATTTTAAAACATACAAAAAAATTTCTGTATTCGCAAAACTAGAGTCAAAATATAGTAAAACTGCGTTTTTTAGTTTCTTTCTCTAATGTCAGAATTCTTTTTGAAAGAACTTTGAAATTTTAAGGACGTATTTCAAAAAGTTATTATTATTATCAGTATTGGGGTCAAATGAAAGAGAAAATTCCTTAGAATTAAAATAAAATGAATTTTTGGTGTGAAGGGATAAATAGATATTAAAAATTTGCTTTAAAAAAATTATCCTTGAATAGCTCTGAACATTCTAACTCTCTTCTAAACCAGAAAAGAATAAAAACCATTTAACACTCCGATGCCCAACAAGGTCCGTAGGGACCTATGGCGTTTTTAAAAGCAATTATTTTGTATTTTATACGTTTTTGCCATCTGTCTGTAGTAAAAAATGCATATATGTTTACTAAAAAATATACACCAAGCTTAGCTTTTTGGCTTTCCAAACACATCTACACTACATTACACAATTACAAGCCTTATATGCAATATTACAGAAGAGGTCCCTGGGGGCCTTGTTAGGCTTTGGCCGTTTAAAAAGTTGTTGGGCATCCGAGTGTTACAGATCAATCTTAAAAAAAAAATTAAATCAACTAAAAAATAAAATATCTTTTTCTGTGCTAATAAATGTTAAAATATGCTTCAACGCAACTATCGAATTATTCAATTTTAATGTACTAACCCATTTTCCGTGAATAACTTGAACGTACAAAAGCAATAATTTCGTTTTACTTATAGTGCAACCCACGCAAGTAATTGTCACATGTGGTCTCTGCGTATGTATGTAAATATAGTCAAGAAAATGTCAAGTTGTCATTCAATTTAAATTTTACATAGCACAAAATTTGCACATACTTGCCAAACAAATGGCTGAACATTTTTACATTCAGCGTACTCGAATTTTTAGTTTTCGCTTGGTTTGGGAGTAATTCAAAAGTTTCCCCAACGCACACACAGCCACACACACACACAATCATGCGCACAGACAGCAAACGCTGAAGGCAGCACACAAGATAAAACGCTTTCACGCAGCTATGCCACGCTGCTGGCTAAGTTAAGATCGCTGCGTCACAGCAAATAACTCTCTCTCTCTCTCCCTATGAATGTATGTTGTTGGTGTGTATGTGTTCGTATGATGTGTGAGTACATTTACAGCGGCGCCCCGCTGCCAACAACGCGCCACCTTGGCGCTGTCAAATGTTCGAGCACACTTCGTCGCTGCTGTTAGTTGCCATGAACTGCTGCGACTTGTGCGACTGTCTCGCCGCTTGTTTGGCGTGTGATGTGGAAATTGCTTTAAAAATTGCCCGCCCCCACACAAACACATCCACACCATACTAACGGGATGCGCGTGTTTGTGTGTGGTTGACTGACTTGCGAGAACGTTGAGCAGATTTTCAAGTGCGCGCGTGCTAACTAAAATTGCCAACGAATGTGCAATGAGCGTTGAAAAACGCAACGCAAATATTGTATAAATATCTGCAGTAAATTGAGCAGCCCAAAAGCAATCCAAAGAGCGGCAACAAAAATTTACATTGAAACAAAACGTTGAAGAATAAAGCAGAAATATTACGCATACGCGCCGTAAGCCGGAAGCGAGCTGTACTGGCCTGCTGCTTGTCGGAGCATAGATAGCGATAGCAATTTCAGCGCAAATGCTTTTTTGCGACCATTTTTTCTCCACGGCATGGCATCTGCCAGCCACTCAGGCAGCCGCATTCACTCGTACGTCGAGTTACTTAAGGCGCGAGGGTGTGCGCGTTGTGTGGCGTAAGTGCGGCCATGATTAATGGCATGTTTCATTTGACACTTTTAACAAAGTGTTGGACGTTGCTTCTTTGTGCCTTCATTTTCACTTCTCCTCATTTGGCTGTTTTCTTCAATTTATTTTGTTTTCATTTTTTTTACTGCCATTTTCAGCAACTCCACTCGACAAGCAGACGAACGCTGACTGCACAGCACGCTGACAGCAAATACGCTTAGCCGTCTGGTGACAAGTTAGTATTTTAAACGAATTTATATGTGCTGCCAGTGCTAACAAAAAAAAAACAAAACAAATAACGAAACAAAAAATTACGAAAAAAGAGAAAATAAGAATACAAATGTTTTAGCGCGCAGCGAAAAAAAACGAAAGGCGTGCAAGTTGGGCACACCGAAAGTGTAATAAATTGGAGCAAGTGAGTGCTTAAAATTTATGCACACCTTTAATGACTACAGTGAGTGAAAGTGTGAAAATATATTATTAGCATGGGGGAAAATTTCATGGAAGTGAAAGACGAACAAAAATGGGCGATGCTTCATGCTTGGCGCCATGAAGCTTTGTGCCAAATCAATAGAAAACTGAAGGTCAAACTGTGATATTCTTATTTTTCTATATAAATTAATGTATATAACTGATAGTAGTTGGTTAATTAGGTCGAGTAGCGATAAATTAGAGTAGCGACCGCTATTCCAGGTCTGAATGGTACTGGATGGATAACCACTTTCTGTGATCTGTTCCTTATAGCCACTGCAAGATGTTAATGAAGGCAAGAAGCAATCCCAATGTGCCATCGAAATCAGTGAACAATGGCTTTCACAACGCCTTACACATTCTTCTCGGTAGATCTAGACAGGCACAGGAGACGTGAAAGATGGTTTCTTTCTCGTTCAAGTCTTCGCCTGCTCTCCAATAGGTCAGTGATCCGTGATAACCGTACTGTATCTGGTCCAAAGTGATCTGCCGATTATTCAGAATTTCATGAAGAGCATCACCGATTGTGATAAATGCACCAATTGCAAAAAAAATCATGCGAAAGAATCCTTGAAGCACATTCTTTGTTTCTGTTCAGCTTTCTCAAGACTACGCCTCACTCATTTAGGAGTCCCGTTCTTCTCTAATTTAGATGGTTTCTCCAAGCTGGCTGAGCCATTTATTGTTTGCTTTAGTAAGGAAGATTTCAGTGACGCTTTATTCTCATCGAAAGCTTTATTCTCATCTTTTTGGTGCCAACTGAACGGCTCATTAATTACAGTCGATGATGTTGTACCGCCCTGCACCAAAATCAGTGAAACTCAGACCCAGTTCCATGATTACTATGATTGAAATAATAGCCAAATCCAATCCTTTTGATGCAATTATACTTTCGTATAGTTAGCTGATCTTTGTCTGATAGGAGATATCCATCACTGCCATCCCACAAGCTTCTCTAATCGATAGCACCGTCGCCTCCATAAGTCATTATTTTGTATGATTTGTTAAAGTCTGCTTCTAGTTTTCACGTCTTAATGCCAAAAAGCCATCCGATAATACTTTTCCACAAGTAAAGAAGTGATGTTGTACATATATACATTCCTACTTATTCATTCATATGTATATGTATGTACTATGCATACATCTGTTGGCAGCTTGTTGGCCAAAGTTAACTTTCGCTTATTGTAAGAAATGATATGGCAGGAAATTGCCACAGCTGACTTTCCGCTGCACGCAGTTTAATTGAAATCGAACACTAACACACTCACTCACTCACTGCACTGCACTCACTATCTGCCATATATATCAGAAAATCTAAAGCAAATATTTTCATTTAATAAGTGCACTCTTATTGCAAACGAGTATATAGAGTAAAATTTTTTTTGTGAAAACATTTATAAATTTCATTGCAATTGTTGCTATATTTTTTTTTGCAGTTATCTGTAGTCATAGCAACTGAGCATAAACTTGCTGTATGGCTGGCAATAAATACAGATAACAACAAAAAAAGCAATGTTGAGCTGAAATCTGCTTGCAACAGTTGTGCAACCAGCCGCCTCTAGCGACGCATTTGCTGCCATTGCGTATTTTTTTTCAACATCTGGCAAACGCTTACCCCAATTATTGCGTCTTTGTGTCTGTTATGCCAGCTCAAACGCAGATCAATTGCAAATTTAATAGCAATAAATGTTTCATACTTAAATGTATAATGTTTTTTTCGTTTTTCAAATAGTATCACTTGACCTCATTACACATTTGAATTTCAAAGGAACGGCTACAAAACGGCAAATAATCATTTTGATGTGCCAACAAGGTGTCAAGTGTTAAAGAGATTTTTCAAATTTATTGGCAGCAACAGTTTAGCGATGTTTAGCTATGTGAACTGTGCACGCAGTGCGTATACGTAACATTAAATAGGCGTATACGAAACATTTGAGAAATGAAGAGGCTGGTGTGAAAACAAATTAGTGCTGTTTTTCGGGTATAATTTTGCTACCCAAAGCCAACCTGTAGCAGTGGTTAGTGCATTGAAGTCACAAGTCAGAGCGACTTGGGTTCGAATTACCAAAAAACGTGTGTCATGATTATGTGCCTGAACTTACCTTATCTAACACGCAAGGAAATTAATTTATGAAATGGAAATTATGTTTGATTAAAAAGATGCACTAGATTTCGTAACAATTTTCTATATTTTGCTTATTAGCAACCTTGTTAGAAATGATAGCTCCCCAACTTCGTGTATATGGCAGGCGCCCTCTATTGGTGAATTTTTGCACTTTAATTAATTTTGTATATTTTGCAGTGAAAAATCTTGTGCAATTTTGCATTGATTGTTCAAATTGGTTTAGTAGTTTCCTAGAAACGATGATTCCTTATTTACTACATTTACAGGTGGGAAGCTAATTGCACAGATATTGCACTGAATTGCACTGAAAAATTGGAAATATTTTTTTTAAAGAATAATTTGAAAGGAGAAATAAATGAGAATTGATCATACATCTGACATAAGTATCTGGGAGCAATCTGAAAGCATTGAGAGCCCATTTTATAAAAACGATCATTTTGTATGGAAGCCCCAATAAGGGTTGACGATAGGGTGTAAGTTTGTTTGAAAGAAATGTTCAAAACAGAAAATTAGTGGAGGCCAGTCATGGATCTTAACCCTCTCAGAGCAAGAGCTGAGCAGTTGTGAAGCAATTTTTAGAATTTCTAGCAACTTTATGAACATTTACTTCCATGCAACACCAAGCGATACCCCAACATTAATGCTTGCTTATTGCAAATTTATTGATTTCTTCAAATATATAGATATAAGTACCAATCGGCAGTAATAAGCTTATGTTCTATTGGTTTAAAGTCTCTTTGTGATATAAAGTTGCTTCAGAGCTAAAAACCTGTGGTTAACTTTTTTATGTACAAATATTTGAATATCTTTATTGGAAACCTAGTTTCACTAAATTACCCATTTGAACTGATTCACTAGCTTGTACTTTAATAAAATTATGGTTCAAATCTTATGCGGAAACTTGCTCTCATATTGCTGGAAAATACAATGCAACTTGCTCGACCTAACCGAAAAGGTTAGCCCAAAGCGGCAAATCCGGCAGCGAGTGACGTGTATATAGCGTCGTATTTATCAACGGTTAAAAAGTGAAAGATGACAATCAACGAGAGCAATTTAAATATGCAAATGTCGCATGCCACATAAACTGTGAGAAGCAGCAACAGCAGTAGCAGCAGCAACAGCAGCGGCAGTGTCAGTAGTTGCTGTCTTCTGCGGCGTCCACTAGAGAGCAGGTCGTTGAAGAGAGCAACGAGGAACCGGCAAGAAATGGCACAAGTAAAGCGCAAAGCAGCAGCAGCAACAACAGCAAAAGCAACAACAGCAGCACCAGCTGAAGGCATACAGCGTGCAGATAAGAGCGGAAAAGTGTTATAATTTATTTTATTTTTCCCCTACAACTTTCCTTTTTTTGTTTTTGTTTTTTTGGTTGCTCAAATATTGTTGAAAAAGCAATAAAATTAAAATGACACAAACAAAAACAGCAATGCAACTACACAACAAGTGATGGGTCGACGAGTAGGGCAGGTCGCAGCGACCATCAGAGCAGCGGCAGCAGCGCTTGCGGCCAATTATTCTGCGCAAATGAGCAGCCACACACCGCCACACATGTCAATACTACAATTACTAAAAGCACGCAGTGGATAGCGGCAGCAAAACCAACATTACCACCAACGACAACATGCAGAAACCCCTTTGCCGCCACCAACAGCAGCAGCTGCCAGCAACAGCAGCAACACTGACAGTGGCAACTTGAAACGACCCGCAGACATAAACTGTCTGTCTGTCTGACAGACTAACTACAATCACACATTCGCTTCTCGATGACGTACGCGCAACCACAAACGTGGGCCGAGTGCGTGGCGCAAGTGTTAAATGTGGCGGCCGGCGCATGCCACATGCCACATGCCACACATTCGGCTGCAAACAGCCGCTGCGGCTGCTGCGACGCGTCAATAATGCCCGAAACAGTGCGGCAGTGCGGCATGCGTCACTGAGGGAGTAAACACTCAAGTTTGCAGCAACAAATTTGAGGCCTCAATCTCGATGTTGTCATTGGTGTGTTGGCGCTGCGGGCTGTTATAAAAGTTGCCTACAATTGTTATTGCAGTGCGTGCAATGTTTATTTGAAATAAGTACACACATACATACATACTTACATACATTGCCGCAATTTTAACCCAAAAAATGAGGGCCCATAAAAAATAGGGCTGGCCAAGCGCCAACCAGCAAACTTCTCATAACACAACAACAAAGTGGGGAAGAAAAAGTATTTCAATACAACAGCCGCTACATGCATAACTACAATAGCAACAACCAAATAACAACAACCAAATAACAACATCAAAACAACACCAACTGCCTCACACTCGAACTTAACACTCACCAACCTAAGAAATGCCAAAGTGGAGGAAAAGTTTTTCAACAACAAAAAAAATGTATATGAAAGCAAGACACTAAAATATTGTAGGCGGCAGCGTGGTCCTGTTACAACAACAACAACAACAACAACAACAAAGTAAAATAAGCACAACAACAACAACAATACACTGCAACTACAGCTAAATGAAACACAACAAGCGGCCTACAAATGGCAAAACAACAAAATGCAAGCAACAAAACACAACAACAAATAAATAGTCGACAACAAATATGAGTGCGAAGTTTTTCGTGCAGCCATGAGGACAGAACCGCAAATTAAAAATTTCTGCACGTCTCAACATGAAAAGTTTTTGCTGTGCTTCAATTTTCGCTGCTGTGCTTACATACTTTGGCGATAGTTGCTCCAGTTGGGCGTTTTTGTTGTTGTCGAAGGTTCGGTGCTTTATTGTTGTTGCTCTTGTTATTTCATTTCCATTTTCTATTTTCATTTCTTCTATTGCCATAAACGTACACACTCACTCACACCCAAACACACACACACACACAAAGAGCCATTACCATTCCTTGCGCTTTTCTTATGCGTTCGTGTTTCTGTGTGTTTGTGTCAAACTTTTGCATATTTCTGTGGCGGTCTGGATGTTTTGTGTGGCCAGTTCGTCCTTTCATGTCCTCCAGCAACAAATAGAAAAATGTGTTTCTAAGCCATAACTTTTCTCTATAATCTTGTCTAAGCACCTACGATGATGAGAATTGTTGGTTTTTTAAGCTTAAGAATGTAAAAGTTCAATTCTTATTGAAGTTTCGTGTCTAAGTCTAAATCCTGAAAATAGTTGTGGTCTCAGTGTTGCACGCACAAGACAAAACATCTTAGTCTTAGTCTTAGTCTTAGTCTTAGTCTTAGTCTTAGTCTTAGTCTTAGTCTTAGTCTTAGTCTTAGTCTTAGTCTTAGTCTTAGTCTTAGTCTTAGTCTTAGTCTTAGTCTTAGTCTTAGTCTTAGTCTTAGTCTTAGTCTTAGTCTTAGTCTTAGTCTTAGTCTTAGTCTTAGTCTTAGTCTTAGTCTTAGTCTTAGTCTTAGTCTTAGTCTTAGTCTTAGTCTTAGTCTTAGTCTTAGTCTTAGTCTTAGTCTTAGTCTTAGTCTTAGTCTTAGTCTTAGTCTTAGTCTTAGTCTTAGTCTTAGTCTTAGTCTTAGTCTTAGTCTTAGTCTTAGTCTTAGTCTTAGTCTTAGTCTTAGTCTTAGTCTTAGTCTTAGTCTTAGTCTTAGTCTTAGTCTTAGTCTTAGTCTTAGTCTTAGTCTTAGTCTTAGTCTTAGTCTTAGTCTTAGTCTTAGTCTTAGTCTTAGTCTTAGTCTTAGTCTTAGTCTTAGTCTTAGTCTTAGTCTTAGTCTTAGTCTTAGTCTTAGTCTTAGTCTTAGTCTTAGTCTTAGTCTTAGTCTTAGTCTTAGTCTTAGTCTTAGTCTTAGTCTTAGTCTTAGTCTTAGTCTTAGTCTTAGTCTTAGTCTTAGTCTTAGTCTTAGTCTTAGTCTTAGTCTTAGTCTTAGTCTTAGTCTTAGTCTTAGTCTTAGTCTTAGTCTTAGTCTTAGTCTTAGTCTTAGTCTTAGTCTTAGTCTTAGTCTTAGTCTTAGTCTTAGTCTTAGTCTTAGTCTTAGTCTTAGTCTTAGTCTTAGTCTTAGTCTTAGTCTTAGTCTTAGTCTTAGTCTTAGTCTTAGTCTTAGTCTTAGTCTTAGTCTTAGTCTTAGTCTTAGTCTTAGTCTTAGTCTTAGTCTTAGTCTTAGTCTTAGTCTTAGTCTTAGTCTTAGTCTTAGTCTTAGTCTTAGTCTTAGTCTTAGTCTTAGTCTTAGTCTTAGTCTTAGTCTTAGTCTTAGTCTTAGTCTTAGTCTTAGTCTTAGTCTTAGTCTTAGTCTTAGTCTTAGTCTTAGTCTTAGTCTTAGTCTTAGTCTTAGTCTTAGTCTTAGTCTTAGTCTTAGTCTTAGTCTTAGTCTTAGTCTTAGTCTTAGTCTTAGTCTTAGTCTTAGTCTTAGTCTTAGTCTTAGTCTGAGTCCCAGTCCCAGTCCCATTCCCATTCCCATTCCCATTCCCATTCCCATTCTCAATCCTAGTCCCAGTCCCAGTCCTAGTCCAAGTCCTCGTTTCGAACCAACTCTCACTTATTTAAATCATAGTTTCATTCCCATTTCACTCGCATTGTTAACTTCTTTCTCCATTCCATTTCATAGAACTGCAAATTGTGTTGGTCAGCACAGTGTGTGGTCATTATAAAACCAACAACAACAACAACAACACAACACACAATGTTACTCGCGCTGCAATGATCGCATTTAAAATTAATTCTCTCATTCATCAAGCGGCATATAAATATTTGTTTATATATCTTTGCTATTTTTAGCGCCGCCAAATCGCATAAATTATCGAATTAGTTGCCAGGCAGCGCGCAGCAGCAATGACAATTGAATTTTATGTTTCAGCAACAGCGGCGGCCGGAGCAATCTGGCGGCAGCAGCTACGACAACGTGCATTAATTTTCCAAGATTTATTTTGCTCAACATGCACAAATATGTATGTGCGGATAATAAATAAAATTATCAGCCGTTGTGGTCACACAATTGTCGCATTTCAGCGGCCAGTCCGGGCCCGGCCAGCGTCGGCTCGTTGCTGCTCATTATTGCGTGCCGCATGCGCTTCCCACCTGCTGGTCTGGCAATTTTAAATCGCCTGCCTGCTTTTTGCTAAACTGACTATTGTTAGCTGTTTTGTCGCTGGACTGTTGCACTGTTGGCCGACCACCGTTCGGTGCACCAAATTCGCAATGCAATGCGCTTTGCGGTTGCCGCATGAGCGCACTCGGCATTACGACAACACAAATGAAGCCGCACGCCTGCCGCTCTTATCGGCGCACAATCAGTGATGTGTGCTTATTGCTGAAATCAGCGAATAGTTAAATTGCAGACAATTCGCAAACAAATCGACACCTGTCGTGCTTTAGTCTGCGTGTTTGCTGTCGATTGCGCAATTTTGCATGCTCACTGCTAATATTCGACAAAATAACAAAATTATATTTGTCATTTTTAATCAACTCTAAAAACTGATGTACGCAAATTTGATATACATTTGGTTTAATGGGATTCAAAGTTATATACGATGCTGTTAATATTATATTTTGATCTTCTCCGGAATACAATGCAAAGGTCGTTGAAGCGATTGGCCAGACCACAAAATCATATTTGCTGTGGCCGAAATCGGACGCTCTGAGGAAGACGCTCTGTTTTCTACTGTTCAGTAAAGCGGTTACTAACTGAATTACTTAATTACATTCCTACTTTTTTTCTTACTTACTTACACGACTGACTACTTACACACAAAATTGCAACAACAAATTGTTAAACCTAAATTTTCATTTAACAAATTCAAGTAACAATCTTCTGTTATGAATTCAGTACTCGGAGTTCATTTGAATTTTAACCAAAACAAGAATTTAATTCATGGAAACTGCAACTCATAAAAAAAACAGAAAAAAAATTAAAATAATTTTTTTTTTTAGCAACCAAAATCAAACAAAAACATGCTGAGCAAGAAAATTTTGCACTCAATAAAGTGAAAGATGTAATCAAATTAACAGCAAAATATTAACAAAAGCACAAATTAGAGAAAGAGAAAGCTTTGAAATTCCCTAAAGCAATGAAATTGGCTCAAATTGCATGCATTATGCAGCTTTGGGCGGCATAAATCATTCAATACCCACACAGAGGGAACAAACAATTCAGCGCTGAACAGTTGAAAAGGGCAAAGCAGCGAGAAAAGTGTTGAGTGATGTAGAAGTGCGCAACCAATGCCAAGAAATCCATTTCAAAGTGATAAAAAAACGCACATGAAAAAAAGAATAAATAAAAATTAAAATATAGATACAATTTACAAAGCAATGTGAGCGAGATGAGAACTGCAATAGCATAAGTTGAGATGAGGGATATACTCGTAAAATATGGCAATAAATTGCATTAAGCTAGCCTGAAGGACGCATAATGAATTTGGCAGGCAGATTGGCCACAACAATGACACCACAACAATAATAATCATGTGAACAGAGTAACAACTTTGTATAACTATCAAAAATATTGCATGGGCCGACTATCGATAGTTTGCCAGCTCTATTAGATTGGAGATGCGATCAGCAGATCACTCCACATAGCAATTATTCGATCAAATGACCATTGGCTCAGTTGTCCAATTGTGATAGACTGCTTTGACGAATAGTAATTAAATTCAAAGTCCTAAAATGGTCACAAGTCAGCTCGTAAACAGAATATTTTACTAAGACACTAATTACTTCAACAGTTTTTGTATTTCATCTGCTGAAATTAGGCATCAAGTTGTAGGATAATTTGTTATTTTTTATATATATTTTTAATTTCTAACGACTATTAAGCTTGATGTGTGTTTACAATGACATTGAATTATTGTTATTGTTTAAGTTACAAATTTTTTTTCAGTTTTATATTCCAGTTTTATTGCTTGATATGCTAATTTATTCCACACAAATTGGTGTGTGGGTGTCAAATGTAGTTTCAAACGGTGTTGGGCTCAAACGTTTTTTATGCAACTCCCAAAATGAAATCCTATTTGCGCCACTGGTCTATAGACCAATCCTTGGGGCACAAAATCAATTAAAAAAAAACACTGAGAACATTACGAGAAGACCACATTAAAGATTTTTATAAACGCTGGTCACAGCAACAATAATAAAAACATAACAACACAAAAAACATATAACATTTCTAAACAACAAAATCAATTCAAACAGTAATCAGCAAAACGAATAGAAACGTAGGAAGCACTAAAATTAACAATAATAACTACATTGAACATCGAGAATGGCAAACAATGAAATAATACAACAACAACAATAACAGGAACAACAAATGCCAATGGATAACATCAACATTATAGCAACCACAAGCCATAAAAATCGAACGAACAAAAAGCATTCGAAAAAATATTATACAAAAATGACATAAAGCCAAGGACTGCAACCCTCTTCTCCCCAAAAAACTCACTGCCAAGTCATTTGTACCCATACACACACACTCACACAGCCACGAACACAGCAATCACCCGCAAACTCAACAATACCAACTACAACAAACGGGAATAAAGCATCAAAAGGCCAAACGGCCAACGGTCCAGCAGCAGCAGCAGTTTTTGCTGCACACGAAGCGAGTGAAAAAACCGCGCCGCATCATTTTATTTTAATGCGCTAACAGGAGCAGCGCGTGATGTGGCATAAATATGAAGAGAGAGTCGGTCATAAAATCAACAAACAAAGCAAAAATTAAGCACAAAAATAAAACAGCGTCGGGAATAAAGTGCAAAAACGTGAGTACGCAGCAAAAACCAGCTGGACGGCACTGCGGAGCGATAAGGATAGCGGAAAGAGTGGTGAGGAGAGAGGGGCTCAGAGATATGTAAAGGGACAAAGTGAGAATGTGAGTGAGCACAAGTCGAAACATGAAAATTTTGCACGCACAAAAACTTAAAAATTAAATGAATGCTCACACACACACACATACATTCACACGAACGCCCAAACATGTGCACTAAAAAAAAGGATGCAGGAACGCACATCGCTTGGTGGCATTGGGCAGCACTTGACACCGATGTCGGCCGCATAACATCACCGCAAATAGGCGCAAAAAACTCACACATTCACACACACACATGTCAGCAACCCATACACAGACATCCTTATATGTATATATGGTATATACACCCTGTCGGACCTGAGACAACTGGTTCCCAAAATTCATTGGTTTTTCAATTGGTTTTTTGTAAGTCAATTGAACAACTAGTTGTCCAATCAGCTGTCAGCGGATGCAGAAGTCAGTCAGTTCGCGTCTAATCGTTCACGTTCTGTGTGCGCGTTCATAGGCGAGAAGAGACATGAAAATACGAAACGAAACGAAAGACGAAACAGAGGTGAAATAATCAACAAAATTGTGTTACGTCTGATCTTGCGATAATTTTTTTACAACAACAACGTAGAAATGTTTGCATTTTTCGAACTTTCTGTTTCTATGACTCGAAGTCGCTCGATTTCCACGTTTTGTCTTGAATGATTTCAGCAAGAATTTTGCGTGGTTGCGTCAAGCAACGAACTGCAGCAGCAGTCGCATGGTATATATTAATAAATTTATGTAATTATGTTTATGTAAGTGTCAACAAGTCCAAGTTCATCTTTACGTGCATCAATACTTTTTTTCATTCCCGATGAAATATTGTTATTTTAAAAATATTTTTCAAATAAAATTAATATTTATAAATTTCAATTATTTATTTTCCTTTATAAAAATCAACTGGTTAGAAAACTAATCCAGAACAAACTAGTTTGCAAAATAGTCGCTTCGCAACTGGTTTGAAAACTGTTTTACTTCGGACTAACCTTGGACTAGTTGCAAATGGATGCAGACGGGGACAATTAACTGTCGCCTAGGACACCGCCATGTTAAAAGGGTGAGTTTGCTACAAGATGACTGGCAAGCGACCAGTTGAAAAACTAGACTTGGACCAGTCCGATTTCCCACAGGGATGGTACATACATGTACAGCCAAGCAACATAAATCCAAATGCCACTTCAACACACACACACACATACATGCAAAGTAACAAAGGACCATATTGACACCCAAACACACAGCATGTGGTCCAGTGACCTCGGTTGCTGTCACATTGGTTTTTACCTTTTTTTATGACCCACACACATTCATTCATTTTATGACCCACACACCTACACGTTTATGGTTACCAACCAGTGTGTCTGTGTGCATTTATTTGACCTACTGTCAAATACACTTAATATTGTACATATAATAGTTGTTGTTGTTGTTGTTGTAGTTTTTGTCATAACCATTTTTATTCAATTTTTCACATTGATTACGCTTTGTGAATTATAAAATAATAAATTGGTCTATCGCGCAGTGCTGCGTTGCCATAAAAAAATTTGCTAAAAATAGAAAATTTGTAGATGGGAATACATGGATTTTTAAATATTTAATTTTTTGCAGTGAATATTTGTATCAATTGTAAAGTTGGAATCAATCTTGTAAATATCGCTACGATCACAGTTTAGGGTTGCCAGGTCCGGAGATATACAAAATTTTAGACAATTATCCTATCAGAGATTTTCAACCATGCACAGCTCGCATCCTTTGGAGGATGTTGTGTTAAGTCCGATGCTTAAACTTGTTTGAAACAAAATTTGATTGAAACCGGCAATTTTTCATTGCAGGTTTTAGTTTTCGAATTCGTGCTAACATTATTTGAAAAAATCGGCACAATGTAAAAAAACTCTTCTAGTGAAATAGAAACTCAGATAGGAAAAATTTAATTTGAATTGATAATTTGATCGCAACAAAAGCTGAAGATTTGGTTAAAAGGAAGTTCTTCAAGACTCTAGGAAAGAATTGATTTCATATTTTATATATTAAAGAGTGTGATTGTTGTTATTGTCGTTATTTCTTTCTTTCTTCTCCATCCTCTTAGTAATCGTTTTTGTTTTCCTGTTCTTCTTCTTGTCTCCTGCCTCTTGTTTTTGCCTGTTGCCTCTTGACTTTTGTCTCTCTCTTCGTCTTTGTATTCCTGTTCTTCTACCTGCTCTTCTTCCTGTTTCTGTTCGTCTCTTGTTTTTGTCTCTTTGTCTCTTGTCTTTTGTCTCTGGTCTCGTGCCTCTTGTTCTCTTGTCTTTTATCTCCTTTTTGTTGTTCCTTGTCTCTTCTCTCTTGTGTCTTGTCTCTAGCCTCTTGTCTCTTGTCCCTTTCTTCGTCTTCTGCTCTTTTTTCTTGTTTCTTCTCCTTTATATCTTGTTTCTTGTCTGTTGATTCCTGACTCTCGCCTCTTGTCTCGTGCCTAATTTTTCTTGTCCTTATCTTTGCCTCTTTTCTTTTATCTCTTATTTATTGTTTCTTGCTTTTGTCTCTATTCCTTTTTTATCTATGGTTTCTTTTCTCTTGTCTCTTCTCTCTTGTGTCTTGTTCTTGTCTCTTAACTCTTGTCTCCCTCTTCGCCTTTGTGTTCCTGTTCTTCTTCCTTGTGTCTTGCCTCTTGTCTCTTGTTTTAGTCCCATATCTATAGTCTATTGTTTCTTGTCTCTTCTCTCTTAACTCTTGTTTCGTGTTTATTGTTTCTTGTATCTTGTTTTTGTCTCTTTTCTTGTATCTCTTATTTATTATTTCTTGGTTTTTGTCTCTTTTTTGTTGTCTCTTATTTATTTTTTCTTGTCTGCTTCCCTTGTCTCTTGACTCTTGTCTCTCTCTTCGTCTTTGTGTTGCTGTTCTTCTTCTTGTTAATTTTCCTGTTTCTGTTCTTGTCTCTTGCTTCTTGTCTCTTCTCTTTTAACTCTTGTCCCTTGTTTCGTGCCTATTGTTTCTTCTCTCTTGACTCTTCCCTTTTGTCTTTCTCGTTGTCTTTGTATTCCTATTCTTCTTCCTTTTTTTGTTCTTTTTTTTGTTTCTTCTCTTTTGCCTCTTGTTTCTTATATGTTGATTATTGACTCTCTCCTCTCTCCTCTCCTCTTGTCTCTCCTCTCTTGACTCTTGTCTGGTGCCTCTTGTCTCTTGTATTTGTCTCTTTTCTTTTGTCTCTTATTTATTGTTTCTTCTCTCTTCCCTCTCGCCTTTTATCTCTTGCTTCTTGTCTCTTAACTCTAGTCTCTTTCTTCTTGTCTTTCTTTCTTTCTTGTCTTTTGCCACTTGTCGGTTGTCTCTTATCTTTTATCTCTACTCTTTTGTCCCTTGTCTCTTGTTATTTTTCTTATTCTTGTTTTTATTCTTGTTCGTATTCTTGTTCTTATTCTTGTTATATTTCTGTTCCTTTTTTTTTCTTTCAAGAATTAAAGAGAGCGCCTACAAAAAAAAAGAAGGATAGGACTTTTGCTGCTTCTATTTCTGATTTTCTTTCTCAGCCTCAACCTCTTCCCCATCCTCCTCCTCCTCTTCACTATCATCTTCCCATTTCTCATCTTCTTCTTTCTATTATAGCTTCTCATCTTTCTCTCCTCTTTCTTCAACCAAATTGCCTATTAAAACTTTTCTGATCTAACTTCATCAAAGACAAATATTTTTTTGAACTATAGTACATTATTTTTATTACAATTTTTTTTAATTTTTCCCTTCAACTCTCTGAACTACTGAGTGTACTCTTAAGTTATGTTTCATATCAGTTGTTGCGCTTGAAATAAAATATCATGTATCCAGTTTTTCTTTCATACCCGGGCACTAGGATCCGCCTACAAAACCAACAACAACATTCATAATAAAAACAAAAATATGTAGATTAAAATTAATAGAAAAACCGCAGCAATAAAATAGCCACAACCACAACAGGGCAATAAAAATTACAATAACAAAACTGCAGCCACTTCGGCGCACTTGAACAATTTTCATCTCGACATGTATTGGATCTTTTTTCCCACTCAGGCACTTTTTACTGCCGCTGTTGCCATAGTGTTGTGTGTGTTGTTGGTTGTTGCTGTTATTGTTGTAGGCTTTTTATGCCGCTGCCTGTTATTGTTATTACATTACAATCGTCCAGCTGAGGGCACCTGCGTTTGCATTCGCTCGACTCAGTTGACTCTTATCCTTTGCTGTCCCTCTGTCCATCCGATTGTTGGTCAGTTGGTTAGCCTATCTGTCTGTCTGATGTGGCGCTATCGCTCTGTCCAGCGCCGTTTGTCGCAACCGCATTGAGCAGCGCAATTGCAATTTTTTCACACTCGAAATGTCAAAAGCTCTCACTGTGTCACTCGCATTGGTAGTTGTGTTGGTAGTTGTGGACGCGGACGTGGCAAAAAGTGCAAGCAACAAATGTGCCGCGTTACGGTCGTCAGCCCGTTTGCGGTAACCCGCTGGTTTGGTTCATGAAGCACTCGATTTTCTGTTGAAAAAATTTTTTTCAAACGAAAGTAAATAGTGGAAAATGGTGCACATGACTGTTGACGGGTAGTTAAAAAAAAGTTAAAAGCTTTACAAATGCTTAAAAAACGCTTGCAAACAATTTTGTATAATTACACATTTTTTGTCAGTGAGTCAACAAATGTTGGCGGTATTCACCATTTGGGGCAGTTGGCAGTTACAGAAGAGTTCAATGACACCATGAAAATTAAGTTGGTGAGAGAAATTACCATAAAATCAGCTAAACACCAATGCCTCGTTGTGCAAGAGAGAAGATTTTAAGAAAAACAGAGAGAGGAAATTTGTGTTGTTTAGAGTAAATAAATAGTAAAAATCGCTTTTAAACTTAATAATATTGGGAATCGAGTATATTTTAATTATTTTCCCAATAATTATATTTCTCTTGAAATTTGTTCTTCCTTTCTAAAATACTTTATTCCTTTCATACTTAGCCAAAAATCTTTAAGTCCACGCAATACGGACTTTTGTATTCTTTAACTTCAGTCTGACTTAGAATATGTCCTTCCAGATGTTAACCCTCCGTGGATTGGTTCTGCTGGGTTCTTCTGTGCTGGTGTTATTTTCTGGCTCCACAATGGTTTCCGGCTCCTCAGTGGTTCCCTCCCAAGTGGTACTTCCATCAGGTAGCAAATTCGGATCAGAAATTGTGGTACTCCATTCTGGTGACAAGGTCCAAGTGGTATTTTCAGAAGATGGTGCGGTGGTGTTTTTATTCCATGGAGGAAGTGTCGGCAAAGTTGGCAAAGTCGGGAGCGTTGGTAACGTCGGCAATGTTGGCAAAGTTGGGCGCGTCGACGACGTTAGCAAAGTTGGGAGCGTTTGTAATGTCGGCAACGTTGGCAAAGTTGGGCGCGTCGGCAACGTTGGCAATGTTGGCAAAGTTGAGCGCGTCGGCAACGTTGGTAATGTTGGCAAAGTTGGGCGCGTCGGCAACGTTGGTAACGTCGGCAATGTTGGCAAAGTTGGGCGCGTTGGTAATGTCGGCAACGTTGGCAATGTTGGGCGCGTCGGCAATGTTGGCAAAGTTGGGCGCGTCGGCGACGTTGGTAATGTCGGCAAAGTTGGGCGCGTCGGCAACGTTGGTAACGTCGGCAATGTTGGCAAAGTTGGGCGCGTTGGTAATGTCGGCAACGTTGGTAATGTTGGCAAAGTTGGGCGCGTCGGCAACGTTGGTAACGTCGGCAATGTTGGCAAAGTTGGGCGCGTTGGTAATGTCGGCAACGTTGGCAATGTTGGGCGCGTCGGCAATGTTGGCAAAGTTGGGCGCGTCGGCAACGTTGGTAACGTTGGCAAAGTTGGGCGCGTCGGCAACGTTGGTAATGTTGGCAAAGTTGGGCGCGTCGGCAACGTTGGTAACGTCGGCAATGTTGGCAAAGTTGGGCGCGTTGGTAATGTCGGCAACGTTGGCAATGTTGGGCGCGTCGGCAATGTTGGCAAAGTTGGGCGCGTCGGCAACGTTGGTAATGTCGGCAAAGTTGGGCGCGTCGGCAACGTTGGTAATGTCGGCAACGTTGGCAAAGTTGGGCGCGTCGGCAACGTTGGTAACGTTGGCCATGTTGGCAAAGTTGGGCGCGTTGGTAATGTCGGCAACGTTGGCAATGTTGGGCGCGTCGGCAATGTTGGCAAAGTTGGGCGCGTCGGCAACGTTGGTAACGTCGGCAAAGTTGGCAAAGTTGGGCGCGTTGGTAATGTCGGCAACGTTGGCAATGTTGGGCGCGTCGGCAATGTTGGCAAAGTTGGGCGCGTCGGCAACGTTGGTAATGTCGGCAAAGTTGGGCGCGTCGGCAACGTTGGTAACGTCGGCAATGTTGGCAAAGTTGGGCGCGTTGGTAATGTCGGCAACGTTGGCAATGTTGGCAACGTTGGTAACGTCGGCAACGTTGGTAATGTCGGCAATGTTGGCAAAGTTGGGCGCGTCGGCAACGTTGGCAAAGTTGGGAGCGTTGGTAATGTCGGCAACGTTGGCAAGGTTGGGCGCGTCGGCAACGTTGGTAATGTTGGCAAAGTTGGGCGCGTCGGCAACGTTGGGAGCGTTGGTAACGTTGGTAACGTCGGCAATGTTGGCAAAGTTGGGCGCGTTGGCAATGTTGGCAACGTTGGCAAGGTTGGGCGCGTCGGCAACGTTGGTAATGTTGGCAAAGTTGGGCGCGTCGGCAACGTTGGGAGCGTTGGTAACGTTGGTAACGTCGGCAATGTTGGCAAAGTTGGGCGCGTTGGCAACGTTGGCAAAGTTGGGAGCGTTGGCAATGTGGGCAACGTTGGTAAAGTCGGGATAGTCGGCAACGTTGGCAAAGTTGGAAGCGTTGGCAATGTCGGCAATGTTGGCAAAGTCGGAAGCGTTGGTAATGTCGGCAATGTTGGCCAAGTTGGGCGCGTCGGCAACGTTGGCAAAGTTGGGAGCGTTGGTAATGTCGGCAACGTTGGCAAAGTTGGCAGAGTCGGCAACGTTGGCAAAGGTGGGAACGTTGGTAATGTCGGCAACGTTGGCAAAGTTGGGAACGTTGGCAATGTTGGCAACGTTGGCAAAGTTGGCAGAGTTGGCAACGTAGGCAACGTTGGCAAAGTTGGGAGCGTCGGCAACGTTGGTAAAGTCGGCAATGTTGGCAAAGTTGGGTGCGTCGGCAACGTTGGGAGCGTCGGTAATGTGGGCTTCAACGTGGGCCACCATTTAAAAAACATACTCTGCGTTTGCTTGCTATCACTGCCCGACGACTGCTGCACACATTGCATCAGCTGATCTACGGCCATGTCGTATTCCTTGAATATTTTCGTCAGCTCAGTTCGGAAGCACTTAATATTTCCCGGATTATTTGCTTCGCCATCAGAACTTATGATAACAAATACGTTCTCAATCTAAAAGAAAATATACAAAAGTAAGATATAGGTTTTCTAAACCACTGCAAACAGGCGCGTTGCGCTTCTTACAGCATCTGCACAGCAATCCGTCACAACAGCGGAAGTGTTTTTCTGGGCGCATACCGCAACCTGCGCACTGAAATTCGCCGCCAACTGCGCAACATTGTGGGTCAACATGTATTGTTCCATCTGCCAGCCGGTTATGTGTACGCACTGACGTATCTTGAAGCCGCCCACCGACCGAATCTCAATGTTTTCCATCGAAAAGGCATCCAGGCAGATTTGTGACTGTACATCGATGGGAACGTTGGTAAAGTTGAAGGTGACTTTTTGCCTCTGGAGAGCACCAATATCGAAAACCGCATCGAACAATAGATCGAGCAGCTTGACGTCACCCTGAACCCGCTGCGTTGCTGACTGCGCTTCAAGGCCCTGAGCAGTAAACTTGGAATTTGAAACGAATTTATTGAATGTCCTTCTGTGCTCCTTTAATCCCAATACTCACTCCAACCCTCAGTAGCAGCGCCAAGGCTGCTATTACTTTCCACACAACCTGCATGATTGTATTTCAAAGTGTGTCTGACCTCGCTTATTTATATTTAAATAATCGGTAGCGAATTTTTGTATGCCTTTACCTCAGTGGTTTGGCATCTTATCGAAGAATTTGTGATTTTTTTTTCATTTTTATCAGCTAACGGCACCGATAAGTAGTAAGCACTAACCGATGATGAATAGTAAAGTAATGAATAGTAAAGTTGTGTTGCTTCTGGTATGTTTGTTTCCATTATGATATCAGTGTTGTGCTTAGGATATCAGCGATTGCGAATATTTTTTTTTAATTTCTTTAGACGTGATTGGAGTGTGTAATTTGTTACTTTCAAGCACTGTCCAAATAAATCAGGGAAGTGTCAAGTTAGTTGGGTTGTTACAAATCAATTAATTACGTTCTGCGTGTTTCGCGAACTTTCAATTTATAGACTCGCTATTGTTAAGTATATAAATTGTTTTCTTAATAGTGATAAGAAAAACAAAGCTTAGTTGACGGTGAACCTATGGAAGAGTATCACAAGTACGCGGAACTGAGCAATTCCACTTATCTCTATTTCTGTTGTTAGTTTGTTTTTTGTAGCAACGAAATCATATACAGCAAAAAATCTATAAATGATATTGATAATTAAATAATAATTAGATAACAGGACTTTAGCTATTAGTAGAATTATTAATTATTGACGGACGTAAACAAAAGCTTCATAAACGGAAGAAAACTATTAAAATGTTTCCAGTGTATGACAAATTTATTGAAAAATATCAGAATGAATGAATTCTTTTAAGTTAGGTTGAGGTGACAGTTAATTCTCACATAGACAGTGAAAAGTGGACAATATAAAACAATTAGGTAAACTTTTTTTTTGTTTAAAAAGTTACACTGTGAAAATAAATACAAATCTAAATGAATTCGGTCATTCATGGTTGTGTTGTAAATGATTATTAATTATTTTTTTTCTATTTTAAAGCATAATATTTAACTTTTTAACTTAATTCTTAATTTTAAATTCTTTGTTCTTTATGTTTAATTCTATATTTTTAAAATATAATTTTGACATCTTTTTTTATTTTTAATTGTTTTATATTAATTATAAAATTACAATTTTATATTATATTAATTTTTATATTTTTATTAATTTTTTTTTTTAATTATAAACTTTTAAATTTTAACATTGATGATTTTTGATGATTTTTGATTTTTGAAATATTTTAACTTATCTTTTTAATAATCCATTTTTTTAGTTTTCAAACTTTAATTTTTAATTTTAATTTTTAATATTTAATTACTTCTGTTAATTTTTAGATTCCAGTTTTCAAGTTTCAGTTATTAATAAGTATTTGTAATTTGTAGGCTTTTATTTTGAATATATCATTTTTAATAAGTAGCTTTTGGTCTCTTATTTTTAATTTTTTTATTTTCTTTCTTGTCATAGGTTACATTATTATATTTCTTATTTCTTCTAATTTTCAGTTTATTTAAAAATTTTATTTTTTTCTAATTATAATTTAATAATTATAATTTAATTTTTATTTTTTATTTTCTGCTTTTTGATTCTAATTTTCTGCTGTAATTTTTTTTTATTTTGTAGTTATTAAATGTTCAACTATTTGTTTTTGACTCTTAATAAACATTTTTATGATGATTTTTGCGTTTATATTTAGTTTCTATTATCCAATTTTTTTAATTTAAAATTTTCATTTTGTGATTTATTATTTAAAATTTGTTTTAAATGTTAATATTATTTATTTATTTATGTTCATTTTTGGTTTCTAGTTTTTAATTTATGATTTATAAACTTAAGATTTTTTATTTTAAATTCGTAATGCCTATTTTATATTTTTTAGTTATTATTATTTATTTATTTATGTTCAATATTAGTTTCTAGTTTTTATTTTTTTAGTTATAACTTTATGATGTTTTATTTTAAATTCGTATTTTCTATTTTATATTTTTTAGGTTTTCTTTTATTGTTTATATATTATCTTATATTTCCTATTATATTTTATATTTTTCATTTTTTTTAATTTAATTTTTAGCTTTCTATTTCCTATCCTCTATTTTATATTATGTAATTTATATTTCCTATGTGCTATTTCTTATTTTCTGTGTTCTATGTTCTGTTTTCTATTTTCTTTATTTTTTGTTATTATATTTTCTATTTCTTATTTTTGATTTTCTATTTATTATTTTTCATGTATGGTTCTCTGTTTTATATTTATTACTTTCTATTGCCTTCCCCCTTTTTTATACTTTAAACTTTATAAATTTTTTTTTTACATTTTATATTTTGATTTATTTGATGTTTTTTCTATTTGCATTCGAAACCCTTTTTAAATTTACTTTCAACTATTAGATTGTCACCCGTTGAAGCTCTCATTCCAGCCACCTTTACCAAAAATTAATTGCGCACATAAAAGACACATTTAAAATGCAAATTAGGCGATTCTATTTTCGCACACATTTCACGATAAATAGACACAATAAAGTGCCCTCCATGTCAAAACAAACACAGCACCGGAGGCAAAGTCGGAGTCATAAAAATAGAAAGCAACGGCAACAGGGACGAACACAATTGAAAGTAACGATTATGGCATTAACACTTTGAAAACGCGTCAACAGCGCGACCAACAAAATAGTTTGTTGTAGAAATACAAAATAAATAACAACCAAATAAGACAATAACAACTGACAACTAAAACGCAGCTCATACTCACAAAATTGTGGGTTTTGTGTGTGGCCAACAAAAAGTGACCAACAACAGCAACAACACTCGTAGCAACAATAAATTAAATTGCTATGGTGGAGCCATAGCAGCACAGATAACTGTACAAGAGATACACACATGTAACACACACACACACCTACGTACACAAATTTGCGCAAGTGAGCCCGTCGAGGGACCCAGCGAGCCCGAAGCTCCGAAACGATTGTGTGGCTATTTCGCTATAAAAAAAGATGTATGCAGCAATGCGAGTGGCGCGTCCACTACAACAACTTTGAGCGGTTCGCTCTTTTGTCTGCGCCAACGTCCATTCAAAACGGTCACTTACAAATTTCCGGCCGACTGCAAAAAGCTTCAAACGTTTTACTGGCCAAGTGGTCTCTCCGGCATTAGCATAAAAAAATATAGCAATAACAACAGCAACAACAACAACAAAAATGGTAAGGGGGGAAAAAAATAATGCGCACAATACGCACACCGACACAAGACACAACGACGCTGAAATGTTATCCTTTTTCCGGCACATATGCCGCTTCCGTGTTTTTGTGTGCGTGTGAGTGTGTCAGTGCATTTTTAGACATTTCAAAAATTGTAATATATCCGCTGCGCTTCACTACACAGACACTATACACACCCGCAGCCCCTCGAAACGAGCGCAAAACTGGAACGGAACCGGATATGTTTGCTGTCAGCAGTTTCATTTGTTTGAGATTGTGATTTTTATGCGCCGCCATATCCTGCTGCCGCTTTTTTTTCTTCTTGCATTGTTGCTCCGCTTCTGCTTCATTGTCCTTGCCTCTTGTTTTCGACTGCCTCATGTTTAATGCCGCTTTTGCCTTTTCATGCTGAACAGCAAAAAAAAATTTCAGCTCAAGCATAAAAAATATTTCAAAAGTGTCCCTTTCACTTTTCCTCAACTCAACTCATCGCGTTCGCTTCCTCCATACGGGCCTCCACGTCTCCTCGTCGCTTTGGGAACGACCTTTTCCTTTTGCGCCTTTGTTGTAAATGCAAATTTCCGCTCCTCCATTGTGCGGCTCGTTTGGCTCACATGCGCTGCGCTCGCTGTGTTTACGACACTTCAAGTGCGTAGCGCAATGTTGAACCGCAATAAATATCCGAAATGACAATTGCCGGCGGCTTTAAGTCACTTGCCAACACTCCGTTGGCCGCCGTTCGCTTCGCACATTCGCCGCAATGATGATTGATTTTGTTTGCGTTTCTTCGTTCCGATAAATTAGCGGCTTTTGCTGTTGTTGTTGTTGTTAGTGTTGTTAGGTCGCACTACTTTACGAGCAATAAACTGCAAAATTCTTGTTGCTGTGCATTTGGGCTCAAATTACGTTAATAGATATAAAACTTTTATTACTCATAAATTATATGCCAAGTAAATTCTGTGCTTGTGCATATCTATATACATATGTAGTAAATATATATATAGTAAATATGTAGCTTACTCAGTAGCGTTCAGTATCAAGTGACTGTTAAGTGCGATAAGGCGAGTAGCGTGCAGAGTTTTAATGTGATTGACACTTGAAATTGATTTCTAACAACTCCATACAGTGTGGCTTGTTGTTGTTTTAAATATTTATTACTTAGGCATAAATTGAACTGATAATTTATTAAAGACTTGGACACAAATTGGCTCGGAAGCAATTAAAGTTTTATAATGCGAGATGAAATTTATTGTTTGATTTCGAACGGCGAATGGGGGAACTTTTTTGTTTACAATAATTTTGTACTTAGAGAATGCAGCAATCGATAAGAATTGTTTTTTATTTGGCGTTGATTCAGCTGGCATTTAAATCTGTGGTACTTTAACTTCTGATGCGATGCAGTAAGCACTGCGGTAAGGCAATAAATGTTCTTAAAAAGCACATAACGTTCGTGCTTCTAAGCACTAATTAAGCTTTGCTTAACACTACAATGCCCAGCCGGCCTGTTCAACCTTTCCAAGCCGACCGTAACCTGAGATCAACAAATGTTCTATCTGGCTCTCACACAGGTATATCAGTAATAATCCGTGGATTTTCAGCTGCCCGCAACATCTCCGTCTAGAAATGAGTTACAAGAACAGCAGACAAACTATTCTAAGGACGAAGGGTCATAGAACCAAAGAAGCCTTGGGCGACAATAAATACATAATATACATAAATAACAAAAGGGTCAATCGGAATATCGACCATAGAAGGCATTTTTTTAACGATACTAAATTCATGGTTTATCATATAGGAACTTATTTTTTTTTGAGGTCAAAATCTTCAACAAAATCGCTAGTTTGCTTTTTCTGCCAGATTCCAGACAGGCAACTTTATCAGGATCTTCTTTGTTCCTTAGACGAAAACGATTTTAGTAGTCCAGACGTCTGCTGTAGTCATCGACCTCGCTCCTTATGACTATGTCCTTCGTTATAGTTTGGTTCCTTGGTTCATTGGTCCTTGGTTATAGTTTTGGACTCGTGGCTTGGCTGTGAATATAACACCTTCGCTTACTCCTCTACTCATTGAACTATACATAAGTAGTAGAATACCCAAAAAGGTAGCTTTTACTCAAAGCTATTTTGTCTCCTTATTCCCTCCGCATGAAAGCATAGACCGTCAACAAATCAAAAGCCTTGTATTGGTTACGTTAATCAATTGAAATTATACCAGTGTGAGCAATGAGTCTATCGATAGCAGTCTTAAGTGATGGGGCTGTCATCTATCTTTTCCTATTACGAAGGTATTTCATACGGGGTCCGTTTGGAGATTTGTTTGACTAAATTATTTAGAAGTTGCTTCTATAATGCCAGTACGGACCAACGGAAAATGATGCAATGCTCAACGAAGACACCAATTCCACAATATAAATTGCTGCTCTTACCTTTCAAACGGTATGATATAAGCGCCCTCTACGTATCCGTTGCTAATAGTTGAATAGTTGAGGAATTGGTATCGAAGGGTTGGTGTCCTCTATGAGAGCTTATATAAGGCCCTCTAACGTATCCGTGGTTGATAAATAAGAGAAGTTGATATCGAAGAATTGGTGCCTTCGATGGGTAGAGGTAAGGGTCTCTACGTATCCGTTGCTGATAGGTGAAACAAGTTGATATTGGAGAGTTGGTGTCCTCGATGAGTGCTTATACAAGGTGCAACCCAAAGTAAACAGGACTTTTATAAAATAAAGAAAACGGATGATTATTTTTGTATAATTCTTTTTATTTATTCAAAATACTCTCCTTCTGCTTCGATACAACGTTTTGCACGGTCCAAAAGCATTTGGAATGAGTGTTTTAGGTCATCGGCCGGCATCGCCTTCAGAATGTTGGTACAAGCCTTTTGGATGTCCTCAACGTCCTTATAACGGTTTCCTTTCATCGGCAAATGCAACTGACCGAATAAGTAGAAGTCACAGGGAGCCATATCAGGCGAATACGGTGAATGATTGATGGTAAAAATGCGATTTTTGGTCAAATAATCGGTCGTAACTAGGGCTCTGTGAGCCGGTGCATTATCATGCAATAAACGCCAACTTCCTTCCTCGCGATATTCTGGCCGAATACGACGAATGCGATGCACCAAACGCTTCAAAACTTCAACATAAAACAAAGCGTTAATTGTTTTTCCCGGTGGAACAAACTCTCGATGAATTATTCCCTTTGAATCGTAGAAACAAATGAGATGAGTTTTGATTTTTGACTTCTCACGGCGGGTTTTTTTCGGATTTGGCTCATCTGGGTGCTTCCATTCGGCACTTTGACGCTTTGTTTCGGGATCATATTGAAAGCACCACGTTTCGTCACCGGTTACGATGTTGAACAAGAAATTTGGATCACGTCTGGCTTCCCGAACGATGTCTTTTGCGTGCTCAATTCTCTGCGCTTTTTGGTCGTCGGTTAAAGTGTGCGGAATGAAGCGAGAACACACTTTACGGAGACCCAAATGTTCGGTTAAAATGCGATCAATTGAAGTTTTGGAGATGTTCAATTCCATTTCCATCAATTCCAATGATGATTTTGGCTGCATTTTGATAAAATCACGCACAGTTTTGATGGCATCGTCAGTAATCACAAATTTCGACTGGCCGACGTGTTCGTCGTCATTCAAGTCTTCACGACCATCCTTGAATCGATTCAACCACTCATTAACACGGCCACGGGATAAACAATCATCACCATAAACTTGCTTTAACAATTTAAACGTTTCGGTAAAAGTTTTACCAAGTTTAAAACAGAACTTAATATTAGCTCTTTGTTCGATCGACATTCTCGTACCAAAGTTAAAAACATACTGTCACATTGAGCGGGATATTTCGGCGTCTACTAGACCAAATGTCATGAAATTTAGACAGTATGTGAATGAAAGATGTACCTTTCCAACGCATGTCCTCACACATAGATGGCGCCACCAGAAACGTCCCTATTGCAAAAGTCCTGTTTACTTTGGGACGCACCTTGTATAAGGCCCTCTACGTATCCGTGGCTGATAGGTAAGAGGAGTTGATATCGAAGGATTGGTGTCTTCGATGGGTAGAAGTGAGGCCTTCTACGTATGGGCTGCTGATAGGTAAAATGAGTTGATATGGGAGGGTTGGTGTCCTGAGTGCTTATATAAGGCCCTCTACATATCCGTGGCTGATAGGTAAGCGGAGTTGAAATCGAAGGATTGGTGTCTTCGATGGGTAGAGGTAAGGTCCTCTACGTATCCATTGCTAATAGGTAAGAGGAGTTAATATCGAAGGGTTGGCGTCTTCCATGGGTAAAGATAGGGTCCTCTACGCATTCGTTGCTGATAGGCAAACGTAGTAGATATCGAAGGGTTGGTGTCTTCGATGAGTGCTTAGATAAGGCCCTTACCATGGCTAAAAGGTAAAAGGACTTGATAGGAGTTGGTGTCACCGATGATTGCTAACCATTGATCATTGCTGATAGCTAAGAGCAGTTGACATCGAAGGGTTTTTGTCTTCTATGGGTTCTTATTTAGGTCCCTTTACGTATCCGTTGTTGATAGGCAAAAGGATTTCATGTAAAATAGTTAGTAATCGATAATAATTTTTCGTTAATACGTGCGGTCACTGTTTTGTTGTTGTTGTTGTTGTTCTTGTGCAGCTGCTAGAAGTAAGGATATGCTGTAGTTGTGTGCTGGTCATCACAACTGATTGAAATGTAAAGAATAAGAACTTGTCACAAGGTAATGGATTGAACTAGGCAATGTTGATGGAATGGAAAACAATTAGAAAGAAGGAAACATGAAGACCTAAATACCTAATATATTTTTGGCCGCATTCGTTCATTTTCTCAGCATCCATCAGTGCACTCATCAGTACTTCTTTATTACCCTAACGATTAGTTTTATTCGAGAAAAAGTCGGCATGCTGATTTACAGAAGTGGATCGATATTTTATGAAGATTGCCACCTACCAAAGTCGCAAACCCCTATTCAATTCTGATCTCCTTTATCCATTATAGCGATTCTTTCACTCGACCAACTTGGCTATCTGTGGAGTCTTTAAATATTTCGTTTTATTCGTCTTTCAAGGCAGCTGAGCCATACGAATTAAATTGAAAATGTTTTCAATATACAATAAAAGCAATGTGGCGGCCACACCTCGACCATACATTAGGAGGCACTCGCTTGCCACACATGTGTGCTGTACCATCGTTTAACACTTTATCATCGTATCCCAAAATCCGCTTTTCGTAATTTACGACATTAGTGCGTGCTCCAACGAAAAGAGCATTTCAAAAAGTCGTTTTTCGCACACACGCACACACACACAAAACACATATTTACATACGTTGCTGGGCAATGCAGCAGAACAATTCGCTGTTTAAACACTGCCACATATATTCAAGAAAAACGCATACGCCCACTGCAGTCCGAAACGCACACAGCCACACATGCAGCATGTATGTATATATGTATGTATGTGTGTGGAAACATATAATGACATTAATATGGCACCACATGTGCAACACTGCAACGGCAACGCGAACATCAACTGCACAGCACAGCACAGCACAATGCCAGCTGCACAATGCAGCGATTCACCCACCCACACACACACACACAGACACTTATGAGTGCACATGTGGCCACGTCTAGCGCATAAATATGGACTATGCTGCCAGAATCGCCAGTGCAACATTTGTGCGATCGTTAGGGCGTCATTATTTGCCTGTATTGCTGAGAGCGCGCGCGCCAAATATGCTCGGCCAGCAACAACTCGCCGCAATATGCAGTAATAGCAGTGACAACAACAACCATTAACATTATACGATATGGTATTATAAAATATCATCACGCATATTGCCGCTGCTCCAACGGTTGTAATTGCACTCCGCTGGCTCGCTGGTCAACTGTTCAGCCGGTCAGCTGGCCGCCGCGGGGAATGGCGGCTGCAGCGTTGCGGTAGTAAAATGCGTGCGCCGCGCACACATAAGTTAATTACAAATATAATTATAAATAGTATCTGTGATGCGTGCGAATGCGAGATTTGACGATGAGCAACAATGGACTGTGCGCTGTGCCCACACGGCTGTTGCCATCGATGCGATGCTGGTGACCTGAAATGGTGCGTTCATGTGTGCTAGGCATTACACGCTTTATTGTTGCATTAAGTGCATTCGGTTTTAATGAGTTTTTCCCATTAAATTCGTATTGCTAAAAATAAGTGTAAAAAAAAATTCGTTTGTTGCAACGTCAGCAGCTGAAATGTTTATAGGGAGGAATGTGATTAGAAGAGGCAATTTTTGCGTTTATTATTAAAATTTTAGTAAGTTACACAAATTAAGTTGATTTTTAATACAAAATTTTTTAGGTTTTAATTAGTTGCAAAAATTTTTTTTTATTGAATTATGAATTGTTAAGTTTTTTGATAATGATTTTTTTTGGCTTTTTGCTTTCTATGAATGTCAGCTGAAATGTTTATAGGAAAAAATGTGATTAGAAGAGGCAATTTTTGGGTTTCTTATTAAAATTTTAGTAAGTTACACAAATCAAATTTATTTTTAATATTTAATTTTCTAAGTTTTAATTAGTTGCAAAAATATTTTTTTTTATTAAATTATGAATTGTTGAGTTTTTTGGTAATGATTTTGTTTTGCTTTTTATGAATTGTTGAGTTTTTCTTTCAATGCAACGTGAGCAGCTGAAATGTTTATTGGAAAAAATGTGATTAGAAGAGGCAATTTTTGGGTTTCTTATCAAAATTTTGGTAAGTTACGCAAATAAAAATTGTTTTTAATATTACATTTTTTTCATTTTAGTTAGTTGCAAAAATCATATTATTTTTATAAAAATATAAATTTGCTTTCAATGACACATATTTTTGCTTTTTATGAACTGTTAAGTTTTGCTTTTCAATTTCGTTGTCTATAGGAATAAATGTGATTAGAAGAGGCAATTTTTAGATTGCTTACTGAAATTTAAATTTTAGTAAGTTACACAGACACGATTTGTTTTCAGTCTTCGTTTTTTTATTTTAGTTGCCAAAAAAATTTTTTTTTATTAAATTAGGATTGTTTTATTAGAATGGTTGAGTTTTGCTTTCAATGATATTTTTGCTTTTTATGAATTTTAATTTCATTGCAATGTGAACGGCTGAAATGTTTTTTATAGATAAAGATGTGATTAGAATTTTTGGGTTTCTTATTTGCTTTTAATTTAAGTTACAGAAATAAAAAATGTTTTTAATATAAAATTGTTTCGATTTTAGTTAGTTGCAAAAATCATATATTTTATTTTAAATATGAATTTGCTTTAAATGATTTAGTGCGTTTACGAATTGTTGAGTTTTGCTTTAAATTTCATTGCAACGTGAAGGGCTGAAATATTTATAGGGGAGAATGTAAAAAGAACAGACAATTTTTAGATTTATCATTAAAATTAAATTTCCAATAAATTACACAGATAAAAATTGTTTTCAGTATTAAATTTTTTTAGATTTTAGTTAGTTGCAAATATAAATTTTTTTTTAAACTATGAATTGTTGAGATTTGTTTCAATAATTTTTTCTTTGCTTTCTATGAGTTTTTGAGTTTTGCTTTCAATTTTGTTGCAATGTTGCGGCTGAAATGTGTTAACTGAAATGTTTATAGGGAATAATGTGATTAGAAGAGGCAATTTTTGGGTTTTCTTATTAAAATCGAATTTTAAGTTACTTACACATAAAAAAAAATTGTTTTTAATATTAAATTTTTTAAGCGTTAATTATGTAGTTGCAAAAAAATTCTTTATTAAATTATGAATTGTTAAGTTATTCTTTCAATTACTTTCTTTGCTTTTTATGAATTGTTAAGTTTTGCTTTAAATTTCGTTGCAACGTGAAGGGCTAAAATCTTCAGACAGAAAAATGTGATAAGAAAAGGCAATTTTTGGGACTTTTATTAAAATTAAATTTTTAGTTAAACAAATAAAAATTGTTTTCTATATTAAATTTTTTAGATTTTAGTTAGTTTAGAAATTGATGAGTTTTACTTTCAATAATTTTTTGCTTTTGAATTACTTTTGAATTGTTGAGTTTTGCTTTAAATTTCGCTGCAACGTGAACAGCTGAAAAGTTTATAGGAAAAAAATATGATCAGAAGAGACAATGTTTTGGTTTCCTACTAAAATTTAACTTTTAGTAACACAAATAAAAATAGTTTTTCAAAGTAATTTTTTTAGATGCAAACATTTTTTTTTTTATTAAATTATGAATTGCTGAAGTTTGTAATTAGAAGATGTAATTTTTGGGTTTCCTACTAAAATTGAATTTTTAGTTTTAAAAATTGAAAATTGTTTTTAGTATTAAATTTTAAATTTTGGTTTGTTACATAAACATAAATGTTTATTAAATTAGAAATTGTTAAATTTTGCTTTCAAAATACGAGTATATTGTAGAGTCAGTAGCACATGTCGGGGGTTGAAACACAAAATATCTATTTATCGCAAAACCTTTGGATGAGAATTGTTTTTTCAAATATTGGAATATTTGTCTTCAAAGTTGTGTACGGAACTTCCAAAAGGAAATCCTTTGTGCGTCCCTTTAAAAGTACTAACTCCCACCACATCCACATCAGCACCAAGGCTTTCCACCTTCTGGTGTTGTGCTTGAAATCCGCATTTTATATGCATCACTTGCGTGGTCTCAAATTAAATTTCGATTAGACATTCTCGCAGTGCACTGCAAGTGATGAGTGTGGGTCATAGGGCTCTCCTTTGTCAGGGCTATTGCACTAACAGTTGTTGTTGTTGCCATTGCAAAGTTGCTTAATATTTGGTGAATTATGTCGCACTGGCTTAGATTAGAGAGCTGCTTTCCTCGCCGAGACGCCAACACAACTAAACATGAGGCAGCGCTCTGAGTTGTGAATTTAGTTCGCTTTTGGATTGTAAATCGGCACGCTTTGGTGATTATGCGGCGCCCAGTTTCGATGCACTTTGCACAGGTAGACAGACGAGAGAGAGTGTATCGAATTGTTTATGCTGTCATTTGGTTGTGGCAATGAGCCGACTGAAAATTATGCACAATATTTAACTGCCGGGTGGGATTTCAGGACCAGCTCTCATTTGCTATAAACCGTCACGGTTGATAATTAAGTGGGACAACAGTAAATCGGAGCAATTCAGCAGCTCATTGCGTCACGCACAGCGGCTATGAAAAGCATTAGGCTGTCGGAAAATGTCCGTTAAAAGTGGAATTGTGCCATGGCTGCAATTAAAAAGATGTTAAAAACGAACAGTCGGTGTTGCGAATGAGTAATTAGATGCCACTACGTGAGCAGAAACGTACGAAACCAATCTCAACCTGTTGGCGATCAGACAATGTAACAACTAATATTAACACCGAAGAAAGTCCACAGGATTTAGCATTTAATTGCCGCAAAATACCACACAATCATTTGTTAATGCTTAAAGACTTAGTGCATTCATTAATTTTTTGCCATTCATGCAGCTTCTTAAAGTTTATGTGTGCACTTAAGTGCCTCAAAATTGGCATTAATTTTCGACAGCACACATCACTCAATGTTTCAAATCTCATTTGTATGTGTTTATTGTGTTAATTATACACATAACGGACATGCATGTTAACATAAACATTTAAGTTGATTCCCTCAAAGCAGTTAACACGTACTGTGGTCCTGCTTATTTGCTTACCTAAGCACTCTGAGGCAGCTGACTAAAGTCAGTCAGCGCAATGCTCTCAGATGAGCGTTCTTTGTTTAAATATGTATGCGCAATAATAATTTCTAATAACATGTGCTGCTTTCTTACTAAACATATGTCGCACATACACACACATTCACACTTGCACTTACTCGCCCATTCAGTAGCCATGTGTGCATTGTGGCCGTAATTTGTTGCAATGCTAACTGTTACTATCACTGCTTTGCCTTGTACTCTCGCCGTTATTGTCTGGTCCTTGCCGTGAACCCGTTATCTTTGCAATGCTGCTACTCCCAATATGTCTCTGTGTCTATATGTGTGTTTGTATGGAAACCGCTTTGTCGTAGAACGTTTTGCGTATTTTAAGCTCTCAACGAAATCGCATAACAAAAGTTGATAATATTGCAATGCCGCCATGACGACTGCTGCCGCCTAGCAGAGCACAAACGAGCCTAGTCGCACACACACACACACACATATGCACTGAATGCCAATGCAATCGGACTTTGCTTTGCCTGACGTTATGACTACGCTTGCGGTTTTTATTTGCATACACTGCAAAAAACTGTCATTATTTTTAATTAATGTTACTCATACATGTCAAACGTAAAGAATTATACACCGTAGCTGTGAACTTCTGATATGTGCTCTATGTTTCATCTTGAAATGCTGATATGAATCATTTCTAATATTAAAAATTCTACTAGTTTTAGTGATTATTAGTGATTTTATTTTGAGGTGGAATTTTCCATAAATACCGAAGACCACATGTCCACTTTGATTTAAAGTTACTCATACGCCGAGTCAAATATGAAATGTTATACGCAGATTTGTTATGGATTATCTTGAAGTGTGAATATAAACAAATTTTATTAAAATAAATTCTATCAGTATTATAGTCTACTGTCATTATTTTTAATTTTTTTTTTTAAATACGAGCGAACGCGCAGGGGATATCCCTATAAATGCGAGGCATTGCGCTGGTTCAGGAAGAATAATTGATGTTACTCATACGCCATGTCAAACGTAAAAAATTATACACCGTAGCTGTGATCTTCTGATATGTGCTCTATGTTTCATCTTGAAATGCTGATATGTATAATTTCTAATACATATTAAAAATTCCACTAGTTTTAGTGATTATAAGTGATTTTTTTGAGGTGGAATTTTCCATAAACACCGAAGACCACATGTCCATTTCGAATTAAAGTTACTCATACGCCGAGTCAAATATGAAATGTTGTACGCAGATTTGTTAAGGATTATCTTGAAGTGTGAATATAAACAAATTTTATTAAAATAAATTCTATCAGTATTATAGTTATTCCTCTTATTATGAAGACTCTTAATGCAAGAGTTGTAAATTTCCATAAATACCGAAGAACATATGTCTGCTTTGAACTAATGTTACTCATACGCCGTGTTAAATGTGAATATGTAAAAGTTTTACACATTATCTGTCAACTTGTCGTGTTTTCTATGTTTTATCTTAAAGTACTTGAATGATAAATGAATACAAATAAATGATTTTATTATAAATTCTATTAGTATATTATATTCCTCTTATTATAAAGTCTCTCAATGCATTGATTTGCATCACAAGAGATGAATATTTTAATGAATATCGCAGAACACGTCTTCATTTTTAATTAATGTTACTCATGCGCCTATCTCTTCCATATATTTGAATAATGTTACTCATACACCGCGTCGAACGTAAATATTTCAAGGATATAGTAGTTCGCAAATGTGGGCGTTGCTAATTCTTTGTCTTAAACTATTAACGAATAAATTCTCCCTTAACTGTTCAACACATCTCAACAATTTTTTGCAGTACATATTCAATAATAACGACATTATTTTGACTGCCATCATGCAGCATACGATTGGCACAATTCGACTGCAACCCCAACACAAGCTCTACTATTATTAATATTTGTAAAAGCGAAACAACTGCATAGGGCGCCATAAACTTCAGGCAGTTCATATATACTTACTCGTGTGTGCCACAGCAGACTGTCTCCATTTCTCTGCTTACTCTTGTCCACATGTCGTTCATTTACTTCTCCCTAATATGTTCACTAATGCAATTTCGTTGTTTGCTCCCAGTTAAGCTGCAGCAATTGACTCTGTGTGTATATGTATGTGTGTGTATTTGTATTGCAGCAATTTCGTTTATAAATAAACACTTCGGCTTTGTTTCGATTGTAATATTTTCAAGTGGTAATTTTCCTATCAAAATCCAGTAAGTATTTGATTGCAAAATGATTTTGCCTGAAAACAAACAGTTTATGCTTTATGAACATTACAAACGTTTGCTAAGAGGATGACAGATTTCACTTACAATCTTGTAAAACTGGCAATGACTTGATTGTCAATGATTTTGACGTAAAGCATGTGAAATTATTGCTCGAACTGTGAATGAGACGTTTTACTGCCACCAAGGCAATTCTACAAAATTATGTCCTGCAAAACGGAAGACAAATTATTTGAAAAACAAATTATTTGAAAACAAAGGCTTTGTTACTGTTTACTTAGGTAGTATTAGTATTAGTATTAGTATTAGTATTAGTATTAGTATTAGTATTAGTATTAGTATTAGTATTAGTATTAGTATTAGTATTAGTATTAGTATTAGTATTAGTATTAGTATTAGTATTAGTATTAGTATTAGTATTAGTATTAGTATTAGTATTAGTATTAGTATTAGTATTAGTATTAGTATTAGTATTAGTATTAGTATTAGTATTAGTATTAGTATTAGTATTAGTATTAGTATTAGTATTAGTATTAGTATTAGTATTAGTATTAGTATTAGTATTAGTATTAGTATTAGTATTAGTATTAGTATTAGTATTAGTATTAGTATTAGTATTAGTATTAGTATTAGTATTAGTATTAGTATTAGTATTAGTATTAGTATTAGTATTAGTATTAGTATTAGTATTAGTATTAGTATTAGTATTAGTATTAGTATTAGTATTAGTATTAGTATTAGTATTAGTATTAGTATTAGTATTAGTATTAGTATTAGTATTAGTATTAGTATTAGTATTAGTATTAGTATTAGTATTAGTATTAGTATTAGTATTAGTATTAGTATTAGTATTAGTATTAGTATTAGTATTAGTATTAGTATTAGTATTAGTATTAGTATTAGTATTAGTATTAGTATTAGTATTAGTATTAGTATTAGTATTAGTATTAGTATTAGTATTAGTATTAGTATTAGTATTAGTATTAGTATTAGTATTAGTATTAGTATTAGTATTAGTATTAGTATTAGTATTAGTATTAGTATTAGTATTAGTATTAGTATTAGTATTAGTATTAGTATTAGTATTAGTATTAGTATTAGTATTAGTATTAGTATTAGTATTAGTATTAGTATTAGTATTAGTATTAGTATTAGTATTAGTATTAGTATTAGTATTAGTATTAGTATTAGTATTAGTATTAGTATTAGTATTAGTATTAGTATTAGTATTAGTATTAGTATTAGTATTAGTATTAGTATTAGTATTAGTATTAGTATTAGTATTAGTATTAGTATTAGTATTAGTATTAGTATTAGTATTAGTATTAGTATTAGTATTAGTATTAGTATTAGTATTAGTATTAGTATTAGTATTAGTATTAGTATTAGTATTAGTATTAGTATTAGTATTAGTATTAGTATTAGTATTAGTATTAGTATTAGTATTAGTATTAGTATTAGTATTAGTATTAGTATTAGTATTAGTATTAGTATTAGTATTAGTATTAGTATTAGTATTAGTATTAGTATTAGTATTAGTATTAGTATTAGTATTAGTATTAGTATTAGTATTAGTATTAGTATTAGTATTAGTATTAGTATTAGTATTAGTATTAGTATTAGTATTAGTATTAGTATTAGTATTAGTATTAGTATTAGTATTAGTATTAGTATTAGTATTAGTATTAGTATTAGTATTAGTATTAGTATTAGTATTAGTATTAGTATTAGTATTAGTATTAGTATTAGTATTTGGCTAAATGAGTGCTGTCTCAAGTGATCTGTCGATCCCACCTCTAATCCCTTCCTTTCCTTCTCCTTTTGTACTCATGTTTCCCCCTATTTTCTGCTCCCCGGCTTCGGCCGTTTGTATCGTTTAATGTTTCATGTACTTCTTGTTACTTGTTATTCTACCGTCAAAGAATAAACACAGCCCCAAATCCGAACCGCCGTGTATTTTATTTCTACCGCTCCGCCGACGTCAACATGGTCCTTCGAGCCAACCGCGAACTCGCGCCGCGGAAAAACAAACTTTTTTAAAAATATAAGACAATCAAGACAATCAACAAGTGCAAAAACTAATAGTGAAAAGACAATCACAACAAAAAAAAAACCAAACATATAGTTACAACAAACCTAAGCACAGGTGAAAAGTGACACAAACAAAAAGGAAAAAATATATTAACGAAGAGTGACAAATCAACAAACAGTGACACAATAATTAACAAGTGAACAAAACTAAACAGTGCACAAATTTCATAAATTAAAAACAAAAAAGTACAAAACATTGAACAGTGCAGTGACAAATAACACAAGGGCAGTAGAATATAAAAACAACAACAAACACACCCACAAGAGAACACAAAGCAGAAGAGCACGGCAAACAACAGCAAGCAGCCAACAACATAGCAGCGCACAACCAGAGGACAGACGACACAAAACTATAGAGGAGATCCCCATACTCGGGCACTGGGCCCAACAAGATAAGCCGAAAAATTGATTATAATTAACATCCACATACACATATCTTTAACAAAAAACAAAATTTTGTAAAAAATAGTTCATTTCCCATAAACTTACCCGCCAGATTATTAATTTGCGGTTTAATTTCACACACATATACATATATTTTACTAATTTACAAAATTCTTGTATTTCCAATTAATTTGCCGTTGAATATTGTATATATATACAATATTCAACTGGATCTAATAATCCCGCTAAAAGCAGTTCCGATACTGCCCAGTTGCACATACTGCACATTTTTCCTCTTCTTCTTTGTGCTTCGCACACAAGATCAGCAGCGACAGCCCAGCTGCTGTGTACACTCTGCGCGCCCACTGCTGCACTTATTTCCGCATTTCCTTTTGTGCTATATCCGCACGCACTTGGCAGCACGCAATCCAGGCATTTCCTTTTGTGCTATATCCGCACGCACTTGGCAGCACGCAATCCAGCTGCTTGGCCCAAGTGCATATACATAAACAAGAAAGCACAAAGCGGACGCAGTGGGACAAACTGCCCATTTTCACGGCACATTGGAAATTTTCTTCGACTTAGAAAATTTTCAATCGTGCATATCTACACACATACATACACTTGTATACAATTCACACATACACTCTATTACATACAGTGGGACAATTAGACCCGCCCCAAGTACATTGAAAATTTTCGACTTAGAAAATTTTCAATTGTACATAACCAACGATCACTGCACATTCCCTTTACATACATACAGTGGGACAAAAACATCCCACCTGTGCACAAAATTAAAAATTTGTTTTCTCTCCCTTATACAAATAAAAGACATTTTAATAAATGCACTAACAACTAACAAATATATTCAAAAATATATTTTGACATACACTTGCACACACATATACACATACCCATCCATATTTATTTTCCTTTTCACATACATTATACTCATACACATACATATTTATTTTCCAGTTAACAAAACTAATCACATACACATACATATATATATACACACATATACATATTTATACATATTTATACACACACATATTTATACACATACATACGTGTATATTCACACACATTCAAATTCACATTCCCATACAAAAAATTCACTTTTTCACAAATAAAAACATATTTTCACACACATTTGACTGCACATTTATATTATATTTATATTATAATAGTTTTACATACATTCCCAATTCCCATATACACATTTCCGTTTATTACCGATACACAAATTTCCCAATTCACACATACATACACATATATTTATTTAATCTTTTTACCCTCTGTCGAGCTTTTTTGCCAGCTTGTCACAATGGAGACTCCTTCCTCCAGAAACACAAAGTCAGCCAATGCACGTTTGACAGTTCCTGTCACTCTGGAGCCACCAAACACTCGCTCCAAACTCCCTATACCCAAAGCAACCGATCCCAGTGTTGCAAAATTCATTTTCGAGTCCGATAGACTCGTGCAATTATGCACAAAATTTTCATCGGCTCCCATTGACGATTTGACCAAATCCCTGGTCGAAATTAAGCAGAAAAATCTGCAAGCTCAATGGGATAGGCTTATGCGCGCACATGAGGCAGTCTTCATTGCTGAAGATAACAGCCAGCCCGACGGTTTCAAAGAGTCGGCTAGGCAAAAAATCGACGCCTGCACAGACCAGTATGAGTTGTGCATGGCTCAGATGTTGGACATCATTGAGATGCTCCAAACTCAGTCCCCCCAGCCCGCTGCGCATATGGAACCGGTTCGACCCCTAGAACCAGCAAATACCCCCTACATTTGCCTACAAGTTCCGCCTTGTGATACCGAAACATTTTTCGGGGGCTATGAGCAGTGGCCGTCCTTCCGGGACATGTTTACGGCAGTTTACATTAACCACCCCCAGCTCACTCCAGCCCAAAAATTGTATCACCTCCGATACAAAACGCAAGGCAAAGCCGGTGCTATTGTTAAGCAATATGCATTAACCGATGAGAATTTCGGACTCGCGTGGGAAGCTTTAAAATCACG
Organism: Melieria crassipennis; assembly: GCA_963668005.1. Taxonomy (NCBI): domain Eukaryota; kingdom Metazoa; phylum Arthropoda; class Insecta; order Diptera; family Ulidiidae; genus Melieria; species Melieria crassipennis. The sequence goes on along the minus strand of OY764963.1, from coordinate 95,432,259 downwards.
CTTCGAAAACAAACGCATACTCGTTGACACTCAGATCCGATCCCTTCTGAATATCGCTCCTGCCCACACTGAAAATAGTGAGGCACTTCAGCGGATCCAGAATACTATAAACAATTGTCTCTCTGTTCTAAATACTCAGGCCGTAGACACTGACAATTGGGATCCGCTATTGGTTTACATATGTTGTACCAAATTGCCCCAAGAGACACTTGCTCTATGGGAGCAATCATTGACATCCCGGAAGGATCTGCCACCCTGGTCGCAAATGGATGAATTCCTGACCGGCAGATATGAGGTGCTTGAACGGCTCCAATTTATTCGCCCTTCTAAGCCGAAACCTCAACCCTCTACTTCCAATGTCCTCCCAAATCGGCCACACAAATCCCTTAATTATCACACTCAAGTGAAAAGGGACTTCGCGTGCAAACTCTGCAACGCAAATCATCCCATACGGACTTGCCAGAACTTCAAAAGACTCACCCCCCAGAGTCGACTTAAATATGTAAAGAAGCACAATCTCTGCGTAAATTGTCTTGCTACAACTCACCTTCTTGAGGATTGTACAAGCAATTTTACGTGCGTATATTGCCAAAGGAAGCATCATTCCTTGATTCATTTCCCCAAAGGCAATGCGCAACCCTCTCAATCGCTTAATCGATCACATTCGACAACTCCACAGGTCGCAACAGCTCCAGAACGAACGCACAACAACTCCGCTACTCATTCCCCACTTTCTGATGCGCAACCCCGCACATCTTCCAGGCAAAGTACGCCCCAAGTACAAGCCTTACACTGCAATAATGGCACTCAATCCCTTCTGCCTACGGCACTGGTGTCTATTGAGCACTTAGGAAAGTTGTTTAAGGTTCGAGCGTTGATCGACCAAGCCTCTCAGCGTACCTTCATTTCATCGAAGGTCCAGAAACGCCTCAAATTGCCAATCGAGAAATCCCCCTTCCAAGTCTCGGGCATGGGCGGTCAGAGTGTGCAAAACGCCAATCACATTTGCTTCTTGACATTGGCAGTCCCTCAAACGAGCACGAAACTCCCCGTGCAAGCAATCGTGCTCCAAGAGCTTACGAAATTGCTCCCACCTGCTCACATACACTTCCCCAATATGAAAGATTTCGCCATGCTAGATCTCGCTGATCCAAACCCCTTCGAGACGGCGCAGATCGATATAGTGATTGGCAGTGATCTCATCCCGCAGATCATGCTCGAAGGTATCCACCGGAATGTATGTGGCAGCTTACTTGCTCAGCATACAGTATTCGGTTGGGTATTAAGCGGTCCAGTACCCCCTCCATCGCATTTGACATGTGCCACTGAGGTACCAAGTCGCAATATGCATACTGGAACCGCCCTTCGAAATAACCTTTCCGCTCTAAAGAAAGCCCTTTCGCAAGTGATTGCCGCCCTCAATCCCGTAGGGTTTCCACCCCAGGAAATAATGGAAAATCACTCTGAACCCACCACTCCTGCAAACTCATTCCCAAACCGGCAAATTCCCCCCTATGTTGCCAACCGTTTCGATCCCGCAGGATGGCTTTCGCCTCTAATGAGGTCTCCCAAAAGGGTTCGACAAAACCGGCCCACACTCACAGCAACTGACGGAAATTGCATTCCCTCGCAGTTCCTAGTTGCATCTCCTCCATCCCGGGTCCGACAAGAGGACAGTTGCCACTCCAGTGCGACTTGCTCCAAGCGTTGCAAATCCCGCAGACGTCGGACTGATCGGGTATAAACTTCAAGATCTATAAGATCTCATTCTCGGGTGGAACGGCTCCAGCAATTCCCATGCTCACACAGTTCCAATTCCGGACCAAAGAGCGGTTGACTGCCACCACCCTCTCGAAGAGCAAACCGACATTCTCGCTCGGTTCTCTTGCTTCTACGAGCCCTACGAGCACCCAAGGAGCTCGAAATTATCACTTCCCCTAAAAAATGGCACCTCGGCCAAATTTATACATATATTTCCACATTCCCCCGGCTGTAGCTTAAGCGAACCCCGCAGCTTCGCCGATTTCCCATACCCATGATGTCAGCCTCAAAAACTTTATGTCCAAATAACTGACATCTTACTCTATTTGCAGGTCGGTAACTACCCCCAAACCGCTGCAGCAGCACTCCTCCGAGGACGAGACGTCGATGGACGGCACCCCGCACCAGCAAAAGCCGCAACACATCCTCGCCCAACTGGCCCGCGGTTCAATAAATTGCAATATGCAATGGCGGCCGCGATGGCTAAATGAGTGCTGTCTCAAGTGATCTGTCGATCCCACCTCTAATCCCTTCCTTTCCTTCTCCTTTTGTACTCATGTTTCCCCCTATTTTCTGCTCCCCGGCTTCGGCCGTTTGTATCGTTTAATGTTTCATGTACTTCTTGTTACTTGTTATTCTACCGTCAAAGAATAAACACAGCCCCAAATCCGAACCGCCGTGTATTTTATTTCTACCGCTCCGCCGACGTCAACAGTATTAGTATTAGTATTAGTATTAGTATTAGTATTAGTATTAGTATTAGTATTAGTATTAGTATTAGTATTAGTATTAGTATTAGTATTAGTATTAGTATTAGTATTAGTATTAGTATTAGTATTAGTATTAGTATTAGTATTAGTATTAGTATTAGTATTAGTATTAGTATTAGTATTAGTATTAGTATTAGTATTAGTATTAGTATTAGTATTAGTATTAGTATTAGTATTAGTATTAGTATTAGTATTAGTATTAGTATTAGTATTAGTATTAGTATTAGTATTAGTATTAGTATTAGTATTAGTATTAGTATTAGTATTAGTATTAGTATTAGTATTAGTATTAGTATTAGTATTAGTATTAGTATTAGTATTAGTATTAGTATTAGTATTAGTATTAGTATTAGTATTAGTATTAGTATTAGTATTAGTATTAGTATTAGTATTAGTATTAGTATTAGTATTAGTATTAGTATTAGTATTAGTATTAGTATTAGTATTAGTATTAGTATTAGTATTAGTATTAGTATTAGTATTAGTATTAGTATTAGTATTAGTATTAGTATTAGTATTAGTATTAGTATTAGTATTAGTATTAGTATTAGTATTAGTATTAGTATTAGTATTAGTATTAGTATTAGTATTAGTATTAGTATTAGTATTAGTATTAGTATTAGTATTAGTATTAGTATTAGTATTAGTATTAGTATTAGTATTAGTATTAGTATTAGTATTAGTATTAGTATTAGTATTAGTATTAGTATTAGTATTAGTATTAGTATTAGTATTAGTATTAGTATTAGTATTAGTATTAGTATTAGTATTAGTATTAGTATTAGTATTAGTATTAGTATTAGTATTAGTATTAGTATTAGTATTAGTATTAGTATTAGTATTAGTATTAGTATTAGTATTAGTATTAGTATTAGTATTAGTATTAGTATTAGTATTAGTATTAGTATTAGTATTAGTATTAGTATTAGTATTAGTATTAGTATTAGTATTAGTATTAGTATTAGTATTAGTATTAGTATTAGTATTAGTATTAGTATTAGTATTAGTATTAGTATTAGTATTAGTATTAGTATTAGTATTAGTATTAGTATTAGTATTAGTATTAGTATTAGTATTAGTATTAGTATTAGTATTAGTATTAGTATTAGTATTAGTATTAGTATTAGTATTAGTATTAGTATTAGTATTAGTATTAGTATTAGTATTAGTATTAGTATTAGTATTAGTATTAGTATTAGTATTAGTATTAGTATTAGTATTAGTATTAGTATTAGTATTAGTATTAGTATTAGTATTAGTATTAGTATTAGTATTAGTATTAGTATTAGTATTAGTATTAGTATTAGTATTAGTATTAGTATTAGTATTAGTATTAGTATTAGTATTAGTATTAGTATTAGTATTAGTATTAGTATTAGTATTAGTATTAGTATTAGTATTAGTATTAGTATTAGTATTAGTATTAGTATTAGTATTAGTATTAGTATTAGTATTAGTATTAGTATTAGTATTAGTATTAGTATTAGTATTAGTATTAGTATTAGTATTAGTATTAGTATTAGTATTAGTATTAGTATTAGTATTAGTATTAGTATTAGTATTAGTATTAGTATTAGTATTAGTATTAGTATTAGTATTAGTATTAGTATTAGTATTAGTATTAGTATTAGTATTAGTATTAGTATTAGTATTAGTATTAGTATTAGTATTAGTATTAGTATTAGTATTAGTATTAGTATTAGTATTAGTATTAGTATTAGTATTAGTATTAGTATTAGTATTAGTATTAGTATTAGTATTAGTATTAGTATTAGTATTAGTATTAGTATTAGTATTAGTATTAGTATTAGTATTAGTATTAGTATTAGTATTAGTATTAGTATTAGTATTAGTATTAGTATTAGTATTAGTATTAGTATTAGTATTAGTATTAGTATTAGTATTAGTATTAGTATTAGTATTAGTATTAGTATTAGTATTAGTATTAGTATTAGTATTAGTATTAGTATTAGTATTAGTATTAGTATTAGTATTAGTATTAGTATTAGTATTAGTATTAGTATTAGTATTAGTATTAGTATTAGTATTAGTATTAGTATTAGTATTAGTATTAGTATTAGTATTAGTATTAGTATTAGTATTAGTATTAGTATTAGTATTAGTATTAGTATTAGTATTAGTATTAGTATTAGTATTAGTATTAGTATTAGTATTAGTATTAGTATTAGTATTAGTATTAGTATTAGTATTAGTATTAGTATTAGTATTAGTATTAGTATTAGTATTAGTATTAGTATTAGTATTAGTATTAGTATTAGTATTAGTATTAGTATTAGTATTAGTATTAGTATTAGTATTAGTATTAGTATTAGTATTAGTATTAGTATTAGTATTAGTATTAGTATTAGTATTAGTATTAGTATTAGTATTAGTATTAGTATTAGTATTAGTATTAGTATTAGTATTAGTATTAGTATTAGTATTAGTATTAGTATTAGTATTAGTATTAGTATTAGTATTAGTATTAGTATTAGTATTAGTATTAGTATTAGTATTAGTATTAGTATTAGTATTAGTATTAGTATTAGTATTAGTATTAGTATTAGTATTAGTATTAGTATTAGTATTAGTATTAGTATTAGTATTAGTATTAGTATTAGTATTAGTATTAGTATTAGTATTAGTATTAGTATTAGTATTAGTATTAGTATTAGTATTAGTATTAGTATTAGTATTAGTATTAGTATTAGTATTAGTATTAGTATTAGTATTAGTATTAGTATTAGTATTAGTATTAGTATTAGTATTAGTATTAGTATTAGTATTAGTATTAGTATTAGTATTAGTATTAGTATTAGTATTAGTATTAGTATTAGTATTAGTATTAGTATTAGTATTAGTATTAGTATTAGTATTAGTATTAGTATTAGTATTAGTATTAGTATTAGTATTAGTATTAGTATTAGTATTAGTATTAGTATTAGTATTAGTATTAGTATTAGTATTAGTATTAGTATTAGTATTAGTATTAGTATTAGTATTAGTATTAGTATTAGTATTAGTATTAGTATTAGTATTAGTATTAGTATTAGTATTAGTATTAGTATTAGTATTAGTATTAGTATTAGTATTAGTATTAGTATTAGTATTAGTATTAGTATTAGTATTAGTATTAGTATTAGTATTAGTATTAGTATTAGTATTAGTATTAGTATTAGTATTAGTATTAGTATTAGTATTAGTATTAGTATTAGTATTAGTATTAGTATTAGTATTAGTATTAGTATTAGTATTAGTTTTGGTAGTTTTTAGTTAAATTTTCAAATTTTCTCCAAAATGGCTGCCATAATATCCTCTTCCACTCTTTTAAGCAATCTTCATGCTTGTCACATTGGACACAGCCAAATTTCGCTTAGATAGCAGACATGTCCAAACTTTCTCAATTGCAAAGCACCAGTAGACAGTCACCAGTCGACAGTTAGCAGTAGTAGCCAGTATTCAAAAAGCAGACAACGCACCAAAGTCCAACGCCCATTCGTTCATTTGAGCGTTGTGCATTTCGGACTGGCCCCATGATTTATTTTGTCTAGACTGTGAATTTTTTTCGGGCTACTTTTAACGATATAAAGCAGCCACACCAACTTCCCTTCCCTCCCCTTAGCGCGTAGTGCACTCCCGCGTGCGGAAAGTGCACGCATTGCGCACTAAACGATTTTCGCTTCGTTGTCACAGCAGGTTGACACTTTTTACACTCTTATTGTACAGTTATGCTATTTGATACATTTTGTTGTAGTCTTACTTATATTTTGTGTATTTCTGCATAGCAAATTTTTATGTTATTTGCCTTGCTCGTTTTCACTTATTTCTACTTTCGCACTTTGCCAACAACGCCCCATTGCTGACAGCACTTTCGTGGGGGCGTGTAAACCGGCGCGCATAAATTTTCAGCACGTTGGTAATTTGTGTAAATTTTAATGCAAATCTAATGATAGCCGAGTTTGCAGGCAGCCATGTCGGCGAGTGTATTAAATTGTAGCGAGCTTCAATGCTTATGCGTTGTTCGTTGGCTTGTTGTATACATTAATGTGCATATGTGTGTGTGTGTGTGTGTGTGTGAATGTGTTAAGGTTTTTGTAGGTTTTAGAATTTATCAAGATTTCGTTCACACTCATTGGGCGAACGCCCAAGTGCTGACTAAGCGTCGCATTATTTGCAAAAAAAAAATATTCTTGTACCAAATTTTCTTAGATTTCAATCCGCTAATAGGGATTTTTGAGAGTTTGTTGTTATATAATTTTCTGTACTGGCAGCAGATGCTTTTTTGTATGGAAAAGTTGTGCAAATTTTCGTTCAATGGCAAATCAACAAAAAGCTTTCAAGCCGCCATTCGATGAAAACCTTTTGACACCAAAGCTCTGGTCAGTAGGCTATTAGTTCAAATCTCAGTTGGGTCAAGCTAAAACATTTTCAACAACAAACGCATTGCGTTATATTAAAACAATGGCACCTCAAATATGTATTAACTTGTTAGCTACAAAACGCGCCGAAAATTGATGCCGCCGCATTTCAATTGAGAAATCAAGAAATTATTTAGCATAGAACTGAGTAAACAAAAAAATTGCCAACAATTTATGTGCACATCAATTCTTCTTAAAAGGCAGAGAGAAAATCTTTTTCGAAGATAAAAAGCACCAAACAGCCGTTAGGCGCGCGACATTTTTTTTACGCTGAATTTAGAAAAATGCCAACAAAAACCATAACTCAATGAGTTGCACATAAAAAAAATTCTGTTTAGATTGTAGGAAAGTGTAACTGAGTGTCTGACATACAGACAAACACAAACACGCACAAACACACACACACAGAGACAGAAAAAAGAAATATCGTATGGCGCTAGCGTAGACTTTGCAGCGATAATTCAAACTGATGTTGACATTAGCAACAATGAAGTTGCGTCGAAGCGAAAAGGAGAAGGTGTAAGCGTACAAACACACAAACACAAAAACATATAAACATTCACACATCCATTCATACAGTCTACACATGTGCATATATAACGTTGGTCATGGATTTTAGACGCGCACGTTGACTTACGCCGACATGCGGCCAACAAATTGTAGCGAGACCAGCAAATCACGCACACACCCACACCCACACACACACACACGCTGGTTTCAAACAGCACAGACAAAGCTAAAGTTGAGTCAGAATTACAACGGTCAGAAAACAAAACATAGCAAACACAGCAACCGAGAAACTGCTGCATGAATAAAAAGGAGATGGGCGAATGGCCAAATGGACGCATTGTCGGTGCGAGTTGGTGGGTGAGTTAGTGTGATACTTTGAACCGCATTTATGAGCTTCTATACGGGGGCCAGTTGTAAGTCACCGCCATCCATAGCACCAACAAAAAATAACAACAATACTTAACACTAGAATGCCCAAGGTAGTCATTTTGACTACATTGAGGTCTTTTATTGTAAATAACTTTTCTTATCTTTAACTTTATCTTACGTGAATTTTATTAATTTTTAAAGCTAAATGAAATAAATAAATTAAAAATTTTGTAAACAAATTTTTTACCCAATTTTGCAAAATTTACCTTAACCCTCTACTGCCAAAATTTTTTTTTAAGTCGAAAAATTGTTCACCATGTAGTTTTGGAATCATATAAGAAGGGAAAATTTTTAAAATTAAAAAATTTGCTTCTGTGTGGGCGTGAAACCTATATAAATTTGCGTGCTTTAAGGTCGTACTGGGCACATAAGCTAAAAAATTTAACTGATGAACCGTTTCATGTTTTATTGATTACACTACTCGATACGAAAAACGCTCCTAAAAATAAAAGTGTTTTCTAGAGTAACTTTGGGCCGCTGAACACGAAACTGAAAATCAAGTCATTTTTAATACCCTGGCGTAGTCAGTTTTTCCTTTTCTGACCCAAAGTCCTTTTTAAAGGACTTTAAAATTTTAAGGACATACATATTTCAATATTTTTTTAATATTTGCCGTTGTGCAATGATGAAGATATGGGTATCAAATTAAAGAGGAAAAATGTCTCCTTTTAACTAAATTTCCTATTTTGAACTTTGAATCTAACATACCTAACACTTCATTAACGGTTTCTTCATCAGTTTCTTCATAATTTTCTTCATCAGTTTCTGCATCAGTTTCTTCGAAAACATCGAAATCCAAGTTTTCTAAAACTTCCTGTACTTCTTTGTCCCATAAAACCGACAATTTTTTTTTAAATGCTGATTGATATCTATAAAACGGAAACCACATACAAGTGTACCTTAGTGACCAAATGCATTAAATCTTTTCGCTTTGGTGCCTGATGCTGCCTAAAGGCAGTCTCCTTTCCCAAGCCGAAAATGTTACTGTAAATCCTTTTTTTTCACTAAAAAACACTTGAAATCAATAAATTACATTACAAGGTACTCACTCATAAGTTGTTTTTTTTTTAATCTTTTAACGAAAAGTATTTTTAATAATTTTTTATTTTCTTCACTTTTCACGAAATAATTATTTCTGCTAATTTCCACAAAGTTCAACTTTCAACTGATAATATTCGCAAACATGCGATGCCTTGCAACATTAAAGAAATTACAACTTAATTTATCTAAAACATGCCCTAAAAATTTCATTAAAAAAAATTAATATTTATGTGGACTTTTCTAGGTTTCTGTGGACCGTGCCTTAAGGCCGTATGGGGCAGTAGAGGGTTAAATAAAGTAGTCATTTTGACTATCTATATAAAATTTTCAGCAAATCTTACTGATAAATAGACAAATATGCGTCTTCAATTGCGAAATATGAAAACATTAAAAAATAATAATATCATAGTAGGCTCTGACAATTTCTAATTTTTCAATTCAAAATTCACTCACAAATTCCAAATTCCAAATTTCATTTCATTTTATGCCATTTATGTGTAAAGTACGCTATTTTATTTATGTAAATGAATTTACTTTGTAAACCATAAAAAAATAAAAACTAAATGCTTTTTATAGTTTAATCTCGTGTACATAAGCTACTTAAAAACCAACAAAAATTTAGAAAAAAAAACTCAGTAAACAATAATGTAGTCAAAATGACTAAATATGGGCATTTTAGGTATGTCAGATTCTCGGGCATTCTAGTGTTAAACGCAAACGATCACTCACACACACACAGACACAAACACACAAATACAGTCGTGTCTGGATATAGTGAACTAATTATTGCAAGGCCCGTTCACAGTATTGAGGTTGTTCACTATATCAATTTGCTCAAAATACACCTTTTTGTTTTTTGCTTGAAATTGCTTTCAAAATTTTGTTCAATATTTAGAGGCTCCATGTGAAAATTTGGATGTTCACTATATCGAGGTGTTCACTATATATGGTGTTCACTATACCCAGACACGACTGTACTCGTTTAAACGCAAAGAGTGACAAAATGAAACCAACATACATACGAACACAACGTCTCCGTAGTCAACCGTTAGTACGCGTACTCAGTATTAACACCAAATTGACTTTTTATACTTTTATTGCTTTATTACTTGGAAATTATATCAAAACTAACGCGCACGTACACGCACAAGCACACAAATAGAGTTCTATACATACTTTGTTTGTATTTGTGTCCTCAAACGGCTCCTGTGTGTCCATTTCGATTAAATGCGGCGAAATTAATGAGCTTTTCTCCTTCTTCAACAACAACAACAGCAACAACAACAACACATACTGCAAACAGCAGTTGTCAGTCGCAGCCGCTGTGCGTTAAAGTGAAAATGCGTTTCGATAGTCGTTTAGGATAAACTTTATTGTCGTGTTTGGGCCGCCGTGTTGCATAGTCCACACAATAACAAACGACAGTTTGCTGTTATTGTTTTCGCTGTTGTTGTAGTAGTTACTTTGCCTGTTGGCCTTCGCTTGGTGGGTGTTGTTTTTATTGTTCTTCGTGCAGAGTAATTTGTTTTGATTTGCTCGTTGAAGAAGTTCGTAATGCAAGTTTGATGTTGCTGTCGTTTTGTTACGTTTAATAGCCTTCAATAATAATTTAATATAGCAAATTTTTTTTGGCACTTTTTCTTAGTTTGTTTGCGTTCAAATTATTGAAATTTAGGTTGACCAAAATTAATGATTGAACTACAGAAAACTTTAACGTAATTGGACAATAATTGATTTGAAACTTAGTAAACAAAAGAATGAAAGGAATGAACAGTGTGTGAATGGATGAAATAATCATTTTGGATAAGTATTAAGTTTGTACGCTAAGCTTTTGATCGACTTTTCAGTACGAAAACGAACATAACCCCAAAAGTATGCTATAGAAAAGGGGTTTAGTGTAAATGCAAATGCACAAACACACTTTTAATTCGCTTACATTGTCTTACAATTGTTTTTCACGCATTTTTCATGCACATTTTCTGCTCGCTGCTGTTCGGCCAATGCTCGCAGCAATGCCCATTTATTAGTGGCTATCAGTTTCAAGTCATTAACTGTTGGCGCTGAGCGAGCCATGCAGCTCATTAAAATGCCACAATTTCAAAATAAGCGCGCTACACAACAACAACAACAACAACGATCCATGGAAATGCTGGCATTTACATTTTTGTACGTTGCCATTTAATGGCTATCGCAGCAAAGGAGTTGAATGAAACCAGTCGCGGAAATGTGATGGTAGAACAAAGTGGGCAGCATTAATTGCTGTTGTTGTTTCTGCTGTTGCACTTATCTGCCTGAAGTGGAATGCACCATGGCCAATCATGCACCGCTGTCAGCTATGCCAAGTTTAAGTTTAAAATACGCTTTTGTGCAATAACATTTCGTAACATTGCTGAATAGTTGATCTACAACAACAACAGCAACAGTAACTCGTAATAGCACAAGTAAAGATAGTAATAATAAAACAGCAACAACAACAATGCAGTTGGTTGAAACAACCGCAACAATTTGCTGCCGGCAAGTTGAGATCAGGTAGCAGAAATGTTGGCATTTTAAAGAAAGAAAGAAAAAAGTAAAGAAAAAAGATGTTTTCGAAATTGTTTTTGATTTTGTATTTTAGTGCAACTCTTTTAAAATTTATTTTCTTAGTTTTTCATTAATCCAACTGTTGTTTTCTATATCAAATGTGATATATAAACAAAGTCCAGTTTTCACTTAGAATTTCGATTTCTCACATTTTCCACTCAGCTGACATCATCGCTTTAGTAACTAGTCATGGACCATCCCAACTGTTTTTTCTTCGACCATCCAATCAGCCCCCCTCCCCCCCCTTTGTTTGAGGCGCCCGATCCACTCATTGAATGCCACATTTATAGTGTTTTTTATTCACACTTTTCACTTTTGCTGTTGGCGCATTCGTTCATTCATTCGTTGCTGTGAGTTGCTGGTTGTTGTTGTTTTTTTTTATAGCCTTTCACTGGTATCTGATCTTACACTTCTGTGCTTTTCCGTTATTCGTTTTGATTGTTTTTCCGTTATAAATGTATGTGTGTGTGTGTGTGTGTGTGTTGTTCGTCGGCACTCAACTCAGCCCAATGCTGCCTGCAATGCAATCGTTCATTGTTGTTGCTAATGTTTTTTTTTCACTTTATTTGTTTTTGTTGTAGTTGTTGTTGTTTTTGTTTTTGTTCTCGCTGTTTTGGCTTGCTGAAGCAAAATATTGCTTCCGGTTTTTGTTCTCATGAATTACGAAAAATAAATCCAACATTCAATTGAGTGAACACAATGGGGCTGGGCTCCGACTGAATCTGAAACTGGACTGAACTGAGCTGAGCTGGGCTGTACCGTCAGGACATTGGGGCGTCGATGTGTTGCCACTTTGCTTGGGCGCATTGCTGATGAGCAAGCAAGCTGATGATGCGGCTGAGGCATGTTATGGCGTGTTACATCACAATGCTTTGCTCCACCTACGTGTCTGTCCGCCAGGCGGTCGTTCCGTGGCTGGGCGGCAGTGTTGGTATTTACGTTTTGCCGCTTGAACTCTGACCACGCTCGAGGTTCTTCTCGTGTGTGTGTGTGTGTGTGTGTGTAGGAACTGCTGCTTATTTTACCCAAAGCCTTCATGCATTACCACCTTTTAGTAGTTCAACACTTTATTTTTGCTGCTCATTTGTGTGTGTATGTGTGTGTCTGTGTGTGCTTTTAGTTGGCGGAAGCGTAAGGTTTCATAAATTTTCAGCTAAATACACTAAAAGCAATTTTGCTAGTTATACATCGAGTTTGGCGCAATTTCCGCTTAGTGCACGTGCAGCACTTAGAGTGACCATAGACGCCACGAAGCAAATGGGATGTCATGATGTACTAAGCTTGAAAAGTTCACTCTATGCAGTGCCACGATATGGTCACCTGACTGTGCAACATGCTGCGCCATTTTGTATGCAGCGCACAGGTAAACAAATAAATAATAAAAGTCAAATTTTGTTAAACATTATGTGGCGCACATTGAAATATGAGAAAGTGTTCCGGATGTGATTTGGCAATTTATGTTTTCTACTTAGGTATGTACGTCGGCAGCTGACCGAACGAGTTGCCAGTGTGTATAAAGTTTTTCAAAAATATATAAAAAACAAAAATAATATTATACTTAAGTCGCTTGGAAGGTAGCAAGCAAGTTTTTTGACGCCTTGCATATTTTTTCTAAAAAATGATAACATTAAAGATTGTGTGGTGGTCCTATGATCGCCTATGGAACGTTTTTTTGCTGATATATATGCTGCCAGCAATTGGCCCTAACGTATACGCAATGTTGGCTGGTGAGAGACGGGTGTACAATGAGCATTGGAAGAACGGGTAAAAAATGAGAAAAAGTTTCAACCATGAAGTAGACAAACACGAAATACTTATAGCAGAAAGTAGTAGAAGAATAAGTGCAATTATGGAGATAAATATTGAAGATTAGAAAAGATTATAGAGAAAAGATTTGAGAAAGCAAAAATTTGTTTATAAATAAAAAAAGGATAATGTGAGCAAAGTAAAGTAAAGGTGAGAGAGTTAAGTGAAGGAAATGAAAAAGTTTAGAAAAAAATAGAATGTTTCCCATAAAAACGACATAAAGAAGAAGATAAGAATAAGAAAGAATGGAAGTTAGGTTAAATTAGACATGCAACTTAACCCTTTCGCTATTTTGTTGCCATATGGCAACATGCTACTTTGTGGACGTCTGCATCCTCTATGGTTGCAAGAATACATTTCTTTGTTCGTTTATAGAATATTTTTAAGTATTAGAAAAATACGAAATTAATAAACTGAATATTTAAGTTTAAAGAAGAGAAGTATACACGTTTTTTAATGGTATATCTTGACATAGTAAAGGAAGAAGAAGCAGAAAAAATTAGAGAACTTTTTAATTTGACGTTTTCTTTCAATTTAGATACTCTCTTTTTTTTTAATTTTGGCTGAAGTAAATGAAGAAATATTTAAATTTTCGTTATGCGTAAAAAGTTGTGTTTAAGTAATTATTACAGCCACAACGATGTGATTGCTCTCATAGAAAAAAACTCTAAAATACAGGGTCCAAGTATAAAAGACGTAGAAGCCTAAGACGTAAATTTTAAAATTTTAACTCTTCCCAGTAAAACCTGTAGCGAAAGGGTTAACAACATTGTTGATCTTTGTGCCCCGTTAGAAGACATCCTCCAGGCCCACAGGTCTAATGAAACTTAGTATTACTCTTCGAATTAGATGTTTGACCTTTCTGATTACTTACTGGTGCTGTATCAGGTGCCATCTCCAGCTGTGAGATACATCATCGCTGCGAAGAATTAGTTGCTCCGGTGTTTCCCTGCTCTCCACAGAGCCTGAAAGTGTTTCTTTAGTCTTGTCCAAGGCACAAAGAGTTATATTTGAGATTAGAGGCTTGTAGGCAGATCTCCGTGTGCCTCAGTGCCGCAGTGCCAGCACAACAGTGGCGCACACAAGGAGGGTTTGGGGGTCAACTCCCCAAAAACACAAAAATCGCTGGTACAAAATATGGTTTCAAATGGTTTTCGGTTCAAAAGTTGTACGCGAACCCCTCCCGCCCTCCCCCCTCAAAACGAAATCCTGTGTGCGCCACTGCGGCACAATATTGTTAGTTCCTGTAAGTTATTTTCTCCCGCCATAAAGTCTGCAATAGTGTGTGTGAGTCTAACCAAACTAAACTGGACTCTTGAAATAGAGTATGAGTGCCGTTAGAAAGGTACATCCTTTCCCGATTTTCATTCAAAATTTCAACACATTTTGTTCACTGCAAGCGTAGTTATTGAGTCTGAAGTTACAAGGATGAGTATCGAACAAAGAGCCAATAGGGGCATTCACACCGTACTCGTTACTTTGTTAGTTCGTTACTCGGTAGTTTTGTACGTGTATTTTGTTTTAGTTCGATTCTTTTACAAACAAAAAAATACACGTACACGTTTGTTCATTCTTTTGTAAAAAAAAAATTCACCAACAAAACTATTGAATACCGAACTAACCAAATGACGAGCTCGTTGTGAATAACACTAATATTAAGTCTTGTATCAAACTTGGTAAAACTTTTACCAAAACATTTCAATTGATAATACATTGTTATTTATGATTTAAAAACATCTATGAGAACATAAAAGATAACCAATAATTTGGTCAAAGGAAATCCGTAGTCACCGCATATTCCATCAAAACTGTGCATGAATTTATCATAGATCAGTAAAAATTTTCATTGACATCTTTTTTAATGTGACTTAAGTATCTCAATAACATCAAATTACTGCATTTTAAACAAACATTTGGACTTCCCACGGTTGCACGGTTTCTTCTGACACTTGTGACTGATTTTTTGACTAAAAGTTCCATTTTTACCATCAACCACTCCCCGCTTTCGTCTAATGCGAAAACGTGCGACTATCACTTTTTCAAAAATTGCATTTGCAGATGAAAAGAAAATATTTTGAGGATGTAGAAGCCATACTTAAAGGCTTGTACCGACATCCTGAAGGACATACCGGCCGAGGATCTAAAACACTCATTAGACATGTTTTCGGATTATGCAAGTCGCTGTATTGAGTGCGAAAACAGTTCCCATTTTGCATAAAATAAATCGGATTCGCCATAAAAGTCCTGTTTACTTCTATCGAACATTGTAATTCTATTTAATTTTTTTTAATTTTTTTAAAAATAGCAAACAAATTCTTAATATTTTTTTATTTATTTATTTATTTATTTATTTATTTATTTAGAAAAATAATTCTAAATAATTATTGATGAATAAAAGTCGATGTTGATATACTTAAATACTTTAATTTTTCACTTAAATATTCCATATTAAATAGTTCCCCATTTTGAATAAAATAAATCGGATTCGCCAAAAAATCCTGTTTACTTCTAGCAAACATTGCAATTATATATAATTTTTTTAATTTTTTGAAAAATAACAAAAAATTAAAAATATTTTGATGAATAAAAGTCGATGTTGATATACTTAAATACTTTAATTTTTCACTTAAATATTAACCTTGAGAGAACATGCTGAGTCATGTATACCTATACATCTACTTTAAGTGACAATACCTATTCCAAAACCTGTTTTTCAGCGAAAATTTTAAGTATGTTACAAAATTCAGAGGCACATAATGTGTATATATGCTTTTAAAACAATGTTCAAAGTACAACTCAGAGTTATTTTTAAGTCAAAAGATTCGAAAGTTGTGGAATTATAGGCGCTCAAAAGTTATCAGGGTCTAATTGACCCAGACTGTTCCCAATGATTAAAAAAATGTTCTATGTTTTTCAATGGTTAATAGTGCTTAGTGCAGTAAAAATGCTTCCAACTTGAATGATTTCAAAACCTAAACCACTTCAATAAGTCTTCAGCCATGGCGATGATAGAAGACTTTTCTTTAACGCTTTTAAATTTCTACTAAACACACACACACACACATACACATGTTCATACATTTATCTACTTTGTTACATCTATAGACTCGATAATTTTATTGCTTTTGCACAAATGAAACTGCCTGGCCACATGTTGCTGCTACTTCTTACAACAACAAAAGCCTCGAATAGCTGCAGCAATGCTTCGGCTTTCATTTACTTAGTCTAAGACTGAGCTTATTGTTGTCTGCTGCAGTTTTTGTTCTTGTTATTGTTTCGCTTGTGTTCTTTATGCTACAGTCAGCTGGCATTATTGACTTTACTATTGTACGCAACATAAACTTGCACAAACACACACACACACACACACACACAAAGCCTTATAAACCACAGTGCGCAAATGTGCGGCGTCTGAGTGCGACTGCAGGTGGCAAAGTTTAATAATAAACGCCATAAATCGATGCAGCGACAATGAAGAAGAAGAAGATGAACAACAACAACAGTGTAAAGAGTAGCAACAATTGTGGTAGCATTAGTCAGGTATTAGCAACAATTCTGGCCACAATTTCATGCACAGAGCAGAGATCAAAGGTAGGTAAAATAAATTGTTTTTCTTTTAAATTTGTCTTAATGCTTTTAGTGCAATATTTCAACTAATGAGAAAGATGAAGGCTGCAAAAATGCTAGAAAATCTTCTAAAAATTACAAGAATGTAAAAGAAATTAAAATCAAAATTTCATCTCCAGGACGCCAATTTCGACTCATAATCTTTAATCATTGGTGCACACAGTATTTCAGTTTGGAAGGGTTTCGTACACATTTTTTAAATGAAAACCCCCAAATATTTGTGAGAGGTTTGAACCCCCAAAACCACCCCTTGGCGTGCTCCACTGACCTTAGAAACCCCATACTTGTAATTTTAAACTCATTTTCTAACGTAGCTCAGTTGCCCAAATTAACTAAAACTAGAGCCCCGCAGCGCACTAAAGCGAGAAAATATGCGCCAACTTTTTATGCTCTTTATGCCCGCAAAACCCTCTTCTTGACTCCCGCTTATCCCTAATTTTTATTTTTGTCCCCCACTGCTTTATCACATAAAAAGATTTCTATTTGTGTAATTTTTTTTTGTTTCTTTTCTAGTAACCCACTTTTTAGCGAGCGAAAATGTTCAAAAGCAAAGCGAAATTCCAGAAGTGCTTCCCGCTGGCGGTGCCGCAATCAGAAACTACGTGCGCGCAATCTTTACGAGCGCAATGCATTCGAAGTGCGCCCCAGCAGCAGCGGCCACGTCTACCGAAAGCTGAGATTTTTTAAATTTTGCATTACAAAACGCCAACGACCGAGACGGCTACAGCAACAACAACGCACACAATGCTGGCGCGGCTCGAGCGCTGGCTGACCAGCACTTCCGGTTGGCGGATGTGAAGCCGAATGCGAATATAAATGTGAATGGACAAACAGGCAACGACGGAATCTGCCGCCCCCCGTGCGCCACACACACACACACACCAACGCATACGTTCACTCGTTTATTCGTCCGGCTCAGCGGCCGCATTAAGATAAAAGAAATGTTTGCCGAAAAAAAGGCGAGTCAAAAACAAAAACCAACCAAAGACAAAAAGTAAAACGAGAGGATGCTAAAAATTATGAAATCGAGGCAAAAACAAAATGAATTATTTCACTTTGGTCATTGATGGTGCGATAAGCGCAAAAGCGATTGCAATGTGTTGGTGGCGCGGCGGCGTTGCCACCCGACACGTTCACCGACCGCGTCGATTGCGAACGGTGGGCGTGCGCGAACAATGCGTCTGCGCTGCCGGAGTTCACGCTGTAGAAATAAATTTTTAATTTATGACTACACAGTTCTTGTGTTTGTTGTAATTTTCGGCATTTTTGTATGTAAAAGAGTAGAAGTGAAAAAATTGAATAAAAGTTGAACAGATATTTTATCAATACGCGGAACTTTTGACCCATTAAAGTGCTAAATACTTCCAGTGTGGGTGCAGGCAGAAGTGATTACGAATGGATAATTTCTGCCATAATATATTACGACAACCTTTAGGCGTTTGGCTGCACATTAAGCCATACTTAATGTAACTTGGTTAATTTCTGAACTTGTAAATATTTTTGAAAAATGGCTTCCAAAGTGTTTGAGGTATTAATAGTAACTTTAGCGTAATACCCTCAAGGCATACGTTTATGAGGCATTTCATTGAGATTTAGCGCTCCATTTAGCGCAGGAAAGAAGCTATAATTCAGGCATAGCAGACATAATGTGCTCCTGAAAGTATGCTAGCAAAAAATTGTTTCAAGGTACTTGTTAATTACATTGGCATAACTTTTGTTTTGCATATTTTTAGACAGTATTTTAATATAATAGACTAGTCGGAGATAGCTCAGCTCTCAGGTAAGGGGTCTTGAAATTGTAGCAGGAAAAGAAATAGATGACAAAATTGATAGTAGCAAAGTTTATCGGCCGCAAAATAAAGCTATTTGTATTCTATGTATTCTATAAGACTTCAAACGATCTAAAGAAGTCTGGAGTACGATAGCAGCAGAAAAGCTAGACGAGTGTTTAGCCAGCCCCATCTGGGAATCGAACATAGATCCTCTGATGTGGAAGTCTTGCCTATACCACAGCTCCCAAATAAGATGTCATCAGAATGTAGAAGGTAAAGATATAGATGACAAAATTGATAGTAGCAAAGTTTATCTGCCGCATAAGAAAGGTATTTGTATTCTATAAGACTTCAAACGATCTAAAGAAGTCTGGAGTACGATAGCAGCAGAAAAGCTAGACGAGTGTTTGGCCAGTCCCATCTAGGAATCGAACCTAGAGCCTCTGGTGTGAAAGTCAGGACACTGCCCGCTGTATTATGAAAGCCAACGCCCTTTGCATTAATCTGCAGTATTTCATACAAAACTCTTTTTAGTATACTATTTTGTATACAATTTTGTAGTATACTATTTTATATTATAGCTTAATCAAAGACTCTTTATAACGGTGTTTATCTGGACGGTGTAAGTCCGGAGTACGAGCAGCAGAAAATTCAGTAAGTTCCTATACAAATTTGGCTAATGAATCAAATCAAATCAAAACCTAGACCAGCGTTTACCCAGTTTTATCTAGGAATCGAACCTAGAGCCTCTGGTGTGCAAACACAGAACACTATCCGCTGGACTATGAAAGCGAGTCTCCCTTTAATCTGCGCTAAAAGTATTCGTCTTACGTTTCTTATACAAAACTCTTTTATACAAATTTATAATTCAGACATGCTTAATCAACGACCCTTTATAACGGTATATAATACTGATATACGTATGTAAAATATTAAACTTTTACTACCTAATTTCTAATAGCGAATTGAAAGCTTATCATAAACAAGAAATTGACTCATGAGGTCATGGCCAAAAGCAAAGCCTTAATTTTGTATTCTTCATGTTGGAATGAATCAAACTTTGAACCCAGCACCTGCCAACTAGTGACGCACTAACCATTGAGTCGCCCAAAGTCGTTCACAAACTATGAACTCTTAATTAGGCTCCCCTCCTTGCATCCCCTCGACGGCAGCTTTTATTCATTATTCTAAAATTAAGTGCGCCTAAAATGATGCCCACAAAATTTACTACTAAGTATTTCTTTATTAGTGCTGAACAATATATACATTAATTGCGCATGGCATACTTTCAGGCTGTACTTAATTACTGCTTCCCCACTTGACATACATTTCAAACCAACTAAATACTGAACAAATTTTTGTACCGAATGAATGCTCCACAAAAAACTACTCCCCATAGCGTAGCATACAAAACTACAAAACACACCTACATATATATAATATATATATGCACACACACACATACACATTTATGTAGTAAGTAAAATTGCCAGCGATTGTCCACTGAGATTAAAGGGTTCATATTTCCGCAGTCAAGCGACATCAAAATAATTTGAAAAGTGACACCGCAACGTCAGGCAACAGCACGTCACGCCAAAAACCAAATGTCACACAATGTAAATTTATTATAATTTTTTTTTCCTTTTTTTTAACTAGAAAAAGCGAGCGCACGCGCACATAACAGACAGCATTCATATGCAGCGTGACACTCTTATAAGCTGCTCGAAAAGGCAAACAAAGAAGGAAGAAAAAAACGATCTTGAAAGCAGAAAATGAAATGACACGTCAACAGGAGACTGCTGCCAGAGGAAAAGTAGCAGAAAATGGGCGCAGCGGACAACACTGGAGCCGCAGGCCATAAGTGCCACTGGTGCACGGACCAAAGACAAAAGCAAAGGTCACTGCACACACTAACAATGCAGAACGAAAGATGAAACGAGAGGGCAGACAAAGCCAGAACGGCGACAAAAATGCAAACGGCTGAAAGGCAGCAAAAAAAAGGAAATATGAGAAAAAAAGACCCAAACGCTAGGCACACTTTTGCGCATTTTTATGCATGAAAATGCCATAAAAATCGAGAAAGCGGCAAAATCTTGGCCGGCGTCGAGGGGACCAACCAAAATCGACTGAATTTCTAATTTTCTACTGCAGTGATTTCGCATGCAGAGTGTGCCGAACCGAGAGGCGCGTCCGCAACGACTGCCGGCCGGCTGGTTTCGGTCCATACGCAGCAATGCAATCGTGCAGCACAAATGGCTGAAGCGTCGCTCGCAATCGACGGCCCGGCCCTGCTTAACGGAAAATTGTAGCCGAACTGCAAACGCAGTAAAAACGCATCGCCAGCGCCGCTGATTTATGCGAATCAATAACACAAACGACGGCCAGTTACTTCTGCGGTATGTCCGCACCGCACTTCGAGCTCCACAGCTACGTGCCAGCTGCATTTCACTGTTGAATGGTTAATGCCGCACGACGCATTGTGCCATTTGTATAGTTTTTGTTGTGTTTTGGTTTTTGTTTCTCTGCTTAAGAGAAAATTGCGAAGAATTTTCAACAATTCAAGCCTTTTATGTGGGCTGCGGCATTTGGCTGACGAGTTTGGAAAGTCTGAGTTTGATGGTCTGAAATTATTTAAAAAAAAGGAAGATATCTACTCGGCACTGTACATTCTAATTTGGTTTTTGTTAAAAATTTATTATAGGTCATTTTAGGACCAATATAAAATTTTTGAGAAAATTGTCCTAAAGCCAATAACCGACAGTTTTACTACGTACGAAAAAATTTACTCCTAAAAATAGGAGTTAAATTTGACTAAGACTTAAGACTTAAGACTTGACTTGACTTGACTTGACTCTACTTGACTTGACGTTGACTTCACGTTGACTTGGCGTTGACTTGACGTTGACTTGACGTTGACTTGACGTTGACTTGACGTTGACTTGACGTTGACTTGACGTTGACTTGACGTTGACTTGACGTTGACTTGACGTTGACTTGACGTTGACTTGACGTTGACTTGACGTTGACTTGACGTTGACTTGACGTTGACTTGACGTTGACTTGACGTTGACTTGACGTTGACTTGACGTTGACTTGACGTTGACTTGACGTTGACTTGACGTTGACTTGACGTTGACTTGACGTTGACTTGAAGTTGACTTGAAGTTGACTTGACGTTGACTTGACGTTGACTTGACTTGACTCTACTTGACTTGACGTTGACTTGACGTTGACTTGACGTTGACTTGGCGTTGACTTGACGTTGACTTGACGTTGACTTGACGTTGACTTGACGTTGACTTGACGTTGACTTGACGTTGACTTGACGTTGACTTGGCGTTGACTTGACGTTGACTTGACGTTGACTTGACGTTGACTTGACGTTGACTTGGCGTTGACTTGACGTTGACTTGACGTTGACTTGACGTTGACTTGACGTTGACTTGACGTTGACTTGACGTTGACTTGGCGTTGACTTGACGTTGACTTGAAGTTGACTTGACTTGAGAACATGAAATTTCAAAGATATGAATATTTCAAAACTTTTTTTTTAAATTGAGCGCAATGTGTAATGGGTGTATACACAAATGGGTGTTAAGTGAACAAAAAAAAATCCCTTGAATTTAGAAAAATTGAATTTCTTTGGTGCGCAGAGACGAATAGATTTGAAAGTGTTCTGTTAAAACTTTATCTTTGAATATCTTTAAAAATTACCAATCCAATTTTTTGAAAAAAGAACCAAAACGGCCCTTTATGTACTAATTGTGCTACTTAGCTATGGTAGCAACCAGACAACCAACCAACCAACCATCTATCGGATGGCCTCGTAATCCTGATCCTTTTTTCCATAAATCACTTCGCAGTACACATCTCTATTAAACTAAATACATCCTAAATTTCATTCTCATCCATTTGTTCTGTAACAAAAGAAATATTGTTGTCTATCTTTTTATTAATTACGAAATTAAGAATTGTTTGCCTCTCTTGAAATTGTGAGATTTTTTGAGTTGTGACTCTTTTGTAGTTGGTATGCGTTATCTTCTTCTTATTACGAACTGTTCTTCCTTTTAGGTACTTTAAATTTTTTTAAATAGTAAATAGACTCTAAGAATTCAGTGACTGTCATAAAATTAAAGTTCCTAGCCTGTGCAGCCCATTGCTTTTAATAATCTCTGCATGCATGTCGCTGGAAGATAACAAAACTTGCAGATAATCACAATTACACAGCTGGCCAAATGCGACCATTTTATAAGCGTTGTCTAATATCTGCTTTTAATTTCCACGCCAGACTTGCCAGCAAAGCAGCAACTGGCAGCTAGTTTCAACTGTTTGCAAATTACACAAATTTCGAGTGTTTCTTTTGATTACTTTGACCAGCATTCCACGCAAACATTTTAGTTGAAAAACTCTTACTGTCATTTAAAATCATTTCTCTGTGCGTTTTTACAGACTGAAATTTTCTGCCTAGTCCTATAAGCCAATGATAAAATTTTTGAAATAAAATCTTCGAGAAAAACTCCGAACAGCATCAATAAAAATTTCTTAGTTCGAAAAAACTTATTAGAGACTTATTCTGGCTTTTAGAGAAACCCAACTTTAACCAATGGAAACGCACTCTTGGCAACTTTTGAAATGGCAGACGACTCACAGCCATTAAAACGGACAGTGCTGCATGAAATGACAAAAACCTTCACGCAACTGCCAAAACATAAAACCCACAAAATGCTGCAACTACTTGCACTGTCGGCAATAATGTTAAACGTCCAGTTTTACGGCAATTTGCCGAGCTGCAGGAAAACACCAGTTGGTGACAACTAATTGAAGTAAACGAGTGAGATGGGCAGGGAAGGAGAGAACAAATAGGTGAACTAAAAGCAAAGATGGTCTGTGAAGCCATGAAATCAGAAAAAAGGCAACACTTTTTGGAGAAAGTAAAGAAGTGTAAGGACAGTAAGAAGAAGAGAGAACACGGAAAAGTAAGACAATTTAAAAAAATTGCTTTTTATATCCAGAAAAAAAGAAAGGAAAGTGCTGAGAAATTTATTAGAGTTTTAAAGTTGCCACACAAAATTGTTAAATATAAGGAAAAAGTGAGAAAGTATTCACCAAGGGGCTGCAAGCAACGATAAGTCTGAGGAAACACATCACTGTATAAATTTTATGTATTTATTTATTTGCTTAAGTCTATGAACATAAGAATCTTGCAGACTACGATATCAAATTCGTAGAATTTTATATAAAAACATAATAAAATTAGTAGATATTCTTTTGCTTCTAACAGTAGAAAACTTTCATTAGCAAACAATGGTTAATTGAAGCACTTTGCATATGCGCACAACAACTCAACTTAACTGTTAGTCTAACTCGCCTCGCTGCAAAGCAAATATCTGACTCCGGCAACTGCCAGCAATGCAACCAACTGGCTGCAGCATTGATTGCAGCGACCAGCAACAGTGGCGAAACTCTTGTGCAACAAATGCTTTAAAGCAAATTACTGGCCATCAATCACAGAGCAAAAGATTAAGTTTCCGTTGCCGTCAAGTCGGTTTGACTGACAATCGTTGCTGCTGCTGTTGCTGCTCGTTTCATCGTTCTTGTTGCTCTTTCAGTGCGCCAAATGCTACACTAAAGTGCAACGCCAAACTGGCGTAAATGCGTTGTTCCTGTCATAGCTACAAAGTTTACATTTAATGCTTTCACCACAAATTGCCATAAATTATGAAAAACTAGCTGGGCCCCGCGGCTTCGCACGCAAGCTCTCTTGTTTCACCCGATACAAATTCTGAACTTATTGTTGACCCCGTCAGATTTTGATTTAAAAAACATATGTCTATTATCTTTGATGTCAAGTAATTCCAAAAATTTTGAACGCAAAAGCCCTTAAAATCATGAGTGTTCACATTTACCCTAAACAAATTCTTAACCCTTAGTTTATCACATTTTCTTTATTTCCCGATAGAAGTGCTCTTTGTCTAAGTTTGAAGTCAAAAGGACCAATAAATCGTGGAGAAATACAAACTGTTAGCCCATTGTTGACCCCGTTCCATTTTGATTTTCAAAAAAGTGAAAAACACGTGTCAAATTATTTCTCACTAAGCGTACTTTCACAAAATTTGAAGTCAGTGGCCCCGTTAATTCATGTTTTTTTACAGTTGCGCCATACAAACTTTTAACCCGTCGTTAACCCCGTCCGATTTTAATATTCGGAAAAATAAAAAACACGTATCGAGTTATTTTACATTTGAAGTACTTTCACCAAGTTTGAAATCAAAAGGCTCAAAAAAATTTGTTTCTCCATACATACTTTTAACCCGTCGTTGATCCAGTTAGATTTCGATTTTGAAAATAATGAGAAACGCGTGTCCAATTTTTTTTTATTTCAAGTATTTTTACAATTTTTGAAGTTAATGGGCCTATCGGTTCATGTTTTTTTCGAGTCTACCCTTAAACAAATCTTAACCCACTGTTGGTCCAGATAAATTTTGATTTTCGAAAAATTATAAAGTACGTGTCGAATTATTTTTGATTTAGAGTATTTTCAGGAAGTTCGAAATCAATATGTCTCTTAGATCACTTTTCTTCATACAACACCTTAACGCATGTTTTGCCCCTTTGCACCCCGAATTTAAAAAAATCCCGTCTTAGCGGAGGTTCATTTTTCAAGATATACCTACAGTTCAAATTTCATATTTGTAGCTTCAGCGGTTTGGGCTGAGCGATGATGAATCAATCAATCAATCAGTCAGTCAGTCAAGACAAACAATCTACGTATATAAAAATGGAGACGGTACCACGCCCCCTTGCTCATAATTTTCTTCCAGTCGAATTGTGCTACTAAGTGGAAAGTTCGTACCAAGTTTTATTGATGTGTGTGTGTGTACTGCATAACTGTTGGATCATAAACAATGTGCCACGCCCCTTGACCAACACCGATCAAATCTCATCAGTAGAATGACACATCTATGAAACAACGGTACACCAAATTTCAATGCCATATAAAAGATTTGAGTTGTATGGGTGGAGCCACGCCCTCTTGTTAAATACCCGCCCATTCCCTCTGTGGAAAGATATGACTAAATGGTAAATTCGTACTAAGTTTCATTGATGTGCGACGAACAGTTTCAAAATCATGCGGATAGTTTGGGTCAAACAAATGTGCCACGCCCCTTGTCCAACCCCCATCAAATTTTATCAATAGAATGACACTTCTATGGGACGATTTCGTACCAAATTTCAATGCTGTGCGACTTACAATTCCGAAGCTATTCCATATAAAAGATTTGAGTTATATGGGCGGAGCCACGCCCTCTTGTTAAATACCCGCCCCATTCTCTCTGTCGAAAGATATGACTAAATGGTAGGTCCGTACCAAGTTTCATTGATGTGCGACTTACAGTTCTGCTGAAATGTTGGATCATAAAAAATGTGCCACGCCCCTTGTTCAAAGTCTATCAATTTTAACAGTAGAATGACACATCTATGAAACGACGGTACACCAAAGTTCAATGCTGTGCGACTTACAATGCCGCAGCTATTCCACTCAAAAGAATTGAATTGTATGGGCGGTGCCACACCCCTTTGTTCAATACCCACCTTATTCCCTCTGCCGAAAGATATGTTTAACTGATAGGTTCATACCAAGTTTCATTGATGTACGACTTACAGTTCTGCTGCATTAAAAATGTGCCACGCCCCTTATCCAACGCCCATAAAATTTTAACAGTAGAATGACACATCTATGAAACGACGGTGCAACAAATTTCAATGCTGTCCGACTTACAATTCCGAAGCTATTCCACTTAAAAGATTTGAGTTGTATGGGCGGTGCCACACCCCCTTGTCCAATACCCACCCCATTCCCTCGGTCGAAGGACATGATTAAATAGAAAGTTTGTACCAAATTTAATTGATGTGTGACTTATGGTTCCAAAGTTATTGTCTAAAAATGTATTCTTGTGGTGCCACGCCCCTTTTTCCCGACATTTCTTTTTTTATAAACCTTCACGTAAACATTTTGAACAAACTCGCCGAAGGAAGTATTCAAGTTGGTCCAGTCGTTTTCGAGTTTTAAGCGGCCGAACGAACCACGTTTCATTTTTATATATATAGATTTTACCAACTAGTTATTTTAAAAAATTTACAAAAATTCGGAACACAAAAACATTAAATAACTAATGGTATTTTTGCATTAATTGAAGCGATATTTTAATTATTTTAAATAAGAATTAATTTATAGTGTTATAAAACTTGGTTTTTCTAATCAACGCAGGCATAGTTCGTATCGCTGGATTGTGCCAAATAAAACACACTAACATTCTACACCAAAATAATCACTTTATTTACAATTTTCCACTTGTCTCTGTCTTTATTAACTTTACTGATTCACTAGTCACCTTATTTGCACTTCACTTTTTTTATCCCTATTACACCACTACTTGTCAAAACCAAACTGCCTCACTGCACTATATCCCGCTGCCTTTTATAACTGTTTGCCCAGAGCATAACTCATTCTAGAACATTCCAGCATTTCCACAAACCGTGTCTGCAATAATTACCGCAAAATTGCAATGCCTCCTAAAAGTATGCAATGTTCCTCCTACCTACAAATGTGCGTTCAGTATTGTCGTATTTGTCGGCGATATGCCTATGCTTCAAATTAAATTCCAAAAGCCTGCATGTTCCCATCTTCTTCCCTTCTTTAAACTTTGTCAACTTTCATATTTAAACCATTAATTTTGTTTATTAAAACCTAAAGCATTTTCCTTCCTTCAACAATGCATTTCCCAACAAACTCAAATTGCATTCGGTTGTCAACTTTGTTGCGTCGAGTAAATTCGGTTTTGCATCAAGTAAAAATTATTACTCCAACTGCATTCTCGACTATTGTATTATTTTTATGTTGCGCGCTCATCGCACTTAGCAGCTGCCCGCGTCTGCACCGTTTCGCAACCGACTCGACGATGCACTTAGAAGCATTTTAACAACACGCGCACTGCTAACTCAATTTAGAAATTCTTCGCCTTGGTAGCGCATTCTTGACGCGGCTGCATGCCCGCTGCAACTTGCTCGTCGCATTTGCCTGACGACTCGTCTTGCAGACGACTTTTTAATGAAGCCGACTTGTGGATTCTTTGGCGGCGCTTTTAAGTGTGGGCACAAATATGATTTCGTCATATTGTCTTGGCGTGCGCACATTAAAAATACAACAACAACAACAATGCCCCGTCAGTTGAATGAAACTTTCAGAAGTGCGGGCGTTGATGCAAATGTGAGAAGAAATTTTTTTGTTTAATCTTAATAGCAGCTGAACCTAGTTTGTTGCTCGTATTATTTTTCACTCACCATGAGTGAGTGAGTGATGTGTTGTGTGTGTGTGTGTGTGTTAAGCTGCTGGTTACGCACATTTCTCTACAACTGTGAACGCTCGCGCCATGTGATCGTCCTTCGCACACAGACACAAAACCAGCAACAACAGACGTCAGTCGGTGGCTCAGCTTACATCGTCGACAAAGGTGTTCAAGCTTTTTATTTTTAACCTGCTTTTTCAAATCTGGTTTAAGCTTAAACGTTTTACAACACACTCTTACACACACATGCACACATATACGTACACATTTTCCACATGGCTTAGGCAAAAAAAAAATTTTAAACTAAATTAGTTCTAAAAATTATACGCTTGAGCAGTTTAGGAACAGAATCCTTAAGGAATTTGAATATATTGAAAATCCTTAACACTGCAGTGCCGGGCCCACACAATCTTCTTGATTGATTCTTGTTTCAGTAATGAAATTGTATCTCTTTTTGCTTTGATTCTTCTCCTCTCCTTCACTGTCATCAATCGTGCAAATTTCAGTAAAAAAGTGATACCTATAGATTCTAAACGAAGCTAATGACCTTCACAAATTTCTTTCAACCAGATCTATGCAGCACGATTGATTAAATTCCTTTTCAGTCCTGAAATTGTATCTCTTTTTGCTTTGATTCTTCTCCTTCGCTGTCAGCAATCGTGCAAATTACAGTAACAAAGTGATACCTATAGATTCTAAAAGAAGCTAATGACCTTCACAAATTGCTTTCAACCAAATCTATGTAGCACGATTGATTCAATTCCTTTTCAGTCATGAAATTGTATCTCTTTTTGCTTTCATTCTTCTCCTTCACTGTCATAAATCGTGCAAATTACAGTAACAAAGTGATACCTACAGATTCTAAAAGAAGCTAATGACCTTCACAAATTGCTTTCAAACAGATCTATACAGCACGATTGAGTAAATTCCTTTTCAGTCATGAAATTGTATCTCTTTTCGCTTTGATTCTTCTCCTTCGCTGTCATCAATCGTCCAAATTACAGTTACATACTGATTGATACCTTTCGATTCTAAAAGGATCCAATGACCTTCACAAATGACTTTCAGCCAGATCTATATAGAATGGCGCGATTGATTCAACTTCTCTTCAGTCAGGAAATTGTTTCTTTTTTTGCTTTGATTGTGTTTCGTCGCTGCCATCAATCTTTCAAATTACAGTTCTTCGTATACTATTTATTACCTATCGGTTCTATGGAACTAATGACCTTCAAAACTGCCTTTCAAACAGATATATAGAGCG